>CM038670.1:369802231-371002231 GCA_021605145.1 Aegilops bicornis
CACTCTCCATCAAATATGAGCTGATGTAACTCATCGATGTGAGCCCAGCTCCAAATCTTGGTTTATGGTCAGCTTTTTAGTTTGTGAAGCAACTATATTTTATATTGCTTCATTTGAGCTAAAGCTTTTCCAGGGCATTCTCCTATCCATATCAACTCCCTCCGCAAGTTTTGGCTCAATCCATTGCTCCATTTGCCCTGTGCAATTTTTCCAAAATTTTGTCCAGAGAAATGCTTTGTGAAGCAAGTGCTATTTTGGTTCATCCAAATGGCATGAAACTTTTTGAGAATCTTCATATCTTCAAATAATTGGGTCATGCCCAATTTCAGCTCAACTTGCATCTTCATGTGAGTGCATCATCCAAATCTCTAATTCTGGTCATTATGGTGGTTTCTACAGCAACCCCAATTTAAACTCCTCCTATTGAGCTGATTTTCGTTTATCAGCATAACCTTAGTATGTGATAATCAGCAGACAAACTGCTTCCTTCGTTCCCAAGCTTGTGTCCCCTCTGGACAGCACAAGCAGGTTGCTGCTGATCTGCTTTGGCTCCTCCTGCTTTTCTCTTCTTTGCCCCTGGACCGAGTTTTTATCGACTTTGAAGTCAGGGTATCATGGTCATTCTACTAGACACGGTTGCTCCGGCCAAAACGAGCTATTTTCTCCAGTGCCTATGGTGATCACGCTGGCGTCATGCCTAATTGCATGCTCTGGCTCATTCTTGCCCTTGTTTTCGTTGCCTTCCTCCGCGTCGACGTCCCACCTTGTCCGGGAGGTAGCCCGTGAGCCCCTGCATCTCCCTGCATCGCTGCCTCGCCCTGAATCGTTGTGGTGTGGTCGCCGTCGTCGCGGCCGTGCCGCAAACTGCCTCTGTCCTCCATTAGTGACCTGTCCAAGCTCTCCCGTGAGCTCTAGGAGCTTCTCCCACGGCTATATAGGGACCCCCGAGGTTCTTCCGCAGCTCCCAACCCTCTCCCCATTCCTCATTTGCCCCCGGAGTCACCAAAACTCGCCGGAGTTCGTCGCCGTCCACCATGGTCGCCTCGGCCTCGGCTTGGTTCCAACCACCTCGAGCCTCCTTTCTCCTCCTACCATGTCCACCGAGTCCCCGTCGTTCCACTCAGCCACCCCACCCACTTAACCCCTCGCCGGAGCGGCCGCATTGCCAGAGAACCCCGCCCAAGCTTCCTCAGGCTCCCCATGGCGCCGCCTCCTCCCCGCGCCTCCCCAGTGGTCGTACTCCCTCTGGATGGGTGTGGTTGGCCGCTGCGGTCCCGCTGATGGCTGCACCGTGGCCGGAGGCCACCGGAGCTGGCCGGTCCCTTAGTCTCTTCCCTCCCCTGCCGCTGCTCTACTTCACACGAGGCACAGACGTGGGAGGAAGGACACGAGCGCTCGTGCTCCCTCCCCCTGCCCGTGGGACCCCCTGTAAGCCTCTCCCGCCCCGGGCCCAGGTACGTTAAGTGGAGACGGTTTTTTCTCGTACCCACCTTCGAAGTCAGAAGGCGTATTCCATTTCTATTGCGGCTCAAAATACGTTTCCTGTGCAGAAAACGTAATCTGCCCGAAGGCGTTTTCTATTTTCAGCCGCCAGGGACTTGTTGGTAATGAAAATATTCACAGATTGGTCCTTTTTCTTCTACACCTCATAACTTCACGACCGTAACTCCGATTGAGGTGAAACCAACCCTCACGTCTTCGTCTCGTCGAGCTCTTTCTGTTGGTAACAGTTTCACTAGGTGGTCCCTCAGTGCAAATGAGCATTTTGCCCTTACCTCTAATCAGCCCCCTCCGAGAGAGAACTGTCCGGCATTTCGTTCCGCGGCTTCACCGCACTTCTTCCCGGAGTCTCCGTCACTCCCAGGCAAGCCACCTAGCCACATGCATGATAGCCATGCAGTAGCCATGGTTTCTACCTGATTATTCAATAAAAGTTTGCCCATTATCTGCCTGATTGTTTGCTAGTACCGTCGTTGTTTCAGTTATGTTCGTGGATTCATGGTCACCTTCATGCTATGTTACGATGCATCTTGTTATCTTGTACTACTTGCTAGTATCATGTTCATATGTCTTGCTTGGTAGTAGTAGTACATGCTGGTAGTAGTGATGTTCAGTCCAATGCATGTTTACCGTCTGTTATCAAGTACTGTTGCTATGCATCTTACTTTGCATCTAGTTGGTTACATGCTTAGTTGGTAGTGTTCTTGCTATGTTCTTGCATGGTATTTAAGTATGATGCTCGTAGTCAAGCTATGCTCATGTGTAGTGTTATGCTTATACTCGTCAGTATGCCATGCTCAGTTGGATATATGTTTCATTGTGGTTATGCTCGATGATTATGTTGCACCTCCATGCTTATGTTGATATCATGCTCATGCATTGCAGTTCCATCATGTTATTTTATTATGACTCAGCTTATTGCATTCAAGTTTAACCGGATAATAATGAACTTGAACAACCGTTGGCTGAGTCATGGTGCCCCTGAATTGAGCTGACCAGTGCAACAACACTTGCCTTTATGGGAAGGACCTAGGTCTATTGTCATGCCTCTTGTCGGTGCCTCCAACGAGGGAAGGTTATGGGTGTGCGCTACCCTGATCAGGTAGGCGGACATAAACCTTGTGTGCCCGTTGTTGATGTAAGGATCCTTGTCCCCGTTTGGGACCGTTTATGTTTTGCCACGACGGTGGCCGTTGATGCCTTTGTTAGGCACGGGGCCACCCATGACTTAGCCCAAAGGGGAGTTGGTCGGAGTGGCCGCGAGAGTGTCATGGCAGTAGATCGGTTTTGTCAAAACATTGTTTGTCCACACATATGGGAATGCGAGGCCATGGGTTTCGTGGTGTGGGTACAGTGTGCTAACCTCTGTAGAGTGTGTGTTTAAATCTATCGATAGCCGCGCCCCGCGGATATGGGCAAGTTGGTAGTCGGTCACAACTATGAGCCAACAACAATAATAACTTGATTAATAATAACCCTGGTTCGATGATGAGAAAGAGGTTGGTTATGATCGCGAGATGATCATGAATGTATCATGGATACTGAAGTTGGTTGATATTTATGTGATCGCGAGATGATCACGGAGGTATCATGGATACCGATGTTGGTAAGTTGATGCATGAGATGGTTACGAGGTAACCGCCAAATAAGAGTAAGTTGGTGCATGCGAATGTTAACTTGTTGCATGTAGTATCATCATGTTCATATGCTCATGCCATGCTAAAGTTGTATCATGTTCAGTTGTGCATGCCATGTTGTGCTGCTAGTATCTTGTTCATGATTGCTTTAACTAGCTATTGCCATGATGTTGTTTGTCTTGATTGCTTTTGGTTAATTGTGAGCTTGCAAGTACATTCAATGTACTGACCTGGCATGTCATGCCAGTTTGCAGGTCGTTCCCGATTGCTTGCTTGTTTGGTGTGGTTCCTGTGTTCGTGAGCTAGGATAAACGTTCCAGCCAGAGTCCCTGCGGATTGAAGTCCATCATCGTCGTTGTTGTTTCGCTGTTAGAATTATTCTGCTGCCAGTAGAGGTTCCGCTGCCTCGAGTTGTCATGCTGCTTGCATAGAGCAACTGTGGTTGGCGTAGCGTTGCCGTGTCAGTGTTATTCAGTGTAATGTCGGAGACCTTGTATTCATATTCGTGTTGTAATAGAGAGCTGGTTTGTTCTATGCTAAGCAGTGTCGTTTTCCAGAAGACTTCACCTCGATTTCTGGCCTGGAATATGGGGCGTTTCGGTTTCTCTGAGCCGGGGTGCCACAGGCTTGGTATCAGAGCAGGTCTGGTTGTAGAGTGTCCTAGTCCGATGGAACGTTAGAAACCGGTAGTATAAGGTCTGGTTGTTGCCCTTGCTTGCTGCATTTGGTTGTTGCATTTGTTTGTTGCATATAGTCTTATTCGGTTACCCCTAACCCCTGTTTCGTGCGTAGATGGCGGTCAGCTTCCACGAGTTCAAAGCCCTCCCCAGAGCTCCCGGTGTTGTTCCTATTGCGTTCAGTCCCACTCCTGCACCTCTCAGCTTTGCCACCCTCCTTTGCGATATGTGGAATAACATTTATCCCCACAGATATCCTCGTCATTATCAAGTATTCCAGTTTTCTGCTGGAGGTAGCATCCTGGAGTATGTTGCTCATGTCCATCTATCAGCCCCGATTCATGTTGGTAAGCACACCTACAGTTTCCACGGTGGTTACGACGCTACTCCCGAATGTGTCGTCAGCTTGCCGCAATGGCAGCAATCACCGGTCTTCGTTGTCAAGAGAGCATGGTGCAAGAGAATCGTGCTTACTAGTTCTATCCCACCATCGCCGAGAACCCTAAGCGGATCAAGTTCCCCTCTATCAACCCCCAAGAAGACCCGGCTATCTTGAACATGTCCAGTTACATGACGGCCGAGTGTCTTCTTATTTCCTAATTAGTCCGAGACGCCATTCGAGCCAGGAGATCGCTTGGTGCCACCCTGCCTCAGTCTCCGCCAGCTTCTCCAACCCCTCCGCCTCGTCCATCCAGAGTTTCGGAGTCAGCAGTTCCACTCGCTACTCCCTTAGCTTCTTTGTTAGTTGTCGCGACCAGACCCGAATGGATCTAGCGCTCTGTGCTCAGTGTCATCCCTGGATCAGTAATGCTGACACAACACAGTACTTCGAAGGATTTATAACAGAGTAGCAATCACATACTTATTACATCGTTGTCCACAAGGGAACTTGATACAATAATATGGCTTAAGGCCATCTAATAATAACAGTGGAAGGCTTGGAAAACGAGTGAGTCCATCAACTCCAACGGCATCACTGAGTATAGAACCACTGCCTAACAACTTACTTCGTCATTCAAAAGTCTGCAACATGAAAAGTTGCAGCCCAAAACGGTCAAGACATGGAATATGCTTTGGCAATGTAACACATAGAGAACAATGAAGCAACAAGCCTATACTACATGCATATTTGGCTGGTGGTAAGGCTCTCTGATTACATTTTGCATAAAGCTGATTTTTCCCTACGTTAAAAGGAATAATTTTATTTATATATCTTGGTGGTTTTTAAACATTGAGAATGGTTGACATAATCCTATATCCAAATTAAAAATTACACATTAAATCCCAATACTTTTATTATTGGTAACATTTTGAGTTTCTCATGATATTCAAGTACTTGATACTCAAGATTCGCCCATAACCGGGACACGGCTAATCATGATCAGTTTTTACACTGCAGAGGTTTATGACTTTTCCCCACAAGACTCGATCGCCTCCGCTTGGTTCTCGTGACTACATGGTGTTTGAGAGACGGATGACCGAGACATAGTCTTTCGTAAGCGCTTAGCACCTTACATGTGGGTAGACCGTACCAACCTACATCCCCTACATCAGCTAGCCTACCCGTAAGAGTTCGCACAACTTAGTCAACTACGCCAGAGCCCATAATTGGCTTGTGGCTGCACACATAAGTTTCTAGTTTGAAAAATCTCATGATCCCTTAGAGCACAGGTGGCGGTCCGAATAAATACAGCAAGTCCTGATAGAAACCAGGTGCCTCAATCCACCCAGATGTGTGTTTAGGTTGCCACCTTAGATAAACCATTAATTAACAATCTCACATCTGTCATGGATATTCACTCACCCAATCCACGTCTACTAGCATAGCATGGTATAATCAAGCAAACGTAGAAGTAACTCCCAAGGTTTCATAAGTAAAACAGGTAATAGGTACTACCTCAATCTACTTCCCATCCCACAATTTGATTAGATCCTAATCATGCAAGTGTTTGAGGGTTTGATCTAATGCAATAAAACCGGTAGTAGAAAAGGTATGATCAAAGTGTTACTTGCCTTGCCGATGATCCATGAGTCCTAGAGATTCAAGTAACAAGCGGCGCACTCCGGGTGATCTAACGCAGACAAACAACAAGCATACAATAAGTACTCATCTAATGCACAGGAAATCTCGAAAAGATCTAACCAGATAGTTCAACTTAAGAACCACAGTTGTAAAAGAATCGAATCAAATAAAGCATCGAAAGTCGGAACTCGAGAGAGAACGACTCGGTTTAACAAATCTGAAAATAGGTCAAAATTTCACAGTAGCAAAACTCTGTGAAAGTAGGGTAGTCGGAATAGCGGTTTCACATTTAAACTCCAGGCGCTTGAATCACCTGATTCCGATAAACGAGCAAGAAATAAAACAGGTTTGAAAATCGGATCGGAAATCGAATCTGAAAATTAACGGATTAAATCCAATTTAAAAGAAAACGACGAACGGATTAAATAACGGACGTTCGTTAACAGAACTAATCCAACGAACGCGTTCATTGAAACGAACGGGTCGGTGAAAGTTCACTAAATAAGAAAACCTAAAAAAAAAACCAATCTAGGTTTTTTAAAAAAAAACCGAACATTGCAAAAAAAAAACCGGACCGGGTTTTCTAGGGAAAACCGGATCGGATCGGGCGCGGGCGGCGGCTACCTCCGGCGGTCGCCGGCGGGGCTCGCGGGCTCCGTGGGTCGGGCCGAGGGGCGGTGGGTGGCGGCGGGTCGGCGAGGGCTCCGGGCGACGGGCAATGGCGTGTTCGGCGACGAGGGCGACGGGCGGCGCTCCGGCCGGGCTCGGGTGAGGGCGGCGGCGGGGTGAGGAGAGAGGGGCGGCGGGTTATAAAGGGGGCGGCCGGTTCCTTGGGGAGGGGGCAAGGAGCGCTGGTCGGGCGGGACTCCGAGCGGCGGGCGGCTGCCAGGCGGCGGCGGAGTCCGCCAAGGGCGCGCGAGGGAGAAGGGGAGATGGGCAGGGCTGGCTGGTTGGCAGTGGGCCTTGGCCTGGGGGCGTTTTTTTTTAAATTAAAACTAAACGAATTAAATAAAATAAAAAACGAACTCCGAAATAAATAAAACAAAATTTAACCGACACCAAAAAATGAGTCGAAAAAAATGAACTTTTAAAAACTGAAACATGCATAAAAATTTTAAATGCTCATTTTGCCTAAGCAAAATAAATCTTCCAAAACCAAATTTGATTTATTTATAATATCTTCGCTTTTCCTAAATGTTGGGAAAGTCATATTATTCCCTCTCTTGAGATTTTTATAGGAAAACTTTATGAAGATAATTTTAAATAAATCCAAATGATCCTATTTCCAAAATTTGAGAAATCCCAAATATGAAAATAATGAAACTTCCAACTCTCTCCGAGGGTCCTTGAGTTGCGTGAAATTTCCTAGGATCGGAAAATGCGAGAAAATATGATATGCATGATGATCTAATGTATAACATTCCAAATTGAAAATTTGGGATGTTACAAACCTACCCCTTAAGATGAATCTCGCCCTCGAGATTCGGGTTGGCTAGAAAATAGGTGAGGGTGGTCCCGAGCAAAACTTCCTCTCTTTCCCGGTGGCTTCATCCTCGGTGTGGTGGCTCCAATCGAACTTTGCAAAACTTGATAACCTTGCTGCGGGTAACTCTGCCGCATAATCGAGAATCTTAACCGGTTTCTCCTCATATGTCAAGTCATCCTTCAACCGAATTGCTTCCAATGGTAAAGTATCTCTTAACGGTACCTCTGCTATCTCGGGTGACATTTCTTCAATCGAGAAACATGGAATACATCATGAACTCCCGACAGTCCTTTCCGTAATTCCAACTTATAAGCAACTTCTCCCATGCGTTGCAAAATCTTATCTGGTCCAACGAAGCAGGTGCTAACTTTCCTTTAACTCCAAAACGCTTAACTCCTCGGCGGGGATACTCTGAGATATACTCTGTCTCCAACTTCATGCTCAATCGCTTTGCGCTTTGAATCGGCATAGCTCTTTTGTCCGGATGGGCTACCTTGAGCCTGTCTCGAATCAACTTAACTTTACATTCGCACTCCTTAATCAAATCTGGTCCAAACAACTGACGATCTCCAGTTTCGTCCCATAACAACGGTGTCCTGCACCTTCTTCCATACAAAGCCTCGAAAGGTGCCATCTTCAAACTGGTTTGGTAACTGTTGTTGTAGGAAAATTCCGCATACGGCAAATTATCATCCCAGCTAGATCCATAATCTAGGGCACAAGCTCTCAGCATGTCCTCCAAAATCTGATTGACTCTCTCAGTCTGTCCATCGGTCTGTGGGTGGAAAGGCATCTTTGAATTCAATCGGGTTCCCAATGTTTCGTGCAACCGGTTCCAAAATTTCGAGGTAAACCGGGTTCCTCTATCGACACGATGCTCCTCGGAACTCCGTGTAAGCACACAATTCTGGTCATGTATATCTTTGCCAACTTAGCACCGCTATAGGTAGTCTTGACTGGAATAAAATGAGCTACCTTGGTCAAACGGGTCGACTATAACCCAAATCGAGTCATATCCTCGAACGAGTCTTTGGCAATCCTGTGATAAAATCCATGCCTAGTTTATCCCACTTCCATTCGGTATCGGCAATGGTTGTAACAATCCTGCTGGCTTCGATGTTCTCGCCTTTACTTTCGACATACGTCAGAACTGCTACATACTCCGCAATATCCTTCTTCATTCCGGTCCACCAGAAAGTATTCTTCAAATCCAAATACATCTTGGTATTTCCTGGGTGAATCGAATAGGGTGAATCATGGGCTTTGTAAAATCAACTTCCCGATCTCTGGGTCATTGGGCACATAAACACGGTCTTCAAACCATAGGGTATCGTGCTCGTCCTCACGAAATCCTTTAGCTTTTCCTTTGCTCATTTTCTCCTTTATAGAGGCAACTTCCCTATCTCGCTTTTGGGCTTCTCGATTTTGTCCATCAGCGTTGATCGAATCTCCAATGCTGCTATATAGCCTCTCGAACTATTTCCAAACATAGCTCTCGAAGGTCCTCGGCTAACTCATTGGGTATTCCTCCCATTATTAGGGTATTGACGTGGCTCTTACGGCTCAATGCGTCTGCTCGACATTAGCCTTCCTGTGGTGATCTTGCAATCTCATGTCATAATCCTTGATAAGCTCTAACCATCTCCTTTATCTGAGGTTCAATTCCTTCTGTGTGAAAATGTACTTCAAACTCTTGTGATCTGTATATACTTCACAATGATTTCCAATGAGAAAATGTCTCCATGTCTTTAGGGCATGCACAACGGCTGCTAACTCCAAATCATGAGTGGCATAATTCAACTCATGGGGCTTAAGTTGTCGCGAAGCATATGAAACAACTCTTCCTTCCTGCATAAGCACTGCTCCAAGTCCTCGACGTGAAGCGTGTAATACACCTCATAATCCTTAGTCTGATCTGGCAATATCAAAACTGGTGAGGTAACCAATCTTTTCTTCAACTCCTGAAAACTTGCCTCACAGTCCTCAGTCCATATGAATTTATTTTCCTTCTTCAACAATTCTGTCATAGGCTTAGAAATCCTTGAGAAATTCTCAATGAACCTTCGGTAGTATCCTGCGAGTCCAAGGAAACTCCGAATCTCTCCAAATGTCGTTGGTGCTTCCCATTTGGTTACGGTCTCAACCTTTGTGGGGTCAACTGCTATCCCTTCTCTAGATATAACATGTCCGAGAAATCCAACTTCCTTTAACCAAAACTCACATTTGCTGAACTTGGCATACAACTGGTGTTCCCTCAGTTTCTCCAAAACCAATCGCAAATGTTCCTTGTGTTCCTCTTCATTCTTCGAGAAAATCAAAATGTCATCAATGAACACCACGCACGAACTTATCCAAAAACTCCATAAACACTTTGTTCATCGTGTTCATGAAATAGGCTGGTGCGTTAGTTAGTCCAAATGACATAACGGTATACTCGTATAGTCCATATCTCGTGGTAAATGCTGTCTTGGGTATGTCCTGCTCCCGAATCTTCAATCGATGGTACCACGATCGCAAGTCGATCTTGGAAAACACCTTGGCTCCTTGCAAGCGATCAAACAGATCATTTATCATAGGTAGTGGGTACTTGTTCTTGATTGTTACTTCATTCAATCCACGATAATCAACAACCATTCTTAACGATCCATCCTTCTTCCTTCTAGCAAAACGGGTGATCCCCAAGGTGAAGAACTTGGGCGTATAAAACCTTTATCCAATAGTTCCTTAATCTGCTTCTTGATTTCCGCCAAATCCTGTGCTGGCATCCTATACGGTTGCTTCGATATCGGGCCTGTTCACGGCAACATTTCGATCAAAAACTCAATGTCTCTATCCGGTGGCATTCACAGCAACTCTTAGGAAATACATCAGAAAATCCTTCACCATCGGTACTTCTTCCGTACCACTCGATAAGCAATTTACTTGTGCTCTCCTTGGCTCGTGCCGTGATACATACTTAATCCTTCTTCCTTCGGTGTGGTGAGCAAAATTGATCTAGTGGAGCAATCAATGTTTCCTCCATACTTTGATAACCAATCCATTCCTAATATCACATCCAATCCTTGGGATTCCGTAACTATTAGGTCCGAGGGGAAAACATAGTGTCCAATCCTTAATGGCGGTCGATCACACCATTTACTAGCCATGTACTGCCTCGGGTGAGGTTACTAGCATGGGTGACCTAAGGGCTTGGGTTGGTAACTTGTACTTATCCACAAATCCCTTGATATGTATGAATGCGATGCACCAAAGATCGAAAAGAACAACCGCAGTAAATGACTTAACCAAAAACTTACAGACATCGTGATCAGTCGATCTTCAACCTCCTCCAATTCAAGGTGGTTCACCTGTCCTCTATTGAAAGGGTTGGGCTTCTTTCCGAGCTTCCATTGCCATTTCCATTACCCTTCGGGCGATCATTGGCATAATGCCCGATCTTGCGGCACTTAAAGCAAGTAATATGACTCAGGTCTACTTTGGATGGTGTTGACGGGTTGGTGCGATTCTGTCCGTTGCTTCCTCCATTCCCGTTCCCATTCTTGGTGCTGTTATGGCTATGCGAATTACCTCCTCCATGGGTATGCTGAAACTGAATTCCTGACTTAGGGATATAACGAGGTTTCTGCTAAGCTCCAGAGTTATACTTCCCTTGCCCATACTTCCGCTTACGGTTCTCAATTTCTTTGCTTTCCTTCAATCATGAGGGCTCGGTCTACTAACTCCTGGTAGTTATTGAAACTGGCTACCATCAACGGCATCTTTGAACTCATCATTCAGTCCTTCTAGAAACTTCTCTGCTTAGTCTGCATCGGTAGCAACGTCATCCGGGGCATAACGTGCTAATTTGCTAAAGTCATCCACGATCTTGCCAACAGTCCTTCCTCGTTAGCGTAAGTTGCGAAACTCACGCTTCTTCATGGCCATAGCTCCTGCTGAAACATGGGCGGTCTTGAAAGCTTGCTGAAATTGATCCCATGTGATGGTGTCTACTGAGGTAAGTGGTTGTGAAATTCTCCCACCATGCTTTGCTGCGGGTCCTTCAAGCTGATGTGCGCAAACTTCACTCTTTCTCCATTCGTGCATCCTGCAGTGGTCAGCTCCTTCCTATCTTGCGGAGCCAGTCATCTGCTACAATTGGCTCGGTGCTCTTTGGAATACACCGCGGGTTCAGTCTAAGGAAACGAGTCGATGATCCGCAGTGGTGGTGGCGGTGGGTTGTTGTTGTTGTTGCCACAGTTACGCACCAATGTTTGAATCGGTATTCTGCCTGGATCGGTTGGGTGATCTCTGGCGGAAAACAAATCCGGGTCGCGTCTCGGAGGCATCGATGGGTTTAGAAAAGATGAGAATTTAGAATAGAATGAGGTCTAAGGGGAATCACTACCCAAATGCACATGAGCAAATACACACAAAATCACTTCATTCAAACAAACAAAGGCTTACAACGATCTAACTATCGCAAAAGTGCGTGTGCTATATTGTTTACATGGAGGGAATACTACTAATATGTGGGGACTTCTACTAATTTGAACCGTGGAAGACTCCATAATGTCTCGCTCCAACTTCGTCTTCAAAGTCGGGTTCACTTGGATCCGAATCGGTGTCGTCGATGTTGATGTAGTCGCTTGGGTGATTGACATATTGGTCTTCATTCCCGGCGCCAACTTCTTCTTCGCTTCTTCAATCTCGTACTTAAGATCGTTATTGTGCCTTGCTAGAGCTACGATCTCGTCCATATAGTCCTTGCGAGTTGTCTTTAGTTCTTCTTCAAGCTCGATGATCCTTCCCTTTGCATTCGCAACTCCAACATATCATTGCACATCTGGTTCTCTGGCGTCGAATGTGCCGGTTTAACTCCTGGATAAATGCTGCAATGGATCTATCCTTCTTGGTCTTGACGACTTCCCATTTGTCATCTCGGCGTCCGCAAATCTGGTAGATTGTGTCCTTGAGGTCTTCTTGATAAACTTCTCCAATGCGTCCCATGGTGATGTGAGCTGCCATGCTCTTTCCCGGACTCCAAGTTGGTGCAATCGAAAACACTATCTATTGGCTTGGTGATTGGGGCGAATGTCCTTCCCGAACGTGAGCGTGAATCTTCCAGCGCTCCTCTTCGTGCAGAGTGGCGTTGAAGGTTCGGTGAAGCTTGGTAGTCCAATATTTAGGTACTTGGTAACTTCCTTCAAGTGAAATCCAAAAGGTGTGCCTTCATCCGGTTGGGTGTACTTGATCTTGGCGTCCTTCATCCTAAAGAGAGTAGAAAAGATGAGGAGTTAGAAAATGAGAAGAGAATAGTGATCTATGGCTTTATCTTAGTGGTCGTGTCCTATAGTCGGTGTGCTCGATACCATTCTCTGTCGCGACCGCACCGAATGGATCTAGCGCTCTGTGCTCGATGTCATCCTGGATCGATGTCTTGACACAACACAAGATGCCGAAGGATTTATAACAGAGTAGCAATCACACACTTATTACATCGTTGTCCACAAGGGAACTTGATACAATAATATGGCTTAAGGCCATCTAATAATAACAGCGGAAGGCTTGGAAAGCGAGTGAGTCCATCAACTCCAACGGCATCACCGAGTATAGAACCACGGCCTAACACCTTACTCGTCGTTCAAAAGTCTCGCAACATGAAAAGTTGCACCGAAAACGGGTCAGCACATGGAATATGCTGGCAATGTAACACATAGAGAACAATGAAGCAACAAGCCTATACTACATGCATATTTGGCTGGTGGTAAGGCTCTACGGTTACATTTTTGCATAAAGCTGATTTTTCCCTACGTCAAAAGGAATAATTTTATTTAACTATCATGGTGGTTGTTAAACATTGAGAATGGTTGACAGCATCCTCAATCCCAATTAAAAAGTACTCATTAAAACCCAATAACTTTATTATTAGAAGTAACATGTTGAGATTCACATGATATTCAAGTACTAGATACTCAAGATTCGTCCATAACCGGGGACACGGCTAATCATGATCAGTTTTTACACTCTGCAGAGGTTTGCGCACTTTTCCCCACAAGACTCGATCGCCTCCGCTTGGTTCTCGCACTATATGGTGTTTGAGAGACGGATGACCGAGACATAGTCTTTCAGAAGCGCTAGCACCTTACATGTGGGTAGACCGTACCAACCTACATCCCCTACATCAGCTAGCCTACCCGTAAGAGTTCGCACAACTTAGTCAACTACGCCAGAGCCCATAATTGGCTTGTGGCTGCACACGTAAGCTTCTAGTTTGAATAATCTCATGATCCCTTAGAGCACAGGTGGCGGTCCAAGAAATACTGAGGCAAGTCCTGATAGAACCAGTGCATCAATCCACCCAGATGTGTGTTTAGGTTGCCACCTTAGATAAACCATTAATTAACAATCTCACATCTGTCATGGATATTCACTCACCCAATCCACGTCTACTAGCATAGCATGGTATAATCAAGCAAACGAGAAGTAACTCCCAAGGTTTCATAAGTAAAACAGTAATAGGTACTACCTCAATCTACTTCCCATCCCACAATTTGATTAGATCCTAATCATGCAAGTGTTTGAGGGTTTGATCTAATGCAATAAACCGGGTAGTAGAAAAGGTATGATCAAAGTGTTACTTGCCTTGCCGATGATCCATGAGTCCTAGAGATTCAAGTAACAAGCGGCGCCTCGGGTGATCTAACGCAGACAAACAACAAGCATACAATAAGTACTCATCTAATGCACAGGAAATCTCGAAAGATCTAACCGGATAGTTCAACTTAAGAACCACTGGTTGTAAAAGAATCGAATCAAATAAAGCATCGAAAGTCGGAACTCGAGAGAGAACGACTTGGTTTAACAAATCTGAAAATAGGTCAAAATTTCACAGTAGCAAAACTCTGTGAAAGTAGGGTAGTTTGAACGGCGGTTTCGTTCTGAAACTCCGTGCGCTTGAATCACCGATTCGATAAACGAGCAAGAAATAAAACAGATTTGAAAATCGGATCAGAAATCGAATCTGAAAATTAACGGATTAAATCCGATTTGAAAGAAAACGACGAACGGATTAAATAACAGACGTTCGTTAACAGAACTAATCCAACGAACACGTTCATTGAAACGAACGGGTCGGTGAACGTTCGCTAAATAAGAAAACCGAAAAAATAAACCAATCTAGGTTTTTAAAAAAAAACCGAACTTTGCAAAAAAAAAACCGGACCGGGTTTTCGAGGGAAAACCGGATCGGATCGGGCGCGGGCGGCGGCTACCTCGGTCGCCGGGCGGGCTCCGGCGGTCGGGCGAGGCGGTGGGTGGCGGCGGGGTCGGCGAGGGGCTCCGGCGGCGTGTTCGGCGACGAGGGCGACGGGCGGCGCGTTTCGGGCGACAAGCGGCGGCTCCTACGGGCTCGGGTGAGGGCGGCGGGGTGAGGAGAGAGGGGGCGGCGGGTTATAAAGGCGGCGGTTCCTTGGGAGGGGGGCAAGGAGCGCTGGTCGGGCGGGACTCCAGGCGTGGGCGGTCTGCGGCGGCGGGAGTCCGGCCAAGGGCGCGCGAGGGAGAAGGGAGATGGGCAGGCGGTGGCTGGGCAGGCCTGGCTGGTTGGGCCGGCTGGGCCTTGGCCCAGAAGCGTTGTTTTTTTAAATTAAAACTAAGCGAATTAAATAAAATATCAAACGAACTCCGATTTAAATAAAACAAATTTTCCCGACTCCTAAAATGAGTCGAACAAAATGAACTTTTAAAACTGCAACATGCATAAAAATTTTAAATGCTCATTTTTGCCAAAGCAAAATAAATCTTCCAAAACCCAAATTGATTTATTTATAATATCTTCGTTTTTCCTAAATGTTTGTAAAGTCATATTATTCCCTATCTTGAGATTTTTATAGGAAAACTTTATGAAGATAATTTTAAATAAATCCAAATGATCCTATTTCCAAAATTTGAGAAATCCCAAATATGAAAATAATGAAACTTCCAACTCTCTCCGAGGGTCCTTGAGTTGCGTGAAATTTCCTAGGATCGGAAAATGCGAGAAAATATGATATGCATGATGATCTAATGTATAACATTCCAAATTGAAAATTTGGGATGTTACATTAGTTCCCAAGCGTTTGCCCAAGCATAGGGTGTAGTCCTTCGTGTAGTGCATGTGCATTTGCTGTAGTATCCTACTTGTGTGTTCCTGTGTGGAGTAGTTTTGTAGCTTGTGGTGTGTGCTTTATTTAGCTTGTTTTTTGTGTGCTTTATTAAGTTTGTTTGCTATGTGCTTTGTTGCAATCGATCGATTTCTCGTGCTTCTTCGTTTTGAATCTTCGGTGTTACCCCCTTATGGAAAATTGCTCATCAACCGACACCGGATCAGAAGAAGCCGTGACAAGTACAGCGATACACCAAGGAACTCAGTTATAAGCAATGAGATTTTCAGCTGACAACGGTGTATTGCAGACATCCGGTCTGGATACAAGTTATATTCTGATCAGACTTTCAGTAACAAGTACCCGTCAGAGCTACATCTTTATTGCAGCAATGATTAAACCAACAGGGGACAAAATTGGATCCATGTCCAACCGTGCATTTCAAGTCAGAGTTCACAAAGAAAATCAGTCCAGACTTTCCCCACAATCTGTCAGTGAAGCGTACAAGGCAAGATTCCTCAGCGTGCATCAGTAAGGTATGAATGTATTCTTGTGCAAGATATTAAGTCTCCTTTAGTAATATACTGCACAAGCTTCTCGCATAAGGTACCGAGTCTTCCCCGGCAAGTCTTTAAGGGTGGAAGCTTATAAGGTATGCTACCCAGCCTTCCTCAGCAAGATATCCGGCGAAAGCTTCGAGCACAAGCCATCCAGTCTTCCCCAGCACGATATCCCGTTGGCTTCCTACGCAAGCTGCCCAGTCTTCTTTAGTACGGCACTGGTACAAGAAATAAACAATGGGTTGTCAGCATATGGCAGTGTTTTCCAAGTGTCAGATCTGCAACAGATGGGTCAAAAACAAGAACAAAGGTATGCCTCGAGAATCAGATATTCGTTCATACAATGAGTAGGTTACCAAGTTCATGCAAGTCCCTCACACAAGGAAGGATTCATGGTACACATCACCGGTTATTCAAGCAGCAGAAAACCAGTGGGTGATGCAAGAATTGACAAGTCTCGAAGAAAGAAAACATTGAGACACCATCTTGGCAGTAATTATCAAGGTCAGCCCCGCACATTCGACAAGGTGATGCTATTGAAGGAAATATTCCCTAGAGGCAATAATAAAGTTGTTATTTATATTTCCTTATATCATGATAAATGTTTATTATTCATGCTAGAATTGTATTAACCGGAAACTTAGTACATGTGTGAATACATAGACAAATAGAGTGTCACTATTATGCCTCTACTTGACTAGCTCGTTGAATCAAAGATGGTTAAGTTTCCTAGCCATAGACATGAGTTGTCATTTGATTAACGGGATCACATCATTAGAGAATGATGTGATTGACTTGACCCATTCCGTTAGCTTAGCACTTGATCGTTTAGTATATTGCTATTGCTTTCTTCATGCCTTATACATGTTTCTATGACTATGAGATTTTGCAACTCCCGAATACCGGAGGAACACTTTGTGTGCAACCAAACGTTACAATGTAACTGGGTGATTATAAAGGTGCTCTACAGGTGTCTCTGATGGTACTTGTTGAGTTGGCATAGATCAAGATTAGGATTTGTCACTCTAATTGTCAGAGAGGTATCTCTGGGCCTTCTCGGCAATGCACATCACTATAAGCCTTGCAAGCAATGTGAGTATTGAGTTAGTTGTGGGATGATGCATTATGGAACGAGTTAAGAGACTAGCCAGTACCGAGATTGAACTAGGTATTGACATACCGAAGATCGAATCTCGGGCAAGTAACATACCGATGAAAAAGGGAACAACGTATGTTGTTATGCGATTTGACCGATAAAGATCTTCGTAGAATATGTGGGAGCCAATATGAGCATCCAGGTTCCGCTATTGGTTATTGATCGGAGACGTGTCTCGGTCATGTCTACATAGTTCTTGAACCCGTAGGGTCCGCACGCTTAATGTTCTGTGACGATCGGTATTATGAGTTTATGTGTTTTGATGTACCGAAGGTCGGATATGATCACGGACATGACGAGGAGTCTCGAAATGGTCGAGACATAAAGATTGATACATTGGATGACTATGTTTGGACATCGGAAAGGTTTCGAGAGAGTTCGGGATATACCGGAGTACCGGGGGTTACCGGAACCCCCCGGGGAGTCGATGGGCTTAATGGTCCATAGCCGAAAAAAGGAGGAGGCAGCCAAGGTGGGGGCGCCCCCCCCCCCCAATCCCAATCCCAATTGGGAAGGGGGCCGACCCCCTTTTCCTTCTCTTCTTCTCCCCCTTCCTTCCCTCTCCTACTCCAACTAGGGAAGGGGGAATCCTACTCCCACCGGGAGTAGGACTCCCCCCTTGGGCGCCCCTAGGAGGCCGACCCTCTCCCGCTCCTCCACTCCTTTATATACGGGGGAGGGGGCACCCATAGACACACAAGTTGATCATTGATCCCTTAGCCGTGTGCGGTGCCCCCCTCCACCATAATCCACCTCGGTCATATCATCGTAGTGCTTAGGCGAAGCCCTGCGCCGGTAGCTTCAACATCACCGTCATCATGCCGTCGTGCTGACGAAGCTCTCCCTCGACACTCTGCTGGATCGTGAGTTCGTGGGACGTCACCGAGCTGAACGTGTGCAGATCGCGGAGGTGCCGTACTTTCAGTACTAGGATTGATCGATCGTGAAGACGTACGACTACATCAACTGCGTTGTCATAACGCTTCCGCTTTCGGTCTACGAGGGTACGTGGACAACATTGTCCCCTCTTGTTGCTATGCATCACCATGATCTTGCGTGTGCGTAGGAAAATTTTGAAATTACTACGTTCCCCAACAGTGGCGTCTGAGCCAGGTTTATGCGTAGATGTTATATGCACGAGTAGAACACAAGTGAGTTGTGGGCGATAATAGTCATACTTCTTACCAGCATGTCATACTTTAATTCGGCGGTATTGTTGGATGAAGCGGCCCAAACCGACATTACGCGTACGCTTATGCGAGACTGGTTCTACCGACGTGCTTGACGCACAAGTGGCTGGCGGGTGTCAGTTTCTCCAACTTTAGTTGAATCGAGTGTGGCTACGCCCGATCCTTGTTGAAGGTTAAAACAGCACATACTTGACGAAAAATTGTTGTGGTTTTGATGCGTAGGTAAGAACAGTTCTTGCTCAACCCGTAGCAGCCACGTAAAACTTGCAACAACAAAGTAGAGGACGTCTAACTTGTTTTTGCAGGGCATGTTGTGATGTGATATGGTCAAGACATGATGCTAAATTTTATTGTTTGAGATGATCATGTTTTGTAACGAAGTTATCGACAACTGGCAGGAGCCATATGGTTGTCGCTTTATTGTACGAAATACAATCGCCATGTAATTGCTTTACTTTATCACTAAGCGGTAGCAATAGTCGTAGAAGCAATAGTTGGCGAGACGCCAACGATGCTACGATGGAGATCAAGGTGTCGCGCCGGTGATGATGGTGATCATGACGGTGCTTTGGGGATGGAGATCAAAGGCACAAAATGATGATGGCCATATCATATCACTTATAGTGATTGCATGTGATGTTTATCCTTTATGCATCTTATTTTGCTTAGTTCGACGGTAGCATTATAAGATGATCTCTCACTACATTTCAAGGTACAAGTGTTCTCCCTGAGTATGCACTGCTATGCGAAAATTAAATCGTGCCGAGACACCACGTGATGATCGGGTGTGATAAGCTCTACGTTCACATACAACGGGTGCAAGCCAGTTTTGCACACGCAGAATACTCGGGTTAAACATGACGAGCCTAGCATATGCAGATATGGCCTTGGAACACTGAGACCGAAAGGTCGAGCATGAATCATATAGTAGATATGATCAACATAGTGATGTTCACCATTGAAAACTACTCCATCTCATGTGATGATCGGACATGGTTTAGTTGATATGGATCACGTGATCACTTAGATGATTAGAGGGATCTCTATCTAAGTGGGAGTTCTTCAGTAATATGATTAATTGAACTTTAATTTATCATGAATTTAGTACCTGATAGTATTTGCATGTCTATGCTGTTGTAGATAGATGGCCCATGTTGTTATTCCATTTAATTTTAATGCGTTCCTAAAGAAAGCTAAGTTGAAAGATGATGGTAGCAACTACACGGACTGGGTCCATAACTTGAGGATTATCCTCATCGACGCACAGAAGAATTACGTCCTGGAAGCACCGCTAGGTGCCAAACCCGTTGCAGGAGTAACATCAGATGTTATGAACGTATGACAGAGCAAAGCTGATGACTACTCGATAGTTCAGTGTGCCATGCTTTACGACTTAGAACCGGGACTTCAACGACATTTTGAACGTCATGGAGCATATGAGATGTTCCAGGAGTTGAAGTTAATATTTCAAGCAAATGCCCTGATTGAGAGATATGAAGTCTCCAATAAGTTCTACTGTTGCAAAATGGAGGAGAATAGTTACATCGGTGAGCATATACTCAAAATGTCTGGGTATAATAATCACTTGATTCAACTGGGAGTTAATCTTCCTGATGATAGTGTCATTGACAGAATTCTTCAATCACTGCCACCAAGCTACAATAGCTTCATGATGAACTGTAACATGCAAGGGATGGATAAGACAATTCCCGAGCTCTTCGCAATGCTAAAGGCTGCGGAGGTAGAAATCAAGAAGGAGCATCAAGTGTTGATGGTCAACAAGATCACCAGTTTCAAGAAAAAAGGTAAAGGGAAGAGGGGAACTTCAATAAGAACGACAAGCAAGTTGCTCCTCAAGTGAAGAAGCCCAAGTCTAGACCTAAGCCTGAGACTGAGTGCTTCTACTGCAAAGGGATTGGTCACTGGAAGCGGAACTGCCCCAAGTATTAGGCGGATAAGAAGGATGGCAAGGTGAAAAAAGGTATATGTGATATACATGTTATTAATGGGTACCTTACTAATGCTCGCAGTAGCACCTGGGTATTTGATACTGGTTTTGTTGCTAATATTTGCAACTCGAAACATGGACTACGGATTAAGCGAAGATTGGCTAAGGACGAGGTGACGATGCGCGTGGGAAATGGTTCCAAAGTCGATGTGATCACGGTGGGCACGCTACCTCTACATCTACCTTCGGGATTACTTTTACACCTAAACAATTGTTATTTGGTGCCAGCGTTAAGCATGAACATTATATCTGGATCTTGTTTGACGCGAGACGGTTATTCATTTAGATCACAGAATAATGGTTGTTCTATTTATATGAGTAATATCTTTTATGGTCATGCACCGTTGAAGAGTGGTCTATTTTATTGAATCTCGATAGTAGTGATACACATATTCATAACATTGAAGCCAAAAGATGCAGAGTTGATAATGATAGTGCAACTTATTATTGGCACTGTGCTACCTCTTGAACACTGTGTTGGTTTTCCCTTGAAGAGGAAAGGGTGATGCAGTAAAGTAGCGTAAGTATTTCCCTCAGTTTTTGAGAACCAAGGTATCAATCCAGTAGGGGACCACGCACGAGTCCCTTGCACCTAAACAAACAAATAAGAACCTTGCAACCAACACGATAAAGGGGTTGTCAATCCCTTCACGGCCACTTGCAAAAGTGAGATCTGATAGAGATGATAAGATAATATTTTTGGTATTTTTATGATAAAGATTAAAAGTAAAGATTGCAAAAAAAATGGTAATAGAAATAGCTTGTTGTTGGGAGATTAATATGATGGAAAATAGACATGGGGGGCATAGGTTTCACTAGTGGCTTCTCTCAAGATAGCATAAGTATTATGGTGGTTGAACAAATTACTGTCGAGCAATTGATAGAATTGAGCATAGTTATGAGAATATCTAGGTATGATCATGTATATAGGCATCACATCCGTGACAAGTGGACCGACTCCTGCCTGCATCTACTACTATTACTCCACACATCGACCGCTATCGAGCATGCATCTAGAGTATTAAGTTCATAAGAACGGAGTAACGCTTTAAGCAAGATGACATGATGTAGAGGGATAAACTCATGCAATATGATATAAACCCCATCTTTTTATCCTCGATGGCAACAATACAACGCGTGTCGTTTCCCCTACTGTCACTGGGATCGAGCACCATAAGATTGAACCCAAAGCTAAGCACTTCTCCCATTGCAAGAAAGATCAATCTAGTAGGCCAAACCAAACTGATAATTCGAAGAGACTTGCAAAGATAACCAATCATACATAAAAGAATTCAGAGGAGGTTGAAATATTGTTCATAGATAATCTGGATCATAAACCCACAATTCATCGGATCTCGACAAACACACCGCAAAATAAGATTACATCAAATAGATCTCCAAGAGAATCGAGGAGAACTTTGTATTGAGATCCAAAGAGAGAGAAGAAGCCATCTAGCTAATAACTATGGACCCGAAGGTCTGAGGTAAACTACTCACACATCATCGGAGAGGCTATGGTGTTGATGTAGAAGCCCTCCGTGATCAATGCCCCCTCCGGCGGAGCGCCGGAAAAGGCCCCAAGATGGGATCTCACGGGTACAGAAGGTTGCTGCGGTGGAATTAGGATTTCGTGTTGCTCCCCGATGGTTTGGGGTACGTAGGTATATATAGGAGGAAGAAGTAGGTCGGTGGAGCCATGAGGGGCCCACGAGGGTGCAGGGCGCGCCCAGGGGGGTAGGCACGCCCCCTGCCTCGTGGCCTCCTCGTTGATTGCTTGACGTACACTCCAAGTCCCCTGGATCTCGTTTTTTCCAAAAGTAACTCTCCCGAAGGTTTCATTCCGTTTGGACTCCGTTTGGTATTCTTTTTCTGTGAAACACTGAAATAGGCAAAAAAACAGCAATTTGGGCTGGGCCTCCGGTTAATAGGTTAGTCCCAAAAATAATATAAAAGTGTATAAATAAGCCCATTAAACATCCAAGATAGAATATATAATAGCATGGAACAATAAAAAAATCATAGATACGTTGGAGACGTATCAATCATCCCCAAGCTTAATTCCTGCTCGTCCTCGAGTAGGTAAATGATAAAAACGGAATTTTTGATGTGGAATGCTTCTTAGCATAATTTTCAATGTAATTCCTTTTACTGTGGCATGAATATTTAGATCTAAAGATTCAAGATAAAAGTTTAATGTTGACATAAAAACAATAATACTTCAAACATGCTAATCAAGCAATTATGTCTTATCAAAATAACATAGCCAAAGAAAGCTTATCCCTACAAAATCATATAGTTAGGCCATGTTTCAATTTCGTCACACAAAAGGTTCTCATCATGCATAACCCCGATGACAAGCCGAGCAATTGGTTTATACTTTTTAACGTGCTTCAGCCTTTTCAACCCTTACGCAATACATGAGCGCAAGCCATGGATATAGCACTATAGGTGGAATAAAGTATAATGATGGGGGTTATGTGAGAAGACAAAAAGGTAGAAAGTCTCACATTGACGCGGGTAATCAATAGGCTATGGAGATGCCCCTCAATTGATGTCAATGAGAGGAGTAGGGATTGCCATGCAACAGATGCACTAGAGCTATAAATGTATGAAAGCTCAACAAAAGAAACTAAGTGGGTATGCATCCAACTTGCTTGCTCACGAAGACCTAGGGCATTTTGAGGAAGCCCATCATTGGAATATACAAGCCAAGTTCTATAATGAAAAATTCCCACTAGTATATGAAAGTGACAACATAGGAGACTCTCTAACATGAAGATCACGGTGCTACTTTGAAGCACAAGCGTGGAAAGGATAGTAAAATTGTCCCTTCTCTCTTTTTCTCTCATTTTTTTCTTGGGCCTTCTTTTTTTTTTCTTTGGCCTCTTCCTTTTTTTATTTAGTCCGGAATCTCATCCCGACTTGTGGGGGAATCATAGTCTCCATCATCCTTTCCTCACATGGGACAATGCTCTAATAATGATGATCATCACACTTCTATTTACTTACATCTCAAGAATTACAACTCAATACTTAGAACAAAATATGACTCTATGTGAATGCCTCCGGCGGTGTACCGGGATATGCAATGAATCAAGAGTGACATGTATGAAAAAAATTATGAATGGTGGCTTTGCCACAAATACGATGTCAACTACATGACCATGCAAAGCAATATGACAATGATGGAGTGTGTCATAATAGACGGAACGGTGGAAAGTTGCATGGCAATATATCTCGGAATGTTTATGGAAATGCCATGATAGGTAGGTGTGGTGGCTGTTTTGAGGAAGATATACGGAGGTTTATGTGTGATAGCGCGTATCATATCACGGGGTTTGGATGCATCGGCAAAGTTTGCACCAACTCTCAAGGCGAGAGAGGGCAATGCGCGATACCGTAGAGGCTAGAAAATTGTGGAAGGTTGAGTGTGCGTATAAACCATGGACTCACATTAGTCATAAAGAACTCATATACTTATTGCAAAAGTTCATTATCCCTCGAAGCAAAGTACTACTACGCATGCCCCTAGAGGGATAGATTGGTAGGAAACGACCATCGCTCGTACCCGACCGCCACTGATAAGGAAAGCAATAAAAGAACACCTTATATGTATAAATTGTCACACAACTTTTACCATACGTGCATGCTACGGGACTTGCCAGCCTTAACACAAGTATTTCTCAATTTCACAATTACTCAACTAGCACACTCTAATATTACCACCTTTATATCTCAAAACACTTATCAAGTATCAAACTTCTCATGATATTCAATGAACTCAATATGGAAGTTTTTTATTATGCTCATCTTGGATGCCTATCATATTCGGATTAATTTCACAATTAAAGCAAATTACCATGCTGTTTAAGACTCTCAAAATAATATAAGTGAAGCATGAGAGATCAATAATTTCTATAAAATAAAAACCGCCACCGTGCTCTAAAAGATATAAGTGAAGCACTAGAGCAAAAACTATATAGCTTAAAAGATATAAGTGAAGCACATAGAGTATTCGAACAAATTCCGAATCATGTGTGTCTCTCTCAAAAAGTGTATTCAGCGAGGATGATTGTGGTAAACTAAAAAGCAAAGACTCAGATCATACAAGACGCTCCAAGCAAAATACATATCATGTGGTGAATAAAAACATAGCCCCAAGTAAAGTTACCGATAGATGAAGATGAAAGAGGGGATGCCTTCCGGGGCATCCCCAAGCTTAGGATTTTGGTTGTCCTTGAATTTTACCTTGGGGTGCCTTGGGAATCCCCAAGCTTAGGCTCTTGCCAATCCTTATTCCATAATCCATCAAATCTTTACCCAAAATTTGAAAACTTCACAACACAAAAGTTAACAGAAAATCTCGTGAGCTTCGTTAGCGAAAGAAAAGAAAACACCACTTCAAGGTACTGTAATGAAATCATTATTTATTTATATTGGTGTTAAACCTACTGTATTCCAACTTCTCTGTCACAGCCCTAGAATAACTGAGTGAATAGTTGCATATGCACTCATACTTCATGTCTAAAATTTCTGAAAATTGAATTGAGGTTAGTTGAAATCCTGAGAAATCACTTCAGAAATAATCAACATTAAATCTTTTCAAAGAAGTCCAAGAAAATGTTCCTCTTAATCTCTGAAAATATTGGCAAGAGGTAAAACTCAAAACAATATTTTTGGAATCTCAGACATATTTATTTTGGGCCTTTGAATTAAATCGATAACTATTTGCATTGGATATATATATTTGTTAACTAATTAATATATGTCCAATAATTCTGATCTTTGGTGAAGGGCTTTGGAATAATCCAGCTACTCCCTACAAGAACTATCAGAAGCAACAAAAATGATTTAGTGTCCAAAACTAACTCAAAACAAATTACAAAAAATAGAAAACAGGAATAAAAAGGAAAGAGGCTTACGTGGCCACCTACCTGGCGCAGCCCACCTGGCGGCCTAGCTAGTGACCCAGCCCACTGGCTGAAGCGGTCGTCTTCAACTTCTGCCAGTAGGCAGAGGCGTGTCGACGCCCGTGCAACCGAGGTCTCCACCTCCTCCCTGCCTGTCTGGCCTCCCTGGACGATGCCACGCTGCCCCCCGACTCTCTCTCGCTCTCCCTCGTCCCCATTCCCTCCCTGGCTCTCTCCCTCTCACCGGCCGAGCGCATCTGTCGCCGCCATTCACTGCCTGCGTAGCCACAGCCACTGCCTCGCCTCGCCGATGCGCTCCAAAGCTCCGCCTCGACGCCCCCGTCCTCTACGAAGAGCCACGCGACGCCGGACGCCCTGCATCGCCGGCTACCTCGCCTTCTTCCTCCTCTGCCGCCGGAGATCGCCGTCGCTGCCCCGACCGCTCCAGCCCTTCCCCGAGCCGCTAACCATCCCTGCAGCTCCGAGGTGAGCCGCTGGACCGATCCAACCTTGCCCCGCCGTCCCTCGCACCCGCTAGCCACCTCCCCGCGAACACCCGACGCGGTCGTCCGCCATGGCCGACGAGCTCCGTGCTCTCGAGCCCCTCCGCTCAGACCAGTCGCTCCGGCGTGCTTCTGCTGCCCCGCAGGTGCCGCCTAGCCCCTCCGTTTTCTTGCCCGAGCACCGCAGCCACATCCCCGCACGTGTCCGAGCTCCGGCCGCCGTCTGGGTTGACGCCACCGCTGCTGCCGTCCACCTCACTCCCTCCCGTGGCCACCACTGGATGTGTGTGTGTTCCAGCAATCCATAGCCGCAAACCACGCGCCAAACCATCACTTCTAGCTCAAATCTGAGCTGCGCCACCGTCGATTTGGTCGCTGCCGGCCAGGCTCCGGCAACTCCGACGTGGCCACTTAGTTAAAGGCTAATCACCTACTAATTACCCCCTAGACACTGACAGTGGGCCCCGTCCCTTAATTAACCACATGACTCAGATTTAACTTAATCTCGGTGGCCCCACGTGTCAGCTTTGACCGTGCTGACATGGCCGTTGACTGGGTCCACATGTCAGCGACCCTAACCAGCTTTGTGACACTGACTAGAGGGACTCACTGGTCAGGTTTGACCTGGACCGTCCTGTTGACCCTACTGACATCACCCAGACGCAATGCTGATGCAGTAATTGATTTTCTGGATTTAAAATAATCCAGGAAATTCCAAAAAATGTTTAAAACTTCTAAAATTCATAGTAATTCAACCGTAACTCCAAATGAAATAAGTTATATATGAAAAATGATCAGAAAAATCCAATCTATCCATCTATACCATATTCATGCATGTTGGAACAACTTAAAGTTGCTGAATTGGTTAAATCAATTAAATGCATCTAAATAACCACATGTGGAGTTTGAATTTGAACCTAGGGTTCAAACCAACTTCATTTAACCTGTTGCTAGTTGCATTTAGCTCAATCTACAGCATATTGCCTTGTCACATTCATACATCATATTGTTGCATTGCATTGATTATGTTTTCTCTCTGTTGTCGGTAATTGTCCCCTCTCAATAGACGTTGCTTCAACGATGTGATCGATGACACCGATGAAGAGTATACTATCTTCGGAAGTGTCAGGCAAGCAAAACCCCCTTGTTCATTTTGATACAATCCAACTCTCTCGCTCCTGCTCTCTTTTACTGCATTAGGACAACAACGATTCAACTGTTACATGCTGCGGTAGTTGAACCCCTTTCCTCTGCATGACCTGTCATTGCCACAACAAATAGATGAAACCCACTAGCATGAGTAGGAGTTGTTTGAGCCCTGATGTGCCTACTCATTCATGCTTGTTTGTCATGCCTGCTACTGCTTAGAGTTGAGTCAGGTCCGATTCATCGGGGATGAATTGAAATGTGGTGAACATGTCCTACTATTGAGAGCTAAGTGTGTGAACACAATTTGGTAAAGGTAGCGGTGAGAGGCCATGTAGGAGTACATGGTGGGTTGTCTCATTGCAGCCGTTCTCGTGAACTAAGTTACGTGTTTGTGATCCATGAACAGTTACTACCACACATTGGGTTCCGGTAACTCGGCCCCTCTCGGCTTATTAATCAACTCGATCTCTGTCCAGGAGTTGCAACTAGTTTCTGGTGTTTGTAGGTAGTGTTAGTAGTCTACCAAGTGGCACCCGGTATAGGTGGGCTTGGGACAGACTAGGCACAGTGGCACGGTGTACCAAGTGGCACCCGGATGGTGGGCTTGGGAACCCTGCTCACATCGTTTGGGGCCGTGAGCGACACCCCGGCCGGATCTCCTTGCGGATGGAACCTGAATAGACGATAAACCTGGGCTAGAGACTTGTGTGGTTAGTCAGGTCGTGGCCTACTCCCTCGCCAGGATTCCGCATGAAGGTTGCCGAGATACACGACGTGTACATGGTGGTAAGTGGCGAGAGCGTGTGTGAAGAAGTACACCCTTGCAGGGGTAACATCATCTATTCGAATAGCCGTGTCCACGGTAAAGGACTTCTGGGTTGCCTGTACAGTTCATAGACAAGTGAAAGTGGATACTCTAAAATGCAAAAGATAAGCGTGAGTGCTATGGATGGCCTTCTCGTAGGGAGACGGGAGCAGATCCATAGTGGTGTATTGATATGGTGAATATGTGGACTCGTGTGCGCCACCTCAAAAGAGTTACTTGCAGTCGTAGTTCAGAATAGCTACCGAGTCAAAGCTGGTTTGCTGCAGTTAAACTCCACCACCCCCTTTGTTGATACTGATGCATATGTATATAGTTCTAATATAAGTCTTGCTGGGTACATTTGTACTCACGTTTGCTTAATATATGTTTTTGCAGAGAGACTTCAGTCTCGCTAGTAGTTCTGCGTGGACTTCGACGTTTAGCTTGTTACCTCAGCTACGATCTTGTACCCCCGGGAGGGTCGTGTAGATAGTCAGGCTTCTTAGCCTTCTTCATTTGTAGTTGTCTGTACTCAGACCTGTTTAAGCTTCCGCTTGTGCTATTGCTTGTATGACTTGAATGCTGGGTCATGAGACCCATGTTTGTAATATCTGACTCTTCGGAGTCTTATGAATAAATACTTTGAGTCGTAGATTTTTATTGTGATGCCATGTTGTATTTACACATATCGAGCATATTGTGTGTATGATTGAAATGCTTGGTATGTGTGGGATCTGACAAACTAGTTGTCTATCTTTGGTAGCCTCTCTTATGGGGAAATGTAGTCTAGTGCTTCCACTAAGCCATGGTAGTCTGCTACAGCCCGGTTTACCGGAGTCCTGCTAGCCCAAAGACTCTTGCTCCTAACACTTAGATCGACGACATGTGATTCACATCGTTCCTGTGTCTGTCCCTTCCGGGAAATGTCACGCGATGACTTCCGGAGTCCTGCTAGCCTGCTACAGCCCGGGTTCCCGGAGTCCTGTTAGCCAAGTTGCTACAGCTCGGATTCACACGCTGATGACCGACATGCTCGATGTTGTTTCATGTATGACTGTCCCCGTAAGTTAGTGCCACTTTGGGTTCACGACTAGTCATGTCGGCCCGGGTTATCTGTCATATGGATGCTAGCAACACTATCATATACGAGAGCCAAAAGGCGCAAACGGTCCTGGGCCAGGTAAGGCGACACCCGTGGGAATACCGTGCGTGAGGCTGCAAAGTGATATGAGGTGTTACATGCTAGATTGGTGTGACTTAGAATCGGGATCCTGACAGCTTTGGTATCAGAGCATGACCGCCTATAGGATTACCAAGCCCAAACTGGTCGAAGTTGAGTCTAGAAATGCTTTAGTTATATAAGGGAATTGATTGTGGAAGGGAACATAAGGCTCGTTTTACTCCTTTACCTTATGCCCTTCTGATCTGAGTCAACCTCTTCTTTTCTACGGGGATTAGGAACTAGGATTTCTCATCTTCTATCAGGATCACGTGTTACTAATCCGTAGACTCATATGATTGATGGATTCAAGCCTCAGTTCAGTTCTACTACTTCCGTATGTTCATAGCTGGCCTCAGAACCTTGATATTGTGATGTTGAGTGGTCATGCCACCATGCAGGATGTCTCAAATCTTTTTGAGCATTTACAGCCGTTATGCTATCCGAGTCATCCCAGGTTTCTAAATAGTCTGATGCATTTGCAAATCCTTTCTTTCCGTTACGATGTCCTTTTGGTCAGAATAAGCACACTAACCAGTGAGTTGAGGTACTCCATTGCCTCCGCGTGTATGTTGAAGCCATTATTATGACCCTAGGTGTCTTAGAGAACCACCTAGTGATCCATCCATGTTTTGTATCCCCAGTGTGATGATTCTGGCCATTATTCTCGAAAGCATCCCGTGATGCCATTTAGTTAGTAGGTATTTTATTTCTGGGTCCTTAAACCCAAGATTCCTTCTACTTACCTTCTGTTGTTAGTGTTTGTTCGTTCCTTTAGGGTATTAGTAACCTTTGCGATAGTCCTGGAGGTCCATGGTATTTCCTTCTTCCAAATACCATGAACTGCTTATGGCAGAAGTTCTTTTGAACCAAAAGATCACAACAAGAGTGCTCTTGATGAGTTCTCCATTCTATATTGTGACTGCCAATTCTACCTCTCCGCATGGATTATCGGAAGAAACCTGTTGAACTTGGTTCGACATACGAATCTATGCATCCACAACTCAGAAAATCATACGTTCCTTTGAGTTGTCCCTCTTTAGTTGTTTTCTGATCTTCATCTATCAATTGATAGTCAAGAGTATGCGTGCATTCGTTCATCGTTGCCTTTACTCTTGCGTTCCGTCAAGCCATTCTATCCCGGAATGACTAGGAGAAACAAACTCCAGTACCTCATACATTTCTAGGATTGAGTCAAAGTAGTTGTATTCTACAGATCAAAATGACAATCCAGTTTTTGTTCTGTTCTACCTCGGAGTATTACCATCTTTATATCAAAAATATCATGGAATTGCACACCATCCTATGAACTCTTGATACAGTGGTACTTCTCACCATCATTTTTCATTCCTCGGTCCCCATGTTGTTGCAACCGGAATTACGAAAAGTGAACTATGATGTGTGAAATCAACACTGCTAGCAACCCCGTTGCTTGGTAGCCAATGGACAATAATTTCATTCTTAGTGTGTTGGTTATTGAATCATCATCCTAAGATTGATCGTGCTACCTAGTCTGTATTTCCTGGTGCACTCTTCGATCAAAGAGTTAGGATTGTATCAATCCCCCGCTCTTTTGATCATATCATCTTGCCTGGAAAGCAAGATTGTTCTCGAGCTTAATAACATATCGGTGATTCGTGATTTTTCGAATATCTTCTCGGAAGTGTTACCGGGTTATCACCTGACCGCTATGTTGAGTTCGTGATCAAGCTGGTTTTCTTATAAACCACCCTTTGTCCAAGAATCTGTGTTGGATACCCCTGAGCTAGTTGGTTAAGCCAAACAACAACTTGGCGAGTTGGAAGATAAAAGCTTGTCTGACTTAGTTCATTCCAAAGGGATATTTTGTGTGTGTGTGTTGAAGAAAGATGGTATCTTCATTGATTGATCCTCGTGATCAATTGTTGGATCTATTGTCTTGTCCAAACTTTGATTTGAGTGTGGACTATCCTCAAATCAAATCAGAACCAACGGTGTTCGTAATGTTATCTTACTCGTGTTTGATCCCTCGAGCATACACCATTACATCTTTGGGTCTGACCAATACTGTCTCCTTGTTCACATAGTTGTGGGATTACATTTGTATGGAAACCTGGATGAATTGTTGTTGAGCCCATCGACAACATCCTTATCCTCTCCATGATTTAGTTGACATTAAGCTAGTGTTGGAAACTTTGTAAACAATGCCTTCGTGTCCCGTCCATGAGGTATATGTTTGGATGAGAGAAGTGACTCACTCTACTTCATGTGCAATCGAAGCAAATTGCCGCCACGAGTTCGAGAAAGATTGTTTTGCTTCCTTTGGAATCATCCCAAGTCAGTCATGCCCGTGCGAAGTATTCTATGGTCTGATAGACTGATCATCTTCATTCCATATGTATTCCCTAGCACACTAAGCCACTGACTGATTTGTTCAAGGAAAAGGAGTTGTTGTGAAAATACTAGTTCATGCACAAGACTTCAATATCCTCGTTGATGGTTCCCCACCTGAACTCGATAGTGTTTTATTATAAGACTACTACGTGGTCATGCTTGTCTGGGACAGTGTGTTCACATGTATGTAGCAGAACCAACTCATGTTTTGGAGCTTGCTATCATAGTTCATTCCCCGAGAATCTCGCAACGCCATCTTGTCGGTTTGTGTTGCAAACTTGCTTTCGAGACATGTTGTCTGAAATATTCTGTTAGCAACAAGATCTGAATCTCGGGTAGATATGATGGTTGGAACATTCCCAACATTTGCATTTTGTTCCTAGCTTGCACCGCCATTGTGCCAATTTCCCATGGGCTACCCTTCTCAGTAATTGCTGTTCAGGATCATCTTCAGAAGTGGCCCTACCATGGATCCCATCCATTTTCGATGATAAGCAAAAAAATTCATCCATTGTGTTGTCTTCAACAAGGTAGTCCACATCATCCATTATAGTATGAGTATGCCATTTCTTCAAGCTCCTTCACAAGATCGTTGTGCTTTTCCTTAGGCTGTTTAGAGAGTTTCAATGATCTTTGTATCAAAAGTAATTATTTTGCCATTTAAGGGATTACTTCCGCGAGTCACCTTCCCCAAGTTGTCCCGTTATGGAATCAAGGCAATTATCTCCTCGCTACTTTGAACCTAGTGCACCATCTTCCTAAGTGTGGAATTGTTGCCTACCAAATCAAGATTTCATCATCTGTTACTATCCATCCATCTTGATGTATGTTTTGTGTCCCAGCTCAAGATATGTTTTCCACGTCACATTCCATGCGTTGATTTTGAGTTGCTCGATCTTCTAGAAGATTGACTCTTTAGAGTTTCCCTTTCTTCTCATTGTCGTGTTGGATGAAGATCTCGAAAACAAAGACGTCAAAATCAATTTGAAGCAATGAATCAACATCCTCGAGAAGGACAATTGGATCACGAAGTTGTGTTAGCCTTGTGTCCCCTCTGTCTTCTTACCTCACGTCTTGAATCTCGGGACGAGATTCTTGTTTAGTGGGGGTGAGTTGTCACAGCCCTAGAATACCTGAGTGAATAGTTGCATCTTCAGTCATGCTTCATGCCTAAAATTTCTAAAAATTGAATTGAGGTTAGTTGAAACCCTCAGAAATCACTTCAGAAATAACCAACATTGAAATCTTTTCAAAGAAGTCCAAGAAAATGTTCCTCTTAGTCTCTAAAAATATTGGCAAGAGGTAAAACTCAAAACAATATTTTTGGAATCTCAGAGATATTTATTTTGGGCCTTTGAATTAAATCGGTAACTATTTGCATTAGATATATATTTGTTAATTAATTAATATATGTCCAATAATTCTGTTCTTTGGTGAAGGGCTTTGGAATAATCCAACTACTCCCTACAAGAACTATCAGAAGCAACAAAAACGATTTAGTGTCCAAAACTAAATCAAAACAAATTACAGAAAATAGAAAACAGAAATAAAAAGGAAAGAGGCTTACCTGGCCACCTACCTGGCGTAGCCCACCTGGCAGCCCAGCTGGTGACCCAGCCCACTGGCTGAAGCATTCGTCTTCAACCTCTGCCAGTAGGCAGAGGCGTTTCAACGCCCGCGCAACTGAGGTCTCCACCTCCTCCCTGCCTGTCTAGCCTCCCTGGACGATGCCACTGCCCCCCGACTCTCCCACGCTCTCCCTCGTCCCCATTCCCTCCCCTGGCTCTCTCTCTCACCGGCCGAGCGCATCCGTCCCCGCTATTCACTGCCTGCGTAGCCACAGCCACTGCCTCGCCTCACCGATGCGCTCACAAGCTCCGCCTCGACGCCCCCGTCCTCTACGAAGAGCCACGCGACGCTGGACACCCTGCATCGCCGGCTACCTCACCTTCTTCCACCTCTGCCGCCGGAGATCACCGTCGTTGCCCCGACCGCTCCAGCCCTTCCCTGAGCCGCTAACCATCCCTGCAGCTCCGAGGTGAGCCACTGAACCGATCCCCCTTGCCCCGCCGTCCCTCGCGCCTGCTAGCTACCTCCCCGCGAACACCCGACGCCGTCGTCCGCCATGGCCGACGAGCTCCATGCTCTCGAGCCCCTCCGCTCAGACCAGTCGCTCCGGCGTGCTTCTGCTGCCCAGTAGGTGCCGCCTAGCCCCTCCATTTTCTTGCTCGAGCACCGCTGCCACATCCCCGCGCGTGTCCAAGCTCCGGTCGCCGCCTGGGTTGACGCCACCTCTGTTGCCGTCCACCTCGCTCCCTCCCGTGGCCACCACTGGATGCACGCGTGTCCCATCAATCCATAGCCGCAAACCACGTGCCAAACCATCGCTCCTAGCTCAAATCCGAGCCGTGCCGCCGTCGATTTGGTCGCCGCCGGCCAGGCTCCGGCGACTACTGACGTGGCCACTTAGTTAAAGGCTAATCACCTACTAATTACCCTCCTAGACTCTGACAGCAGGCCCCGTCCCTTAATTAACCACATGACTCAGATTTAACTTAATCTCGATGGCCCCACGTGTCAGCTTTGACCGTGCTGACATGGCCGTTGACTGGGTCCACATGTCAGCAACCCTAACCAGCTTTGTGACACTGACTAGAGGGACCCACCGGTTAGGTTTGACCTGGACCGTCCTGTTGACCCTGCTGACGTCACCCAGACGCAATGCTGATGCAGTAATTGATTTTCTGGATTTAAAATAATCCAGGAAATTCCAAAAATGTTTAAAACTTCTAAAATTCATAGTAATTCAACCATAACTCCAACTTAAATAAGTTATATATGAAAAATGATCAGAAAAATCCAAAATATCCATCTGTACCATTTTCATGCATGTTGGAACAACTTAAAGTTGTTGAATTGGTTAAATCAATTAAATGCATCTAAATAACCACATGTGGAGTTTGAATTTGAACCTAGGGTTCAAACCAACTTCATTTAACCTGTTGCTAGTTGCATTTAGCTCAATCTACAGCATATTGCCATGTCACATTCATGCATCATATTGTTGCATTGCATTGATTGTGTTTTCTCTGTGTTGTCGGTAATTGTCCCCTCTCAATAGACGTTGCTTCAACGATGTGATCGATGACACCGATGAAGAGTATACTATCTTCGAAAGTGTCAGGCAAGAAAAAACCCCTTGTTCATTCCGATACAATCCCACTCTCTCGCTCCTGCTCTCTTTTACTGCATTAGGACAACAACGATTCAACTGTTACATGCTGCGGTAGTTGAATCCCTTTCCTCTGCATGACCTGTCATTGCCACAGTAAATAGATGAAACCCACTAGCATGAGTAGGAGTTGTTTGAGCCCTGATGTGCCTACTCATTCATGCTTGTTTGTCATGCCTGCTACTGCTTAGAGTTGAGTCAGGTCTGATTCATCGGGGATGAATTGAAATGTGGTGAACATGTCCTACCGTTGAGAGCTAAGTGTGTGAACACGATTTGGCAAAGGTAGCGGTGAGAGGCCATGTAGGAGTACATGGTGGGTTGTCTCATTGCAGCCGTTCTAAGGAACTAAGTTCTGTGTTTGTGATCCATGAACAGATACTACCACACATTGGGTTCTGGTAACTCGGCCCCTCTCGGTTTATTAATCAACTCGATCTTTGTCCAGGAGTTGCAACTAGTTTCTGGTGTTTGTAGGTAGTGTTAGTAGTCTACCAAGTGGCACCCGGTATAGGAGGGCTTGGGACAGACTAGGCATGATGTACGGTGTACCAAGTGGCACCCGGATGGTGGGCTTGGGAACCCTGCTCACATCGTTTGGGGCCGTGAGCGACACCCCGGCCGGATCTCCTTGCAGATGGAACCCGAATAGACGATAAACCTTGGCTAGAAACTTGTGTGGTTAGTCAGGTCATGGCCGACTCCCTCGCCAGGCTTCCGCTTGAAGGTTGCCGAGATGCACGACGTGTACATGGTGGTAAGTGGCGAGAGCGTGTGTGAAGTACACCCCTGCAGGGTTAACATCATCTATTCGAATAGCCGTGTCCGTGGTAAAGGACTTCTGGGTTGCATGTACAGTTCATAGACAAGTGGAAGTGGATACTCTAAAATGCTCAAGATAAGCGTGAGTGCTACGGATGGCCTTCTCGTAGGGAGACGGGAGCGGATCCATAGTGGTGTATTGATATGGTGAATATGTGGACTCGTGTGTGCCACCTCAAAAGAGTTACTTGCAGTCGTAGTTCAGAATAGCTACCGAGTCAAAGCTGGCTTGCTGCAGTTAAACTCCACCACCCCCTTTGTTGATACTGATGCATATGTAGATAGTTCTGACGTAAGTCTTGCTGGGTACATTTGTACTCACGTTTGCTTAATTTATGTTTTTGCAGAGAGACTTCAGTCTCGCTAGTAGTTCTGCGTGGACTTCGACGTTTAGCTTGTTACCTCAGCTACGATCTTGTACCCCCGGGAGGGTCGTGTAGATAGTCAGGCTTATTAGCCTTTTGCATTTTTAGTTGTTTGTACTCAGACATGTTTAAGCTTCAGCTTGTGCTATTGCTTGTATGACTTGAATGCTGGGTCATGAGACCCATGTTTGTAATATCTGACTCTTCGGAGTCTTATGAATAAATAGTTTGAGTCGTACATTTTTGTTGTGATGCCATGTTGTATTTACACATATCGAGCATATTGTGTGTATGATTGATATGCTTGGTATGTGTGGGATCTGACAACCTAGTTGTCTATCCTGGGTAGCCTCTCTTACGGGGAAATGTAGTCTAGTGCTTCCATTGAGCCATGGAAGTCTGCTACAGCCCGGTTTACCGGAGTCCTGCTAGCCCAGCACTACTGCTCCGGAACACTTAGACTGGTCGGCATGTGATTCACATCGTCTCTGTGTCTGTCCCTTCGGGGAAATGTCACGCGATGACTTCCGGAGTCCTGCTAGCCTGCTACAGCCCGAATTCCCGGAGTCCTGTTAGCCCAGTTGCTACAGCCCGGATTCACACGCTGATGACCGACATGCTCGATGTTGTTTCATGTATGTCTGTCCCCATAAGTTTGTACCACTTTGGGTTCACGACTATTCATGTCGGCCCGGGTTCTCTATCATATGGATGCTAGCGACACTATCATATACGCGAGCCAAATGGCGCAAAGGTCCCGGGCCAGGTAAGGAGACACCCGTGGGAATACCGTGTGTGAGGCCGCAAAGTGATATGAGGTGTTACATGCTAGATCGTTGTGACTTATAATCAGGATCCTGACATCTCTATGGTTTATAAGCTCTTTTACTAGCCATAGATTCATCAAAATAAGCAAACAACGCACGAAAAACAGAATCTGTCAAAAATAGAACAGTCTGTAGTAATCTGCATCAAACACAAACTTCTGGAACTCAGAAAAATCTACCAAAATAGGAAGACCTAGATAATTTGTTTATTGATCTACTGCAATTGGAATCATTATTTTATCACATTCTGGTGATTTTAAACAATTGTTTGAACAGAAAGTTTCTGGAATTTTTCAGCAAGGTCAAATAACTATTATCCAAGAAGATTCTATAGGTTTTACTTGGCACAAACACAAATTAAAACATAAAACCACATCTAAACAGAAGCTAGATGGATTATTTATTCCTAAACAGAACCAAAAAGCAAAAACTAAAATAAAATTGGGTTGCCTCCCAACAAGCGATATCGTTTAACGCCCCTAGCTAGGCATAAAAGCGAGGATAGATCTAGGTATTGCCATCCTTGGTAGGAAATTCTTCAATGAGACACCTATAACCCCTAGGAGTTTCTTTATTTTTATTAATTATCAAACTCCTAGGCACAAAATCGAGAAAATCATTTGTAGCAAAAGGTTCCTTAAGGATAGCGAGAAAGTTGGGGTGAACACTTATGGATTTGAGGTCCGCATTTCCCTTACTAGAAGTTTCACCCTTATTTTTAGGAACGTACATCAATTTGGCAATCTTAGCATTAGAAGGAGTGTTTTTCACAGAAGAAAAGGCAGACCCTAGGTTGGTAATAATATCCTCAATTTTATCAATTCTAGTGGAATCTTGATCTATCTTTTCATTAACCATAGGTTCCTTTTCTTTAAAATTGTTAAGAGCAACTCCTACCTTAGATCCGTATTGGGTAATTTGGTTGTGGATCTTTCTATCCAAATTTTCAATCAACTCTAGGGTGGCAACTTTAATTTCAATAATTTCAAGCCGTTGCATCACATGTTACAAAGTTAAAATAGTTCCATTAACCAAAAGAGGTGGTGGGCCAAACAAATCTATCATGGCATTATAAGAATCAAAAGTATGGATACCCAAGAAATTTCCTCCGGTAATGGTATCAAGAATATATCTATTCCAAGGAGTGATGCCTACATAAAAATTGTGAAGAAGAACAGAAGTAGATTGCTTCCTAGTAGATCTATTTTGCGCATTGCAAATTCGGTACGAAGCATCTTTTAGATTTTCACCCTCCCTTTCTTTAAAATTAAGAACTTCATTCTCGGGAGACAAAGGAGTAGATAAAGGACTAGCCATGACGGCACATGGAACACAAAAGGCAAGCGAAAAAGAAGCGAACGGAAAGAGAGGGCGAATAAAACGGCAAGGGTGAAGTGGGGGAGAGGAAAACGAGAGGCAAATGACAAATAATGTAATGCAAGGGATAAAGTTTGTGATTGGTACTTGGTATGCTGACTTATGCGTAGACTCCCCGGCAACGGCGCCAGAAATCCTTCTTGCTACCTCTTGAGCACTGCATTGGTTTTCCCTTGACGAGGAAAGGGTGATGTAGTAAAGTAGCATAAGTATTTCCCTCTGTTTTTGAGAACCAAGGTATCAATCCAGTAGGAGACCACGCTCGAGTCCCTTGCACCTACACAAACAAATAAGAACCTTGCAACCAACGCGATAAAGGGGTTGTCAATCCCTTCACAGCCACTTGCAAAAGTGAGATCTGATAGAGATGATAAGATAATATTTTTGGTATTTTTATGATAAAGATTAAAAGTAAAGATTGCAAAACAAACGGTAATAGAAATAGCTTGTTGTTGGGAGATTAATATGATGGAAAATAGACCCTTGTGGCCATAAGTTTCACTAGTGGCTTCTCTCAAGATGGCATAAGTATTACGGTGGGTGAACAAATTACTGTCGAGCAATTAATAGAATTGAGCATAGTTATGATAATATCTAGGTATGATCATGTATATAGGCATCACGTCCGTGACAAGTAGACCGACTCCTGCCTGCATCTACTACTATTACTCCACACATCGACTGCTATCCAGCATGCATCTAGAGTATTAAGTTCATAGGAACGGAGTAATGCTTTAAGCAAGATGGCATGGTGTAGAGGGATAAACTCATGCAATATGATATAGACCCCATCTTTTTATCCTCGATGGCAACAATACAACACGTGTCGTTTCCCCTACTGTCACTGGGATCGAGCAACGCAAGATTGAACCCAAAGCTAAGCACTTCTCCCATTGCAAGAAAGATCAATCTAGTAGGCCAAACCAAACTGATAATTCAAAGAGACTTGCAAAGATAACCATTCATACATAAAAGAATTCAGAGGAGATTCAAATATTGTTCATAGATAATCTGGATCATAAATCCACAATTCATCGGATCTCAACAAACACACCGCAAAAGAAGATTACATCGAATAGATATCCAAGATAATCGAGGAGAACTTTGTCTTGAGATCCAAAGAGAGAGAAGAAGCCATCTGGCTAATAACTATGGACCCGAAGGTCTGAGGTAAACTACTCACACATCATCGGAGAGGCTATGGTGTAGATATAGAAGCCCTCCGTGATCAATGCCCCCTCCGTCGGAGTGCCGGAAAAGGCCCCAAGATGGGATCTCACAGGTACAGAAGGTTGCGGCGGTGGAATTAGGTTTTCGTGGTGCTCCCCGATGGTTTGGGGGTACGTAGGTATATATAGGAGGAAGAAGTAGGTCGGTGGAGCCACGAGGGGCCCACGAGGGTGGAGGGCGCGCCCAGGGGGGTAGGCACACCCCCGTGCCTCGTGGCCTCCTCGTTGACTGCTTGGCGTCCACTCCAAGTCCCCTGGATCATGTTTGTTCCAAAAATAACTCTCCTGAAGGTTTCATTCCGTTTGGACTCCGTTTGATATTCTTTTTCTGCGAAACATTGAAATAGGCAAAAAAACAGCATTTTGGGCTGGGCCTCCGGTTAATAGGTTAGTGCCAAAAATAATATAAAAGTGTATATATAATCCCATTAAACATCCAAAACAGAATATATAATAGCGTGGAACAATCAAAAATTATAGATACGTTGGAGACCTATCACACTGCCGTTTGGGTCATATTGGTGTAAAGCGCATGAAGAAACTCCATTCTGATGGACTTTTGGAATCAGTTGATTATGAATCACTTGGTACTTGCGAACCATGCCTCATGGGCAAGATGACTAAAACTCCGTTCTCCGGAACAATGGAGCGAGCAACAGATTTGTTGGAAATCATACATACTGATGTATGTGGTCCAATGAATTTTGAGGCTCGCGGCGGGTATCGTTATTTTCTCACCTTCACAGATGATTTGAGAAGATATGGGTATATCTACTTGATGAAGCATAAGTCTGAAACATTTGAAAAGTTCAAAGAATTTCAGAGTGAAGTGGAAAGTCATCGTAACAAGAAAATAAAGTTTCTACAATCTGATCGTGGAGGAGAATATTTGAGTTACGAGTTTGGTCTTCATTTGAAACAATGCGGAATAGTTTAGGAACTCACGCCACCCGGAACATGACAACATAATGGTGTGTCCGAACATCGTAATCGTACTTTATGAGATATGGTGCAATCTATGATGTCTCTTACTGATTTACTGCCATCGTTTTGGGGTTCTGCTTTAGAGATGGGTGCATTCACGTTAAATAGGGCACCATCTAAATCCGTTGAGACGACACCTTATGAACTATGGTTTGGCAAGAAACCAAAGTTGTCGTTTCTTAAAGTTTGGGGTTGCGATGCTTATGTGAAAAAGCTTCAACCTGATAAGCTCGAACCCAAATCAGAGAAATGTGTATTCATAGTATACCCAAAGGAGACTGTTGGGTACACCTTCTATCACAGATCCGAAGGCAAGAAATTCGTTGCTAAGAACGGACCCTTTCTAGAGAAGGAGTTTCTCTCGAAAGAAGTGAGTGGGAGGAAAGTAGAACTTGATGAGGTAACTGTACCTGCTCCCTTATTGGAAAGTAGTTCAACATAGAAATCTGTTCCTGTGACTCCTACACCAATTAGTGAGGAAGCTAATCATGATGATCATGTAACTTCAGATCAAGTTACTACCAAACCTTGTAGGTCAACCAGAGTAAGATCCGCACTTTTGAGTGGTATGGTAATCCTGTTCTGGAGGTCATGTTACTTGACCATGACGAACCTACAGACTATGAGGAAGCGATGATGATCCCAGATTCTGCGAAATGGCTTGAGGCCATGAAATCTGAGATGGGATCCATGTATGAGAACAAAGTGTGGACTTTGGTTGACTTGCCCGATGATCAGCAAGCCATCGAGAATAAATGGATCTTCAAGAAGAAGACTGACGCTGACGGTAATGTTACTGTCTAAAAAGCTCGACTTGTTGTGAAAGGTTTTCGACAAGTTCAAGGAGTTGACTACAATGAGACATTCTCACCCATAGCGATGCTTAAGTCGTCCGAATCATGTTAGCAATTGCTGCATTTTATGATTATGAAATTTGCCAAATGGATGTAAAGACTGCATTCCTGAATGGATTTCTGGAAGAAGAGTTGTATATGATGCAACCTGAAGCTTTTATTGATCCAAAGGATGCTAACAAAGTGTGCAAGCTCCAGTGATCCATTTATGGACTGGTGCAAGCATCTCGGAGTTGGAATAAACGTTTTGATAGTGTGATCAAAGCATATGGTTTTATTCAGACTTTTGGAGAAGCTTTGTATTTACAAGAAAGTGAGTGGGAGCTCTGTAGCATTTCTAATATTATATGTGGATGACATATTGTTGATTGGAAATGATATAGAATTTCTGGATAGCATAAAAGGATATTTGAACAAGAGTTTTTTAATGGAAGACCTTGGTGAAGCTACTTATATATTGGGCATCAGGATCTATAGAGATAGATCAAGACGCTTAATTGGACTTTCACAAAGCACATACCTTGTTATAGTTTTGAAAAATTTCAAAATGGATCAAGTGAAGAAAGGGTTCTTGCCTGTGTTACAAGGTGTGAAGTTGATTCAGAGTCAATGCCCGACCACTACAGAAGATAGAGAGAAAATGAAAGGTGTTCCCTATGCTTCAGTCATAGGCTCTATCATGTATGCAATGCTGTGTACCAGACCTGATGTGTGCCTTGCTATCAGTTTAGCAGGGAGATACTAAAGTAATCCAGGAGTGGATCACTGGACAGCGGTCAAGAACATCCTGAAATACCTGAAAAGGACTAAGGACATGTTTCTTGTTTATGGAGGTGACAAAAAGTTCATCGTAAATGGTTACATCGATGCAAGTTTGACACTGATCCCGATGACTCTAAGTCTCAAACCGGATATGTGTTTATATTGAATGGTGGAGCTATCAGTTGGTACAGTTCTAAGCAAAGCATCGTGGCGGGATCTACGTGTGAAGCGGAGTACATAGCTGCTTCGGAAGCAGCAAATGAAGGAGTCTGGATGAAGGAGTTCATATCCGATCTAGGTGTCATACCTAGTGCATCTGGTCTAATGAAAATCTTTTGTGACAATACTGGTGCAATTGCCTTGGCAAAGGAATCCAGATTTCACAAGAGAACCAAGCACATCAAGAGACGCTTCAATTCCATCCGAGATCAAGTCAAGGAGGGAGACATAAAGATTTGCAAGATACATATGGATCTGAATGTTGTAGACCCGTTGACTAAGCCTCTCTCACGAACAAAACATGATCAACACCAGGACTCCATGGGTGTTAGAATCATTACCGTGTAATCTAGATTATTGACTCTAGTGCAAGTGGGAGACTGAAGGAAATATGCCCTAGAGGCAATAATAAAGTTGTTATTTATATTTCCATATATCATGATAAATGTTTATTATTCATGCTAGAATTGTATTAACCGGAAACTTAGTACATGTGTGAATACATAGACAAACAGAGTGTCACTAGTATGCCTCTACTTGACTAGCTCGTTGAATCAAAGATGGTTAAGTTTCCTAGCCATAGACAGGAGTTGTCATTTGATTAACGAGATCACATCTGTAGACGGGAAAGTTTGCAATACAATAATCGTTGTATTGATGGGGTGCTTGTGCACGTATATATAATACAAGGGAAGGCCTCTACCTCAACTATACAGGACTAGGAGGTGGGCCACAACTCCAATACATGTGCAATACAAAACACATACTCAACACCCCCCCCCCCCGCAGTCGAAGCATCGCCGGAGACACAGAGACTGGACCGAAACTCCTTGAAGATGGGAGTAGGCAATCCCTTAGTCACCACATCAGCAAACTGTTGCATCGTCGGCACGTGGAGAACCCGAACACAGCCAAGGGCAACCTGGTCGCGCACGAAGTGAATATCGAGCTCAATATGCTTCGTCCATTGATGGTGCACAGGGTTGGCAGAGAGGTAGACCGCACTGACGTTATCGCAGTAGACAAGAGTGGCCTTGTGAACATCACAAAGCAACTCCTGGAGCAGCTGACGTATCCAAGAGCACTCGGCCACGACGTTGGCCACGGCGTGATACTCTGCCTCGGCGCTGGAGCGGGAGACCGTGGGCTGCCGCTTCGATGGCCAAGAGATCAACGAGGGCCCAAGGTAGACGCAGTAGCCTGACGTAGAGCGTCGCGTGTCGGGGCAGCCAGCCCAGTCAGCATCCGAGTAGGCCATGAGGTCGATGGAGGCGGAGGCCGTCAGGGTGAGTTTCAAGGACATGGTGCCGCGTATGTAACGGAGAATACGCTTCACCAGAGTCCAGTGAGAGTCACGCGGGGCGTGCATATGGAGTCACACCTGTTGAACAGCGTACTGCAGGTCATGGCGAGTCAGCGTCAAGTACTGTAAAGCACCGACAATAGAGCGATAAAATGCTCCATCGGAGGCGAGAGACCCCTCCAGAGCAGAGACCTTCGCCTTCGTGTCGACGGGGGTGACGCCGGCTTGGAGTTAAGCATACCGGCACACTCAAAGGAGCTCGTGGGCGTACTTCTGCTGATGCAGAAAGAAACCGTCAGCCTGGCGGATCACCTCGATGCCGACAAAGTAGTGCAGGGGCCCCAAGTCCTTGAGGGCGAACTCATCACGAAGACGAGCAGTCAGCCGTGGAAGGAGATCAGGGGTGGATGCCGTGAGGATGATGTCGTTGACGTAGAGCAGCAGATATGCAGTGTCAGCTCCCTGATGATACACAAAGAGGGAGGCATCGGAGCGAGTGGACCGAAAGCCCAGAGACTGCAGGAAGGTTGCGATACACTGGTACCAAGCCCGAGGCGCCTGCTTCAACCCGTACAGAGAGTGGGAGAGCAAGCACACGAAGTCAGGGTGCTCGGCGTCGATGAAACCAGTATGTTGCTCACAGAACACCTGCTTGGTGAGATGACCGTGTAAGAAGGCGTTGGAAATGTCCAAGTGATGCACAGGCCAGGCGCGCGAGACGGCCAGCGGAAGGACGGCGCGGATCGTGCCCAGTTTCACAACCGGGTCGAAAGTGTCGGTGAAGTCCACGCCCGCGCGCTGCCGAAAACCACGAACCACCCATCGAGCCTTGTAGCACTCGAGAGAACCGTCTGGGCGAGTCTTGTGGCGAAACACCCACTTGCCAGAGATGATGTTGGCACGAGGGAGTCGCGGAACAAGCTGCCACGTGCGGTTGTGCTGTAAGGCGTCGAACTCCTCCTGCATCGCAGCTAGCCGGTGGGGATCCCGAAGGGCAGTACGAGCGGAGGTGGGGATGGGTGATGGAGTCGACGTCGAGGCGGTGCACACATACTCATCTGTGGAGTAGCGCGTACTAGGCCGAAGCACTCATGCTCGGACATGGGTAGTCATGCCAAGTGACGGGGCAGCAGGGCCGGCGGGTGCCACGGCGGCAGGGGTCACGGCGGCGGGGGCACCCGGTGCGGCGACACCCGGTGCGGCGTCGGGGGCATGATGGTGGGGCACCCGATGCAGCGGCGGGGCAGCGGCGGCGCGGAGGCCGCAGCGGCAGCAGCGTCGGCCGATCTGGCGGCGGAAGAGGCGACGGGTGAGGTTGACGTCGAGCCCGTCACAGGCGTGGCGGGCGGGGTGCCGGGCTCAACTTCGTATGAGGGAGACGGGGCGGACTCGACCTCAGGAAAGGGAGTCACGAGAAAGTTTGCAATACAATAATCGTTGTATTGATGGGGTGCTGGTGCACGTATATATAATACAAGGGTAGGCCTCTACCTCAACTATACAAGACTAGGAGGTGGGCCACAACTCCAATACACGTGCAATACAAAACACATACTCAACAACATCATTAGAGAATGATGTGATTGACTTGACCCATCCCATTAGCTTAGCACTTGATCGTTTAGTATATTGCTATTGCTTTCTTCATGACTTATACATGTTCCTATGACTATGAGATTATGCAACTCCCGAATACCGGAGGAACACTTTGTGTGCTACCAAACGTCACAACGTAACAGGGTGATTATAAAGATGCTCTATAGGTGTTTCCGATGGTACTTGTTGAGTTTGCATAGATCAAGATTTGGATTTGTCACTCCGATTGTCGGAGAGGTATCTCTGGGCTCTCTCGGTAATGCACATCACTATAAGCCTTGCAAGCAATGTGACTAAAGAGTTAGTTGTGGGATGATGCATTACAGAACGAGTAAAGAGACTTGGCGATAACGAGATTGAACTAGGTATTGAGATACCGACAATCGAATCTCGGGCAAGTAACATACCGATGACAAAGTGATGCGGAGCATCCTTCGGTCATCCCCATGGACCTTCCATCGACTATGCAAGCTCCAAGTGGACCCATGACAAGAGCAAGAGCTCATGCTATTCAATCCGAGGTGACATAGATCCTACTTGAGTTCCCCTTTTCTTCCAGTGAGACATGGCTACTACCTAAGTCCGAGACGCTATGCGTGATCAGGTACAACGTTCAAGTCAAGGAGCCAGGAGCTGAAGAAGAAACGACAGGCGTCAACTCTCTGGACAGCCCGGAACCTCCGGCCACAGCCCGGAACTTCCGGCCCCCGGAACGTCCGGCCTACCCGAAGCTTCCGGCCTCCAACGACATCGACCAGCCTGGGCGTGCCAACTCTCTGGTTAGCCTGGAACCTCCGGCCCGCCCGGACCCTGGCCCCCAGAACCTCCGGCCCGCCCGGACCTTCCGGCCCCCGGACGCCAGCCCTGCTCCACCCGCGCCAACTTTCGGGTTAGGCCGGACCCGGCCCGGACCCTCCGGCGCCCGGAACTTCCGGCCCTGCCTGTGCGCAGCCACTTGGGCCGAGGCCCGTGTACCCTTTCGCCCCGTAAACTATATATACTCTTCTCCTACCTACGTTTTAGGGTTAGATTGGCTTAGCTCATATTTTGTGTGAGAGCCTTGCTCATCCACTTGGTTACTTCTCCTCGGAGCTCACGACCTCTTCGGAGAAGATCCCCCAAGCAGATTCAAGACCCCTTCAAGGCAAGACCTCCTCACGGAGAAGAACGGCTACCTTTGTATCTTTCCTTTGCTGATTTTGAATCTTGTGCTACCTTATGTGTTCGGTGATCTAGCCCTTGTGTGATCGATACTTGTCGGTTGAGTGATTCTCTCGTTTCTCCCCGCGTTTTCCCTTCTGTTTTCCGCGCGTTCTTCGTGTTTCCCCGTAGGATCCACTCCAAACATGAAAGATCGGCCCCATAGGGATCCGCCCTACACCATCTTGGTATCATGAGCCACGTTGATCACGTTTTGGAGCCCCTATCCTTTGTTTTCTAGCTTGATTTTGTTGATTTCGTCCTAAATCCGAAAATCCCCACCAAAAATAGCCCCAAATTTTTTTGTGATTTGTTGGTGTGATGAAGTTTTGTTGGATTTTATCCATGAATTTGCTTTGCTTCGAGTGAATCTAGCATCCCTACCCTTCTTCCCCTCTAATTTCTTCTTTTTCCCCTCCGGATTTGGGTTCTTCCCCAAGTTTTTCCGCCCAAATCTGCGATCCCGAAGTCTCTATTCTTGGCAGAATCACGACCACCGGAACATCCAGCCCCCGGACCTTCCGGCCTTCCCCGGAACCTCCGGACCCCGGACCTTCCGTCTTGCCCGGAACTTCCGGCCTAGACAGAAAGGTTGCGCATCTTCGATGACTCCCGCTACTTCGGTAACTCCAACCAAGGTGCAGTGGCATCTTCGCCAACGTACTGAAGACCGTGCATCACATCATCATCCACATTCGCATCCGTTGGAACCTTCAACCGTAAGCAAGGACGGTAATCTCGACAACATCTTTGTCCAAACCTTGCCATTGCATTGATAAACATCATAGCCCATCTTTTGCGTTGCTTACCCATCGAGACTAGCCTTTGAGTATTTTCGGCAACGTGACTTGCGCACATTAGTGATCATACTCCATAGCATACATACCATACCATAGTGGTGCATATCTTGGCATCAACTTGTGTGTCACAAAGTTGTCATCACATACACAATTGCTATCTTGGTTCGTGACGTTTTGCATAAGAAAAGAGCTCGTGATAGAGGCAAAGGTGTCCCGTCTTTCGATGAGCTGATGGATATCGCTTTGGTGGAAATCGACTTTGACGATCCGACTACGAACGTACGAGGACGTCGCGCCTTAGCAATAGCTAAACCAACTCCGAGAGGTTATTGACCACGCGAGCACGATCAACTTGACCACGAGGGTCTGCTTCCTGCGAGCAAACGAAGAACAAGCAAGAAACTGAGATTGCAATCTGGATATTGCGAATATAAGATGAAAGCTTTATTGATCAAGGTGGGGTTCTGTGGCGCCTTTGTCCGGTCGTTGAACACAAGCGAAATGCATAAAGTTGCAGCTATGGCGAACTTTAATCTAAACAAAACCCCAAAGTCTAAACGGTGCCCTAAGGGCTGTATATATGGTGGAAGAGGGGGGGAATTTCGTGGCCCTTGGTGGAGGGGTCCGAAAACAACCCTATCTCTTGTTTCCCCACACATCTGAGACTCTAAAAACAGCCTATACTTATGTATTTCGAAATTACATGGGCCTGGCCCAATAATAAGGTGACGCAACACCTAGAATAGCCTCTGGACGAAATTTATGAAGTGGCATCTTGTATATTTCGTCCAAGGCTTCATGCACCCGTTATGGTGGCTTCAAAGCCCTGAAATCATCACTTGTAACTCTGTTCTTGTTCCCCTTGCGCATGCCATCATCTCCATGCTTGTTCTTGCTCCAATGTTCATCCTTCTCCGAGCTAGGCCCTTCATTTGTAAGAAAAACAAATGTATCCAATTTAGGCAGCATCATATTCTCATGAACATTAGAATCATTACCAAGAAACGAAAGTACACAGTAATTTAGTTGGCGATGCACGAGCTCTAGTAATTGGTCCAAGATGTATAGCGGCACGGGCTGTGGGTGTAACAATGGTATTGATGTCCTCATCATCCTCCCCTTCTTGAAATGAAGTCGTCCTCGACGGAAGTTCATCTTCCTCACCCAAATAAGGCTTCATATCTGCAATGCTAAAAGTGGGACTAACCCCAAAATCTGCATGCAGCTCAAGTTTATATGCATTATCATTTATTTTCTCCAACACCTTAAAGGGACCATCAGCACGTGGCATTAGCTTTGATTTACGCAAATCAGGAAATCTATCCTTACGCAAATGTAACCAAACAAGATCTCCAGGTGCAAACACAACATGTTTTCTACCCTTATCCCCAACAAGTTTATATTTAGCATTCATACGCTCAATGTTTTCCTTAGTTAACTCATGCATTTTTAAAATCAATTCAGCACGTTCTTTAGCATCAAAATTAACCTTCTCCGAAGATGGAAGAGGCAACAAATCAATAGGTGCACGAGGTAGGAAACCATACACAACTTCAAAAGGGCACATCTTAGTAGTAGAATGCAATGAACGATTATAAGCAAATTCAATATGAGGCAAGCATTCCTCCCACATTTTCTTATTATTCTTCAAAACAGCCCTAAGCATAGTAGACAATGTTCTATTGAATACTTCAGTTTGTCCATCAGTTTGGGGGTGACAAGTAGTACTAAAAGCAGTTTAGTCCCCAACTTAGCCCATAAACATCTCCAAAAGTGGCTAAGAAATTTAGTATCACGATCTGAAACAATAGTATTTGGCACACCATGCAAGCGAATAATTTCACGAAAGAACAAATCAGCAACATTAACAACATCATCGCTTTTATGACATGGTATAAAATGTGCCATTTTCGAGAATATATCCACGACAAGAAATATGATATCCCTCCCCTTCTTTGTTCTAGGTAAACCTAAAACAAAGTCCATAGATATATCCTCCCAAGGAACACTAGGTACATGCAAAGGCATATATAAACCATGAGGATTGAGTCGTGACTTAGCTTTTTGACATGTAGTGCAGCGAGCAATAAAACGTTCAACATCCCGTCTCATCTTTGGCCAAAAGAAATGTGTAGCAAGTACGTCCTCCGTCTTCTTCACGCCAAAGTGTCCCATTAGTCCTCCTCCATGCGCCTCCTGCAATAACAAAAGACGAACGGAGCTAGCTGGAATGCATAGCTTGTTAGCACGGAACACAAATCCATCATTAACGCATTTAACTTGTTCCATGTTCTTCCTTCTTTACAATTCTGCAATACATCTTTAAAATCAGCATCATGCACATATTGATCTTTGATGGTCTCCAAACCAAATATTTTGAAGTCAAGTTGTGAAAGCATAGTATAGCGACGAGACAATGCATCAGCAATAACATTTTCTTTACCCTTCTTGTGTTTAATGACATAAGGGAAAGTCTCAATGAATTCAACCCATTTAGCATGTCTATGATTTAGTTTAGCTTGACTTTTAATATGTTTCAAAGATTCATGATCGGAATGTATAACAAATTCTTTGGGCCATAAATAATGTTGCCATGTTTCTAAAGTCCGAACAAGAGCATATAATTCTTTATCATAAGTAGAATAATTCAGACTAGGCCCACTCAATTTTTCGTAAAAGTATGCAACAGGTTTGCCATCTTGTAATAACACACCTCCTAATCCAATTCCACTAGCATCACATTCAAGCTCAAAAGTCTTATTAAAATCAGGAAGTTGGAGTAAAGGAGCATGTGTCAACTTATCTTTCAATACCGTGAAGGCGTCTTCATGTGCGGTACCCCAAACAAAAGGCAAATCCTTCTTTGTAAGCTCGTTCAGAGGTGCAGCAATGGTGCTGAAATCTCTCACAAAACGCCTATAGAATCCAGCGAGGCCAAGAAAACTCCTCACTTGTGTGACCGTTTTGGGCTGCGGCCAACTCTCAATAGCTTCAATCTTGGCTTTGTCAACTTCAATTCCACAATGGAGTAACAACATAGCCAAGAAAATATACTCGGTCGGTGCAAAAGGTGCACTTCCCAAGGTTACCAAACAAACGTGCATCACGTAGAGCAATAAAAACAACACGTAAATGTTCCAAATGTTCTTCCAAAGATCTGCTATAAATCAATATGTCATCAAAGTAAACTACCACAAATCGTCCAATGAAAGCACGTAAAACTTCGTTCATTAATCTCATGAAAGTACTAGGTGCATTAGTTAACCCAAAAGGCATGACTAACCACTCATATAATCCAAACTTAGTTTTAAATGCTGTTTTCCATTCATCTCCCAATTTCATACGAATTTGATGGTATCCACTACGCAAATCAACTTTGGAGAATATTGTAGAGCCACTCAGTTCATCAAGCATATCATCTAGCCTAGGAATAGGATGACGATAACGAATAGTAATATTATTAATGCCTCTACAATCAACACACATACGTGATGTACCATTCTTTTTCGGCACTAGAATAATAGGAACAGCACAAGGACTAAGGGATTCGCGTATATAACCTTTGTCGAGCAGCTCCATGCTTGACGCATAATCTCCTTCGTCTCCTCCGGATTGGTACGGTATGGTGCACGGTTGGGTAATGATGCACCGGGAATTAAGTCAATCGATGCTCAATCCCTCGAATGGGAGGTAATCCGGTGGCACGTCTTGTGGAAAGACATCAGCGAACTCCTGCAAAATGTTAGTGACACCAGGAGGCAAAGAGGAAGGCACGTCCTCGAATGAAAATAATGCCTCTTTGCACACAAAAGCATAGCAAATAGATTTTCTGAAATCTAGCTCATCAATATCAGATTTAGTGGCAAATAAACATGCACTTTTCAATTTAATTTCAGAAGCAACACTAGATGGTTTACTATTAGGCTTCATTTGTTGCTCAAATTCTTTTGCCACAATCTGATTTTCACTCTTATTTTTATCATGTTTTGCTTTATTAGCTCTATTAATATCATCTTTCAAAATGGAATCAGGAGTCATAGGAAGCAAAGTAATATTTTTATCCTTATGAAAAAGAGTATACTGATTGTTTCTACCATGGTGTACAGAATTTTTATCAAATTGCCATGGTCGACCAAGTAATAAGGAACATGCTTGCATAGGTACCACATCAGAATCAACATAATCAACATATGTAGAGATACTAAAATGCACACGAATAGTACGTGTTACCTTAACCTTGCCGCTGTTGTTGAACCATTGGATGTAGTAAGGATGTGGATGTGGTCTTGTGGTGAGAGATAGCTTCTCCACCATCTCCATGCTAGCCAAGTTGTTGCAACTCCTCCATCTATGATGGCCTTTTACGTAACGTTCCTTCACAACTCCCTTTGTATGGAACAAATTGTGCCTCTGATTTTGCTCGACTTGTGTGACCTGCACACTCAAAACACGTTGAGCAACTAAACATTCATACTGTCGGCGTCTTGAGAGCCATGCATTTCGTCTCATGATCGTAATCATCTCCACCATGTTCTTCACGTGTAATAAGAGCCAAAGTCTCCTCATCATAGTCACTAAGCGGACTCATACCCACCATCCTCAGTAGCAATCATCACACGCTGAGATTTGCATTCTCTCGCATAATGTCCTCTTCCCTTACAACGACGACAAATAATATCACTTGTGTGCCCTGTTGACGCCATGGAAGAAGAAGAGCTCTGCGCAGGCCCGGCAGGTGTGCTCTTGGCAGATAGTGGTGGTTGTGCCTGCTTTCTTGTATCACGGTTGGAGGTGGCACCTGAAGGAGGTGATGGTGCAGTGGAAGTAGATGATGCACGTGGTGTCCATGATGAAGGTCGACCTGCAGAAAAGTTAGTTCGCGCCAATGCCTGTCAATCCTGCACTTCACGTTCAGCTTTACAAGCAAGATGGAATAAACGAGTGATATTAGTATACTCCTTATACTCTAGAATGGTCTGAATCTCTTTATTTAATCCACCCATAAAACGTGCAAGCATAGCTTCATTCTCCTCAAAAATACCACATCTAATCATGCCAGTTTGTAATTCACGATAATATTCTTCTACTGAAATTTTTCCTTGTCTTAAGCGCTGCAATTTTTAAAGTAATTCACGTTGATAATATGGTGGAACCCAACGAGTACGCATAACAGTTTTCAAAGCAGCCCAAGTAGGCTGGAACAGGATATAATCTACAATGTTCAGACCACCAAACACATGCAAAGCTAGTGAAAGCACAAGCAATGACGAGGAACACGTCTCTCCTCAGGGTATTGTAAACATGTAAATCGTTGTTCAGTTTCTAACTCCCAAGTAAGATATATATCAGGAACATATCTACCCTCAAACGGTGGAATATTCAATTTCAGTTTAGGGAGATGGTCATGATCTCATACCTGAGGTGGTGGTGCAGGCCTACCGTTGCAAAGATATACCTGAGGTCGACCTGCTGGTGGTGGTGCTGGTGGCTGCACGTAGTTCTGATTTTGATCAACCTCATCCTCGTAATAGTCCTCCATCTCTGCAGTAACAGCAGGAGCTACAGAAGCACCAACAGCAGTAGCAGCGGCACCCGAATTTTGTCCTGGCTCAATAGGAACACGCTGTGCTCGCCCTACTGTATCGCGGCGTAGAACTGGTTGTGGGAGGCGTTTGAGTAATTCATCAAACTTGGCGTCCAACTTGGTGTCAATTGACTTCTCAATGTCATCCATCTTCTCCATTGCCTTTCCAAAGCTGGCCATCACGTCTTCCACTGTTGACCCATCATTTCTTTGAAACTTATCATGAAGCTCTTTGTTCGTCATGTTATCCCAGTCAATCTCGTCGACTTGTGTTCCTGCCATAGTTAGCAGCAATAGAAACAGACAAGAATATGATCCTACAGCCTACTGGAATATGGTGGTGGTGGGGTGTCACAAATCCCTCAAGCAAAACTCAAATTCTTACCAGTTCTTACCCAGCAGCAGGCGGTGATCGGCAACCGTTGTAGTCAAAACTCTCAAAGCTTGATTACCAGGGAGAGTCACGACGTAGATGTATGTGGAGCTGGGAAGGCTTATAATATGGTAGCAAAAAGGATCAACAATAATCAATTCAAAGATGCAAAGTTGAATGGACGCTCAACGACGGTACTGTGCTGGTCCTAGGCTAGACCGTGCTAGAGACGTGAGCCTAGAACACGAACAAAATCACGGCGCTGCACGTAAACAAGGGAGAAGCACACTCTGGTTTTTTTTCCGCTCTGTTTTTTTTGCGCTCCTTTTTTTTTGCGAAAAATCACTATAATGGCGAGTGTCTCAAAACTCTTCCCACTTCAAACTGACAGGATGGGCACGAAATTTTTTCGACCAAATTTTTTTTCATTTGCCGGACCCAAAAAGCTGGAAGCAGGTCAAAAAACTTTCTATAACGGTGACTGCCTCAATACGCTTAGAAACACCTAAAATAGGATAGCGAGAAAATTTTACATCAAGTGCGTTTTGGAAAATTATGGGCCTAAACGGAGGGTGGTTTTTTTTTGGAAACCAACCTCTTCTACGGACGGCAAAAGATTGCTGGAATCCGAAACCTACTCAGACAAGGAAAACACAAATCTGGAAATAGATGGATCTCGAAAGTTAACCTAATATGCAAGGAACTCGGATTGGTGGTGGATATATGGTGGTGGTATATGGCAGCGGTGGTGGTATATGGCAGCGGTGGTGGTAGCAGTGGTAGTATATGGATATGGATCGGTGGTGGTATATGGATACGGATTCGGAGCGGTGGTGGTAGGTGGAAGGGGCGATGACGATGGTGCGGTGGCAGCGTGGCAACTTATGACCAGAACTCGAAACTCTAAAAGACTAGATGCTAAGACCAGCAACTAGACACGACGATGCAACCGCAAATTCAACAAAGCAAAACCCTAAAAAGATTATGCAAAGGCTCAGATTGGTTCGGATATGATGAACTAACCCTAATTTTTTTGTGGCTTTTTCGTGGACTGTAGGTATGAAGAACAGACTCGATCTAAACTACGAAAAACTGTAAAATCTCACCGAGCAACCTGGAAATCTGATACCACTTGATAGAGGCAAAGGTGTCCCGTCTTTCGATGAGATGATGTATATCACTTTGGTGGAAATCGACTTTGACGATCCGACTACGAATGTACGAGGACGTCGCGCCTTAGCAATCGCTAAACCAACTCCGAGAGGTTATTGACCACGCCGGAGCACGATCAACCTGACCACGAGGGTCTGCTTCCTGCGAGCAAACAAACAACAAGCAAGAACTAAGATTGCAATCTGGATATTGCGAATATAAGATGAAAGCTTTATTGATCAAGGTGGGGTTCTGTGACGCCTTTGTCTGGTCGTTGAACACAAACGAAGTACACGAAGTTGCAGCTATGGTGAACTTTAATCTAAACAAAACCCCAAAGTCTAAACGGTGCCCTAAGGGCTATATATATGGTGGAAGAGGGGGGGGGGGATTTCATGGCCCTTGGTGGAGGGGTCCGAAAACAACCCTATCTCTTGTTTCCCCACACATACGGACTCTAAAAATAGCCTATACTTATGTATTTCGAAATTACATGGGCCTGGCCCAATAATAAGGTGACGCAGCACCTAGAATAGCCTCTGGACGAAATTTATGAAGTGGCATCTTGTATATTTCGTCCAAGGCTTCATGCACCCGTTATGGTGGCTTCAAAGCCCTGAAATCATCACTTGTAACTCGGTTCTTGTTCCCCTTGTGCATGCCATTATCTCCATGCTTGTTCTTGCTCCAATGTTCATCCTTCTCCAAGCTAGGCCCTTCATTTGTAAGCAAAACAAATGTATCCAGTTTAGGCAGCATCATATTCTCATGAACATTAGAATCATTACCAAGAAACGAAAGTACCTAGTAATTTAGTTGGCATGAGTGAGCTCTAGTAATTGGTCCAGTATGTATAGCAGCACGGGCTGTGGGTCTAACAATGGTATTGATGTCCTCATCAGCTCAAAAGTGAAAGAGCCACAAAAGCTTTTAAGCAAAGAGGAAAGATAAGCAAAGAGCTTATGAGCAAGAACCATAGCACCATACTACATTAAGATTGTCATATAAGATCATCTTGGATCATAGCACCGAAATATCATACTTATAGCATACTTGGGATAGAGATCGTTGCATTTTTGCCTAGTAGGTTGTGCACAAGTTCCGTATCCGCCTATTGTGCAATCTTGCTAGCGTCTCTCTAGTATTGTGCAACAAGAGCATTTTCGTGGATTCCACAATTTGGCTCAATTTTGGTTTGCACAATCCCACTTATCTTTTTGCGTGTGTGTTTCCGTGTACCCCCTACTTGCTTGGTCTACTTGTTGCATTTGCAAATTTGTGAATCTTTTCCAACATTATTGAATCCCACTTTCAATTGCATCAAATTTTGTACCACCATCCTAACCAAGCTCCACCATAAGCTTTTACTTGTGTAGGTGTGAGAACCGACAAGAATTGGTACCAATAGTGCTATTTCATTGTCCGCATTTGAGTGAACTTGATTCATCATCAACATCGGTCAAGGTACATTGGTATAAGTTCTCCTTCTACCACTCATATTTTTTCTTGGAATAATGGATAGGCCTAGTACTTCTACCAACCCACTCTTCTTGGAGCAAGACGACGACATGTCATCATACGTCACCAAGAGCCACCTCTTCGGTGCACAACGAGCGTTGCATCAAGAGCAACAAGCAATGAACGACCGCATCGACAACCTCGCCACCGACTTGCGACTCTCCGAGAAACATACAAGAGACTACTTCGACAAGAAGCTCGACGCGCACAAGCAAGAGAATGATGCAAGAATGGACGAGATCCGTGCTTTGTTGGTGAACCGTCCTCCTTCAACTTCTTCATATTCAAGATGGAGCCATTCAAGCCGACACTCCGACGACTCCTTCTCCGGCTCAAGTACACCATCATCGAACACTCTTCGATGAGCTGCGCGTCAAGACCGTCGTGCATCCCGCAATCCGCTACATGTCAAGCATTCACAAGAGCAAGTCGATGAGCAAGTCCCTCGTCCTCACTCAAACCAAGACGCTTTTGCTCAAGCTCAAGAACGACAACGTCTTCGTCGCCAAGAGGAAGAACGAGCGCGTCTACACCAAGAGGAACAAGATGCCGAGGCCCAACGTCTTCAACAACAACAACAGCGTGAAGCGCAAGCTCTTGAGGCGCAACGTGCCCTTCAAGAATCAAGTCGAGCCATCGCCAACCGCAATCGCGAAAAGCGCAATCAAGAGGAAGCCCTTCGTGAAGAAATCCAAGAGAGGAATTACCAACCACGTGTGCAACGTCAAGTTCCTCAAGCTCCTCCACAAGCACGTCAAGCTCCACCTCAACCTCACGTTCAACAAGAGCAAGTTGATCATGGACTTCATCCACGCCAAGAGCAGCATGAAGATGATTGCCATCCACGTCAAGGGCGTCATCATCACCATCGCCAACAACACAATAAAGAGCAACGCTATGGAAAGCTCAAATTCACCATGCCCAAGTTCAATGGAAGCAATGACCCCGAAGAGTACCTTTCATGGGCATTGAAGGTCAACAAAATCTTTCATTTGCACAACTATGAGGAAGAGAAGAAGATTGCTATGGCATCACTTGAGTTCCAAGACTATGTGCTCATATGGTGGGAACAAATCCTTGAGCGCCGACAAGCAAGAGGTGAACCTCCAATCACCACTTGGGCTCAAATGAAGAATGTCATGCGAGCACGTTTTGTGCCCACCTACTAAACCCGCGACCTCTTCAAGAAACTCCAACTCCTCAAGCAAGGAACAAAGAGTGTTGAAGAATACTACAAGGAAATGGAGATAGCCATGATTCGAGCCAATGTGAAGGAAGATGATGAGCAAACAATGGCACGTTTCTTGAATGGACTCAATCATCCCATCAAGAAGATCGCCGACTTCCAACCCTACTCCAACCTCATTGAGCTCGTGCATCAAGCTACAAAGGCGGAACGTCAAGTGCAAGATGACTTCAAGTACGCCAAGTACTCATCCAAGACCTACGGCTTATCCAACAACCAAGCTTCAACAACTACTCCAACATCTACCTCAACCAAGCCTTCTCCAAGCAATGACGACAAGTCAAGTTACAAGAAAACTTCGACAAGTTCAAGTCGTCCTCCTCCTACTACAAGCAACTTCAAGCCGCGTGCTTCATCATCTACTACGACCGATGAGACCATCAAGACAAGCTCCTTCAAGTGTTTCACTTGCGGCGGCCGAGGCCACAAGTCCTATGAATGAACAAACAAGCGCACCATGATCCTCAATGACGATGGCACCTATGACTCAATGAGTGATGAGGAGATTGAAGCTCTTGAGCAAGTGGCCATGCACCGGTGAGTGAACGAGGATGAAGATGATCGAGTCTTTTGTGATGAGGATTTGAGCCCCGCTCTAGTCGTCTCCAAGGTCTTGACTCTTCAACATCAACAAGAAGAAGACCAACGATGCCACATCTTCCACACAAAGGCCAGCATCAATGGAAGGTCCGTCAAGGTCATCATCGATGGAGGTAGTTGCCACAACTTGGCAAGTGAAGAACTATGCTCCAAGCTTCAATTGGTCAAGAGGAAGCACCCGCACCCCTACAAGGTTCAATGGCTAAGTGACTCCGGCACTATCCGAGTTGAGCATACGGTCCATGTCTCCTTCAAAATCGGTGCATATGAGGACACTTTGGAGTGTGATGTGGTCCCAATGACCGTTTGCCACCTACTTCTTGGTCGACCATGGCAATTCGACTGTGGTGTCATCCACAATGGGCGTACCAATCACTATAGCTTCAAGATGAAATGGAAGGAATATGTCCTACGACCTATGTATCCTAGTCAAGTGATAGCCGACAAGAAAGCCACCCATCATGGAGAGAAGAGTGAGAAAGTGATACACCAAAAAGTGAGTGAGAGCCACAAGCCAAACTTGAGCGCCTCTTCGCCTAGAGAGAAAAACCTCATCATATTTGCCACAAAAAGTTAGATGAGAGAAGTGTGTGAGAACCCATCGAGTGTGATGCACTTTGTCCTTGTGTGCAAGTATGGAGATCCAGAAACTAACACCTCTCACGAGCTACCTTTAGTGTTTCAATCTCTTTTGCAGGAATTCCAATATGTTTTCCCCGATGAGCTACCTCCGGGTCTACCTCCTCTACGAGGCATTGAGCATCGAATCGACCTCATCCCCGGAGCGCCACTTCCAACAAAGCTCCATACCGTGCCAACCCGGAAGAAACAAAGGAGATCCAACGGCAAGTACAACAACTCATCGACAATGGTCATGTACGTGAAAGCTTAAGCCCTTGTGCCGTTCCCGTTATACTTGTGCCTAAGCCAGATGGAAGTTTCCTCTTGTGTTCCGATTGTAGACCAATCAATGCTATTACTGTTTGCAATAGGCATCCCATTCCCCGCTTAGATGATATGCTTGATGAACTTAGTGGAGCCAACTTTTTCTCAAAAATCGATCTTAAAAGTGGCTATTATCAAATCCGCATACAAGAAGGTGATGAATGGAAAACTGCTTTCAAAACCAAATTTGGCTTATATGAGTGGTTAGTCATGCCTATGGGTTTATCGTAAGCTCCCGGTACTTTCGTGCATCTTATGCATTATGTGCTTCGCCCTTATATTGGAGTCTTTGTTCTGGTTTACTTCGACGATATTCTTGTGTTTAGCAAAACCATGAAAGAGCATCTTAATCATGTTAGGGCTGTTTTGCAAACTATTCGCAAGGAACATCTTTATGGAAACTTGAAAAAATGCACGTTTGGTGTTGACAAAGTAGTTTTCTTGGGTTTTGTTGTCTCTTCCAAGGGTGTCCATGTTGATGAATCTAAAATTGAAGCAATTAAAACTTGGCCCCAACCACCAATTTGCAACAAGTGCGTAGCTTTCTTGGTCTTGCTGGTTTTTATCGTCGCTTTGTGAAAGATTTTAGCACTATTGCCGCTCCCTTGCATGCCTTGAGTAAGAAGAATACTCCTTTTGTTTGGGGATCTTTGCAATCCACCGCTTTTAATGAGCTCAAGTCTTTGCTTACTCATGCTCCGATTCTTGCTTTACCCAATTTTGACAAAATTTTTGAGGTTCATTGTGATGCAAGTGGTACCGGAATTGGCGGAGTTTTGATGCAAGAAAAACGAGCCATTGCATATTTTAGTGAAAAACTATCCGGTGCTCAACTTAACTATCCCATATATGACAAAGAATTGTATGCTCTAGTGCGTGTGCTACATGTTTGGGAACATTATCTTAGACCTCATGAGTTTGTCATCCATACCGATCATGAAATGCTTAAGTACTTAAAAGGTCAAACTAAGTTGAACAAGCGTCATGCCAAATGGAGTGAATTTATTGAATCTTTCCCCTATGTGATCAAGTACATTAAGGGTATGGAAAATGTAGTCGCGGATGCACTTTCACGCATATGCACGCTTGTCACTATACTTGAGTTGAATGTTATTGGTTTTGAGCACATCAAAGACTTGTATGCTAATGACCCATCTTTTGCTATTCCTATTGCTAAGTGTTTGACGCATACTTCTTGGGAACAATATTATATCAAGGATGCTTATCTTATGAAAGCTAACAAACTATGCATTCCCGAGTCTTCTCTTCGTTTGCTACTTTTGCAAGAGGCTCATGGAGGCGGACTCATGGGACATTTTGGACGAGATAAGACATTCGCCACGCTCTCCAAGAACTACTTTTGGCCCAAGATGTTTCGAGACGTCTCACGCTTCACCATCCGATGCTCTACATGTCGCAAAGCTAAGTCTAAAGCTCAATCTCATGGTCTTTACATGCCTCTTCCTATTCCCTATCAACCTTGGGAAGACATTAGCATGGATTTTGTACTTGGTTTGCCTAGAACTCAAAATGGAAAGGATTCCGTGTTTGTTGTTGTGGACCGATTTTCTAAGATGGCACATTTCATTCCTTGCAACAAGATAGACGATGCTTCACACATTGCAAATCTCATTTGTAGGGAAATCTTGCGCCTCCATGGTGTACCAAAGACAATCGTCTCCGACCGCGACGTCAAGTTCTTGAGTTACTTTGGAAGACCCTATGCGCCAAACTCGGAATCAAGCTCTTGTTCTCATCCGCATACCATCCTCAAACCGACGGCCAAATGGAGGTGACGAACAGGACGCTCTCCACTCTACTTCGCGTGTTGATCAAGAAGAACATCAAGGAGTGGGAGGCGTGTCGACCCATCGCCGAGTACGCCTACAACCGTGCAAGACATTCGACTACCGGCAAGTCCCCCTTCGAGGTCGTCTACAGCTTCAACCCGTTGTCCCCTTTGGACATTCTACCCCTTCCTCTACAAGGCGCACCAACATGGATGCGAGTGCATGGGCGAACTACATCAAGAAGATGCACGAAGATACAAGGAACACCATCGAGCGCCAACACTGCCCTGGGCCACATCTGTGACGCGAACGCCCCCCATCCTCAGGTGAATGACTACGCCAGTCACCTCCGCATCTTCACCGACGTGGTGACATGCCTGGAGGCCCGATCTGACGAAGCTCGCATGCTCGTGGAGGAGAGGAGTCGCGTCCTACTCAAGCGCGCTTTTTCCCGTGTCTTCAGCCATCTCCTAAATGCCAACCCCGACTTTGACTTCGACACCGCCATCGCCCCCGTACCCACAGTCGTTCGGGACGACCTGGCGCGGTGGGTAGAGGACAACGTGGATGCGCTGGTCAGGACCTTCACTTTAGAGGACGAGGCGGTGGTGGTCACCGCGGACGAAGGCGACGTGGTCGATGATGGTGACACCGGCGTTGGCGATGGTGACGGCGACGCCAATGACGGTGGCAGCGACGCCAGTGATGCGTCTGAAGAAGATGTGGAAGACGCGGCGAGCGACATATCTGGCTGATCCCTCGTTCCCTTACTGCTTTATCCTGTATGCAAACACTTGGGCATGATTCCTAGAATTGTGAGAGAATTTTGAGAGGGGTGGCCCCTCATGTAAACAAATCGCAATTTTTACTTTTTATGCCCAGCTGAGTTGGCGCCTTCGTGGATCCCCGAGCTTGGCGGCAAGTTTCGCTGCTGCGACTTACCTTAGTTGGGGCGGGTCACAAACCGAATCGTAAGGTCATGATCTTTCTGGACTCCTGGAGAGCCCGTCAATCCACCCGAGGGGACCTCGTGAGGCGGCGCCCGGCCACTGGCGTCGGCCACAGCGTGCACATGTGCCTCGCCCAGTCCAGCTCGCGAGGGGCTCGCGAGTGGAAGGCGTGGTGTGTGAGTCCAAAACAAGGCGAGAACCAGGTAACGAGAAATCACTCCAAATGAGGAAAGGCACCCCCCAACGTGCATCAATGAAAACTCAACTTCAACTTAAATCCAAATCCAAAAAGGCAAGGCTACAGAAAAGGGATTCAAAGCAAATGGCCGTGTCCGGCTCCTAGTCTAGTCTTCTTGTCTTCAAGTCTTCTCACCAGCGTGGAGCTAAGTGCTGCCACTAGGCATGGGAGGGAGCCCCAGGGCCTGAGGCCGGCACCCCTGAGACTCTAGGGCGTGTACAGCCCACTCATTATTACGTGAGAGTGTCACGGGCGGCGATATTCACAGGCACTGGGCCTTCTTCACAGGTACCGGCCTTGCTTCATATAGCCAGACGAGGGCCCCGCCTTGCGCCACCCTCGACCACCTTTGAACCGACCGGCAACCAGGACAGGGCAAAAGGGGGGAAAGGGTACGCCAGTGGCACCCTTGGCGACCATGGGTCCTCTACCGGGGGAAGGCTCGCCGGCACCTCCCCGGCAGAGGGCCTACCTCTGGGCGTCGCCTGGCTTCGCGCGACGTGGGGAGGAACCTTGCTCCTGGCTCCCTCCATGCAGCCCCCAGCGTGCTTCCCCTGGCGGAAGGGGTGTTGCTGCGCCGGGGTCATCGGTCGAGGCCGTGACCTGATTCACTGGCAGCCCATGGTTACCGTAAGCTTGCTCCTGAGAGATTAGCGGTACCATGTAGCTGTTGTTGCAGGCGCAGTTGTTGCGGTTCCCCGTGGTTCCTGGAAGACTTCAACTTCTAGCTCCCCTCTTCCCAATCTTCTCTGAGGAATGAGCCGGGGTCGTCCTCCGCGCGTACTCCTGGTCCATCATGCGGGGCACGCGGGCTTCCGGGGCCGTTACTCCAAACACCTCGCCGTAATGCCCCACACTCCACATTGCCCTGCCCAGCGCGGCGTCCTGAGGATGGTAGCGCGACATTTCACTGGGGCCATGGGAGGCGACGCTTGTGCCCATGCTTGCCGCAGGCGGCACGGGGGCGACGGGGTCCCCGGCACCGTCGGCCGTGCTGGTGTTGACGAAGCCCCCAGGCACACCTGAGGATGCGTGGTTGTGGCGAGGCCCGCCATGAGTCCCCGTAATGGTCTGAGAAGGAAGCAGGTAGTAGAAGGGCAGCGCTCCCGATGCCGCTATGTCTAGTAGCCTAGCGACGCGTTCCAGCAGTGCGTCCCGGCCGCTCTCGATTAGTCGGCATCGCAGCAACTCCCGCGCCACCGTGAGCGCGGCCCGCATGTTCACCTGCTCCCGCCGTGTGTTTGGTGTCGTTGCCGTGGCGTGGCTTGCTGCCCTTGCAGCGGCTCGCGCTTGTCGTGGGGTGAGGGCGGATGACGCTCTGCCACGCTGCCCGCGCCCTGTGGCGTTAGGCTGCGCTCGGGCCTCCTGGAGCGCGGGGTTGAGGTCTTCATGGGCAGGTGGCCAGATATCGGTGTTGTGAAGCATTGGCGGGTCGATTGGCGGGAAAGAGGCTCCGGCGCACCCCTACCTGGCGTGCCAAATGTCGGATCACGGGTTCCGGCAAAACCCTTAAGGTTCGAACACTGGGGTGCGCGTGAAGATTTCCTCCCTATCGATCTACGCCCTAGCTCGCTAAGATCTCGCGGACGAACTCGATGAACTCATGACACAAAGACACAAGATTTATACTGGTTCGAGCCACCGTTGTGGTGTAATACCCTACTCCAGTGTGGTGGTGGTGGATTGCCTCTTGGGCTGATGATGAACAGTACAAGGGGAAGAACAGCCTCCTAAGGTTGAGGTGTTATTGTGCTCGGTGTGTGGCTAAGGATTAGCTCAAGGCTAGATGCCTCTACTGTGGTGGCTAGTTCTACTTATATAGGCCTTGGCCCTCTCCCCAAATATTGAGCGGGAAGGGAGCCAACAACGGTGGCCAATTTGAAAGGGGACAACTAGTACAGCTTATCCTGACAAAAGTGGTCTTCGCCTGCAAAAGGCTCTAGTGATGACGCTGTCTTGGGCTCCATGGTGACATCTGTCCTGTCGTCCTGCTGGTCTTGGTCTCGTTGCACCGATACGGAAACCTTTGCCTGATGCCTCGGTACTCCGCGCCTGCGCTTCCTCCCTTAGCACCAAAGAGGAAACAAGGACGCTGCGCACGCTGGTGCCCGCCTGGCGCCTGCCTGATCCTGATCGTCATGGCTCACGTCACGAGGGCCTCGCGAGGTTTTCCCCTCCTTGATATCTCTGCTCCTCGCGAGGCAGCCTGGTGAGGCCGATCCTGAGGAGGTCTTGCGTCGGCCGCCTTGCAAGACTTGGCCCCTCGCGAGGGTCTTGAATGTCTCATTGATGAAGTTGGGCCATAGGCCTGCAACACAGCCATGCCGTGGGCCACAGGCAGGCAAGTATGGGGACCCGCGTTCCCAAACGCCGACAGAAGGCCCGCCAGGAGGAGCCCGGCTCGCCCCCGCCCAAGAGGGGACGCGGTCGCCCACGTAAGCACGTCGCGACCCCCGACGTGGCCCCTTGCAGCCGCGGCGGCGCCTCCTCGCGCGGTGGGAGCCGCCCAGGTCGTGGCAGCCCCGTCGATGAAGTGAGGCGCGCCATGGTTGCGCGGCCTCCCCGGCCGTGCTTCCACTCGGCGGAGGTACTGCCGGAGTTTGTCATGTGGTCGGAGAACCCGACCAGCACCTGGCTTCAGCTCCCACGCTTCTTCGGCGGCGAACAGCCGGCCACGGGTCCAGGCGGTCTCTGGCTGCAAGCGGACGGCTGCTGCAGCAAAGCTTCGTGGGTCGCGGTGGAGGTCTCCGTAGCGGGCAACGCAGCCCTGGCCCGTGGCTGACATACGTTTCCCCCCGTGCGCGGCCTGGGCAGGCGGTGTACCCTCCACTTCAAGTACGACGGCAACGTGACCCTCTACGTGAGGGTATTCAGGGAAGACGGTCGCCGCGTCAGATGCTGCCCTGAGGACAATGACGGTGGCAAGGTGCTCGGCCTTGGTGACGGCCGTGACGAGGGTGAAGGTGGACTTGCCCTCCGCACCGTCCACGGCTCGTCCAGCTACGGCGGCTCTTCCTCCAGCGACAGCTCCAGCAGCGGCGGCTATGACCAGCCGCCACTCCGCCGTGCCCGCTTCGAGGGCGGTAGCGGGTCGTATCGTTGCCGCGCCCCAGTGAAGCGCGAGGAGGGGTCTGGCTGAGTCCAAGAGGGTGCCAAGGGCCCACCCTCACGAACCACTATGGGGGTGCGCGCCACCTTTGTTTTGTTCTTTCCTTTCTTCCTGCATTTGAAAAAGAAACAAGTATGGGGCCCTGCAAGGGCGTGCAACGAACCATGATTTCCAAGTTGCTATGTTGTGTTTATTATTCCTGTGTCGTGTTGAAGCATCAGTGTTTTATGTAGGCGTGTAGAGATAACTTAGCTCGACGTGTCTGAAGTAGTTTCCGCCTCGTGAGGCGCGCATCTCCCAGCACCTGGTGAGACCTCCTTGCCGTAGGCTTGGGAGGCATCGGGGAACTGCAAAATTTTGTTAAGAAACTCTTATTCTTCCAAGCCCAGGGCCCTAGGCATGGCTGGCCATGACCCAGCGCTCCGCATCGCGGTACCCGAGGGGCACGGACTTTAGAGAGGGAGGTGCGCCAGCTTGCGAGCTCGAGCGAGGGTGCCTCACGAAGACCAGGGAAAACGCTCACTAGTGCACGAATGCACCTGTCCAGCCCCCTCGCGAGGCATGTGAGGGAGAGTACGGGTCAAAACAAAGAACCGAGGGAAGAAACAGAGGAAAAAGGCGATCGAACCAAGCCGACAAGAAACACCAGAATGCAAATTTCCATTAAAGAGGGGCAAGACAACTACGGAAAGCAAATGAAAATCCGTGTCCGGCACCTAGTCTAGTCTTCCCACCAGCGCGGAGCTAAGTGCTTCCACTAGGACGTGGGAGGGAACCCCCGAGGCCCAAGGGCGGCACTCCTGAGACTCCGGGGCGTGTACAACCCCACTCATTGTTACGTGAGAGTGTCACGAGCGGAGACCTTCACAGGCACTAGGCCTTGCTTAACAGGCACTGGGCCTTGCTTCATGGGTAGAACTTCCGGAGGTGCTGGATGTTCAAGGCATTCTGGATGGGGACCCCGTCCTGCGTCTCCAGGCGCACGGTGCCAGGCCTGGAGACATGGGCGATCGTAAACGGGACCTCCCACATGGGTGAGAGCTTATGCAGCCCTTCTCTGGAGAGCACCCGCCTTAGGACGAGGTCGCCCACCTCGAGCGTCCTGGAGCGGACGCTGCGGCAGTGATACCGTCGCAGTGCCTGCTGGTATCTTGCCACTCAGAGTGTGGCTTCACGGCGGTTCCTTCCCCAGCACGAGGTCCATCCCCCGCATGGCGTCCTCCTGCGTTTCATCAAATGCCAGGACCTGCGCGGAGCGATGCTTGACCTCGTGAGGGAGAACCTCTTCTGCTCCATAGAAGAGGAAGAACGGGGTCTCGCCTATTGGCTTGGTGACGGTGGTGCGGATGGACCACAACACAGACTGGAGCTCGTCGTGCCAGCCCCTGCCGTAGGCCTCGAGCTTCTTCTTGAAGGTGCTGGTCTTGAGGCCTCTCAAGACTTCTGCGTTGGCGTGTTCGGCCTGGCCATTGTTCTTGCGATGCGCCACCGAAGCGTAGAAGATCTGCGTTCCAAGGTTAGCACAATATGTCTTGAAGAGATTACTAGTGAACTACGAGCCCGAACCGGCTCACAAGACCCTTGATGAACTTGACCGCCGATCCAGCCGGGGTGGTGCGGACAGCTTCTACCTCCGCCCATTTGGTGAACTTGTCGATGGCGACGTAGAGGTAGCGATAGCCCCCAGGCACTCAAGGGAATGGGCCTAGAATATCCAGCCCCCATACCGCGAATGGCCACAAGAGCGGGATGGTCTGGAGGCCCTGAGCTGGTTGATGGATCTGCTTGGCATGGAATTGGCAGGCCTCGCAGGACTTCACTAGCTCGGTCGCGTCGTTGAGTGCCGTAGGCCAGTAGAACCCGTTGCGGAATGCCTTGCCGACGAGGGTTCATGATGACGAGTGGTGCCCGCAGTCTCCGCCGTGTATGTCAGCTAGCAACTCATTCCCCTGTTCCCTGGAGATGCATCGCAAGGAAACATCATTTGGCCGCTTCCTGTATAACTCACCGTCCTGGATGCAATATGCCATAGCCTGTCGGGCCACGCGCTCTGCGTACTCCTCTTTGTCCGGCAGCGTCCCTTGCGTCAGGTATTCCTTGAACTCCTTGGTCCAGCACCCCTCCTGAGGCTCGAGCACCAGGAGTAGGTGCGCTCCCGAGGTCGGGCCGCAGGCCGGGGCTCCTGAGGTAGGTGGTTGGAGGAGTTCCTCTCGAGGCAGCGTCGGCCCTGAAAGCGGAGGTGCTGCCGAAGGCTTGAAGAGCCGCTCCTCGAAGACCCCAGGCTCTTGGGGTTGGCGCTTGGATGCCCTTTTGGTGATGTCGTCAGCCTCCTTGTTGGTGCCACGGGGCACGTGCTGCAACTCTAGGCCCAAGAACTGCTTTTCCATTTTGCGTACCTCCGCGAGGTATGCCTCCATTTGCTCGTCCCTCGGCTCGTATACCTTGTTGGAGAAGTTGACAAGGAGCTGCAAGTTGCCCCTGATGGTGAGGCGCTTCACCCCCAGGGCCACCGCAGCCTTAAGGCCAGCAATGAGGCCTTCATACTCCATGATGTTGTTGGAGACCTTCTCGCCTTGTTGGAAGTAGAGCTGCACAACGTAGAAGAGCTTGTCCTGAGTGGGCGAGATGAGCACTGCTCCAACCCCCGCGCCCTGGCGTGTGAATGCACCATCGAAATACATAACCCAGCCATCTGGCACTTCACTTCCTGGCGAGAGGGATCGGTCCTCGCCCGCTTCAAGCCCCGGGTGTCGGTCCATTACATCCACGAAGTTGGCGGCTGGCTCCCTTGATGACCCTGGTTGTGCTGAACTTCAGCTGGAATGCTTGCAGCTCGATGTTCCATTTGGCGACTCTTCCAGCAGCGTTGGGGATCGTGAGTACCCTCTCCAGCGGGTAGGCCGAGACGACCTTGATTGGGTGACCTTGGAAGTAGTGACGCAGTTTACGCGAGGCCACCAAGGGCGCAAGCAAGAACTTTTGAGGCATGGGGTACCGTGCCCTTGCATCCCGTAGTACCGTGCCGACGAAGTACACTGGGTGCTCGACGAGGGCGGAGCGTCGACGGAGCCTGCGTCTGCCGGAGGTTGGGGCATCTCCTGAGGTGACGAGGCCCCAAGAGCCTGGTCGCCCACTGGGGCCTCTGTAGGCCCGCGAACGCCGCCTTGCTGGGCCTGATCACTCATTGGTGTTGCTGCAGCCTTTGCGGTGCCCTCTAGGTCCCGTGTCGCCTCGGCTGGAGGTGCGGCACGGCGCGGCGGACTCTTGGCCTGGCGCTCTTCCCGAACCACCACTAGAGCTGCGCTAGCAGAGTAGGGAGTGGCGGCAAGGTAAAGCACCATGGGCTCGAGAGGGCGAGGCGCCACCATCACCAGAGGGCTGGTCAAGTATCTCTTGAGGTCTTGAAACGCTTAGTCGGCCTCCGGGGTCCACTCGAATGGCCCCTTCTTCTTCCTCAGCTTGAAGAATGGCAGGGCCCGCTCTCCCAGCTTGGAGATGAAGCGCCCCAGCGAGGTCACGCAACCCGCAAGCTTCTACATCTCCTTGAGAGTTTGTGGTGGGCTCATGTCTTCTATCGCCTTGACCTTCTCCGGGTTAGCGCCGATTCCCCTGTGGGACACGAGGAAGCCCAGCAGCTTGCCGAAGGGGACACTGAACACACACTTCTCTGGGTTGAGCCGCAGGTCCACCTGGCGCAAGCTTGAGAAGGTCTCCTCCAGGTCCTGAATCAAAGTTCTCGCCTCCCGAGATTTTACCACAATATCATTGACGTAGGCTTCAGCGTTTTCCCGAGCTGCTGACCCAGGGCGATGTGCATCAGCCATTGGAAGGTCGCGCCTGTGTTGTGCAGCCCGAACGGCATGCAAGTGTAGAGGTACACCCCACACGGGGTCAGGAAGGCCGACTTCTCCACATCCTCCACTGCCATCTTGATCTGGTGATAGCCTGAGAACGCGTCCAGGAAGCACAGTAGGTCGCACTCGGCGGTGGAGTCGATAATCTGGTCGATCTTGTGAGCGAGAGCAGGTCTTGGGGACAGGCCTTGTTGAGGTTGGTGAAGTTGACACATGCGCTCCTTCCCACCTTTCTTGATGCGGACGGGGTTCACCGGCCAGTCGAGTGCGAACCTCATGAATGACCCCTGCTGCCTTCAGCTTGCGGGTTTCCTAGATGATGAAGGACTGCTTCTCCATGGACTGTCTCCGCGCCTTCTACTTCATAGGGAGCACATTGGGGCACACCCTCAAGTGATGCTCGATCACCCCCCTCGGGACCCCTACTGGCTGCTTGGCTTCCCAGGAAAATACATCCTTGTTCGCATGCAAGAACCTCACCAATGCCTCCTCTTGATCCAGGTCGAGGTCGGCGCCTATGGTGAAGGTGGCTCTTGAGGACCCATCTTCCTCGAACGGCACTTGCTTAGTTTCGGCCCGATCTTGAGTGAACAAGAGCTTCTTCTTTGCTGGCGCGGCCTCCTGAGCTCCAGAGGTGGCCTTGTCCGCCGGTCGCGCCGCCGCGGTGGTTTTGAGGGCAAGCTTGAGCGCCGCCAGAGCCTCCTTGGTGTCCCCAACTACGGTGAGGACGTCCTTGCTCCCGGGCATCTTCATGAGGTTGTAGGACAGATGGGTCGCCACCATAAACTGAGCCAGAGCCGGGTACCCGAGGATGGCGCTGTATGGGAGGCTAATGCGGGCGATGTCGAAGTCGATCAGCTCAGTGCGGTAGTTTTCGCGAGTGCCGAAGGTCACAGGAAGGCGGATCTACCCCAGGGGGCTGGCGGAGCCGCCGCCGACACCGGAGAAGGGCTTGCTGGGGCGGAGCCATTTGACTGGTACGTGAAGAAGGCTAAAATCCTCCACAGAGAGCATGTTGAGGCCGGCGCCGCCATCGATGAGGGTCTTGGTGACAACTACGTTGCAGATGGTGGGCGTGCAAAGCATTGGGAGCACGCCCGAGCCGACGGTGGTGACGGGGTGATCCCCCGGGTCGAAGGTGAGGTCAGCCTTGGGTGCCGCCCAACCTGGGGGAGCTCCTTGCTGCACGGAAGCGGCGCCGATCTGGTGAAAGAACTGCTTTGTGTGACAGTCCGAGGGCGGTGCTCGCGAGCCGCCGAGGAGGGCTGCGATGGCGAGGGGCGCCGATGCTGCAAAGTGCGCGACGAAGAGGCCACACAGCTCCTCCCAAGATGCCACTGAGGATCCTGGGAGGGTGAGAAGCCAGGCGCATGGTGCACCAGCGAATGCCATGGGAAGCCAGTTGGCCATGACCCTGTCGTTGTCCCCAGCCTTCAGGACAACCTCTTCATATGCCAGCAGGAAGGCCGACGGGTCCGCCGCACCATCATAACGCGGCGGCATCTCCGGCTTTAACTTGAGCGGCCATTGTACTCGTCGCAAGGCAGGAGCAAAGACTCTGAGCCCCCTGGCGCTGTCGTGGGCGTCTGTCATCCTAGCCGGGGGAGCAACACTAGCCATGGGGACAAGGTGCGGAGGTGGTGGAGCGTGGATCGACGAAAGGAAAGCTTCAGCGCCCCCCACCTGGCGTGCCAAATGTCAGATTTCGGGTTCCGGCAAAACCCTCAAAGTTCGAACACCAGGGTGCGCACGAAGATCTCTCCCTTCCCTAGCTCACCCACTCACCACGATCCCAAGGCTCAGCACATCGAACTCGAAGAACAAGGGACACAGGGTTTATACTGGTTTGGGCCACCGATTTGGTGTAATACCCTACTCCAGTGTGGTGTGGTGGATTGCCTCGTAGGCTAAGGATGAACAAGTACAAGGGAAGAACAGTCTCCTGAGGAGAGATGTTCTTGGGCTCGATGAACTTGTGTGGTTGAGGATGACCTGAATGATCCATCCCTACTAAGGTGGTGGCTAGTCCTATTTATTGAGGCCCGGGTTCTCTCCCCAAATGTTAGGTAGGAAGGGATCCCACAACGGCAAATTTTAAGGGGGACAACCAGTACAAGTTATCCTGACAAAAGGTGGTCTTCGCCTGCCAGAGGCTCCGGTGGTGACGCCATCATGGGCTCCGCGATGACCTCCATCCTGTCGTCCTACTGGTCTTGGTCTTGTTGCACCGATATGGAAACCTTTGTCTGATGCCTCGAGACTCCTCGTCTGCACTTGCCCCGTTAGCACCAAAGAGGCAACGGGTACTCTGCGCTCGCTGGCGTCTGCCTGGCCTCGGTCGTCACGGCCCACTTCACGGGAACCTCACGAGGTGCCCCTCGCCTTGATCTCTCCGCCCCTTGCGAACCAGCCTAGTGAGGCCGCCCCTGAGGAGGTCTTGTGTCGTCCGCCTCGTGAGGCTCGGCCCCTCGCGAGGGTCTTGAGTGTTTGCTGGTGAAGACGGGTCGTACCAGGCCGCTGGTGGAGCCACGCCGTGGGCCGCAGGCATGCAAGTCTGGGGAAACCCATTCCCAGAACGCCGACAAACGCTATTACATCAAAGATGATTATTTTATGAGAGCTAACAAACTATGTATTCCCGAGTCTTCTCTTTGTTTGTTACTTTTTGAAGAATCTCATGGAGGAGGAGTAATGGGACACTTTGGACTCGACAAGAGATTAGCTACGCTCTTCAAGAACTATTTTTTGGCCCAAGATGTTCCATGACGTCTCATGCTTCACCAACTGATGCTCTACATGTCGCAAAGCTAAGTCAAAAGCTCAATCCCATGGTCTCTATATGCCACTTCCTATTCCGAATCACCCATGGGAAGATGTTACCATGGATTTTGTGCTTGGTTTGCCTAGGACTAGAAACGGCAAAGATATTGTGTTTGTTGTTGTGGACCGATTCTCTAAAATGTCACATTTCATACCATGCAACAAGATAGACGATGCTTCACATGTTGCAAATCTTTTTTGTAGGGAAATCTTGCGCCTACATGGAGTGCCAAAGATGATTGTCTCGGACCGCAACGTCATGTTCTTGAGCTACTTTTGGAAGACCTTATGCACCAAGCTCCGAATCAAGATTTTGTTATCTTCGTCATACCATCCTCAAACCGACAGCCAAACGGAGGTGATGAACCAAACGGTCTCCAGTCTACTACGTGTGTTGATCAAGAAGAACATCAAGGAGTGGGAGGAGTGCCTACCCGTCGCGGAGTACGCTTACAACCGCGCAACACATTTGACTACTAGCAAGTCCCTTTTCGAGGACGTCTACGGTTTCAACCCGTTGTCCCCATTGGACATTCTTCCTCTACCACTACAAGAGCGCATCAACATGGACGCGAGTGCCCGAGTGAACTACCTCAAGAAGATGCATGAAGATACAAGGCACACCATCAAGCGCCAAGTACAACGACTCGCGACCAAGCTCAACATCAACAAGCAACCCATGGTATTCAACATTGCAGATCTTGTGTGGCTACACCTTCGCAAGGACCGCTTCCCCAACGAACGCAAGTCCAAACTTCTACCACGAGCCGATGGACCCTTCAAGGTGCTTGAATGCTACAAGAACAATGCCTACAAGATCGACATCCCACGTGACAAGTACTCTGTGAGCGACATCTTCAACATCAAAGATCTCTCTCCCTGCCATGGTGATGAGGATTTTGATCCGAGGTCGGATCTTTCCCAAGGGGGGGGGGGGGCGGATGATGCGGAGCATCCTATGGTCATCCCCATGGACCTACCATAGTCTCACCAAGTGCCAAGAGGACCGATGACACGAGCACGAGCTAGGGCTCTCGAGAACGAGGTGACATCTCTCCTTAGTGATATTCCATATGACCCTCTCGAGACATGGCAACTACCTAAGTCCGGAATGTTGTGAATGATCAGGTACCAAGAAGGCCCTCCCGAAGATGCACGTGAAGACGGACGAGCACACAAGTTCACGGATGAAGAGGAATGACGGAAGGAACCGGAGAAGTCTCCAGGACCTGGACATCCGGCCCCAAACCCCTGACATCTGGCCCTTGGAGCATTTGCCACAGACGCAGCCCAGTCGAAGCTACAGGGCCCGGACATCCGGCCCGACGCAAGCCCGGACATCCGGGCCCCGCCCGGAAATCCTGTGCCCATCACAGAACACACCCGAAGCTGGACCCTGTCATCCCGGACATCCGACCAAAGGCCCGGACATCCGACTCTTCCCGAGCCGCCGGACATTCGGCCTCCACCCCAGAAATCCGGACACCGCCCATCCAGAGAGCTCCAAGACCGACCCCGCCAGCCTGCACGTCTGGCCTCCTGCCCGGACATCCGGCCCCTCGTGAAGGCCCGAACGTCCGGCCCCGCCTGTCTGTGCACAGTAAAGGGCTGAGGCCCATGTACCCCTTCACCCACCTAGACTATATATACTCCTCCTCCTCCTCCTCCCTCTTTCTAGGGTTAGCAAAGGATTAGCTCATTTGAGAGATAGAGCTTTGCTGATCCACTTGGTTACTTCTCCATCATAGTTCACGACCTCTACGGAGAAGATCCCCCCAGCGGATTCAAGACTGCTAATGGGAAGACCCTCAAGACCTCGTCACGGAGAAGAACTTGCTACTTGTATCGTCCCTTGTTGATCGTGGATCGTGTATCTCTTTGTGTTTCGAGGATCTAGCACATGTGTAATCGAATCTTGTTGGTTTGAGTCTTCTCTCTCGTGTTTCCCCTCGTGTTTCCCCTCGTGTTCTTCGTAGGATCCTCTCCAATTGTGAAAGATCGGCCCTAGGGTTTCCACCCTACATCAATTTTCCTATTTTTTTGAGTTTTTTAATTTTATTTTTTGCACCCTTAGTATATCACGATCCCAGCTATGTAAATCCGCATGCACCGCCCTAGTACACTCAGCAAGAGACGGTCCAATGCCTAATATCTTTGCTTTTTACCATGTTGTACATATAGTTTCTACCACTATCTCTTCTATGAGCCAACGAGCTCTGAATTGTTTTACTCGTCTTCCAGATTGATTAAACATGTTACCAGCATAATATTTCGTATCCAAGACAAGGGGTCGATGATAAAAACGGACATATTCTTCGTTTATGATTGCAGCCCATGGGAATTTGTTCGCGCACTCCACATTACAAACCCCATAATTAAGTCTCTACCTAATCTAGCCTCTTCTCCAAGTGAAGCAATCGCCAACATAGCTCATATCTTCTAGATTGCATTCCCCTAAGCAATTACAAAATTCTCTCATCATTGCATTAGGTCTCACATCCCCCCCTCTTTTTCTGGAGACAATAATATTTCATTGAAGTCTCCTAACATTACCCAGGGGTGATCACCCTTATTATGCAGATTGCGAATATCATCCCAAGAAAGATTACGTTTATTCCAATTCGGATAACCATAAAAACCAGTAAAACACCATTGTACAACATTTTCATTCATGAATAGAACATCAATAAAATGAGTTGACAAAACAAAACGAGGCCAGCGGCCTAACCATCACTTTCCACTACAAACATTGAATCGAAATTTAAAACACGACGTAGCTCATCGACTTTACCCTCAGAAAGGAAAATCAACTCCACCTTGACACGCCCTTGAAGGTCCAAGAACTCGCGAACTGCCATGGGGGAGAGCATACTATGGCAGTTCCATCCTATGATTTTCATTTGGCCGAGCGGACCTCCTCCTCGGAGGCCGCCGATGCACCATCATCTCCAACAGATTCCCTCCTCTTCTGCACATAAGCTTCTTATTTGTCACTCAAAGGGCCCGTCGACCCGTTATTCTCCCCTCCAAAGGAATTCGTATTCCCCACATAAGCAAAGGCGCAGATGTGCAGCAGGGCACAGTAGGGGCATCAACCCACGCATTAAGGCCCCGTGTAAACCTTTTCATCTGTAAAACTTATCTTTTTTCACGAAGTGCCTATAACAATTGCTTCGGCAGTTCGAATGGTACGATTAGACATCACGAGCTCATTGGAATAAAGACCACTCACTACTGCAGGATGCTGCTAACGCGACACTACGATCAGAGACCCTTCGACAAAACTATGTGCGATGCAATAATCGCAAACGATGGTGTAAACAACCGTCAAAAAAGGTGCAAAACGTTTGCGATGGAGGATGCATCAAACACGGTTTAGATTTTAGTTGCGTGTGCGATGCAGGGCATACGGTTCAGTTCAGTTAACATTTTGCAATGAGGAGGAACAAAAGAAACGGGTAGCCAGATGAAGGTGTGTGCGATGTACATCATACAGTTCACTCGGATGAACTGTATGTGATTAGGAAACACAGAAGAAACGGTCAGCCAGATCAAGGTGTGTGCGATGTACAGAAAACAGTTCACTCGAATGAACTGTTTGTGATTAGGCAACACAAAAGAAACGGTCACCAATCAAGGTGTGTGCGATATACGACATGCGGTTCACTCGGATGAACTGTTTGCGTTGAAACAAGAGAACATAAACGGTTCAATATAACAAATGCCATATATATTGCAAGGTTCAAATTCAAAGATTACAATGCCCAAATTCACACATTGCATACTTCGTCATTTTTGCAAAGGGATCAGCCGCTGATAAGTCATGTATGGGTTTGACACAATGACTTCCAATTACTCTGTCATATCCTCTTCCAATACGAAGTTTAGCTTTTTTGGAGCCTCTTCCATTCTGCGATTACACCAGCTCACGATCAACATACCATTCATCTTTCCTAATTAAATGCGTGTTCAACCTCAGTACCCTCAACACCCTTGCTCTGGCAAGAAAGAACCTGGCGAGTGTAATCTCCGGTAAGGTCCCTCAGTAGGAGTTCAAAGTCATATTTGATAGATGCCGATCCAGGCATTGAATGTGATTGTCGTTATAAACATTATCCACCTCCGGGCCTATTATTATCTGCAAAGAAGAGAACGTGTTAGTGCCTACATGCAGTTTTGAACACTACTACGGTCCTATTTGGTTTGCATGATTTGTAAAATGCACCAACGTGCCATCTTCGATTTGACATGATTAACAAGGGCATTTGATTACAATCTAGAAACATGTAGCCTTCTTCACAATAGGTTGTATTGGATGCAAAATTCCCTAAGAAAAATAGTACAGATGAATCCAAAGGATAAATGCTTAGGGATTGTAACCATATGAATCAAGCAACCAATATGGGGGGGGGGGGATGTCCCGAAATCCTCCAAAATTCCTTCAGAAATTGTAGTACATTATCGTTGTAAACTTGGGAAAAGGTGCAAAAAATTGAACTCCCTTATGGTTAACATTTAGCAGGAAAGGAACATCACCTCGATATACAGCTTCTTCAGGCACGGAAAGCATCTCAAGCAACTAACAACTTGGTCCAGGTTGGGGCCGACAGATTATAGTGCTAAGACCTTCACTGTGCCCAGAATCTAGGTGAAGCTTTGCTGGATGACAGACGAACATACATATTCAAAACTACAAATAATGTTGATATCAATAAGGAGAGGTATAAGGCGACTGTTGTACCTGAAAGTAGTAGTATTTGATAGACGAGTAGCCCACCACTGTCAATTTCGGCGCAGAAATGACATTGATTCTTGTTGGACCTTGTTGATCGACTACAAGTAATCTCTCAAGTGAAGGTGTGTCCTCAGTGACCATATTGAGGTCTACCTTTTGTGATCTCTCGTTGCAGCACCAGCAACACACATAAATAGTCTGAAGAGTCCTGGAGGTGATGTGCAAGGTACTCGACCAATTCATCGCCTGAAGACAAAGGAACTCAAGTGCAGTACAGCCGCGGAGCAGGCGCTCCATGTCATCCTTTGGGATGCAGACGGCAATTAGCTCCAGGTGCTTCGGTCGTGGTAGAAAAAGAGTGGGCACGTCATTAAGGGGGGTGGCAGTTGATGAACTTGGCGAGGCGCAGCGTGGCGCACGAAGTTAAGCACAGACGTTGGCAGCAAGCACATATGCCCATCATTAAAACTGAGCTTCTCGAGCTGATCTATGGCGGGGGATCGGAACCACTCGTCAAGCTTGGCTCAATCCTTGCCATTGGAACGGAACTTGCCCGTGATAACGCCTTTGATTGGGCCATGGTGACTGCCGAGGATCTGGGAGAACGCATCCAAGTTATGGCGATAGTCATGGCAGAGCTCATGGGCGTCGAGGAGGTCGACAGGGGTGAGGAGCCATAGGGGGCGCCACCGCCGGGAAAGGGCGGCTGTCCTCGCCCGATATTTGATTGGGAAGAGGGATATGATGACTATCAACATATCATCGGGGAGGTTGTTGATGAAGTCTAGGCCTGCTGGAGTCGCTTGCGGTTCTTTCTCGACCCGCCTCCACTTGTTGGCAGCCTCGTTCTCCATCTCGTGGGCCGTGACGGAAACCTCTGTCTCCATATTCACGTCGTGCTCCGGTGCTTTAGCAGCCCCGGCGTCGCCACTCCCTCCGATGGGGCGCTTTGGCAGCATCCTCATACATTGACGGCTTTGAGGACTCAGAGTGGCATCGAGGATGCGGGCAGAGAGAGAGAGGATTGTGTGTGTGGCAAGGATGGGGGGCGCGGCCGCTCGGCCGCTCCATTAATACAAACCAGTGGGAGCGGGGCGGGCGGTGGTCCAAGGCTGTCTCGCTTCCCAGTGAGAAGGACTGCTTAATCTCTATGAATGAAATATATGCTTAATTACTGAATTTTAGTTGCAAAAGATAGATAGTGCTATTGATTTTTAGCTACATATTTTCACAAATCGCAGTGTCTCTTGGCTTAGCGCCGAAGTCTGGCTTTAATTTGCATACCGTAATCTGAACCGTTTGCGTTGAAGAGATGCACAAATCCTGCGTTGAACAGTTTGCACGCTTCCCGCTGAGCCTGCGCACCGGACTGCGCTCGCACGCCTAATGTTCAATCAAGCAGCTGTCCGCATGGCACCACCTATAGCCATTAAAACCAAGACACATGGGGTCACGTGAATGGTTAACAGAACGCACACGGTTTGAATTATACAAACATTTGAGATATTAAAGTGGCATCTATTTTTCCAAAATGCCTTTGTTGATTGTTATTCGAATGCGCCTTCTCTCAAAATGGAGATGAAAAATACCACAACATGTCGGGTGACGTTCCATGATAGCATGCCAAGTTTCATGAATTTTAGAAGAGTTGTTCTATGTTCTATGTTGTTCTATGTCGGCACTAGAAAATTCCAAAACTTAACACAACACTCCTGTTGTTCTATGTTGGCACTAGAAAATTTTTGAAAGCAATAAGAGGCAACGAATTCGTTTCGTCCCCAAAAGTGGCATGTTCCGTATCGAAACCATCAGGCTTGTTGTGATAAGCTCTGGTTTGTGAGAAGCTTATACCCAAACCTACCCCAAATGGGACAACAATTTTACCACGACATGTTGATACAGCTCCATGATAGCATGCCAAGTTTCATGAATTTCAGACGAGTTTTGGATTTACTAGAATTTTAAAAAATGAGGTATCTCAACGTTTTGCCGGCAATCAACAGCGCCCTGGTGTTTGGAATTCATTCCCATTTCTTGCATGGGACCTAAGCATGCACCCAAGGACACATATTTTATTTTTCAACCAATTTTATGCACTGGAGCATGTGCATGTATTTCAAATTTGAATTATGCACATAAAATGCCTAGAGAACCCAGTTAATGTATAAAAATGTCCAAACGAACCCCGAAAAATTCCAAAATTTAACACAACACTCCACTTGTTCTATGTTGGCACTAGAAATTTTTTGAAAGCAATAAGAGGCAAAGGATATCGTTTCATCCCCAAAGGTGGCACGTTCCGTACCGAAACCACCAGGCTTGTTGTGAGAAGCTCTGGTTTGTGAGAAGCTTATACCCAAACCTGCCCCAAATAGGACAAATTTTTTACCACGGCATGTTGATGCCGCTCCATGATAGCATGCCAAGTTTCATGAATTTTAGACGAGTTTTGGATTTACTAGAATTTAAAAACCAGGTATCTCAACATTTTTCCGGCAATCAACAGTTCCCCGGTGTTTGAAATTCATTCCCATTTCTTGCATGGGACCGAAGCATGCACCCAAGGACACGGATTTTATTTTTCAACCAATTTATATGCACTGGAGCATGTGCACGTATTTCCAATTTGAATTATGCAAATAAAGTGCCTAGAAAACCCAGTTAATGTATAATAATGTCCACACGAACCCCCAAAAATTCCAAAACTTACCACAACACTCCTGTTGTTCTATGTTGGCACTAGAAATTTTTTTAAAGCAATAAGAGGCAACGGATATCGTTTCGTCCCCAAAGGTGGCACGTTCCGTACCAAAACCATCAGGCTTGTTGTGAGAAGCTTATACCCAAACCTGCCCCAAATGGGACAATTTTTTTACCACGGCATGTTGATGCCGCTCCATGATAGCATGCCAAGTTTCATGAATTTCAGACGAGTTTTGGATTTACTAGAATTTAAAAAACAGGTATCTCAACGTTTTGTCCGCAATCAACAATGCCCTCGTATTTGAAATTCATCCCCATTTCTTGCATGGGACCTAAGCATGCACCCAAGGACACATATTTGATTTTTCAACCAATTTATATGCACTGGAGCATGTGCATGTATTTCAAATTTGAATTATGCACATAAAATGCCTAGAAACCCCAGTTAATGTATAAAAATGTTCAAACGAGCCCCGAAAAATTCCAAACCTTAACACAATACTCTTGTTGTTCTATGTTGGCAATAGAAAAAATTTGAACGTAATAAGAGGCAACGGGTATCGTTTCGTCCCCAAAGGTGGCATGTTTCGTACCAAAACCATCAGGCTTGTTGTGAGAAGCTCTGGTTTGTGAGAAGCTTATACCCAAACCTGCCCCAAATGGGACAAATTTTTTACCATGGTATGTTGATGCCACTCCATGGTAGCATGCCAAGTTTCATGAATTTCAGACGAATTTTGGATTTACTAGAATTTAAAAACCATGTATCTCAACGTTTTGCTCGCAATCAACAGTGCCATGGTGTTTCAAATTCATTCCCATTTCTGGCATGGGACCTACGCATGCACCCAAGGACACAGATTTGATTTTTCAACAAATTTATATGCACTGGAGCATGTGCATGTATTTCAAATTTGAAATATGCACATAAAATGCCTAGAAAACCCAGTTACTGTATAAAAATGTCAAAACAAACCTCAAAAAATTCCAAAACTTAACACAACACTCATGTTGTTCTATGTTGGCAATAGAAAATTTTTGAACATAATAAGAGGCAACGAATATCGTTTCATCCTCAATGTTGGCATGTTTCGTACCAAAACCATCAGGCTTGTTGTGAGAAGCTCTGGTTTGTGAGAAGCTTATACCCAAACCTGCCCCAAATGGGACAAATTCTTTACCATGGTATGTTGATGCCGCTCCATGATAGCATGCCAAGTTTCATGAATTTCAGACAAGTTTTGGATTTACTAGAATTTAAAAACCAGGTATCTCAACGTTTTGCTGGCAATCAACAGTGCCCTGGTGTTTCAAATTCATTCCCATTTCTGGCATGGGACCTACGCATGCACCCAAGGACACATATTTGATTTTTCAACAAATTTATATGCACTGGAGCATGTGCATGTATTTCAAATTTGAAATATGCACAAAAAATGCCTAGAAAACCCAGTTACTGTACAAAAATGTCCAAACGAACCCCAAAAAATCCCCAAACTTAACACAACACTCCTGTTGTTCTATGTTGGCACTAGAAATTTTTTGAAAGCAATAAGAGGCAATGGATATCGTTTCGCCCCCAATGTTGGCCCGTTCTGTACCGAAACCATCTAGCTTGTTGTGAGAAGCTCTGGTTTGTGAGAAGCTTATACCCAAACCTGCCCCAAATGGGACAAACTTTTTACCACGGCATGTTGATGCAGCTCCATGATAGCATGCCAACTTTCATGAAATTCAGACGAGTTTTGGAATTACTAGAATTTAAAAACTAGGTATCTCAATGTTTTGCCGGCAATCAACAGTGCCCTGGTGTTTGAAATTCATTCCCATTTCTTGCATGGGACCTAAGCATGCACCCATGGACACATATTTGATTTTTCAACCATTTTATATGCACTGGAGCATGTGCATGTATTTCAAATTTTAATTATGCACATAAAATGCCTAGAAAACCCAGTTAATGTATAAAAATATCCAAACGAACCCCCAAAAATTCCGAAAACTTAACACAACACTCCTGCTGTTCTATGTTGACACTAGAAATTTTTGAAAGCAATAAGAGGCAACGGATATCGTTTCGTCCCCAAAGGTGGTACGTTCCGTACCGAAACCATGAGGCTTGTTGTGAGAAGCTTTGGTTTGTGAGAAGCTTATACCCAAACCTGCCCCAAATGGGACAATTTTTTTACCACGACATGTTGATGCCGCTCCATGATACCATGCCAAGTTTCATCAATTTCAGATGAGTTCTAGATTTACTAGAATTTAAAAACCAGGTATCTCAACGTTTTGCCGGAAATCAACAGTGCCCTGGTGTTTGAAATTCATTCCATTTCTTGCATGGGACCTAAGCATGCACCCACGGACACATCTTTGACTTATCACCCAATTTATATGCACCGGAGCATGTGCATGTGGTTTAATTTTGAATTGTGCACCTGAAATGGCTAGAAAACTAGTTTAATGTATAAAATGTCCAAACGAACCCTGAATAATTCCAATTATTTTACAACACACATATAGTTGCATGTTCAGTCCAGATAAAAGGTCTAGCAATTGGAACACCGTCCATTGCCACTGTGACCCCATTATGTAATTCAAATCAAGACGAAAAATCAAGTAGATCCCATACAGTTTATTATCACCAACCGTGTGAGATGTAGTACAAAATATCCTGGAGCACCGTCGATTGTATAAATGCGCCTATGGCTTACGCGAGAAGCTACGTCAGCTACAATCCACATCCGACGTGTCAAGCAGACTAGCTCGCTCCCCAAATACTCCTGCCTCTGCATCCCTCGCAATCTCAAAAATATTACTGCCTCATAATCTCGAAAATATCTACCGCCTGGAAGGTTTTAATGTTTGATAGCACACGATTAGTATGTGTGGACCGTGTGCGATGTCTGTTACTCCCGCTCTGCTTCAGTCCCTTGATTCAAATTTTTGATGGCCCGACATTTTACTCCCGCCTCTGCATCCCTTGCAATCTCAAAAATATCTGCTCGCCCTTGATCCAAATTTTCAGTAGCCCTGCCTTGTTACTCCCGCCTAGTAAAATTTTCAGTTGTAGCAGTATTTCCTCAAACACCACCTTGCCCCCCCCGCCCCCCTCCACACACACCACACACTCCCCAAAACCTCCGCTCACACAGACACACACAACCCTCGAAACCATTAGTAGGTCGCCGCCATTGCGGCGCCTCCATCCTCAACCTCTGCCTGTGTGCCGGGGAGCTCGAGGAGCCAATGGCCAAAAAGAGGTTTATCGCGTCCTTTTTGCCCGACACTGGCGAGGTGGCCACCCAGGTGTCTCCGTCGTCCTCCGCGGGCTCGATCCGCCGTTGCCAGTCCCCCGTCCGCCCGCCGCCGCGCCCCTACGCCGGTTCGAGGACTTCCCCGTCCTCCCTCGGACCCGACAACCGATGAGGTCCTACCTCAGGGTCCGGCAGCGGCAGTGGGGGACGTGGGTCGCCGAGATTACAGATCGGGAGACCCACACCCACCGGTGGCTCAGTAGCATCCACACGGTGGAGCTCGCGGCCATGGAGTACGACCGCTGGCAGGTTCGCTACCACGGTGCGGCGACTAGGATCAATTTCCCCTTCGGCACACGTCCGGTCAATCTCGTTCTGCCGGAGCCAGGGGTGGTGAGCTCGGCTATGGCGCGGGAGGACCGCGAGGCGTGGGAGCGCCTCGAGGCCGAGGCCATCGACGAGGCCTACATGCAAGAGCTCCGCCGGCAGCACCCAGAGTTCATGGAGGCGGAGCAGGTGATCTTTGCCGGCGCGGAGGGCGGTGAGGTTATCACGCTCTCCTCCGATGACGAGGTCGAAGGCGGTGCGGAGGGCGGCGAGGTTATCGCACTCTCCTCCAATGACGAGGTCGAAGGCGGCGGCGCGGGGGGCATCGAAGTTAGCCCCGAGGACGAGGAGATCGACATTGACGAGTGGAGGAGTGCCTTCCCCAAGGACCCCGACGACGGCACCGGCCCGGACCCGGCTCGCGGCACACCGTACATGACGAGGAAGGATTGGCTCGACCTCTACTTCGACCGAAAGTAGTTTAGCTTAGTTTAAATTTCTGTTTTGTGTTCGGTTATGCAAAGCTATCTATGTTTATGTTTGAATGCATGCTACTTTCGGTTGAACCTGCTTTGGACTTGATCAAATTGAAGCTTACAACGTTACGTTTAGGGGATCGACTAGAAAAGGGCAAAAATTGCTGGAGTATATATATATATATATATATATATATATATATATATATCCACTAAGGGTTTTAGTCCTTTAACTTTTAAAGGATCGGCTAGAGATGGCCTGATGACTTGTTTATTTTAGTTCTTCACAATGTGATACTCTATATGTGCAACTATTTGCCGTGTAGTTCAATTTCATCAATAGCAGTTTCAACAATACCGGTATGAATTAGGATATTTGGTTGCTGTTAAGGATATTGCAATTAACATGCCTTTTCATTTTTTTAACAATAACTAGTGTACTTTAGACCTGCACAATACTAGTTTGAATGACTATTTTCTTGTTTTTAAAGGTTATGCCTGATGCAGTTAACACACCTTTCCCCTTCTTGTTTTGCTTAAATAGCATGCTTAAGCCTGCACATTGAAACTATCATTTGTAGATTATGTTGTCTACCATGGATATATTTGGTTGATGTTTAGCCTATTGTGCTTAACATGCCTTTATATGTACTCATGCAGGACAATATTGAGAACAGTGTTGTTTTCCATCGAGATTAGTTTCATCGCATTGCTTATATGTACTCACTGTTCAGGATATCGGTAGCTGGTACCATATAGCCTGGGGCTGATAAGGGATTAATCATCAAATCGGACATTTCACTGAATATATTTGTAACCCTTTTATCAGTAGGATAACTAGGGCCATATTTAATTTATCTGAGGCTACATAGCAACATGCATTGTACTGAATGACTAAATATGCAATCCCAGGCTACATAGCAACAAGGAAGAGTGTTACCTTAATGTTCTGATGATTTCTAGATATACATGTAATAAAATCTTATATAATGGGATGGAGGGAGTGTCATACTACATCATTTTTCAATTGTTGTTTAGCTTCTAATATTAACTTGGTGCTTTCAGGTACATATATCATTGCCAAAGTTCCACACTTCAACCCTTTCTGGGGCAATGAGATATTCATGAACCAGCATCAAGTAAGGCAACTAATAAAGATTGTTGTTAAAATGGGTCCAAATACGTCAATCGAACTATTTGTTTACACTTTATGCTAGACAACAGTGAACTACAGGATGGTAAGTAAGAACCCTGTATCCTTCTTTTTACTGCCCGTAATGAGTTGTGTTAGATGACAATGTCTGAATATTTTTTCTTTTGCAGTGGATCCTGAAGCAGTTTACTCAAGATTACCTATCAAACTACATGATTGGCGGCCGGCCATCACAAGGGTTACACTAGAGTCCTGCATGCCTTACGCATCCGAGGAGAGCACAATAGGGCCATTCCGCTTCACCTTGTTCAAGAACCGGAATGTCTGTAGCCTCTTTCTTTACCATACGTAATAGTACAAGTATAGAACCCTGGTTCATCATTCTTTATTTGGTGCTTATGTAATTCTTAAACATATGTACCTGTGAATCGAATAATGCATTGGTTGTTTGAACCTGATGGATATGAATAAATCTATAGCCTACTTTCAAGTTTAAATTAGGTACAATTTTAAATAGCATCAATTAAATTAGGGCAAAATTACGGTGTGCAGGTCATTACGGCGCACACGGTTAATAAAGCATAGCGTGTGCGATATACATCATAATCCGACACGGTTCACGGAGAGGAAACGTGTGTAACAATGCACACAGTTACCGTTTGCAAAGTGTATGTGATGTCAGTCACTATCACATACGGTGTGGGAAAACTAAATGTGTGTGATTGTCTACCTATCGTACAAGGTTTATAATCTTGAACTGTTTGTGATGTGCCAGGCATCGTAAAACTCCCGTGCCCGGAATCTGCCTGGAAAACTCCCGTGCCTGGAATCTGTCTGGTTTTAGGTAAAACCACAAAACTCCGACTGCGATGGCAATGCAAGCACAAACGAGTAGCAAGGATGAAGCGTTTGGGATATTCAAGATATCGGAAATGGTTATATAGGGACAAATGTATGCATCAAGGCTCCCTATCCCCAACGGTCTGTGGGTCGTGTGGGAAGGACCCCCCTATCACCGTCATTCACTAGGCGACAGTTCCAAATGCCCTTGCGGAAAGGGGTTAAAACCGTTTGTATAGTGATGGTAGCTGCAACTACGTCGATATTTCCCCGGAGAGGGAGGGATGATGTAGCACAGCGACGGTAGGTATTTCCCTCAGTTATGAAACCAAGGTATCGAACCAGTAGGAGAACCAAGCAACACAACGTAAACAACACCTGCACACAAACAACAACACCTCGCAACCCGACGAGTTAAAGGGGTTGTCAATCCCTTCCGGGGTACGGCGCCTCAAGATAGGCAAGCGGACGTGAGATAAATTGTAAGATTGATAGATCAAATGCCAAATAAAATAAATAAAGATAAAATGCAGCAAGGTATTTTTGTATTTTTTGGTTTAATAGATCTGAATAAAAATGCAAAGGAAAAGTAGATCGCAAGGCTAATATATGAGAAAGAAGACCCGGGGGCCGTAGGTTTCACTAGTGGCTTCTCTCGAGAAAAATAGCAACCAGTGGGTAAAAAAATCACTGTTGGGCAATTGATCGAACTTCAAATAATTATGACAATATCCAAGCAATGATCATTACATATGCATCACGTCCAAGATTAGTAGACCGACTCCTGCCTGCATCTACTACTATTACTCCACACATCGACCGCTATCCAGCATGCATCTAGTGTATTAAGTTCATGGAAAAACGGAGTAATGCAATAAGAACGATGAGTTGATGTAGACAAGATCCATTTATCTATATGGCGGTAGATATAGATCTTGTCTTTTTATCCTTAGTAGCGATACATACATGTCATTTCCCTTTCTGTCACTGGGATCGAGCACCGTAAGACCGAACCCACTACCGGGCACCTCTTCCCATTGCAAGATAAATAGATCAAGTTGGCCAAACAAAACCCAAATATCAGTGAAGAAATACGAGGCTATAAGAGATCATGCATATAAGAGATCAAAGAAACTCAAATAACTTTCATGGATATAAAAAGATATGACTGATCATAAACTCGAAGTTCATCAGATCACAACAAACACACCACAAAAGAGTTACATCATATGGATCTCCAAGAGACCATTGTATTGAGAATTCGTCGAGAGAGAGAGAAAGCCATCTAGCTACTAACTAAGGACCCAAAGGTCTATAAGGAACTACTCACGCATCATCGGAGAGGCACCAATGGAAGTGGTGAACCCCTCCGTGATGGTGTCTAGATTGGATCTGGTGGTTCTGGACTCTACGGCGGCTGGATGAATATTTCATCGACGCTTTTAGGGTTTCTGGAATATTGTGGTATTTATAGAGCAAAGAGGCGGTCCGGGGGCACCCGAGGTGGGCACAACCCACCAGGGCGCGCATGGGCCTCCTGGCGCGCCCTGTTGGGTCGTTCCCCCCTCAGGGCACCCCCAGGTGCAACCAGGGCTCGTTTCCTTCCTTCTGGCCCATAAAAAAATCATCTTGGAGTTTCGTGGCATTTGGACTCCGTTCGATATTGATTTCCTGTGATGTAAAAAACATGGGAAAAAACAACAACTGTTACTTGGCACTATGTCAATAGGTTAGTACCAAAAAATGATATAAAATGATGATAAAACATCCAAGATTGATAATAAAATAGCATGGAACAAAAAAAATTATAGATACGTTGGAGACGTATCAGCATCCTCAAGCTTAACTCCTACTCGTCCTCGAGTAGGTAAGTGGTAAAAACAAAATTTTTGATGTGGAGTGCTGTTCATCAAGTCATATCATATTCTTTTTCTTTATAGCATGGACATTTGGACTTTTATGTGATTCAAAGCAATAGTCTAGTTTTGACATAATAATTTAGATACTCAAGCATATCAACAAGCAACCATGTCTTTCAAAATATCAACACTAAAATAAGTTATCCCTGGCCCATCATGCTCAAACATTGATCCATTCATGAAACACACTCAAATATTAACTACACCCAATACTTAAGCACGATCATATTGCCTCCTAGTTAGTGATTTTTATGAGAAAAGATGGAGGCTCAAATTTCAAAATAAAAATTGCATAAAGTAAAAGAAAGGCCCTTCGCATAGGGAATTAGGGATTTGTAGAGGTGCTAGAGCTCAAAGCGAAAAATTTGATATAAAAACATTTTGGGAGGTGTATCCATCCCACCAACGAAAACGACTTAGAGTTTCGAACACTTTCCATGCTAGATATGCCATAGGTAGTTCCCAAACAGAAAATAAAGTTTATTCCTTTTTCCACCATACTTTCACTTTCCATGGCTAGCCGTATCCACGGGTGCCCTCCATACCAACATTTTCCAAGGAATTTATTATTTGACAAAATAAAGTAAATTCATTTTTGCATTTCAGGACTGGGCATCCCTAAGACCTTTGCCTTACTCTCATGCAATGACAAGTGAATAAACACTCATCTTGAGAATAACACATCCAGCATGGAAAATATTAGCCACCCGATACCGTTCCGCGTGTGAAACAAACACACAATTGGAGCACAAGGGATCAATTCTCCGAAGGACCAACATACATCACAAGAAGGCAAAGACTAGCCAAAGAAGCAAGATATCGCTAAGGGAGAAAACCTCCCTTGCCGGGCAGGTGAGCCTGCGAAGGATGGGGTTGCCCCTAGAAGCAAGCCTTCGGGTCGTCCCGGCAGGCCTGGCAGGGCTTGCGGAGGCAGCACCACCTCACCGCACCACCTCATCACGACGCACGTCGTCGATTGGTGCGGTGTCAAGCTCCAAAGTGACTAAGTGGCTGTTATTCGCCACATGGCAGCCACTTCCTATAGGAAATACCTCCAAGTGACACCTGTCCTGCAACGTGTCGGGCAAGCAGGCACGAAGCTCGCAAAATAGCCCGGCAAGGCATGCCGAGTGAGTTGAGACGTAACGTTAAGCGGTGCATTTAATGCGCTCTGTCAGCCTGCAGAGTTAGGTATGATAGCACTGTTTGCTATCTAATCAGTGCATAATGACTAATTTGCCACTGTGGTGACCCCTTTATCTATAAAAGGAGACCCAAGGCAACAGTAGAAAGGGTTGGCTAATCCACCCCATCACACACTCATACGCGCGTAGCCGCTTTCGCCCCGAGGCACCTCTGCCGGGCAAGCGTGTTGCGCTCACCACCATTTTTCCACCATCAATCCACAAAAGAAGGAGTAGGGTTTTACACCTCATGGCGTCCCGAACCTGGGTAAAGACTGGTAGTGTGATCTTTGCCGTAGTGTTTCATGCTCCTCTGCTCTTTGTGCAACGTGCCATCCCCCTGCCGAACCAGCAAGGGACTCCTGGTCCCATAGGTGGCCATGGTTTCCCGCGACCTTTGGGGCGCCAGGTAGGGGGATCACTTGCGCGAACCTGAAAGCGTGAGCAGCGCGTCATCTTCATCGCCATTGTCATCATCGACGGCTCCATCGACAATGGCGCCCAAGAAGAAACCTAGTGTTGCGGCTCACCCGTCCACCTCGAAGGCTCCGCCGCCTGCGGCCACCAACGTCGCGGGGGATGCGGAGGCGCACGAGGATGTGGGTGTTGCAAGGCATGTGGTCGGCGCAGACAGTGTTGTCACCACCTCCCCCGCGGCCAAAGCATGAGCGGGAGGTACGGAGGAGAGCTGCATCAGCAACATCCCCATGGTCATGCTCCACGAGGTACGAACGAAGGGGTCACTCCGTTTGTACCTCTTCCCCTTGCCGAAGGGCACAGTCACAGTGGTGGTGCCCGGTCTGGGGTGCATCGCCGCCCTCCGGCCGACCTCGCCACGGGCGTGACCGCAGAGCGCACACCTCCACTGGAGCGGCCTGACCCAACCGCTGCGCCCAATGGAGCCACTGGCCCTCAAGCATCTTCATCGTGCCACCATGCCATCCAAGAGGCCGGCTCGCAACAGCAAGGGCGTGACGCCGTCGCCATCGGCACCATCAAGAGTCAGGCAATGGTACAATCTACATCATCACTGCCGATGCCAAGCACCGCTACGGAGGCCATGGCGCGGGCCCAAATGCTATTGGGGTTCCACCCGGCGGTCGATCAGATGGATGAATGGAGAGCCACCATTCAGAGTCTGATTGGCTTCGCCGAGGCTGGGCCTCACAGCAAGCTGGCCCGCCGCGGCCTCCCCAAGTGATGACAACAGCTCGCGTTGCTGGCCGTACGGAAGGAGCCACCCCCACTGTGCAGTCCCCACCATGGCAGCCAGCGCGGGCGCTGCAGAACCAAGAACCCGACGACGTCCCGATGGCCTCTTCTGAACCTCGAGCACATCCAGGCCAACAGTGAGCCCCGGAGGATAGATGGAGGGGAGGCACGCGCGTCGTCACCGAACGGCGTCGCTACGACCACTGTTGAACCAACGGGTGCGATGGCCCTGATGTCGACGAGCCTGCGCTCGAGGATAGCGGGTGCCTGCCTTTTGAGGTTGGGTGCCCTGCTTTTACTCGTGAGCCGCGGCAAGTCTATTGGCCATCCGCTCGCATGTTAAAGCTAGAGATACCCGAGAAGTATGATGGGAGGCTAAACCCGGCAGAGTTCTTGAGCATCAACACCATCGTTGTTCAAGCTGCTGGAGGAAAATATGAGAAGGTGTTTCCAACTACTTCCCTTTGGCACTCAAGTCCAATGTGAGGTCTTGGCCGATCCACCTACCGGAGAACTCCATTTCGTCATGGGCTGACCTGTCCCATGAGTTCACTGGCGCCTTCACGGGCGGCCATCAAGAACCAGTACGGCCCAGCGACTTGCAGCTTATCCAACAGAAAGAAGGAGAGACTCTCCGCAAGTATTTGCACAGATTCAGCAAAGTCCACAAGAATATTCCAAATATCCACCCAACGGCTGTGATAGCTGCTGTCGGTGTCAAAACCGGCGGATCTCGGGTAGGGGGTCCCGAACTGTGCGTCTAGGCGGATGGTAACAGGAGACAAGGGACACGATGTTTTTACCCAGGTTCGGGCCCTCTCGATGGAGGTAATACCCTACTCACTGCTTGATTAATATTGATGATATGAGTAGTACAAGAGTAGATCTACCACGAGATCAAGGAGGCTAAACCCTAGAAGCTAGCCTATGCTATGATTGTTGTTAGTCCTCTGGACTAAAACCCTCCGGTTTATATAGACACGGATAGGGTTAGGGTTACACAGTCGGTTACAATGGTAGGAGATCTACATATCCGTATCGCCAAGCTTGCCTTCCACGCCAAGGAAAGTCCCATCCAGGACACGGGACGAAGTCTTCAATCTTGTATCTTCATAGTCTTGGAGTCCGGCCAAAGATGATAGTTCGGCTATCCGGACACCCCTAGTCCAGACTCCTTAGTAGCCCCTGAACCAGGCTTCAATGACGATTTAGTCTGCGCGCATATTGTCTTCGGCATTGCAAAGGCGGGTTCCTCCTCCGAATACTTCATAGAAGGTTTTGAACACAAGGATAGTATCCGGCTCTGCAAAACAAGTTCCACATACCACCGTAGAGAGAATAACTTTTGCACAGATTTGCTGACGTATTCCGCAGCGTGACATCACACCATGGCCAGGCCTTTATGTGAATCGTTTTTTACGGTTCCACCTCAGCGCATTTAGCGAGGCGGTTTCCCTGGCACGTCCTATCAAAGCATAGATTGTGCACCCTTATCCCGGGATTCCCATCAATACGGACGTGGGTAACCCATCTGAGCCATTGAATACGGCGCTTGGGAGATAAGCGAGTTTTACCAGGCTGGCGGGGGACGCATAGCTTCGTCCGTCCATATAAGGGGATAAGGATCCACCTTTTCACCTACGCCTTCTTCCTCCTTTGCTTATCCATTTCCGCACATTCGAGCTCCAGTGCCCAAGTCCGCACATCCCACCTCAACCTTCTTCAACTATGTCCGAAGCGGGAGGCAGGTGGATGGCCTCCTCCGTCATGGAGGGGTACATCACAAAGCTGCGGGAGGCCGGATACTTATCCGACGACATCGCGTGTCGGCTTCCCAACAAGGGGCAGCTCGTCCCCACCCCCAGGCCCCATGAGAGGGTGGTGTTCCTCACCCACTTCCTCCGCGGACTAGGTTTTCCACTTCACCCATTTGTCCGGGGGCTCATGTTCTACTACGGCCTGGATTTCTATGATCTGGCCCCAAACTTCATCCTCAATAATTCGACGTTTATAAATGGTGTGCGAAACTTTCCTCTACATCCAACCCCACTTTGGTTTATGGTTGAAGACCTTTAGCGTCAAGCCGAAGATAGTGGGAGGCCGACAGGTAGTGCGGAGGCGCCATGGCGGGCAGGATGCCCAGTGTTCTATGGCTCGAGGGCTCCTTCGTGGAGACAGTAAAGGGGTGGCAATCGGGGTGGTTCTACATCACCGAGCCGCGCGACTCCAAATGGGCGGTGGCCCCCGAATTCAGATCTGGCTCCCTCACACGGCTCACATCATGGAAAGAGACGGGCCTGACGTGGGGTGATCCGGAAGAGTTGACCGGACTTCAAACCTGTGTCCGAAACCTGGTGGACAAGAAGCTCAAGCTTGTCAACGTAGTCCAGGTTATGCTCATCCACCGGATTCTCCCGTGCCAGCAATAGGCCTTCAATTTGTGGGAGTTTGATCCGACACAGCACGGACCTTGAGCGGCTCTTGACACTACGTATGAAGATGCACGGAAGGTGCTTTGTTCAAAAGGCGCCAAGCCCCGCATCCGCTACCGAAGATCGCGGATTCAGCTCTCAGCGTCAAGCCAGCGAGGTAAGTTATTTTACCCTTTAGGGGACTCTTTTTTCATAGATTGACTCTATGTGGGATCTAAAACTCCCTAACCTTTAACAGGACTAGCTGAAGACGTCCGGACAGATTAACTGTCCGGCTCCTTTGCCAGAAGACCCAGCCGGGCCTTGATTGGCCGGGGCTGGCTCCGGCACCTCACGTGGTGACGGAGAAGAAGGCCAAGAAAGGAGGCCACGGAACTCGAAGGAGATCCGGCGCCAAGCGCTATCAGATCTGAAGCACAATCCTCTCCACGAGCGAGGAGGAGGAAAAAGCCTCTCCCAGTGAAGAAGAGAGAAAGGAAGGCCGCCCCAAGCTGGGGAGGCCGGAGGGTCAGAAGGAAGGACCCTTCCTCCGGACTTCTCCACCAAGCGCCGACAACGACGAGGAGGAGTGTCCAACAAGGGCCAAGCCCTGGCGAGATCATAAGTGTCCAGGATACCCATGGCTTTTTTTCCATTGCATAGTGTTCTCTAATGCGAACAATCATGCAGCCCGCCCAAGGGCGAGCTTGCCGCTTCGTCGGCCGGGTCCTGAGTTAAATCGAAAATGGAGAGTACTTCACTTCCGGCCGCCTCCTCACCTCACGCTGCAGACGGCCGAGGTGGGGCCCCAAGGGGGCCTGGTCTAGAGGAGGTGGCGCAGGAGGCGCCCGCAAGGCAACCTCCCAGACTCCAGGCGTGAGGGGAGCGAGACCCCCACGGGCTCTAAGCCCGACCCTCGTCCGGAGTCCATCTGGAACCTTCAAGCGGTTTCGAAGTCCGGCAAGCGGCCCCTTCGTAGGAAGGGTAAGACGCTGGTGTCCTCCGTCCAACCGGAGGCACCGGATAGCTTACTGGAGGCGCTTAATGGCGCCTCCATCAACGAGGAGCACCGCACTGTTATGAGTGTGGTGATCCGGAAAGTTCAGTCCGTCAAGAGCGGGCTGAAATTTGTTGAAACTATACCGACCTTCTAACATGCTTTGAGGTAAGTTTAGAATATGTAAAAATATTACCGCATAGACAGTAGCCCACGATGCTTAGTTCGGTGTTCGGAAGAAAAGCCGGACTAAGGATCTAAAAAGATATACGCACGAGTCTAACATAAGTATGTCAATATGGGAATGCAGGCTGCGCTGCTGACCTCTGCCGCACTAACCGCAGAGGTCAATGCATTGAAGCAGAGCCTCGAGCGGTCCGAGAACGAGCTCGGCCTTGCCAAGAAGCAGCTTGAGGACAAGGAAGGTAAGTAATACCTTATTAAAGAAATACCTTATAGAAAGGATTTGGTTGCAAAAATAACAGGAATAACATGGATACTGCAGGGCCACGAGCGAGGTGGCAACCACGAAGGAGGCGGTGTCCATGGCCAAACAAAGCGGCTGAACGCACCGAGCGAGAGAAGGGGAGGCGCAGGCAGGCGTGGAAGTCGGCAAGAGCTCCAGGCTCTCGTGGAAAAACACGAGGGTTTGGAGCGTGACTCGAAGACCAGAGAGTCCGAGCTTGCCTCGGCTCTTGAGAGTGCCAAAGCTGCTAAGGCGGGGCCCAAAAAGCCCTCCAGGAGATTGAGGCGATAAAGAAGATCGCGGCGGGTAAAGCATTCTTTATGCAGAGCAAGAATGTAAAAGTCAATTATCTAGTACTTACCCGGATTCGGAGCTCTCCAGGGGCATTCGCAGATCTGCCCCGTAGTGTGTCCGATCTTTGCCGCATTCTACCGCGCCAAGGAGGGGAGCTCGACAGAGAAGGTGTTCTGTCTCGGTATCTTTGAGGCCGAACGTCTGGTGCCCCTAAGCGACCAGCTGAAGCAGCTGGTCGAGCTCCACAAGGTCGCCAAACAGGCCATGAAGGGCCTCATAGTTTGGCTGTGGCCATTGGAAGCCATGCCTGGGAGCTACTTTGAGCTAGTGCGGCAGCTGGTGGACGCCTTTCCTTGGATTGAAGTCATCAAGCGCTCCGTCTGCATTGAAGGTGCCTGTCGGGCCCTTGCCCGTGCTAAAGTGCACTGGGGCAAGCTGGATGCGGAGAAGCTTGTGACGGACGGCCACCGAAGGGCAAGGAGCATCGCACGCCCGAAATGTACTATGAGGGCGTCCTGAAGGGTGCCCGCCGTATAGCGGATGAGTGCTCCAAAGATTTAATTTTTTAATAGACTCGCATTTGTTATCCTGTCTGCTGAAAACTTGTTCATATGCGCTAAGCAACGCTTGTTAATTTAAAATATTACCTTCGTGCGGCCGTTTATCAAATTTGAGAGATGGCAAGTCGTTGGCTTCAGCCCCCATGCCACAGTCTTTGGGGTGTTCGGATAAACTTGAGCGCTCTTTTTCCCATTCTTGGGTCCATCGAGGGAGGCGCTCAACGCAATGAACAAGGCAACCGGACTTATAATGCTTGAACACTCTCACTTAGCCATAGAATTCTATAATTTTAAATTTCGGCGAAGCCCCTAGTATTCGGAAGACCGAGTTCGGGGCGCTATCCACGCCTTGGCCGGACAATGCCAGTTCCTCGCTCTAAGCGGCATAAGTCTTTAGGGACCCGAAAAAACCTCTCGAACAGCGACCGACTCTCCCCTATCATGACGGTCAGTTTTAGCTTTCTCCACTGAGGTGCTCAACCCAGCTCAACCGGGGCACAATCGCAGTGGTTCTCCCAGTGCTACCTTAGCCGATATAACGGAACGTAAGGTACCAAAACATGGGAGCAGGCAAACCCAACTATTGACCCAAGACATGATTCGAGCCGATGCATATAATGCTATAAGTTGAGTGCCGCACTTGTGAAAGTGTTCAGACTTATCACACCATAATTTTGGGGTACTTAAGCCCTCAGGTATTGGCCGTACCAAAGTGTATGCAGGTGCAACATGTCATGAAATGAACATATATATGTAGATAAAGAAAGGAGTGCAATAATAGGCAAAAGCTATGTATTGTTTATTCAAAAAGGTACTACAATGAAAGCAGAACGATACAAATAGTGCGATAAGCAAGGGATGGGACTATTTAACATGTCCCCCTCGAGGGTAAGCTACGGGATGGTATGTAAAAGCAGGTATAATGCTCGTAATAGAGACCACCGACACTCGGCGTAACTTTACGCTTCCTGGCTGTTGCATCGTGAGTTCGACAATTCAAGTGCTTGGGACATGGCTTCGGAAAGCGGAGTCCCGAAAGTAAGAAAAAGAAAAAAGAAAAAGAATGACACAATCGGGGCCCACAGTGCGGTTGAGCCGCGTGCAGGCGTCTGCGTGGTCGTGACCCTCCTTATGCCCATGGTATCTCGAGCATAGTTATGTATGCAGCGTAATCTTGACGCCAATTTTAGCGAGGGCTGGGGTTGGGGCGGATTGCTACTCTGGCGTGCTTGGATCGTGCCAGCGGTCTTGTTGTAGGTTACTCCGGCGGCTTGGCGGTGTCCGGACGTTTAGTGGCGGAATCGAGAGTTCTTGTGAGGCTGCTTTGCACCTCCGCCGCATGGGCAGCCGTGTGCTCCTCCGTTCGGAGAAGGCGTTCGATGTTCCATTGACCGTGATTACTCCTCGAGGGCCTGGCATCTTGAGCTTGAGGTATGCGTAGTACGGCACCGCATTGAATTTTGCGAATGCGGTTCGTACGAGAAGTGTGTGATAGCCGCTGCAGAACGGGACTATGTCGAAGATTAACTCTTTGCTTTGGAAGTTATCCGGGGATCCGAAGACCACTCCGAGTGTAACTGAGCCTGTACAATTGGCCTCTACACCCGGTATGACGCCTTTAAAGGTCGTCTTTGTTGGTTTAATCCTTGAGGGGTCTATGCCCATTTTGCGCACTATATCCTGATAAAGCAGGTTCAGGCTGCTACCGCCGTCCATCAGGACTCTGGTGAGGTGAAATCCGTCGATAATTGGGTCAAGAACCAATGCGGCGAATCCGCCGTGACGGATGCTAATGGGGTGGTCCCTTCGATCAAATGTGATCGGGCAGGAGGACCATGGGTTGAACTTTGGGGCGACTGGCTCCATCGCATATACGTCCCTTAGTGCACGCTTCCGCTCCCTTTTGGGTATGTGGGTTGCGTATATCATGTTCACCGCCCGCACTTGTGTGGGAAAGCCCTTCTGTCCTCTATTGTTCGGCGGCCGGGGCTTTTCCTCGTCATCGCTATGCAGCCCCTTGTCATTGAGTTCGGCACTTAACTTGCTCATGCTTGAACACCCAACAATCCCTGTTGGTGTGGTTGGCTGGTTTTTCAGGGGTGCCATGTATCTGGCACAAGCGATCGAGTATTCGGTCCAAGTTGGACGGGCCCTGGGCCTTTTGAATGGCTTCTTCCGCTGACCGGGTTTAGAGCCTCTGAATCCGGCATTGACTGCCGTATCTTCATCATTGTCGCCGTTAATGCGGCACTTGTTCTTGTTGCGACGCGACCTGCCATTGCTGTCCTTGGTATCCGAACTACCAGGGTTTTTGGTCAAGTTGTTACTATGAGCTAGCGAGCTGTCTTCTCCTGCGCAAAAGCGGGTCATGAGTGTGGTGAGGGCTGCCATGGATTTCGGCTTTTCTGTCCTAGGTGCCGGGCTAGCCACTCGTCATGGATGTTATGTTTGAAGGCTGCAAGGGCCTCTCTGCATTCGGACAATCGGCGATTTGATTTTCTTAGTTAGGAACCGTGTCGTAATTGTTTGGCCAATTCTTACAGCTGCTAGATTATGTGGTCGAGGTCATCGGCGTTTGGTGGTCGCACGTATGTGCCACCGGAAGTTATCAAGGAATGCGGCTTCCGTGTCCTCCCAACAACCAATTGATTTTTGGCAAGCTATTGAGCCAATGCCGAGCTGGTCCTTTAAGCTTGAGTGGGAGGTATTTGATGGCATGTAGATCATCACCGCGGGCCATGTGGATATGGAGGAGATAGTCCTCGATCCGGACCGCAGGATCTGTGGTACCATCGTATGATTCGATGTTTACGGGTTTGAAGCCCTCAGGGATTTGATGATCCATTACTTCATCTGTGAAGCATAGTGGGTGTGTGGCGCCTCTGTATTGGGCTATATCACGACGCAGCTCAAATGAGCTTTGTCTACTGTGTTCGGTCCGACCAGAGTTGCAGTATCCGGCATAACGGTTATCATCACGTGTCGTGCGGCGCCCACGCGATTCGTAGATCGATCTTGTATGTTTTGCCTTATCCTCCAATATATCTCGCAAGTCCGGCGCGTTTTCCCATGCCTTGGTACTTTTTGAGCGGCGTCAGGGTGCGGCTCGAATTGAGGGTCTAGAGGCCTCTCACAGCTGACCACGGGGTGGCGGTCGGCCGCATCATCTTGGCTGGTGATGTAGGTTTGGGTGCTGCTTCCTCTGATCGAGGCAACGGCCTGCGTTTGGGGTAGCTTTTGGAGGGGCATTCGAGTTCATACTCTTCGGCTGCAAGGACTTCAGTCCATCTGTTAGCTAGCAGGTCTTGGTCAGCTCTAAGCTGTTCTTTGCTTTTCTTGAGGCTGCTTGCCGTGGCCATAAGCCCTGCGTTTGAAACGCCTCCTGTTGGCGGGATCCTCGGGCCACGACAAATTCGTAAATCGTCGAGGCTTGCCTCATCTTCGGAGGGAGGCGCATAATTATCGCCTCTACCTCTCTTTACGCCGACCGTCAGGCGGTCTTGCTTCTCCCTCCTCTGCTGAGTCCCGCTAGAGGGGTCGTCTTGACCGTCCAGGGTGTTATTGTCTCCGTGCGGAATCACCGCTTTTCTTGTGGCGGGATTTAGAACGGCGCCGCTGACGTTGGCGTTTGGGTTGTTTCTTGGAGGGCTCATCCTCCGCCGTTCCATCGCCATTCCCATCTTTTGGGATGTCCACCATGTATATGTCATATGACGAGGTGGCCTTCCAGTGCCCTATAGGCGCTGGGTCTTGGTCGTCTCCGGCATCGTCGTCCATACCGTCGATGTCTTCGGAGTCGAAGTCGAGCATGTCGGTTAAATCATTGACAGTGGCTACAAAGTGGGTGGTGGGTGGTTGTTGAATTTCTTCGTCGTCCGCATCCCAACCTTCCTGACCGTAGTCCGGCCAGGGCTATCCTGATAAAGAGAGAGACTTTAGTGAATTCAAGATGTCGCCAAAGGGTGAGTGCTGAAAGATGTCCGACGATGAACTCCATGACCGGGCGCCCAATCGGATTCGATTGGCGGGGCGCGGAGGTTCGGAGTCCCGCAAGGAGTCCGCACTTGGGAGTCACGAGCCGCCAAAGGATGTGGAGGGTGTTCGGCTCGATCACCGTAGAGATTTCAGCCCCCGAGGCGGTGTCCAACCAACCGTCCTCGATCAGCGAATCCAGCTCCGGATTAAGGGTCGGAGGCGGATCTTTGGTCGACCTCGAGCCTTTGTTTGGCGGCGAGCTAGATCATACCCATCGAGACAGGCGGCACGCTCGGTACGTAGCTCAAATCCGTCGAAGATTAAGTCTCTGCAGACATCGGCCGTATAGTTCAAACTTCCAAATCTGACACGATGGCGGGCGTAGCTTCGATCTGCTCCAGATGGCCTAAGCGAATTGGCCCGCAGCAAAGCCGCCCGAATCTGAAGATCTGTCCGGGAGAAAAGTCTCACCACTGGACTGCGTCGTTCTTGATGATTGAAGGAGCCATCGGGCCTATCGGTGACGACACAGAGGAACTCTCAATGAAAGCACCAATGTCGGTGTCAAAACCGGCGGATCTCGGGTAGGGGGTCCCGAACTGTGCGTCTAGGCGGATAGTAACAGGAGACAAGGGACACGATGTTTTTACCCAGGTTCGGGCCCTCTCGATGGAGGTAATACCCTACTCACCTTGATTAATATTGATGATATGGGTAGTACAAGAGTAGATCTACCACGAGATCAAGGAGGCTAAACCCTAGAAGCTAGCCTATGCTATGATTGTTGTTAGATCCTCTGGGACTAAAACCCTCCGGTTTATATAGACACCGGATAGGGTTAGGGTTACACAAAGTCGGTTACAATGGTAGGAGATCTACATATCCGTATCGCCAAGATTTCCTTCCACGCCAAGGAAAGTCCCATCCGGACACGAGACGAAGTCTTCAATCTTGTATCTTCATAGTCTTGGAGTCCGGCCAAAGATGATAGTTCGGCTATCCGGACACCCCCTAGTCCAGGACTCTCTCAGTTGCCTTCCAGTCCAATGTGCGCAACCGCAGGATACATTCCAAGAAGAATGTGTGGTTGCCTAAGACTGTGAAGGAGCTTTACACCTTGGTGGACAAGTGTACTCGGATGGAGGAGGGAAAGAAACTCCCTGGAGAGGAAGATTGCATCGACATCGACTCAGAGGATGATGATGAATCCACCTGTCAGAGAAACAAGAGCAGGACGCGCAACAAGAGGCGCAAGGATAAGGCAGTGATGACCGCCGAAGGATCAGGCACGCTTAGTACCGGCAAAAAAGGATAAGGCTGAAGCCCCCGACAAGGAAGCTACCGCGTGCGCTGACTGTCGGGAGGCTACGGCTACCGAGAGGGCTAGGAAAGGCGATGGGCCGTACTGCAAGATCCATCAGACCGAAGGCCACGATCTCCAAAAGTGTGATCATGTTGAGCAGCTCGTCAAGAGGCAGAGGACTGAATATGAGAAGCGTGATCAGGAAAAAGGTCAGAATGGCACTGGCGGGAAGGCCCAGGGCGGTGAAGCAAATCGTCCCGGCAAGGATTTTCAGAACCATGGAAACCCCACCAGGGGTCGAGAGAAGGGACTTTTCAATGATGAGAGTGATGAAGGGGATGAAGAGGAAACCAGCGAGCGGGAATTCCAGAAGGCCACTGACGCCCTGTGCATTGACGGGGGTGTATCTTTGCACTCCTCTCACTGCCAACTTAAACAGTCGGCGTGTGAGCTCAATGTTGTGGAGCCAGCGGCAGAGTCTCGGAAGCCGCTCAAATGGTCACGCACGCCCATCTTCTTTGACGAAGAGGACCATCCTGACCACACCACCGCGGTAGGATGTTTGCCGTTGTTGGTCTCTCCAACGATTTGCAACCTCAAGGTCACAAAGATGTTGGTTGACGGCGGGGCCGGGTTGAATCTGATTTCCCCAAAGGTTATCAGCAAGCTTCAGATATCAGAGGGAGAGCTGAAGGTCACGGGCACGTTTCAAGGAATCAATCCCAACAGGAGTCATCCTAAGGGAAAGATCACACTCTAGTGACATTTGGGGGAGAATTGAATTATCGGACTGAGAAGGTTGTGTTTGATGTAGTCGACCTCCCCCTGCCATACAATGGGATTCTTGGACGCCCAAATCTTACAAAATTCATGGTGGCATCCCACTATGCCTACAACACTTTCAAGATGCCAGGGCGATTAGGAGTCATCTCCATTCCGTCAGATGAGACCACTACAAAAAAAACACTTCCGTGATGATACGTGTTTGTCACAGTAGGTCACGTTTTCTGTCATGCATGTACACCCGTGACAAATTTATGACAGAATCAAGATAGTCATACCTGTGCTGCCGTAGAAGTGTTCCATGACATTACCAAAATTATCATCACGGAAGTGTCCACTTCCATGACGATAAATCGTGCGTCATAGAAGTGCTTTCGTCAAGGGTGACCGACACGTGGCATCCACCGTAACGGAACACTGTTAAGCTATCGGGTCCGGTTTCGGATCCGATAATCCGTTAACAGACCCGACCAATGGGGATTTTCCTCGTGTAAAATCATCATTGGCTGGAGGAAACACATGTTAGCTCACCGTTGGGACAGACGTCATCCACTCATTGGACCCAAAGCGCCTATGATACGTCGACGCGTGGCACGGCCCAACAGAGGCCCATTCATGTGAAAAGGCCGGCCCGTTTGACTTGGTCCAAAGGTGGCAGGCCGGCCCACGGCAAGCCTGTTAACGGCATGTTCGCATATAGCCCATTTACAGCCCGCTAACCTAGGGCCCGTTTACGGCCTATCCGAATTAGGCCCAGTAGCGTCATCTGGGCCGTCCAATATAATTCCAGCCCGTTTTAACTTCCGGCCCATGAATGACCCGTGACGTCTTTTGGCCCATATGAGGCCCTTAGTAACCCTCGGCCCATTAACGCCCATGGTAAAACTGGCCCGTAATGAACAGTGTATCACTTTATACCCATTAACGGCCCATTATTCCGTTGGGCCGTTTCCAGCCCATGTTATCTTTCGGCCTTCTTAGGGCCCATTTATTCTTGGGTTCATTTCCAGCATTCGTTTACTTTCAGCCCGTTACTGTCATTTTCAGCTTGTGGGCCAAATACAGCCCGTGGTTACAGTCGGCCCGTTTGTGGCCCGTTAATACGTTGGGCCGTTTTCATAGCGTCATCAAATACGGCCTATTAACGACGACCCGTTATGGTCGGCCCATGAACGGACGATTTCAACTCTAGCCCATTTACGGCCATAATGTGGTCTGTTGTTGGCCCATGTTTGTGACCGATCATAGGCCCGTAGAAGGCCCATTGATGATACGGCCCGTAGAAGGCCCATTGTGTCTCGCCCGTAGAAGGCCCATTGTGTCTCATACTGTAGAAGGCCCATTGTGTCTCTGACCCTTAGAAGGCCCATTGTTTCTACGGCCCGTAGGAGGCCCATGTTAACTACAGTAAATATGTAGCCCATTGTTAATGTGGCCTAGTTTAAAAAAAATAGGTTATTCTGGCCACTAGCAAATGGTGGAAAAAGAACTGCACTGACTACAAGAAAACAAATAAACAAGAAAACAGAAATAAATAAGCAACTAACTTACGCTAGGCTATCACGGTTATTACACATATTACATCCACTGGGCATCAAAGTTCCCCACCAGTGCAAATATAGGGAACAAAGCAACATATAAACGCCGCAGCAAAACAAGTCCAGAACAGAAACCACTTCAGAAGAGCTCAAGAAACAATATCCTGGGTACCCATAATGTTGGCAAGATGCTTAGAAAGCTTATTAACTTTCTCTTGTTTGGCGCTTAAATCCTCCAAAGACTTAACATTGCACGAAAAGTATGCATCTGAATTCTCGCAGGACTTCCTCGGTCCTTTGGCTTCCGTCGCATACCATCCGATCGATGTCTTTTAACTTGAAGTTGAGACTCAAGAAGCGAACTGATTCAGCAAATGAAAGTACGAAGAGCTGGTGCCAGCAGTAGTAGCCAGTAACTCGAACACTACATCAAGAGAGGACTTTGGGGTTGTCTCAGTGTCTTCAATATAGTTTTTATCAGCTTTCTTGGAGAACAACATGGATGTCTCACTATCTTGAACCTGATCTGCATTACTTCCTTTATCATTGCATAACGGGGTACTCTTCTCCAATATGTTATCCGCATTCTAAAGGAGAAACAAACAAACACATCACAGGTTTACAATGTTGTATATGAAACTCATTTTGGTAAACCAGTTCAGTAGTAAGGTGGACAGGATAACAGCATGAAACAAACATATATCCATGTAGTATGGTCTATATCATTCTAGTTTATGTTGCCAAATCAAGATAGATACAGTTCGAATCATATCTATTTAAGGCAGAGCGGCATAGACAGAATATAAGTGTGGGAAACTACACATCAATAACAACACTTGTAATGTGCATGGCATGAGAACATAACTGTTTATTCAATTGAAACTAAAATCAACATAGAGCAAGTTACAACAGCAAACACGTTAAAGAAACAGGTTTAAAACATACCTGTTGCGCCATTGGAGTTTCACTTGCATCCTTCAAATTTGAAATTAGTTTGTATGAGTAAATGCAGTGATGCAAGACCAAAGTAGTATGAACCATAGCTACGGAACCTGACCTGAGAACAATTCTTCTTCTGCTTTAAGCGTAGACTTGGGGTTCAGAGTGGTGGTCCTCGTGCTTTGGGCACTGCAGTTGCCTTACTAACTGCTCGTGTTTGGGTGCTCTGTGGTGGAGACGGTGATGTGTCAACGGGAACTGGGTTACTATCTGCTGGGGTTGGGGTTAGAAGGGGTGTAGCTGGTTCTCTGTCCAACTGGGTAGGGGTACAATCTGTGTGAGTCTGGGTTATGTGTGATGGGGCTGGTTCTAGGGCAAGTACAACCGTGGTTCTATCTCCATCGACAGGTAGCACGATCTTTTCTGAAGACTGTGTTTTTACTCCCACAGATACTGCCATCACACCCTCCAATTGAAATGGCTAATAAACAAGAAAAGTAATTGAATGTACAGACATTGTAAGAAAGACAGGTGCAATGGATAGTAGGGAAGAAAACAGGGCATGAAATAATTCACATTTATGTTGTCTAACCAAATGTAATAGCAGGACATAATTTCAAATATATGATGGCTAATTAAACAGGATAGCATGACACAATTTCACATGTATGATGGCTAACTAAACAGGATAGAATGACATACTTCAAAATATGATGACTATGTAAACAGGATGACATGATATAACTATACGATGTGTCTATTAAAGTGGTTGGCATGCCATAAATCACAAACATGTCGTCGATGGAAACATGATGGCATGATATAATTCACGGATAGAATGACATAATTCAAAATATGATGACTATGTGAATAGGATGAGATGATATAACTATATTATGTCTTTAGAAAATGGGTTGGCATGCCATAATTAAGATACATGTTGTCTATGTAAACATCATGGCATGATATAATTAAAATATATGATCTATATACTAAGGAAGTGAGCAGAGGGCAATCGCATATATGATGTGTCAGCTAAGGAGATGGCATTCAACATCGTGTATATGATGTAAAAACTAAGCATTGCAATATAACATATGCATGATATGAGTAATATAACCACCAAGTTTGAGCATACACCTCGGGGATAATAAGGTGGTCATCTGCCTCCGAATCCTCCTCTGAAGAGCTATCTGTAACCAGCAACATATCTGCTTCACCAGGTAGCATTGTCTACTCTGAAGACCTTGTTTTCACTCCAGATTTCTCCATCACCAATTCAAATGGCTGATGCATAGGAAGAGCAGTTGCATATACAAACATTGTCGACAAAAGCAATGAGAAATACAAAAAAAGACGGCATGATATAATTCACATATATGATGCTTGGCTAAATAGCATGGCATTGCATAATTCACATATATAATGCCTTGCAACAAGATAGCATTGCATAATTCACATATATAATGTCTTGCAAAAAGATGGCATTGCATAATTCACATATATGGTAATTAGACACTAAACATGTGGCATTCACACAAATCATGTCTAAACTAAGCAAATGACATAGAAATGCAAGATACCATACGCACGATATGAGCAACATAACCCTGCCAAGTTAGAGCATGCACCTCGGGGGGGGGGGGGGATAGGACTGGTCATCTGTCTCTGAATCCTCCTCTGAGGAGCTATCCGTAACCAGCGAGATATGCGCTTCGTCAGATAGCATAGTCTGCTCTGAAGACATTGTCTTCACTCCAGAATTTTCCATCACCGTGTCAAATGGCTGATGCACATGAAGAGTAGTTGAATGTACTAACATTGTTGACAAATGTAATACGTAACGGAAAAAAAGGATGGCCTGGTATAATTCACATATAAAATGACTGGCTAAGAAGGATGGCATTGCAAAATTCACATATATGATGCCTGGCTAAACAAGATGGCATTGCATAATTCACGTAAATGATGAATAAACTAAACAGATGGCATTCACACAAAGCATGTCTAAACTAAGCAGTTGACATATTTGATGTATAAAGTAAGCAATGCAAGGCACCATATGCATGATATAACCAACACCAGCATGCCAAGTTAGAGCGAAGACCTCATGGGGTAAATAGAAGAGGTCTTACATACGAACCCCCTCGTAATGCTTATCTTCCTCTTGATTACGATCCGAAATGGGTGGATGGGGGCTGCCTTTGCGCCCACCATGGAGCGACTTCTGCATGAAATTTTATTGCCACACAAGGCTCGTCTCTTTTGTTCATGTTCAGTTCCATTGTGTACAATAACTGACATGCATAGGAATAAAACATAGTGAGATTATGTAAGGAGTGCATGCACAAATCCAGAGTGATGGTAGCAAACTATGGATAGACCCAAAACCAATGATAGCAGGCAGATAATAGCTTTAGTAAAAAATACAGATAATGGCTCCTTCAATGTTTGTTTGCACCCAACATGAAACTCATAGTCGACACCTGTAGCGACCCGACCTCAGACGGTCAAGCCTCGTATCCTGTGCCATCCTCGATCAAGATATCTTTGGCACACACAAGACATCAATGTATATATCAAAGTGCAATCACATGTATAAATAACGAAATGATATATACCTCATAATACTCAGCGGAAACAATCAAACGGGGTGGAGTCCCATCAACGCCATCGGCAGGTTGAGTGTAGACCGTAACCTCAGATCGTAACTCTTACTCGTCGAGGAAATATCCGCAACATGATACGTTGCAGCCGTGTAGGTCAAGACATTGAATGTACCGGCAAGATCACAACATGAATAAACAGATGGTAAAACTATACTATATGCAATTTGGCTTTGTGGCTCAGATTCTGAGTTTTGTTTGCGTAAAAGCTGATTTTATTTTCCCTACATCAAAGGAATAAATGAAGTCTGTACTATGGAGTTTTCTATCATGACATGGTTCCGCCAACCGATGTCTCATAGCCCAAAATCATCATATGTTGCCCACAATTAAGTTATCAATCCGGTGTTGAGAGTTCCGAGATAGATCCAAGTCGAGATGCTCAAATTGCCCGTAACCGGGGACACGGCTAATCGATTAGGTTTTAACCCTCTGCAGAGGTTTGTACACTTTACCCGCAAGATTTGATCCCTCTTTTTACGTTCTCGCACTTCAGGGTGTTTGAGAACAAGACGATCAAACATGGTCTTCGCGTTCCTCGACCACGTCCGGTACTCATCCCATCCTACCGTAGTTCTACATCTGCTAGTACCGTCCCAGCCAGAGTCACCACTAAGGTCAACCAAGCCAGAGCCCATAATGACTTGCGGTTGCACAGGTAAGCTTCCGGCCATGAAGTATTCTTCCGTCTCTTTGAGTCCTGGGTGAAGCTTTCCGCAAGATGTCATGGCGCTTCTCCATGCATCCCGCCAACCACCGGGTTCTCCAGGTGCCCGTCAACCGTCCTTCACCCAGTAGTGTGTATTGAATTCTTGTCTCGAGTCTTGAAGTCTTGAGGCCTTGAAGATGCAATCCTTGCAGCTTTCATCATGGTGTTGTCGTCATTGACGTAGATCCTTCATTCTCACACCACTCCTGAGCACTCATACCAAACCCCGTCTACTATAGCGTAGCATTAAAATAAATAACGTCACGGGCTTGGTAACAGGGTGATGGGTTCCTACCTCATGCATACTACTCAACTACAAGGATTTCAATATCACTACTGAGGGGTGGTTGCAAAGATGCCACTAAATGCAATAAAACATAGGTATGAAAGCATGGTCAAAGTGAACTTGCCTGGTTGACGATCTTCGAAAACTAGGGTTTCGTAGTAGCAATCTTCGCACTCCGGAAACTCTACCGAGGCAAACAATAACTATAATAAGCACATAGCATAACATCACTTAACACAATAACATAACAAAGTAACACACCAAAACCAACAAAGCAAAACCCAAAGGGAAAACTTAAAGAAAAACAACTCAAAGTTTTCCTACTTCAAATAACAACAAGAATAGATTTATATAACAAAAAAATTTCTAACATAACCTAATCATGGTTTTATGTTAACTTATCAGAAAAGGATGCATTAATCAACTAGGAGCAAAAAGAATTAATTTAAAATCTAATATGAAACTCCTATTAGGCCTAATTCAATTTCTATTAAGGAAAATAAAATAAAACTTTTATTTATTATAAATAAAAGTTCATCCTATAAAGTGACAGACCCTATCCTATAATAATCAATCAAATTTTAAAAATAAAATTATTTACTAATTAAATTAATATGAAAACATTAGCTAGATAATTAATTAGGATTAACAAGATTCTTCTTAAAACTAATTATTTATTAATCCTAAAATACCCAAATTAATTTCTATGGTTTGGCAATGTCAAAATAAAGTTGGGACAAAAGAATCATCCAAAAATAATTTTTCTAACTCAAGTTATATCAGATTTACTATTCTGACTAAAACTAAATTAAAGCAATTTTAATTAATTTTAACATAGCTAAATATATATTCTACAGAAATTACATAAAATTTGCAATCCAACAAAAAAGAAATCATCTAAAAATAATAAACAGAATAAAAGATATCAATTTTTCAAAAAGCGAAACTATTACGCTAAAACAGAAAATCAAAATAAAAGAAAAAGGCCTAATGGGCCTATCATCGTATACTCGAGCGTCAAATAGTCTAAACGGGCCTCGGGTTAAAACTAAAACGGGCGGCTAAATACTAAAACCTAACTAATAAACCGGACGAATCGGCGGTTTCTAATAAAACTTACCCCTTCTGGTTCTAATCCTAGCCGTCTATTTAGGATCGGACGGAGGGGAGTTTTCGGTGGCTTACCGGAGTCCGGCGATGGCGGCGGCGGTGAGAGTCGTCGAGGGTTCCGGCGTCGGGAGGTCCGGGAGTCGCCGTCTTGGTGCGGGGAGCTCGGTGAGGCTTGGTGGGGTCGGGGTGGTCGGGTGGCCTAGGGCGCCGACGGGCGACGATTTTGGCGGCGGAGGGAGCTCGGGTCTCCGGTGAGCACGAACGGGAGGGCGAGGGGTCCGCGAGGTCTCGGGAATGGGGTGCGGAGGGTCGGCTTTATAGCCAGGTCGCCTCGCTTGGGGTCGATCGGGCGATCGGGATCCCGGATCTTCGATCCGGCGATCCATGATCCGGCGATCACAAGCGGCGACGGGCGAGACGTGGCGGGGAAGAAGATGGGCGGGCCTGGGTCGATGAGAGAGAGAGAGGGCGAGGCGAAGCGGTGGCCGGCAGAAGCCAAGCGAGGGGAGGTCATGGCTGGCTACTGGCTGGGCCAAAGTGGCCGGGCTACTGGCCGGGCAAGGTGGTGGCGCGCCTGGGCCTGGGTGGCTTAGCCGGGCGCCCGGGGTTTTTTTTGAATTTTTTTGATAAAACCAAAACAGAAATAAAACAAAATCTATAAATATTATATATAGTGTAAATATATACAAAAATGATCAGGGGAATATTCCCAATCATTTGAACATTTTTCCAAATGCAAAATCCAAACATTAAAAAAATCCATTTTTTTCAAATTCAAATAAAATTCAGATTTGAATCCAAAACTTTGGCAATGTTTTTCCTCTGATGTTTTTGGAGTGTCATATTTACTCCTCTCATACTTTTGCTCAAGTATCTAGGCATATATTTTGAAATGATTCCCACTTGCCAATGTTTGAATTCAAATTCCAAAACTCAATTTGAAAGAGGGTTTCAAGGCACTTTCAATTGACTTTCAATTTGATACTTTTTAACTTCCAACTCATATTTCATATAATTGAAGAAGTCATTTTATCTTCCCTCATGAAAATCATTGAGTTGCATAAAGCTTTGAATTTGAAATATTCCCAAATGAAATTTAAATCTTTTCCAAAACCCTTTTCATTTCAAAATGGAAGAAGTCATGTCATCTTCACTCTAGGGTTTGGTGTTGGAATGAACTTGAATTCATGGGGACCCAAAAGGCAAAGGGAAAGTTTGGGAAAGTCATTTCATTCCCTCTCATTCAACTTTCAAAAGTTTTCAAATTCCACTCGGTTTCACTCAATCAATCAAACCATCAATCGCACAACAAGCATAGTTATTTATCTAATATAACATTCCAAAATTTAGAATTTTGGGATGTTACAAACCTACCACACTTAAAATGAATCTCTTCCTCGAGATTCGAAGAGGCTAGCAAGAAAAGGTTAGGGGTTGGGGGTCTGCTAGCAAATCCGTCGATCGAATGGTCTAGTGTGCTACCACACTTAAAACAAGGTTACAGCCCAATAAACTCAGATACTTCCTCCGAGGGCTGACAATGTATGTCTCTTCACATATCTTACAATAGCTCCTTCATTTAACGCTCTTACATAGGAGCATAGAGTTTTCCTCAAAATCTTGGGTTGGTTCACAAAGTTGAAGTTCGTCCAAACTGGATCTTCTTAGGCGATAGGTGCATGTCCATTCTAGACAACTATCGAAACACTCATGGTGGTCTACCATTAATGGTTTCTCCTGCAGAAAAGCAGTGCAGGTTGAACTTCACCGTATATCCTACGATTGTAGCGGTTGCTGTAAAGGGTTCCATCGTACTACCATTCTATGGTTTTATGGCTTATCGTGTCGACACTCTTCTAAGGTTTTCAAGGCTCTCGATTTTCCATCAACATATGATAGTTCATGATAGAAGTCTTCGGTATGGGGCCAATCCATCCCGCATTTGAATCATTACCACATACGTAAATATCGAATCACGTATTCTAACACTTGGGCATACTCACAAGCATTGCAGAAATTTCTCTTGTTCTCGAACTGGTTTCGAGTAAATCCATGGTTTCCATAAGCCAAACAAAACATCTATCGTTACTTCACCACTCTCGTGTTTTTGCGTAACCTTCGGGTGTGTCCTATTTCTCCATAAATCTTGCAGGCACAAGGTTTACTTCTTGGTGTATCATTGTGCTTCCGGATAAGACGTGATCTCATCGTGGTCTTCTTGAATTCCTCCCAAGTTCTTGCTCCTTTAAATCCTTGTATGGATTGATGCATTCTCCACCAGGTTGCAGCACTTTACGTAAAATCTTGAAGAGCGTATTGGACCTCATACTTCCTTGAAACCAAATTGTTCCCGAAGTGATTCTCCATGTTCTGCATCCATAGCTCTCGCCTCCGGCCGAAGTCTTGATCCAGAGAATATCAGTCCAACTTCATTCATCATCTATGGGGTTCAAGGGTTTTAAGGTGAGATGAGAGAGAGGTGGGGAGGGATATACACACAATACAAACAATAGTTTTTTGATGAAACAAGTTTTACTTTGTGGCTGTCGGAAAAACATCAAACAAATGACAGCTCACACATCGCCGCATCTAACGTAAGTGTGTAACAGGGGTTTGGTCCTCTAACGGTCAAATAATTCTTCTGATTCTTCAAGTCGTCTGAGTCTTCAACTGGTGTAGCTTCAACTCTTCTAATGCATGGTCAAATCCTCTTTACTCTGAAGAGGCCATCAGTTATCCGATATCTTGTCCTTCTTGGAGCGGCTTCAGTTGATTCTTCATGTGGTCAAAAGGGAAAAGGGGTATATCCTAACTATTTTGAGGTGAGAGTGTCTATTCGATAAAATCAGAAAAGATGAGAAGTAAGAGTCTTTTTCTAAATAAAGTTTTTGAGATATCCTGTCCTAAGGGCTTTTCCGGTTTCTAGGGTCACGTCCTCTGATCAACATGTGCTCGATACCATATTCAGAAGCGACCCGACCTCAGACGGTCAAGCCTCGTATATCTGTGCCATCCCGGATCAGTATCTTTGGCACACACAGTACATCAATGTATATATCAAAGTGCAATCACATGTATAAATAACGTAAAATGATATATACCTCATAATACTCAATGAAACAATCAAACGGGTGTGGAGTCCCATCAACGCCATCGGCGAGTTGAGTGTAGACCGTAACCCTGTATCGTAACTCTTACTGTCGAGGAAATATCTGCAACATGATACGTTGCAGCCGTGTAGGTCAAGACATTGAATGTACGGCAAGATCACAACATGAATAAACAGATGGTAAAACTATACTATATGCAATTTGGCTTTGTGGCTCAGATCTGAGTTTTGTTTGCGTAAAAGCTGATTTTATTTTCCCTACATCAAAGGAATAAATGAAGTCTGTACTATGGAGTTTTCTATCATGACATGGTTCCGCCAACCGATGTCTCATAGCCCAAAATCGTCATATGTTGCCCACAATTAAGTTATCAATCCGGTGTTGAGAGTTCCGAGATAGATCCAAGTCCAGATGCTCAAATTGCCCGTAACCGGGACACGGCTAATCGATTAGGTTTTAACCCTCTGCGCAGAGGTTTGTACACTTTACCCGCAAGATTCGATCCCTCTTTTACGTTCTCGCACTTCGTGGTGTTTGAGAACAAGACGACGAAACATGGTCTTCCGAAGAGTTCCTTTGACCACTGTCCGGTACTCATCCCATCCTACCGTAGTTCTACATCTGCTAGTACCGTCCCAGCCAGAGTCACCACTAAGGTCAACCAAGCCAGAGCCCATAGTGACTTGCGGTTGCACATGTAAGCTTCCGGGCATGAAGTATTCTTCCGTCTCTTTGAGTCTGGGTGAAGCTTTCCGCAAGATGTCATGGCGCTTCTCCATGCATCCCGCCAACCACTGGGTTCTCCAGGTGCCCGTCAACCGTCCTTCACCCAAAGAGTGTGTATTGAATTCTTGTCTCGAGTCTTGAAGTCTTGAGGCCTTGAAGATGCAGTCCTTGCAGCTTTCATCATGGTGTTGTCGTCATTGACGTAGATCCTTCATTCTCACACCACTCCACGAGCACTCATACCAAACCCGTCTACTATAGCGTAGCATTAAAATAAATAACGTCACGGGCTTGGTAACAGGGTGATGGGTTCCTACCTCATGCATACTACTCAACTACAAGGATTTCAATATCACTACTAAGGGGTGGTTGCAAAGATGCCACTAAATGCAATAAAACATAGGTACGAAAGCATGGTCAAAGTGAACTTGCACGGTTGACGATCTTGAAAACTAGGGTTTCGTGGTAGCAATCTTCGCACTCGGAAACTCTACCGAGGCAAACAATAACTATAATAAGCACATAGCATAACATCACTTAACACAATAACATAACAAAGTAACACACCAAAACCAACAAAGCAAAACCCAAAGGGAAAACTTAAAGAAAAACAACTCAAAGTTTTCCTACTTCAAATAACAACAAGAATAGATTTATATAACAAAAAAATTTCTAACATAACCTAATCATGGTTTTATGTTAACTTAACGAGAAAAGGATGCATTAAGCAACTAGGAGCAAAAAGAATTAATTTAAAATCTAATATGAAACTCCTATTAGGCCTAATTCAATTTCTATTAAGGAAAATAAAATAAAACTTTTATTTATTATAAATAAAAGTTCATCCTATAAAGTGACAGACACTATCCTAGAATAATCAATCACATGTTAAAAATAAATTTATTTACTAATTAAATTAATAGGAAAACAGTAGCTAGATAATTAATTAGGATTAACAAGATTCTGCTTAAAACTAATTATTTATTAATCCTAAAATACCCAAATTAATTTCTATGGTTTGGCAATGTCAAAATAAAGTTGGGACAAAAAGAATCATCCAAAATAATTTTTCTAACTCAAGTTATATCAGATTTACTATTCTGACTAAAACTAAATTAAAGCAATTTTAATTAATTTTAACATAGCTAAATATATATTCTACAGAAATTACATAAAATTTGCAATCCAACAAAAAGAAATCATCTAAAAATAATAAACAGAATAAAAGATATCAATTTTTCAAACAGAAACTATTCTGCTAAAACAGAAAATCAAAATAAAAGAAAAAGGCCTAATGGGCCTATCATCGTATCTGCGTCAAATAGTCTAAACGGGCCTCGGGTTAAAACTAAAACGGGCCGACTAAATACTAAAACCCTAACTAATAAACCGGACGAATCGGCGGTTTTCTAATAAAAACTTACCCCTTCGGGGGTTCTAATCCTAGCCGTCTATTTAGGATCGGACGGAGGGGGGAGTTTTCCGGTGGCTTACCGGAGTCCGGCGATGGCGGCGGCGGCGGTGAGAGTGCGTCGAGGGTTCCGAGCGTCGGGGAGGTCCGGGGAGTCGCCGTCTTGGTCTTGAGGCTCGGTGAGGCTTCTGGTGGGGTCGGGGGTGGTCGGGGTGGCCTAGGGCGTCGACGGCGACTTTGGCGGCGGAGGGAGCTCGGGTCTCTGGTGAGCACGAACGGGAGGGCGAGGGGGTCCGGCGAGGTCTCGGGGGGGAATGGGGTGCGGAGGGGGTCGGCTTTTATAGCCAGGGGGTCGTCCTCGCTTCGGGGGGTCGATCGGGGGCGATCGGGATCCCGGATCCTTCGGGATCCGGCGATCCGCGGCGGCGACGGCGAGACGTGGGGCGGGGGAAGAAGATGGGGCGGGCCCCGCGGGTCAGTGAGAGAGAGAGGGGCGAGGCGAAGGGTGGCCGGGCCAGAAGCGTTGGGCGAGGGGAGGCCGGGCTGGCTCTAACAGGCTGGCTGGGCTATTGGCCGGGCGGCTGGCCGGGCCAGTGGTGGTGGCGCCTGGCCGGCCTGGGGTGGCCTAGCTGGCGCCCGGGGGGTTTTTTTTTTTGAATTTTTTTTTGATAAAACCAAAACAGAAATAAAACAAAATCTATAAATATTTTATATAGGGTATATATATACCAAAATGATCAGGGGAATATTCCCTATCATTTGAACATTTTTCCAAAGGCAAAATCCAAACTTTATAAAAATCCATTTTTTTCAAATTCAAATAAAATTCAGATTTGAATCCAAAACTTTGGCAATGTTTTTCCTCTGATATTTTTGGAGTGTCATATTTACTCCTCTCATACTTTTGCTCAAGTATCTATCGTGCATATATTTTGAAATGATTCCCACTTGCCAATGTTTGAATTCAAATTCCAAAACTCAATTTGAAAGAGGGTTTCAAGGCACTTTCAATTGACTTTCAATTTGATACTTTTAACTTCCAACTCATATTTCATATAATTGAAGAAGTCATTTTATCTTCCCTCATGAAAATCATTGAGTTGCATAAAGCTTTGAATTTGAAATATTCCCAAATGAAATTTAAATCTTTTCCAAAACCCTTTTCATTTCAAAATGGAAGAAGTCATGTCATCTTCACTCTAGGGTTTGGTGTTGGAATGAACTTGAATTCATGGGGACCCAAAAGGCAAAGGGAAAGTTTGGGAAAGTCATTTCATTCCCTCTCATTCAACTTTCAAAAGTTTTCAAATTCCACCTCGGTTTCACTCAATCAATCAAACCATCAATCGCATAACAAGCATAGTTATTTATCTAATATAACATTCCAAAATTTAGAATTTTGGGATGTTACAAACCTACCACACTTAAAATGAATCTCGTCCTCGAGATTCGAAGAGGCTAGCAAGAAAGGGTTAGGGGTTGGGGTCTGCTAGCAAATCCGTCGATCGGAATGGTCTAGTGTGCTACCACACTTAAAACAAGGTTACAGTTCCAATAAACTCAGATACTTCCTCTGGAGGGCTGACAATGTATGTCTCTTCACATATCTTACAATAGCTCCTTCATTTAACGCTCTTCTGTTAGGAGCATAGAGTTTTCCTCAAAATCTTGGGTTGGTTCGTCAAAGTTGAAGTTCGTCCGAAACTGGATCTTCTTAGCTGATAGGTCTGTGTCCATTCTAGACAACTATCGAAACACTCATGGTGGTCTACCATTAATGGTTTCTCCTGCAGAAAAGCAGTGCAGGTTGAACTTCACCGTATATCCTACGATTGGCAACGGTTGCTGTAAAGGGTTCCATCGTACTACCATTCTATGGTTTTATGGCTTATCGTGTCGACACTCTTCTAAGGTTTTCAAGGCTCTCGATTTTCCATCAACATATGATAGTTCATGATAGAAGTCTTCGGTATGGGGCCAATCCATCCGTGCATTTGAATCATTACCACATACGTAAATATCGAATCACGTATTCTAACACTTGGGCATACTCACAAGCATTGCAGAAATTTCTCTTGTTCTCGAACTGGTTTCGAGTAAATCCATGGTTTCCGCAAGCCAAACAAAACATCTATCGTTACTTCACCACTCTCAGGTTTTTGCGTAACCTTCCGGTGTGTCCTATTTCTCCGCAAATCTTGCGAGCACAAGGTTTACTTCTTGGTGTATCATTGTGCTTCCGGATAAGACGTGATCTCATCAGGTCTTCTTGAATTCCTCCCAAGTTCTTGCTCCTTTAAATCCTTGTATGGATTGATGCATTCTCCACCAGGTTGCAGCACTTTCGTAAAGAAATCAAGAGCGTATTGGACCTCATACTTCCTTGAAACCAAATTGTTCCCGAAGTGATTCTCCATGTTCTGCATCCATAGCTCGCCTCCCGGCTGAGTCTTCGGTCCAGAGAATATCAGTCCAACTTCATTCATCATCTATGGGGTTCAAGGGTTTTAAGGTGAGATGAGAGAGAGAGGTGGGGAGGGATATACACACAATACAAACAATAGTTTTTTTGATGAAACAAGTTTTACTTTGTGGCTGTCGGAAAAACATCAAACAAATGACAGCTCACACATCGCCGCATCTAACGTAAGTGTGTAACAGGGTTTGGTCCTCTAACGGTCAAATAATTCTTCCGATTCTTCAAGTCGTCGAGTCTTCAACCGGTGTAGCTTCAACTCTTCTAATGCATGGTCAAATCCTCTTTACTCTGAAGAGGCCATCGGTTATCCGATATCTTGTCCTTCTTGGAGCGGCTTGATTGATTCTTCATGTGGTCAAAAGGAAAAGGGGTATATCCTAACTATTTTGAGGTGAGAGTGTCTATTCGATAAAATCGAAAAAGATGAGAAGTAAGAGTCTTTTTGTAAATAAAGTTTTGAGATATCCTGTCCTAAGGGCTTTTCCGGTTTCTAGGGTCACGTCCCATACCAACATGTGCTCGATACCATATTCAGAAGCGACCCGACCTCGAGACGGTCAAGCCTCTCGTATCTATGCCATCCACAGATCGGTATCTTTGGCACACACAGTACATCAATGTATATATCAAAGTGCAATCACATGTATAAATAACGTAAAATGATATATACCTCATAATACTCAGCGGAAACAATCAAACGGGTGTGGAGTCCCATCAACGCCATCGGCAGGTTGAGTGTAGACCGTAACCTGTATCGTAACTCTTACTGTCGAGGAAATATCTCGCAACATGATACGTTGCAGCCGTGTAGGTCAAGACATTGAATGTACCGGCAAGATCACAACATGAATAAACAGATGGTAAAACTATACTATATGCAATTTGGCTTTGTGGCTCAGATCTGAGTTTTGTTTATGTAAAAGCTGATTTTATTTTCCCTACATCAAAGGAATAAATGAAGTCTGTACTATGGAGTTTTCTATCATGACATGGTTCCGCCAACCCGATGTCTCATAGCCCAAAATCGTCATATGTTGCCCACAATTAAGTTATCAATCCGGTGTTGAGAGTTCCGAGATAGATCCAAGTCCAGATGCTCAAATTGCCCGTGAATCGGGACACGGCTAATCGATTAGGTTTTAACCCTCTGCAGAGGTTTGTACACTTTACCCGCAAGATTCGATCCCTCTTTTACGTTCTCGCACTTCGTGGTGTTTGAGAACAAGACGATCAAACATGGTCTTCCGAAGAGTTCCTCGACCCGTCCGTACTCATCCCATCCTACCGTAGTTCTACATCTGCTAGTACCGTCCCAGCCAGAGTCACCACTAAGGTCAACCAAGCGAGCCCATAATGACTTGCGGTTGCACGTAAGCTTCCGGCATGAAGTATTCTTCCGCCTCTTTGAGTCTGGGTGAAGCTTTCCGCAAGATGTCATGGCGCTTCTCCATGCATCCCGACCAACCACTGGGTTCTCCAGGTGCCCGTCAACCGTCCTTCACCCAAAGAGTGTGTATTGAATTCTTGTCTCGAGTCTTGAAGTCTTGAGGCCTTGAAGATGCAGATCCTTGCAGCTTTCATCATGGTGTTGTCGTCATTGACGTAGATCCTTCATTCTCACACCACTCCACGAGCACTCATACCAAACCCGTCTACTATAGCGTAGCATTAAAATAAATAACGCCACGGGCTTGGTAACAGGTGATGGGTTCCTACCTCATGCATACTACTCAACTACAAGGATTTCAATATCACTACTAAGGGTGGTTGCAAAGATGCCACTAAATGCAATAAAACATAGGTAAGAAAAGCATGGTCAAAGTGAACTTGCCTGGTTGACGATCTTCGAAAACTAGGGTTTCGTAGTAGCAATCTTCGCACTCCGGAAACTCTACCGAGGCAAACAATAACTATAATAAGCACATAGCATAACATCACTTAACACAATAACATAACAAAGTAACACACCAAAACCAACAAAGCAAAACCCAAAGGGAAAACTTAAAGAAAACAACTCAAAGTTTTCCTACTTCAAATAACAACAAGAATAGTTTTATATAACAAAAAATTTCTAACATAACCTACTCATGGTATTATGTTAACTTAACAGAAAAGGATGCATTAAGCAACTAGGAGCAAAAAGAATTAATTTAAAATCTAATATGAAACTCCTATTAGGCCTAATTCAATTTCTATTAAGGAAAATAAAATAAAACTTTTATTTATTATAAATAAAAGTTCATCCTATAAAGTGACAGACACTATCCTAGAATAATCAATCACATGTTAAAAATAAATTTATTTACTAATTAAATTAATAGGAAAACAGTAGCTAGATAATTAATTAGGATTAACAAGATTAATCCTAAAATACCCAAATTAATTTATTAATCCTAAAATACCCAAATTAATTTCTATGGTTTGGCAATGTCAAAATAAAGTTGGGACAAAAGAATCATCCAAAAATAATTTTTCTAACTCAAGTTATATCAGATTTACTATTCTGACTAAAACTAAATTAAAGCAATTTTAATTAATTTTAACATAGCTAAATATATATTCTACAGAAATTACATAAAATTTGCAATCCAACAAAAAAGAAATCATCTAAAAATAATAAACAGAATAAAAGATATCAATTTTTCAAAACAGAAACTATTCTGCTAAAACAGAAAATCAAAATAAAAGAAAAAGGCCTAATGGGCCTATCATCGTACCTGAAGCGTCAAATAGTCTAAACGGGCCTCGGGTTAAAACTAAAACGGGCCGGCTAAATACTAAAAACCCTAACTAATATACCGGACGAATCGGCCTGTTTTCTAATAAAAACTTACTCCTTCGTGGGTTCTAATCCTAGCCATCTATTTAGGATCGTACGGAGGGGGGAGTTTTCCGGTGGCTTACCGGAGTCCGGCGACAATGGGCGGAGGTGAGAGGCGTCGAGGGTTCCGAGTCGGGAGGTCCGGGAGTCGCCGTCTTGAGTGCGGGAGCCTGGTGAGGCTTCGTGGGGTCGGGGTGGTCGGGTGGCCTAGGCGTCGGCGTGGCGACTTTGGCGGCGGAGGAGCTCGGGTCTCCAGTGAAACCTGAACGGGAGGGCGAGGTCCGCGAGGTCTCGGGGAATGGGGTGCGGAGGGTCGGCTTTTATAGCCAGGGGTCGTCCTCGCTTGGGTCGATCGAAGCGATCGGGATCCGGATCCTTCGATCCGGCGATCCAGCGGCGACGATGAGACGTAGGCGGGGAAGAAGATGGGCGGGCCCATGGTCGATGAGAGAGAGAGAGAGGGCGAGGCGAAGGGTGGCCGGCCAGAAGCTGGGCGAGGGGAGGTTGGCTGGCTCATACTGGCTGGCTGGGCTAGGTTGGCTGCTGTCATTGGCCAGTTGGGTGCGGGCACTGGCTGGGCTGGGTGGCCTAGCCGCCTGGGGTTTTTTTGAATTTTTTTGATAAAACCAAAACAGAAATAAAACAAAATCTATAAATATTTTATATAGGGTATATATATACCAAAATGATCAGGAATATTCCCTTTCATTTGAACATTTTTCCAAAGGCAAAATCCAAACTTTATAAAAATCCATTTTTTCAAATTCAAATAAAATTCAGATTTGAATCCAAAACTTTGGCAATGTTTTTCCTCTGATATTTTTGGAGTGTCATATTTACTCCTCTCATACTTTTGCTCAAGTATTTATCAGGCATATATTTTGAAATGATTCCCACTTGCCAATGTTTGAATTCAAATTCCAAAACTCAATTTGAAAGAGGGTTTCAAGGCACTTTCAATTGACTTTCAATTTGATACTTTTTAACTTCCAACTCATATTTCATATAATTGAAGAAGTCATTTTATCTTCCCTCATGAAAATCATTGAGTTGCATAAAGCTTTGAATTTGAAATATTCCCAAATGAAATTTAAATCTTTTCCAAAACCCTTTTCATTTCAAAATGGAAGAAGTCATGTCATCTTCACTCTAGAGTTTGGTGTTGGAATGAATTTGAATTCATGGGGACCCAAAAGGCAAAGGGGAAAGTTTGGGAAAGTCATTTCATTCCCTCTCATTCAACTTTCAAAAGTTTTCAAATTCCACTCAGTTTCACTCAATCAATCAAACCATCAATCAGACAACAAGCATAGTTATTTATCTAATATAACATTCCAAAATTTAGAATTTTGGGATGTTACAACACCCGAGATTAACCAGATAGTAGACAGATAGTACTGATTGCTGCCCCAATATGTACCTCACAACCATTTAAAAACTCAAGTTTCAGCATAAGTTTGGACCTGAGTCGGAGTCTAATAGGTGAACACGACGATAAAGTAGCATGTCATCATATTAAGCGATGCATAACGTAAGAAGACACGTAAGAGTGTGACCTCTCTTGCGGACCCGTGTAGTCCTCAAGGTCATCTGCTCAGTTGATGATGGTATTGCAGTTGTCGTGGCTGCCGGCGGCGGGGAAGAAGATCTGAGGCAGTGAAAGACAGTCTGGAGAGCGAATCTTTACTGTGGTGAATCCTTCCGTCATTGGAGCAGCTAAGCTGGGGTGGAACACAACACCGCAGGAGCAGCACAAACCACACAAGGTTTTCTTTGACACATATCTGTAACGGAAGTAATTGTGTAAGGACTTGTTTGAATTTGAGGATTCTAACAATGCAGGGATAGGAAATAGACAGGAATAGGATAGGAATGCACGTGCAAAACAGAGAATTTAAAAACACAGGATTTCTGCCAATCTGGGTGTTTGGTTCACAAGAATTGGAAGATCACAGGATGCAAAGAAGTATGGTGAGATTAAGTCAAACCAAGAGAAGTGTACAACCTCTTTGACGAAGCCATGTCGATCTCAGTGTGATTGGGTTGGCCGGTGAGGATGCTCCGGCTGACTTGGCTGTCAGAGGAGGGGAAGAAGATCTTAGGCGTTTGGAGATGGAGCCCGAGGTATTGCTCTGTTGTGATGAAGGGTTTCATCGTTGGAGCAGCTCCGGTGAGTTGTACGACGCCGAGGCTGAAGCAGGACAAGAGAGACAACGTTAACCTGAGTGGAATTCTAATAGCATCTCCAATAGATGACGTAAAATACATAACCACAAAGTGCTAGATGTATACATCAGCCGCTCATCTCTGAACTTAACTGTCGAAACTGAATTTAACTGTCGAAACTGAACTTAACTGTCAAAACTGAATTTTGCTGTCGAAACTGAATTTTACTGTCGAAACTGAACGCACTAGAGGTGAGGCTACACGTCAGTCGACTGACTTTTTCATCTCTGGTCAGTCGATTTTGCAGCCGTTGGATACGAAATCAAGGGCGTGCAGTTCATCTTCAACCTCCACCCCCCTGAGCCGCCAGCCACCACCGGCCAAACAGCCGCCCCGCCCGCCCCGAAAACACTCCCCACCGCCGGTCCGCCGCCGCCCCGGCCATCCCTCTAGGCCCCCTCGTGCCAAGCTTTTTCTCCAGCGATCCCCACGCCATCGCCCCACCACCGCCGGTGACCACCGCCCCCACCCCGAACCCTAAGATAGATAGTGGGGTACTTCTCCGGCGAGCGCCCCTCTCCGCTGCAGCTGGGTCGTCCGTAACTCCGTGAGCCCCCCACCCACCCCTAAAATCGATCAACCAAAAGTCGATTGAGTCGATCAAGTGTAGCTAAATCGGAGCAAGCATCGCAAGCAAGAGCAAGAGCGAGAGCAAAGCAACGCGAGCAAGGGCAAGAGCAAGAGCGCACCGTGCAGGGACCGAGAGCAAGAGTAGAGCAGCAGAAGGCGAAGCGAGAGCTAAAGCAGCAGAAAGCGCGAAGCGAGAGCTAAAGCAGCGAAAGAAGCGAGAGCTAAAGCAAAGCAGCCTCATCGATGTGGACGTCGCCGCCGAGGGAGCGACGTCATGGAGGAAGTGGTCGGCGATGCCGCAGTGGATGGAGCCGCGCCGTGTCGGCTCGGGACCGAGCGCTGGCAGCACCATGAGATCGAATCAAGAAGAAAATGCAGCGATTAGTGTACAACCTCTTTGGTGGTGCCGATTAGGCCGCAGCTTCATCCGAGGAAACGGAGATGCTGATGCTCTTCCGGTGGTGTAGGTGAAGACGGCGGTGTGGGAATGGAGGTGGCGCGAAAGACGAGGGGAACGTCGGGGCAGCTCCTTGGAGGTGGTGGACGGGGTGGCTGAACTGGCGGGACGACCAGATCGACGATGGATCCTCATCCGGTACGGTGGATGAGGGACGTCGAGGTGTTGCTGTGGACGACGTCGTCGGGGAAGAGGCTCTGGCTGGGTGGCGAACGGAGGAGGGTGTGGGGCTTCGCGGGTTTTCCCGGCCTCGATGTACGAATGGGTGGGCGGAAGGGATGGGAGTGGGGAACCATGTCTTAGGGACGCGCTTGTCCGAAATGTGGGGTAAGTTACGAAAGTACCCCCACCGATTTGAGGCGGTTCTTTCGGTTCAGGGGTATCACGAGCATTTCGCGTGTCGGGATTTCACAGGAGGTGGGAGTTTTTGCGTGCATTGTAATTTTGGAATAGCAAGGCGCGGGTTGAGATGGAGGGAGTTGTCGGAGCACAACGAGACAAAGATATATCTTAAATATTTCGGGCTAACAAGGCGCGGGTTGAAACTTCCAGACAAGCCTAACGTGTACTGTACCAAATCAATTCGCACTACAAATGTCATTAAAACTTTGAATTCATGTTATGTTCAATTAAAATATTTCGCTACGTGTATAATGCATGCAACATAGTACTCAAATGAACGTTTTAGTGCATTCCAAACGTATATACTACCGCGTCAATATGAACTAAATTTGAATTCGTTTCTCTATTTGAATAAGATCTGCAATAATGATTGTTGTGAAGTCAAAGCGTTTGAATTTGTTTCTCTGTTTTAATAAGATCTACAATCGTCATTATTGTCAAATTAAACCATCATTTGTGTATTATCTTCACAGCACACCACATGATTAGTCTCAAGTTACATATGAACTATGTGTACTATATGAACTCGAACTCGATTTTTTGAATCCACTTTATGTTGATTTCAAATCATAGTACATTTCAAGCTCTAGCTAGATCTTGACAAACTAAACCATGTCTCATATGTATAATGTGTTTATCACATTATGTATGGTGCCCCGCCCCCTACGCCTACAAGTATTTAGACGTGAGTTGCAAACACCACACATTACCACAAATTCAAATAAAATGTGAGAATGTTCGATATATATAGTATTGTTTAGATTGTTTGATATTTAGTTGTAAGCTGCAAACGCCACACATTATCACAAATTCAAATAAATTGTGAGATTGTTCGATGTATAGTATGGTTTAGATTGTTCGACATTTAGTCATGGAGTTGCAAACGCCATGCATTATCACATTATGGTATAACATGTGCAAAACCACAACACGCGTATCACCGCTATATTCATGCATGCATATGTTTATAACACTATGATCTCCTATTCAAATATATGAATCCACTTTCATATCAAATTATGATCTTTGTTAGTCTCTTACACCCAAACAATCCTCTAACCTTTGTAGCTACCACTAACATTCTTTCGTGCATGCACACGCCCTCCTTGCCCTCCCCCTCCCTCATCATTCTATCCATCGCGCACATTCATTTTTTTTCTTCTTTAGGTCGTTCTCCCACAGTCTCCACAACTCCTTTCCGACACACACCGATCGATAAACCTCTCCAGCGATGTCTGCCTACAACATACACACGCACCTTCAATCTCCTCCTTTATGTGTCCTTGCCTCGTGTCTCTCATACGGTCCCACTCAGGTGTAAAATCTTGCCCCTCTTTTCATCGATCTCATAACCGCACACTCCTCCCCCTATCTAGCTAGTAGCTGGGCCTCTTGCACCACCTCCTAGCTCCATTCTCTCTTTCTATCCGTCTCGTCAGGCCTTATTTGCCTCTAACAAATGGACGTACACCGACCGATCTCCCGCTATACATATAGCTAGCTAGGTCCTTATAACTCGTTTTTCCCCACGCGTCGATCGACCTACCTCATTAGTTATGTCTCTCCCTTCCTCCGACAAACAACAATTGATCTACCGATCTAGTTAGGTTTGCTTACCAAACAAATGGTTCCCCTTCATCATCCATGGATGTGTCCCGACAGATCTATCACGCACAGGCACACACAGAAACATATCCTCACTCTTATTGATAATATTACAGTTCCACCCTCAGTTTGTCTAGTAGGCCTCTCCCACCATCTTCGAGAAGCAACTCCATCACCCATCCAAAGACTCTACCCTCTCCCTCCTCTCTCTCTCTCTCCTCTCTCCATCCAATCCTATTTCCCGTCCTTGATTATGTATGGATGTCGACCGATCTCCCTCAAGACATAGCTGGGTCTCTCCTTCTCAACACATATACGAGTCGTTCTACCTCTATAGTTAGGCCTCCGCCTACCCCTCCCCCCACCCCCTCACGCGCACACACACACACACACACACACACCGATACATCGAGCGCTCTAGTCATGTCTCCCTGCCACACACAAACTTGACCTGTGCCCTCCGGCGTTCAGTAGCTAGGTCAGTCGCCCTATATCTTTGAATTGCACACACACACAATTTCGATGGCTCTCTTCATCAATCTCGCACCCACCCACTTGATCCTCTCTTCGACTCTATCGATATCTATGACCCCTCCCTCTCTTCTCGTGGATCGCCCGGCCCTCTATATATGATATGGATAGGCCTCCATTTCACACACATTGCATGCAAATTTTGTTTGAGATGCCATCGACACATATTCCCATAAACACATTCACGAAATCAACCTCCCCCACCCAAAAAAAAAACAAAAAACACTCACAAACGCACAAGCCATTTGTCTAGGTTTGTATCTCTCACACACACCCACGTAGGTGGGGGACGTGCACGAAGAGAAGAGGTGCACACACGGCGAACGTACTCCCGTCTCTTTCCCAACCACACCCGCGCGGGTACACGGTGGAGCTCATTTATGTATGGAAAGGCAGCCCACGTGGTAACTTGACACGTGTACTGGTTGTCCACTAGATGGAGGGAGGATCGTATACCACGGGTGAACAAACAAATTGCGACTTGACGCGTTATGTTAAAAAAGAGGCAAACCATGTGGGGCCTACCTTAGAGGCGAGGCTCTATACACTGGAGTACTTTTTATGTGTCCCATCAACTCGCAGAACGAGGAGAAGCTTTCTTAGTACACCGTCTCCCCCGCCCACGGCGCAGTGGCTCGCAGGATGAGGTGAAGCTTGCTTACTATGCCTTACGCCCGCTCCCTCGCCCACGCGCGCGGTGGCATGCAGGACGAGGAGAAATTTTACTTGTACTCCCTTCGTTTACTCCTTGTCCCTACTACCTTGGTTAGAGAGATTATCATATTGCTTGGAATATATGTCCTTTAGTAGATTTCAATATGAACTACTAGTACATACTCCAAACACTGATGTATATAGACGTATTTTAGAGTGTAGATTCACTCATTTTTCTCTGTGTGTAGTCCATATTGAAACGGACGTAATAGTACGCACTCTCCCTTTCCCCTCGACCCTCGCCACATGGTGGACGTGCAGCAATTCATTCGGTCTCATATAGCCAGAACGATATATACTGCAGTACCATTATTGCTCGACTTCCCGAAGAGGCGAAGAGCCAATCGCAAGGTTAATAGTTTGGAGATGCCAAGCGCAAGGTTTATAGGAGAATGAGTAGTAGGTGCCGCGTCATTTATAAATAAAGTTTTTTTTTTCTTGATGCACGTACGCAATATAAATAGGTTCATATGGAGAGAAAAGGAAACCGCTCCACTATATACATAGGCAGGACGAGCCTACACGATTGCTTGCTGGGGTTGCTCTCTTCAGTTTTCACACTCTCTCGCACAAAACCACGGTGGCCACATCTCTAACATCCCAGCGGATCACGTCCGCCGGGGGAAGGGGTGGATGTTCAGTGTAGATGCGGTCGCTGTCGCCGACGGCAAAAACCCAGTGTCAGCACGTCCCGATCAAGGGTCCCCGCCATTCTCTCTCACAAAGCCGGTGAGGTTGCCTTCGTCCATTGCTCACTGCCGCGACGTGGGTAGTTGCCTCCTCCCGCCGCCCTCCTCTAGGTTGAGCTACGTCCGACATCCCTGTACAACTCCCTTCTGACCGGCTTGCACCACTGCTCCACCTGCCCACATCACTCCATGTGGATATTTCTCTACTTCTTTGCCCCGCACATACCTCTGCTGGCTTCTACGTACTGTATTTGTGATGAGTTTATGTCTCATCAACTAGTCCCAGTAATCTTATTCTAATCACGCTTCTTCAAATTCTTTGCCACAGGGATGCTCATCTCGATTTTGGTGAAACTGCACAAAATGATCCGATGGTCAAAGGGTTGCAAACTTCATTTCTTAGGAAGCGCCGACGTTGCCAGCAAATTAAAGCGTGGTTAGGGTTTACGGTTCAAGGGCTAGGGACTGCATGGATCGGTTTTTTCTTTAGTTGTCTCTGTTTCAATGGCTAGGGACTACATGAGTAGTAGTAGTATTGTACGCCTTACGCCCGCTCCCTCGCCCACGCGCGCGGTGGCTCGCAGGACGAGGATAAAATTTTACTACTCCCTCCATTTACTCCTCGTCCCTACTACCTTGGTTAGAGAAATTATCACATTCTTTTCAATATATATGTCCTTTAGTAGATTTCAATATGAACTACTAGTACATACTCCAAACACTGATGTATATAGACGTATTTTAGAGTGTAGATTCACTCATTTTGCTCCGTATGTAGCATAAAGTTGAGACACTTATTTTGGAACGGATGGAGTACATATTTGCTATGATCTGTCAATCATTGAGATGCAATAGCATGCATGTTAGTCTCCTTTGTATTTGATGAAATGTTACAACGGGCAACCTTGGATGCAAGATACATGTAACAGAAGGTGGAAGCTTCATAGCATTGTACTATCTCACTGATAAATTACAGTACGTACTATACAAGTAGTACTATGTAAAGAGTTAGGTGTCGCACGGTGTCCAGAAAATATGGTGATAGTGTGAGGTGGGCCATGTAATCACTGAGCCTGCGTGTTTTCACTGCTCTTGCACTCCTCCGCCCTAAGAATGGAGAAAATTGTAATCTAGTAGTACCTCCTTTCGCCGAAAGCGTGGGACATCCAACAGTCCAACCACCTCAGTAATAACGACCAATGAGCCATCAAATCACATAGACCCAGCAGTAAGTTGGATGGACGAAGCAACCATCACTCTTGAATCCGCTTCTCCCTTCAATGCAGGCGCCAGTGAGAGGTCGCGTCCGCTCTGCCCGGCCATGAATGCAGCACCGATTCTTTGGAGCGGCGCTGACCGTTTCGGGCGGGAAGCGCGCGTGGGCAATGGAGGGGCTTTGGGTGGGCCAGGCTGGTCAGTAGCGGGCGTGGCAGCTGTCCGCCTATCCCTACCGGACGCTCGTAAACAAGAGGATGCACCGTCTCTCGCGTCTAAAATCGTACACTACACACCATCTCTCTGTAGGAGTAGGTCGATCTGTCGCTCTCTCTAACACACACATGTTGTTAAATACACACACGCACATACAGGTTCATAGAATAGGAAAATCGTGCGAGTGCGAAGCCACAGGAAGTGAGATACAAATGGAGTATGTACAAGAAGATAAGAGGCATCTCTTAGTTGTTTGGATTAATTGTTGCGTTTAGAGACAGCAATCAGGGCTTTGATTGGAGGAATGACTGGTCAAGTTTCTCCTTCTCCTCCAATCTGCTTGCACCTTGGTCCCACTGCACCTTCTAACGTGACTTATTACACCTAGACGGAGGGAGTCGTATGAGATATGGTGGCACACTGACTTAGGTCGAATACAAGTGCCCAAAATTGTGTACATGTTATAATAAAGATTCACTTAAAATAGTATGTGAGCGAACAGAGGGATCAATTGGACAGTGTTCCTGAGCAGTAACGAGATGTGTGAGGTAAGATACACCGCTGGGCATCCGAGCCAGGTTTATGCATAGATGTTATATGCACGAGTAGAACACAAGTGAGTTGTGGGCGATAATAGTCATACTGCTTACTGATAACCCACAAGTATAGGGGATCGCAACAGTTTTTTAGGGTAGAGTATTCAACCCAAATTTATTGATTCGACACAAGGGGAGCCAAAGAATATTCTCAAGTATTAGTACTTGAGTTGTCAATTCAACCACACCTGGATAACTTAATATCTGCAGCAAAGTATTTAGTAGCAAAGTAGTATAATAGTAGTGATAACGGTAGCAAAAGTAATATTTTTGGGTTTTATAGTGATTCTAACAGTAATAGCGGAAAAGTAAATAAGCAAAGAACAGTATATGAAAAACTCGTAGGCATTGGGTCGGTGATGGACAATTATGCCAGATGCGATTATTCATGCAACAGTTATAACATAAGGTGACACGGAAGTAGCTCCAATTCATCAATGTAATGTAGGCATGTATTCCGAATATAGTCATACGTGCTTATGGAAAAGAACTTGCATGACATCTTTTGTCCTACCCTCCCGTGGCAGCGGGGTCCTATTGGAAACTAAGGGATATTAAGGCCTCCTTTTAATAGAGTACGGACCAAAGCATTAACACATAGTGAATACATAAACTCCTCCAACTATGGTCATCACCGGAGTGGTCCCGATTATTGTCACTTGAGGTTGCCGGATCATAACACATAGTAGGTGACTATAGACTTACAAGATAGGATCAAGAACTCATATATATTCATGAAAACATAATAGGTTCAGATCTGAAATCATGGCACTCGGGCCCTAGTGACAAGCATTAAGCATAGAAAAGTCATAGCAACATCAATCTCTGAATATACTGGATACTAGGGATCAACCCCTAACAAAACTAACTCGATTACATGATCAATCTCATCCAACCCATCACCGTCCAGCAAGCCTACGATGGAGTTACTCACGCGCGGCGGTGAGCATCATGAAATTGGTGATGGAGGATGGTTGATGATGACGATGGCGACGGATTCCCCTCTCCGGAGCCCCGGACGCACTCCAGATCATCCCTCTCGAGAGAGTTTAGGGCTTGGTGGTGGCTCCGTATCGTAAAACGCAGTGAATCCTTCTTTCTGTTTTTTCTCCCCGAACGTGAATATATAGAGTTGGAGTGGAGATCGGTGGAGCTCCAGGGGCCCACGAGGAAGGGGGCGCACCCAGGGGCAGGCGCGCCTCCCACCCTCATGGACAGGGTGTGGGCCCCCTGGCCTTGATTCTTTCGCAAGTATTTTTTATTATTTCCAAAAATAATCTCCGTGAAGTTTCAGGTCATTCCGAGAACTTTTGTTTCTGCACAAAAATAACACCATGGCAATTCTGCTGAAAACAACGTCAGTCCGGGTTAGTTCCATTCAAATCATGCAAGTTAGAGTCCAAAACAAGGGTAAAAGTGTTTGGAAAGGTAGATACGACGGAGACGTATCAACTCCCCCAAGCTTAAACCTTTGCTTGTCCTCAAGCAATTCAGTTGATAAACTGAAAGTGATAAAGAAAAACTTTTACAAACTCTGTTTGCTCTTGTTGTTGTAAATATGTAAAGGCAGCATTCAAGTTTTCAGCAAAGATTCTGAACTAACCATATTCACAATAACACTTAGGTATCATGTTTACTCATATCAATGGCATAATTAACTAGCGAGCAATAATAATAAATCTCGGATGACAAAAATTTCTCAAAACAATCATAATATGATATAACAAGATGGTATCTCGCTAGCCCTTTCTAAGACAGCAAAACATAAATGCAGAGCACCCTTAAAGATCAAGGACTGACTAGACTTTGTAATTCATGGTAAAAGAGATCCAGTCATAGTCATACCCAATATAAACTAATAGTAATGGATGCAAGACTGCGATGCTCTCCAGCTGGTGCTTTTCAATAAGAGGGTGATGACTCAACATAAAAGTAAATAGATAGGCCCTTCGCAAAGGGAAGCAGGGATTTGTAGAGGTGACAGAGCTCGATTTTAAAGCAGAGGTAAATAATATTTTGAGCGGCATACTTTCATTGTCAACATAACAACTGAGAGATCTAGATATCTTCCATGCTACACACATTATAGGTGGTTCCCAAACAGAATGGTAAAGTTTATACTCCCCCTCCACCAACAAACATCAGTCCATGGCTTGTCCGAAACAACGGGTGCCTCCAACTAACAACAATCCAGGGGGAGTTTTGTTTGCAATTATTTTAATTTGATTTGCTTAAAGCATGGGACTGGGCATCCCGGTGACCAGCCATTTTCTTGTGAGTGAGGAGCGGAGTCCGCTCCTCTTGAGAATAACCCGCCTAGCATGGAAGATACAGACAGCCCTAGTTGATACATGAGCTATTCGAGCATGCAAAACTGATTTTCATTTGAAGGTTTAGAGTTCGGCACATACAAATTTACTGGGAACGGCAGGTAGATACCGCATATAGGAAGGTATAGTGGACTCATATTGAATAACTTTGGGGTTTAAGGGATTGGATGCACAAGCAGTATTCCTGCATAGTACAAGTGAAGGCTAGAAAAAGACTGGGAAGCTACCAGGTAGAGAGCGACAACAATCATGAACATGCATTAAAATTAATGAACATTGAGTGCAAGCATGAGTAGGATATAATCCACCATGAACATACATATCGTGAAGGCTATGTTGATTTTGTTTCAACTACATGTGTGAACATGTGCCAAGTCAAGTCACTCGAATCATTCAAAGGAGGATACCACCCCACTATACCACATCATAATCATTTTAATAACATGTTGGCACGCAAGATAAACCATTATAAACTCCTAGCTAATTAAGCATGTCATAAGAAACTATAATCCCTAATTGTCATTGCAAACATGTTTATTCATACTAGGCTGAATCAAGAACGATGAACTAATCATATTTAGAAAAACAAGAGAGGTTGAGTTCATACCAACTTCTCTCATCTCAATCAGTCCATCATACATCGTGATAATTGCCTTTCACTTGCACGACCGAACGATGTGAATAATAATAATGCACATGCTTTGGACTAAGCTAGAATCTGCAGACATTCAATACAAAGGAGAAGACATGGCAATATGGGCTCTTGGTTAAATCAACAATAATGCATATAAGATCCACTTCAACATTTCATTATGGTCTTCTCCTCTCGACCCCCAAAGAAAAGAAAAGAAATAAAACTATTTACACGGGAAAACTCCCATCAAGCAAAAGAAGAACAAGAAATCTTTTTGGGTTTTCTTTTAATTAATACTACTACAACATGGAAAGTAAACTAGCTAAAAGATACAACTAATTTTTTTTGGTTTTTCTTAAAGTTTTTCAAACACACAAGAAGAAAGTAAAAAAGGAAAATAAACTAGCATGGACAGTACAATGAAAAAGTATGAGCACCGACAACTAGCATGAGTGTATGAATATGAATGTAATATCGGTGGGAAATACGTACTCCCCCAAGCTTAGGCTTTTGGCCTAAGTTGGTCTACTGCCACGGCTGGCCTGGCGGTTTTTTTGGGAGGAAGAAGGAGTGTGTGGTGGTTGGAATAAGTGGAGGGGAGCCACCATGGGCCCACGAGGCAGGGGGTGCGCCCCAGGGGGTGGGCGCGCCCTGGACCCTCGTGGCCAGGTGCTTGCTCCCCCTGCTGTATTCTCAGTGCCAGATATTCTCGAATATTCCAGAAAAAAATCATATTTTAATTTCAGGGAATTTGGAGAACGTTTATTTTCGGGCTATTTTTTATTGCACGGATAATTCAGAAAACAGACAGAAAATAATAATTTTGCTTTACTTCAACTAAATAACAGAAAGTAAAAGAGGGGTACAGAAGGTTGTGCTTTCTAACTTCATCCATCTCATGCTCATCAAAAGGAATCTACTAACAAGGTTGATCAAGTCTTGTTAACAAACTCATTCCGAATCGCATGAAACCGGAGAATTTTCGAATAGCACTAGGTTACCTCAACGGGGATATGCACGTTCCCAATAATAAGAATATCATATTTCTTCTTGATAGTAGGAAGAGGAAATTCAAAACCTCCAAAAATAATCGATGGAATTTTTCCAATAGAGTTTATACTATGAACTTGAGGTTGTTTCCTCGGAAAGTGTACCGTATGCTCATTTCCATTAACATAAAAAGTGACATTGCCTTTGTTGCAATCAATAACAGCCTCTGCAGTATTCAAAAAGGCTCTTCCAAGAATAATAGACATACTATCATCCTCGGGAATATCAAGAATAACAAAGTCCGTTAAAATAGTAACGCTTTACCTTCTAGCAATGTGCACATCCTCACAAATACCGACAGGTATAGAAGTTGATTTATCAGCCATTTGCAAAGATATTTCAGTAGGTGCCAACTTATTCAAATCAAGTCTACGATATAAAGATAGAGGCATACACTAACACCGGCTCCAAGATCACATAAAGCAGTTCTAACATAGTTTCTTTTAATGGAGCATGGTATAGTTGGTACTCCTGGATCTCGAAGTTTCTTTGGTATTCCAGCCTTAAAAGTATAATTAGCAAGCATGGTGGAAATCTTAGCTTCCGGTATCTTTCTCTTATTTGTAACAATTTCTTTCTTGTACTTAGCATAAGGATTCATTTTGAGCATATCAGTCAAACGCATACGCAAAAAGATAGGTCTAATCATTTCAGCAAAGCGCTCAAAATCCTCATCATCCTTTTTCTTGGATGGTTTAGGAGGAAAAGGTATGGGTTTCTGAACCCATTGTTCCCTTTCCTTCCCGTGCTTCCTAGCAACAAAGTCTTTCTTATCATAACGTTGATTCTTTGATTGTGGGTTATCAAAATCAACAACAGGTTCAATTTCTACATCATTATCATTGCTAGGTTGAGCATCAAGATGAACATCTTCATTAACATTATCACTAGGTTCATGTTCATTACTAGATTGTGTTTCAAAGATCGTAAATAGAAATATCATTGGGATTCTCAGGTGTGTCAACAACAGGTTCACTAGAAGCATGCAAAGTCCTATCATTTTTCATTTTCTTCTTTTTAGAAGGACTAGGTGCATCTAAATTATTTCTCCGAGAATCCTGCTCAATTCTCTTAGTGTGGCCCTCAGGATACAAAGGTTCCTGAGTCACTTTACACCCTCTAGTTGCAACTATAATAGCAAAGTCATTATTCTTACTAGTCAATTCATTGAGCAAATCATTCAGAGCTTTAAGTACTTGTTCTACTTGAGTGGTAACCATAGAAGCATGTTTACTAATGAGTTTAAGTTCACCTTTAACTCTAGACATATAATCACTCAAGTGTTCAATCATATACGCATTGCATTTTAGTTCTCTACCAAAATAAGCATTAAAATCTTCTTGCTTAACCAATTATCAAACTCATCCAAACTTTGGCTAGAAAACTTAGTAGGAGGGATTTTAGCTTTATCATATCTATAGAGAGAATTTACCTTTACTACATGTGTCGGGTTATCAAGACCATGTGTCTCTTCCATAGACGGTAAATTAAGACCATGTATTTCTTCAACGGGAGGTAAATTCTTAACATCTTCAGCTTTAATACCTTTTTCTTTCATAGATTTCTTTGCCTTTTGCATATCTTCAGGAGTGAGAAATATAATACTCCTTTTCTTTGGAGTTGGCTTAGGAATTGGTTCAGGGAGTGTCCAATTGTTTTCATTCATCAACATATTATTCAATAGAATTTCAGCTTCATCAACAGTTCTTTCCCTAAAAACACAACCAGCGCAACTATCCAGGTGGTCTCTGGAAGCATCTATTAGTCCATTATAAAAGATATCGAGTATTTCATTTTTCTTGAGAGGATGGTCAGGCAAGGCATCAACTAATTGGAGAAGCCTCCCTGTCGGTGTCAAAACCGGCGGATCTCGGGTAGGCGGTCCCGAACTGTGCGTCTAAGACGGATGGTAACAGGAGGCAGGGGACACGATGTTTACCCAGGTTCGGGCCCTCTCTATGGAGGTAATACCCTACTTCCTGCTTGATTGATCTTGATGATATGAGTAGTACAAGAGTTGATCTACCACGAGATCGTAGAGGCTAAACCCTAGAAGCTAGGCTATGGTATGATTGTTCATGTCCTACGGACTAAACCCTCCGGTTTATATAGACACCGGAGGGGGCTAGGGTTACAGAGTCGGCCATAATGGGAGGAAATCTACATATCTCAGTATTGCCAAGCTTGCCTTCGACGCCAAGTAGAGTCCCATCCCGACATGAGGCGAAGTCTTGATCTTGTATCTTCATAGTCCAACAGTCCGCCAAAGGATATAGTCCGGCTGCCGGATACCCCTAATCCAGATTCCTCAAGAGCCCCTGAACCAGGCTTCAATGACGATGAGTCCGGCGCGCAGTTTGTCTTTGGAATTGCAAGGCGGGTTCCTCCTCCGAATACTCCATAGAAGATCTTGAACACAAGGATAGTGTCCGGCTCTGCAAAAAAAGTTCCACATACCACCGTAGAGAGAATAATATTTCCAAAATCTAACCTGCTGACACATTTGATATCATGACATCACACCATGGCCCGGTTATAATCGAGCCATTTTTCTCAACCAGCCTTGGCTCATATCGCGAGGCGGTTTCCTTGGCACGTCTTGTCAAAGCAGAGATCGCGTTCCCTTATCACGGGACTCTCATCAATATGGGCGTGGGTAACCCAACCACGCCATCAATAGCGGCACTTGGGGAATAAGCAAGTTAACCAGGCTAGTGGGGGCGTATAGTTTCGTCCGCCTTTATAAAGGGATAAGGGTTCACCTTTTTTCACCCACACTTTCTTCCTCCTCGCTCATCCATTCTCGCGCACTCGAGCTCCAACACCCAAGTTTGCACCTTTCTCCTCAGACCGCCCCAACCATGTCCGGAGCGGGAGGAAAGTGGATGAAATCCTTCGTCATGGAGAAGGACATAAAAAAGCTACGGGGGGGGGGGGGGATACTTGAACGCGGATATCGCGCACCGGCTGCCCAATGCGGGGCAGATAGTCCCTACTCCAGAGCCCCATGAGAGGTTAGTTTTCCTCACCCACTTTGTCCGCGGACTGGGATTTCCTGTTCACCCGTTCGTCCGCGGCCTCATGTTTTACTATGGGCTGGACTTTCATGATCTGGCCCCCAACTTCATCCTCAACATCTCGGCGTTTATCGTCGTGTGCGCGGCCTTCCTCCGCATCCGGCCCCACTTCGCCAAAGGGTCAAGACCTTCAATGTCAAGCCGAAGGTTGTAGGCGGCCAAAGAAGCGGAATGTGGAGGCGCCATGGTGGGCAAAATGCCCAATGTCACATGGCTCGAGGGCTCCTATGTGGAGACCATAAAGGGGTGGCAATCGGGGTGGTTCTACATCACCGAGCCGCGCGACCCCAAATGGGTGGCGGCCCCCGAGTTCCGATCCGGAATCTCTATGCGGCTCACCCCTGGAAAGAGAAGGGCCTGCCCTGGGGTAACCCGGTAGAGCTGACCGGACTCCATACCTGCATCAAGAACATGATGAATAGGAAAATCAAGCTTGTCAACGTGGTCCAGGTCATGCTCTTCCGCCGGATCCTCCCGTGTCAACAACGGGCGCTCAATCTATGGGAGTTCGACCCGGCCCGGCACCAGACTCTGCGCGAGCTCTTCGACATGACGCACAAGGATGTCTGGAAGGTGTTGTTCAAGGGCGTCGAGGTCCCCCCTTCTCTAACCGAGGAACGTGGACTTAGCACGAAGCGCCTCGCGAAACTGGTAACTTTTGTATCCCTTATAGGGTATTTATTCTCCCCAGTTTAATCATGTGCGGGATCTCAGCTTCCCATGCCTTTAACAGGACTGGGTGGAGACGGCAGAGCAGATCGACTGCCCAGCTCCTTTGCCTGAAGATCCAGCGGACGCTCTCCTGATGGAGATGTTGACTCCGGCACCTTATGAGGTGCCGGAGAAGAAGGCCAAGAAGAAGGCCAAGGGGACCCGAAAGAATTCCCGGCGTCAGGTGGTATCGGACTCATCGCCCGATGACTCCGAGACGTACTCCTCTCGTGAAAGCGAGGAGGAGGAAGATGAAGGTTCTCCCCCTCCAGCCGGGGGAGACAAGAAAAGGAAGGCCGCCCCAACCAGGGGGGCCGAAGGGTCCAAGAAGGGGAGAACTCTCCTTCCGGACTGCTCCACGACGGCCGCTGACAGCGGCAACGAGTGGCTGCTCAGGGACAAGCCCCTGGCAAAGTCGTAAGTATCCGGATATTATAACGATTATTGGTCTACTTTATCGAACTGCTTCTCCTCATGCCGAACACGATAATGCAGTCCGCCCAGAGCCCAAATCGACATATCTTCGTCGGGTGATTCTTTGGGCTCGTCGGATATGAAGAGCGATTCACTTCCGACCGCTTCTACCCCCCGCCCTACGGACAATGCCAAAGTGTTGTCCGCGTGAGCACCGAGCCGAGGGGAGGTGGTCCTAGAGGCGCCTCGAGGTGACCTTCCGGGCCCTGGGCGCAAAGGGAGCAAGACTCCCACAGGCTCCAAGTCCGCCCATCGGCCAGACACCGCGCCGGAGCCTTCAGTGGTTCCGGATTCCGGCAGGCAACTCCCTGTTAAGGGAGACAAGCCGCCCGCGCCGGTGGCCTCTGTCCATCCAGAGGCACCGGACAATTTGTTGGAAGTGCTTTGAGGCGCTTCCATCGACGAAGAGCACTGCACTATTATGAGTGTGGTGATCGAGAAGGTTCGGTCTGCCAAAAGCGGACTAAACGAAGCTTGTGCCAGCCTCCTAACAGGCTTTGAGGTAAGTAATTAAATTATAAGAAAATGTTACCACATAGACAGTAGCCCCTGATGCTATGTTTGGCAAGAAAAAGCCGAATAGAGGATCAAATAATAACCACAGGAGTCTAATCCAAATATGTCTATATGTGTATGCAGGCTTCACTGCTGGCCGCTACCGCACGTACTGTGGAGGTCGCCGCGCTGAAGCAGGACCTTGAGCAGTCCGAGGAAGAGCTCGGCCTTGCCAAGAGGCAGCTCGAGGAGAACGAAGGTAAGTAATACCCTATCTATATAAAAAAAGTTTTGGTTGCAAGATAATAGGGTCATCATGAATGTATCAGGGACCACGACCAAAGTGGCGACCCTGAAGCAGGCGCTGTCCGAGGCCAAAAACAAAGCGGCCAAGGAGCGCATCGAGCGAGAAAGACACGGCGCGAAAGGTGCGAGGTGCAGCAAGAGCTCCAGGCGCTCGTGAAGAAGCACGAGTCCTTGGAGCTTGACTCGAAGACGCGAGAGTCCGAGCTTGCCAAGGCCCTCGAAAGCGCGAAACATGCCAAAGCCGAAGCCCAAAAGACCCTCTAGGAAATTGAGGCGGTGAAGAAGATAGCGGCGGGTAAGGCATTCATTATGCAAAGCAAGCATGCGAAAGAAAATTTCGTTTTACTTACACGAGTTCGGAGCTCTCCAGGAGCGTTCGCAGATCTGCCCTGCAGTGTGTCTGATGTCGCGGAATACTACCGGGCCGAGGAGGGAAGCTCGATGGAGAAGTTGTTCGGGTCTCAGTATACTGGGACCGAACACCTGATGCCCGTGAGCGACCAGCTAAAGCAACTGGTCGAGCTCCACAACGCGGTCGAACAGGCCATGAGGGGCCTTATAGTCCGGATGTGGCCTGGCGATTCCCTTCCCAACAGCTACTTCGGCCTGGTGAGGCGGCTTGTGGATGCCTGCCCACGGCTGGAAGTCATCAAGCGGTCTGTCTGCATCGAAGGTGCACGCAGGGCTTTTGCCCATGCGAAGGTGCACTGGGCGAAGATTGACGCCGAGAAGCTGGTGAAGGAGGGTCTGTCTGCAACGCTTTTGTATTTAAAATATTAGCTTATGTGCGGCCGTTTATAAAATATGAGAGTTGCTAGTCGTCGGCTTATGCCCCCATGCAACTAATGCTGGGGTGTTCGGGATAAATCTGAGCACTCTTTTTCCCATTTTTGGGTCCTTCGAGGGAGGTGTTCAGCGCAACGAACCAGGCAATCAGACTATAATGCTTTATCGCTCTCACTTAGCCATAGAAGTCTACAATTTTAAATTTTGGCGAAGCGCCTAGACTTCAGAAGGCCGAATTTGGGGCGCTATACACGCCTAAGTCAGACAAGGCCGACTCCTCGCCCGAAGCGGAAAAAGTCTTTAGGGGCTTAAGACCTCTCGAACAGTGACCAGCTCTCACCTCATCATGACAGTCAGTTTTAGCTTTCTCTACTGAGGTGCTCGGCCGGAAGAACCGGGGCACAATCGCAGTAGTTCTCCCAGTGCTACCTTAGCCGATATAGCGGAACGTTAGGTACCAAAACATGGGAGCCGGGCAAACCCAACTATTGACCCAAGACATGATTCGGAGCTGATGCATATAATGTTATAAGTTTGGGGTGCCGCACTTTCGGAAGTGTTCGGACTTCCCGCGCCGTATTATGGGGTATACGGAAGCCCCTGGCGTACTGGCCGTACCAGAGTGTACGGGTGCTGACTGTCGTAAATGAACATATATATATATATATAAGAATATAGAATGCGACAATAGACTAGTGCTATGCATTGTTTATTCGAAAAATGTGTCGAATCATACCAATACAAGCAGTGCGGTAAGCAAAAAATAGGACTATTTGACATGTCCCATCCAAGGGCAAGCTGCGGACTGGTATCTTAAAGCAGGTATTTAACTCGTTATCAGAGACCACCTGGGGATTCCATTGCGGACGTAGCTTCCTGCCTCCATGGATGTTGTATCATGCGTCCGGCAATCGTAATGCCGGATAGGGTTTCCAGAGAGTAAAGTCCTGAAAGAGAAAAAATGATAAAGGTAGTAAGCCCCTAGTGCGGTTCAGCTGCATTGTGGGACGTGCCGAGATCGTGCCCTTGCCTATGCCTATGGTATTTTCAATGCGTAATTATGTACGCGTGGCACAAATTTCGGCGTTCGACTGAGGCTAGGGCGGGGGCCGAATTGCTAGGCGAGCTCTGAACGTGCCAGGCTATCCTGTTGCAGGTTACTCCGGACGCGCTTGACAGTGTCTGGGGGCTTGATCGCCGAATTGGTGGATTGCCTTAAAAGGCTGCTTTGTGCTTCTGCTGCGAGGGCCGCAGTGTGCTCCTCCGTATGGAGCGAGCGCTCTGTGTTTCCATTGACTGTGATGACCCCCCTAGGTCCTGGCATCTTGAGCTTGAGGTATGCATAATGCGGTACCGCATTGAATCTTGCAAATGCGGTGTGCCCGAGTAGTGCGTGATAGCCGCTGCGGAACGGGACGATATCAAAGATTAGCTCCTCACTTCGGAAGTTGTCCGGAGATCCGAAGACCACTTCCAGTGAGATTGAGCCCGTACGATGGGCCTCTACACCTGGAATGGCGCCTTTAAAGGTCGTTTTGGTGGGTTATCCTCGAGGGGTCTATACCCATTTTGCACACTGTATCCTGATAAAGCAGGTTCAGGCTGCTGCTGTCGTCCATAAGGACTCGAGTGAGGTGAAATCCGTCAATGATTGGGTCTAAGACCAATGCGGCAGATCCGCCATGACGGATACTAGTGGGGTGGTCCCTGCGATCAAAGGTGATCGGACAAGAGGACCATGGGTTGAACTTTGGGGCGACGGGCTCCATTGCATATACATCCCTTAGTGCATGCTTCCATTCCCTCTTGGGGATGTGGGTTGCGTATATCATGTTCACCGTCCTTACTTGTGGGGGGAACCTCTTCTGCCCTCCCATGTTCGGCGGCCGGGCTCCTCCTCGTCATCGCTGTGCAGCCCCTTGTCCTTGTTTTCGGTGTTTAACTTGCCGGCCTGCTTGAACACCCAGCATTCTCTATTGGTGTGATTGGCTGGTTTGTCGGGGGTGTCGTGTCTTTGGCATGAGCGATCGAGTATGCGGTCTAGACTGGACGGGCCCGGAGTGCTTCTTTTGAATGCCTTTTCCCGCTGACCGGGTTTAGAGCCTCTGAATCCGGCATTGACTGTCGTATCCTCAGCGTTATAGCCGTTATTGGGGCGCTTATGTTTGCTGCAACGTGGCCTACCGTTACTATCCTTGGTATCTGAAGTGCCAAGGTTCCTTGCTATGTTGTTGCTGCGAGCCAACCAGCTATCCTCTCCCGCGCAAAAGCGGGTCATGAGTGTCGTGAGGGCTGCCATGGATTTCGGCTTCTCCTGGCCGAGGTGCCGGGTGAGCCACTCGTCACGGATGTTGTGCTTAAATGCCGCAAAGGCCTCTGCATCCGGACAGTCGACAATTTGATTCTTCTTGGTTAGGAACCGTGTCCAGAATTGCCTGGCCGATTCCCCTGGCTGCTGAATTATGTGGCTCAATTCATCGGCATCTAGTGGTCGCACATAAGTGCCCTGGAAGTTGTCGAGGAATGCGTCTTCCAGATCCTCCCAATAGCCGACGGAGTCTGCTGGCAAGCTATTCAGCCAATGCCGAGCTGGTCCTTTAAGTTTTAACGGGAGGTACTTAATGGCATGTAGATCATCGCCGCGACCCATGTGGATGTGGAGGAAGAAGTCCTGGATCCATACCGCGGGATCTGTTGTACCATCATATGATTTGATATTTACGGGTTAAAAACCCTCTGGGAATTTGTGATCCATTACTTCGTCAATGAAGCATAGGGGGTGTTAGGCGCCTCTGTGCTGGGCTATATCGCGACACAGCTCATATGAGTCTTGCCTGTTGTATTTGGCCCGGCCGGATTTACTTTCTTGTGATCCGCGTGAAGGCCACGATCAGCGTGAGGGCGCGCCCTCATGATCCATAGATCGATCTTGCGCGTTTTGCCCTGTCTTCCAATACGTCTCGCAGGTCTCGCGTGTTTCCCGGTGCCTTGGTATTTTTGTTTGAGTGGCGGCGGGGTGCACGCTGAACTTCTGGTTGAAATGCCTCTCTGTCTCGGCCACAAGGTGGCCAATCAGCCGCGTCGTACGCTGGTGATGTAGGTTTTAATGCTTCCTCCTCGAGTCGGGGTAGCAACCTGCGCTTTGGGTTTCCCTTGGAGGGGCGTTCGAGTTCGTATTCCTCGGCCGCAAGGACTTCAGTCCATCTATCTGCTAGCAAGTCCTGATCAGCTCGAAGCTGTTGCTGTTTTTTCTTTAAGCTATTCGCTGTGGCTATAAGCCGGCGCTTAAAGCGCTCCTGCTCGACGGGTGAGGGAGTCCTGGATTAGGGGGTATCCGGACAACCGGACTATATACTTTGTCCGGACTATTGGCGCGTGAAGATACAAGACTCAAGACTCCGTCCCGTGTCCGGATGGGACTCTCCTTTGCGTGGAAGACAAGCTTGGCGATCCGGATAATATATTTCCTTCCTTGTAACCGACTCCATGTAAACCCTAGCCCTCTCCGGTGTCTATATAAACCGGAGGGGTTGGTCCTTAGAAGGCCGATCACAATCACAATCATAATCATCATAGGCTAGTTTCTAGGGTTTAGCCTCTACGATCTCGTGGTAGATCTACACTTGTACTACTCATATCATCAATATTAATCAAGCAGGAAGTAGGGTTTTACCTCCATCGAGAGGGCCCGAACACAGGTAAACATTGTGTCCCTCGCTTAGGTTACCATCAGCCTAAGACGCACAGATCGGGACCCCCTACCCGAGATCCGCCGGTTTTGACACTGACATTGGTGCTTTCATTGAGAGTTCCTCTGTGTCGTCGCTGCAAGGCTCGATGGCTCCTTCCATCATCGTCAACAACACGGTCTAGGGTGAGACTTCTCCCCAGACAGATCTTTGTGTTTGGCGGCTTCGCACTGCGGGCCAATTCGCTTGGCCATCTGGAGCAGATCGACAGCTACGCCCCTGGCCACCAGATCAGGTTCGGAAACCTGAACTACACGGTTTATATCCGTGGAGACTTGATCTTCAATGGATTCGGGCCTGTGCCAGGAGCGCCGGACGATCACGATGAGCACGGCTTAGACCTGCTGTCGGACAATGCTCGGGATGTCATCCCTGCGGCAAATCCGGACCTAAATCCGGAGCAGACCGCGTTGCCTAAGGACGGAGGGATGTACCCCGCCCCGCAGGCCGCACACTCATCGGCGGTAGAGCCGAACACATGCCTCGCCCCCAAAGAAGCCTGTGACACTGGAACCCTGGACTCGTATCCGGCTGTAGGTTCCACTCCGCGCGCTCCTGAGCCCGCCGAACCTGGTTGGGCCCCTGTAATGGAGTTCACCACCGCGGATATCTTCCAGCACTCGCCCTTTGGCGACATGCTGAACTCGTTAAAGTCTCTCTCTTTGTCAGGAGGCTCTTGGCCGAACTATGTCCGGCTCGAGTGGGAAGCAGGTGACGAAGGAATTCGTGGCCCACCCACCACCGACTTCATTGCCACGATCGATGATCTAACCGACGTGCTTGATTTTGACTCCGAAGACATCGACGGTATCGACGATGATGCAGGAGAAGAACAGGAACCACCGCTCACGGGGCGGTGGACAGCTACCTCCTCATATGATATATATATACGGTGGACACTCCGAAGGAAACCAACGGAGATGAGGCAACGGAGGATAACCCCTCAGGGAGAAAAGCAACGCATGGGCGTCGTCGGCGCCGCTCCAAGCCCCGCCACAAAAATACCGGCCCAGGAGACGAAAACAATCCGGATGGTGCCGAAGAGGAATACAACCCTGATCAGCCTGCCTTCGAACAAGCCGAGCAGGAAGACGGGCAGGTCAGCCCAGACGAACAGGCGATGGACGGGTATCCGAAGGAGGACAACTACATGCCCCCCTCCAAAGACGAGATCAGCCTCGGCGACGACGAAGTTCGGGCGTGCTCGAGGACCCGTCGGCAGGAGCGCTTCAAGCGTCGGCTTATGGCCACCGCGAGGAGCCTGAAAAAGAAGCAGCAGCAACTCCAAGCTGATCAAGACCTGCTCACAGATAGATGGACAGAAGTCCTGGCAGCCGAGGAATATGGACTCGAGCGTCACATGGCTGACCGGCCACCCCGTGGCCGGGATAAAGCATATCTGCCCGAATACCAGCCCGCACCCCCACGCCAATACACTATGGCCCGGGGCAATAGGCAAGACCTGCAAGATATACTGGAAAACAAAGCAGGACAACCAAGATCGATCTACGGATCACGGGGGCATGCCCCAACACGACGCGATGACCGTCACGCCGGATACACTATCAACAAGTCCGGCCGGGCCGAATACAGCCACCCAGAGCAATTCGAACTGCGTAACCACATAGCCTGGCACAGAGGCGCCGCACACCCCCTCTGCCTCACTGACGAAATGATGGATCATGAATTCCTAGAAGGGTTCAAACCCGTAAGCATCGAATCATACGATGGCACAACAGACCCCGCAGTATGGATCAAAGATTTCCTTCTCCACATTCACATGGCCCGCGGAGACGATCTACACGCCATCAAGTATCTTCCCCTTAAGCTCAAAGGACCAGCCCGACACTGGCTAAACAGCCTGCCCACAAATTCCATTGGCAGTTTGGAAAACCTGGAAGACGCGTTTCTCGACAACTTCCAGGGCACATATGTGCGACCACCGGACGCCGATGACTTGAGCCACATTACTCAACAGCCCGGAGAGTCAGCCAGGAAATTCTGGACTCGGTTCCTAACTAAAAAGAACCAAATAGTTGATTGTCCGGACGCCGAAGCCTTGGCGGCCTTTAAGCATAATATCCGTGACGAGTGGCTCGCTCGACACCTCGGCCAGGAAAAACCCAGGTCCATGGCAGCTCTCACGACACTAATGACCCGCTTTTGCACGGGCGAGGACAGCTGGTTGGCTCGCAGCAGCACTACGCCACATTTCGGCACTTCGGATGTCCATGACAATAACGGCAAGCCACGGCGCAACAGACATAAGCGACGGAACAACGGCGACAACACTGAAGACACGGCAGTCAACGCCGGATTCAGCGGATCCAAGTCCGGTCAGCGGAAGAAGCCGTTCAAAAGAAACAATCAGGGACTGTCCAGTCTGGACCGCATATTGGAACGCTCGTGCCAAATTCATGGCACCCCGGACAAGCCAGCAAACCACACTAATAGAGACTGTTGGGTGTTCAAACAGGCCGGTAAAATAAACGCTGAAAACAAGGACAAGGGGCTACACAGCGACGACGACGAAGAGCCCCGGCGTCCGAACACGGGAGGACAGAAGAAATTTCCTCCCCAGGTAAAAACGGTCAACATGATCTATGCCACCCACATTCCCAAGCGAGAACGGAAGCGAGCACTACGGGGCGTCTACGCGCTGGAGCCAGTCGCCCCCAAATTCAACCCATGATCAGCTTATCCGATCACTTTTGATCGTAGGGATCACCCTACCAGCATCCGTCACGGCGGCTCAGCCGCATTGGTCCTAGACCCAATTATCGACGGATTCCACCTCACGCGAGTCCTTATGGACGGTGGCAGTAGCCTGAACCTGCTCTATCAGGACACAGCGCGCAAAATGGGCATCGACCCTTCAAGGATCAAACCCACCAAAACCACCTTTAAAGGTGTAATTCACAGGTAGAGGCCCGTTGCACGGGCTCTATAACATTGGAAGTGGTCTTCGGATCTCCGGATAACTTCTGAAGCGAAGAGTTAATCTTCGATATCGTCCCTTTCCGTAGTGGCTACCACGCACTGCTTGGACGAACCGCATTCGCTAGATTCAATGCGGTACCACACTATGCATACCTCAAGCTCAAGATGCCAGGACCGCTGGGTCATAACGATCCAGCGGAAACATGGACCGCTCTCTCCGTACAGAAGAGCATACTACAGCCCTCGCGGCGGAAGTACAATGCGGCCTCCTCCGACAAACTACCAATCATGCGACGACAACCTCGAGCACCATCAAGCGAGTCCGGAGCACCCCGCAGCAGGATCACCAGGCACGCCAAGAGCGCGACTAGCAGTCCGGCCTCCGCTCAAGCCCCAGCAAAGCAGCATTCATGCCACGCGTACACAATTACGCACTCAAAATACCATGGGCATAGGCGGAGGTGCAGCAGTGACTCAGTCAACAGTGTGGTATAGCCGTAACATATCTTCATAACCCCTCCCTTTTTTATCTTTCAGGACACTGCTTTAGGGCAGCCTTTTCAGAAGAGTCGGATTGTCGGACTTACACAGTAGAGAAAACCAAGGAGGCAACAGGCTTTGCGCACAAAAGGAAATACCCAGTTGGAATTCGTTCACGACCGTTATACCCGTTTTATATACCTACATGCAGCCTGCCCTTGGATAGGACATGTTAAATAGTCCTATTTACCTCTGCTTAAACGCACCCATTGTAAACATACGCTTAAACGTATTATTCATCAATGGGAGATAATATATAGCGTCAGCTTATTCTTCCTATTTGTGCATTTTTCTTACAAATGTTTATTTAATATTGCATCCGTACACCTTGGTACAATCAGTTGGCCATGGGCTTTTTATGGTGCCCCATAATGCGGCCAAACAAGTCCGAACACTTTCAGCAAGCGGCACCCGAACTTATAGCACTATATGCATCGACTCAGGATCACGTCTTGGGTCAATAGTTGGGTTTGCCCGGCTCCCTTGTTTTGGTACCTTACGTTCCGTTATATCGGCTAAGGTAGCGCAGGAGAACTACTGCGATTGTGTCCCGGTTCTTAGACGAGCACCTCAAGAGAGAAAGCCGAACGGCCCGGCATGATGCGGCGAGAGCTGGTCGCTGTTCGAGAGGTCTTAAAATCCTTAAAGATTTTTTCCGCTTTAGGCGAGGAATCGGCCTCGTCCGATTTAGGCGTATATAGCGCCCCAATTCGGCCCTCCGAATTCTAGGGGCTTCGCCGAAATTTAAAATTATAGAGTTCTATGGCTAAGTGAAAGTTATAAAGCCGCATAGTCTGATTGCCTTGTTCACTGCGCCGGATACCTCCTTAAGGGACCAAAAAATTGTATAAAGAGTATCCGGGTTTTTCCAGGAACACCCCGGTACTAGTTACGTGGGGGCGGAAGCCGACGACTGGCCTACTTTCAGAATCCTATAAACAGCCGCACAGAAGGTAATATTTTAAATCAAACAACGCTACATAACGCAAGTAACTTCATCTTTATATTACAACAACGACAGAGGTACATTTACTCAAGGATTGTGTCCTTGGTACATTCATCGGCCACGAGACGAGCGCCCTTCATAACGCCATCGTAATATTTCTCCGGATAGCGATGCGCCTTGTCCTCCGGCGGCCCGTCCTTCACCAGCTTCTCCGCATCCAGCTTGCCCCAATGCACCTTCACACGAGCAAAGGCCCGGCGGGCACCCTCAATGCAAACGGATCGCTTGATCACTTCAAGCCGCGGACAGGCATTTACCATCCGCTTGATAAGACCGAAGTAGCTAGTGGGCAGGGGCTCACCAGGCCACATCCGGACTATGAAATCTTTCATAGCCACTTCAGCCGCCCTGTGGAGTTCAAGCAACTGCTTCAGTTGGTCACTCAGAGGCATTGGGTGTTCGGCCCCAGCATACTGGGACCAGAACAACTTCTCCGTGGAGCTCCCCTCCTCGGCACGGTAGAACTCTGCGGCATCTGATACGCTGCATGGCAGATCTGTGAATGCCCCTGGAGAGCTCCGAATTCGGGTAAGTAAAAGAAACGCCTCCTCCACATGCTCACTTTGCATAAAGAATGTCTTGCCCGCCGTTATCTTCTTGGCCGCCTGGATTTCCTGTTGTGCCTTTTCAGCTTCGGCCTTGGCGTCTTTCATACTCGCAAGGGCCTTCGCCAGCTCGGCCTCTTTCACCTTAAGATCATGCTCCAAGGACTCGAACTTTTGGCTGAGTTCCTGGAGCTCTTGTTGTACCTCGCCCACTCTAGCATCTTGCTTTTTGCGCTCCTTGCGCTCCAGAGCCGCCTTGTCCTCGGCCCCGGAGAGTGCTTTCTTCAGAGACGCCAGTTCGGTGGTGGCCCCTATTACAAAGTCACGATGCTTTGTCGTTAGAATAACCAATTTTGCCTATTCTTCATTATATGAGAGCGGGGAATTACTCACCTTTGTTCTCTTCGAGCTGCCTCTTTGTGAGGTCGAGCTCTCCCTGCGCCTGCTCCAGGTCCCGTTTTAGTCCGGCGACCTCGGCTGTGCGGACAACAGCGGCAAGCAACACAACCTGCTTATTCACATGCACACTTATTATTAGACTCCTGCGGATTATAATTGACCCTCCGTTTGGCTTTTCTTTCCGAACACCAAACAAAGTATCAGGGGCTACTACCTATCGGGTGGTAATTTCACACATTTTTATTACTTACCTCAAAGCCTGTCAGGAGGCGGGTGCAAGCTTCAGTTAGTTCGCTCTTGGCGGACAAAACCTTATGAATCACCGCACTCATAAGAGTACGGTGCTCTTCATCCATGGAAGCACTGAGCGCTTCCAGCAGAACAATCGGCGCCTCGGGCGTAACGGAAGTCCTCGGCACAGACGGCTCGCCCTCCCTAACGAGGGCTGCCGCCTAAGTCCGGAACCATTGGAGGTTCCAGAGCGATGTCCGGCTGAGAGCCCGGCTTACTGCGGCTCTCATCAACACGATCCGCGGGGATCTCGAACCCCGCGTGTCCGACGTCTGGAATTCCGCCTTGGGGTGCCTCCAGAGTCACCTCCCCCTGCTCTGGGAGCCTTTGGGAGAACACCTCCGTGTCATCCGCATGCTTAGGAGTAGTGGCCATCGGGAGCGAGTTCATCGCTGAAGCACTCAAGGACCCATCCGAAGACGATACCTCGGGATGGACCCTGGCCGGACTGCATATATGTTTGGCGTTATAACAAGACTATGAAACAAAGTCGCGCTAAAGTACAATAGAGTGCGGAGACTCACGATCTCGCTAGGGGCTTCCCCCTGGGCAGCCACTCTTCATCACTGTGAGCGGCCGTGGTGGAGTAGTCCGGAAGGGACGCCTTTCCCTTCTTGGACGCCCTAGCCTCCCCCTCCGGGATGGCTTTCCTCTTCTTCTCCTCCCCATTGTGGGGAGGCAGAACTTCTTCGTGTTTCCCCCCGCCTCCGTGGGAGGAATCTACCTCATCGTCTTCAGACGACGTGGGTATGACGGCCTTGCGCCGGGGCCTTTCCCGGCCCCCTGGTCCGCCTTCCTAGGTCCCCCATCCTCTCCGGATGGGGCGGCCTCTTCCTCTTCTTCCTCCCCTTCAGGGGAGGAGTGTGCCTCGTCGTCCTCGGACGAGGCGTTCGGTACGACCTTACGCCGGAGACCCTTTCTGGTCCCTGGGGCCTTCTTTTCCGGCGCCTTGTATGGCGCCGGGACTAGCATCTCCGTCAGGAGAGCATCAGCTGGACATTCCGGCAGCGAAGCCGGACGTCAATCCGCTCTGCTGTCTCCACATAATCCTGATCAAATACACACAATGACTTAAGACTCCCCCATGAATATATTAGGAAGAACTAAATCCGGCGGTAATCATAAAACTCACCGGACGGGGGTCCGCGCGGCATGAAGTTCGCGGTCCTCGGATGTGGGGGGAGGAACTTCGGAGGCCTTGAACAACACCTTACATGCGCCTTTGTGTGTCATGTTGTAGAGCTTTCGAAGCGTCTGGTGTTCGGTCGGGACGTACTCCCATAGATTGAATACCCGTCTTTGGTACGGGAGAATCCAGCGGACAAGCATGACCTGGACCACGTTGACAAGCTTGATGTTCTTGTCCTTCATATTTTTGATGCAGTTCTGGAGTCGGGTCAACTCTGTAGGTTCGCCCCAGGTCAGGCCCTTCCTTTCCCAGGAGGTGAGCCGCGTGGGGGTTCCGGGTCGGAATTTGATGGCCGCCGCCAAGTTGGAGCCGCGCGGCTCGGTGATGTAGAACCACCCCGATTGCTACCCTTTCACGGTCTCCACGAAGGAGCCGCTAAGCCAGGTGACGTTAGGCATCTTGCCCACCATGGCCCCTCCGCACTCCGCTTGCTGGACGCTTACGATCTTCGGCTTCACGCAGAAGATTTGTAGCCACAAGCCAAAATGAGGCTTGATGCGGAGGAAGGCCTCGCACATGATGATAAACGCCGAGATGTTGAGGATGAAATTTGGGGCTAGATCATGGAAATCTAGCCCGTAGTAGAACATGAGCCCGCGGACGAAGGGATGAACTGGAAATCCCAGTCCACGGATGAAGTAGGCGACAAACACGACCCTCTCGTGAAGTTCCGGAGTTGGAATGATCTGCCCAGCGTCCGGTAGCCGGTGCACGATGTCTGCGGCCAAGTATCCGGCCGCCCGAAGATTCACGATATGCTTCTCCTTCACGGTGGAGGCCACCCACTTGCCTCCTGCTCCGGACATGTTTAGTTGTGCGGAGAAGACTTGGGCTAGAACCTTTGGAGCTCGAGGAGGCAAGGGTGAGCAAAGGAGGAAGAAGGCGTGGGTGAAAATGGGGGAACCCTTATCCCTTTATAGAGGCGACGAAAGCGGTGCGCCTCCCCACTTGCCCGTTGAGAATCGCTTATTTCCCAAGTGCCACGATTGATGGAGCGGTTGGGTTACCCATACCCGTATTGATGAGAATCCCGTGATAAGGGGACACGATCTTTGCTTTGACAAGACGTGCCAAGGAAACTGCCTCGCAATATGCGTTGTGGCTGGTTGTGGGAAAACGGTTCTGAATGACCCGACCGTAATGACATGTCACGTTGTCTAAAAAAAGTTGTCAGCAGATTGCATTTGTGAAATATCATTCTCTCTACGTTGGTATGTGAAGATCATTTTGCAGATCTGGACATGATTTAAGTGTTCGATAATTACTTCGGAGTATTCGGAGATGGAACCCGCCTTGCAATGCCGAAGCCAAGACTGCACGCCGGACTCATCGCCATTGAAGCCTGGTTCAGGGGCTACTAAGGGAGTCCTGGATTAGGGGGTATCCGGACAGCCGAACTATATACTTTATCCGGACTATTGGAGCGTGAAGATACAAGACTCAAGACTTCGTCCCGTGTCCGGATGGGACTCTCCTTTACGTGGAAGACAAGCTTAGCGATCCGGATAATATATTTCCTTCCTTGTAACCAACTCCATGTAAACCCTAGCCCTCTCCGGTGTCTATATAAACCGGAGGGGTTGGTCCTTAGAAGGCCGATCACAATCACAATCATAATCATCATAGGCTAGCTTCTAGGGTTTAGCCTCTACGATCTCGTGGTAGATCTACTCTTGTACTACTCATATCATCAACATTAATCAAGCATGAAGTAGGGTTTTACCTCCATCGAGAGGGCCCGAACCTGGGTAAACATTGTGTCCCTTGCTTCCTGTTACCATCAGCCTAAGACGCACAGATCGGGACCCCCTACCCGAGATCCGCCGGTTTTGACACCGATAACGGGGTCCCCAGGTATGACAAATGCTTTGTCGTCGAGGCTCACTTCGTCTTCGGAGGGAGGCATTAAATTGTCCTCCTCTCCATCTGCCGCTCGCTCTGGAGGGCTGGCTTGTTCATCCTCCGGCTCTAGATCCTGCTCGAGGGGATCGCCTTCTTGACCTTTGTCAGTAATCAATTATCTCTCTGTGCGGTATCACCGCTTTTTTAACGTGGCGAGACTTAGAGCAGCACCCGGCGTCGGCGCTTTGGTTGCTTCTTGGAGTGGTCATCCTCCATTTGTCTTGTCGCCATTGCCTTCTTTGGGTGTGTCCACCATATATATATATATATATATATATATATATATATATATATATATATATATATATATATATATATATATCATATGATGAGGTGGCGGTCCGATTGCCCGTGGCGATGGTTCCTGTTCGTCTCCTTCATCGTTGTCCATACCATCGATGTCTTCAGAGTCGAAGTCGAGCATGTCGGTTAAATCATCGATAGTGACTACTAAGTGGGTGGTGGGTGGGGCGTGAATTTCTTCGTCGTCCGCATCCCATTCTAGCCGGACATAGTTCGGCCAAGATTCTGCTGACAAAGAGAGAGACCTTAACGAGTTTAGTACATGGCCAAAAGGCTAGTGCTGAAAGATATCAGTGGAGGTGAACTCCATGACCGGCGCCCAGTCGGGTTCGACAGGCACGGGCGCAGGCGGTTCAAAGTCTGTGGCCGAAGACGAGTCTATAGGCTCGGCATCACGGCTCTCGTGAGGGGTAGGGTCAGTATCCGGCTCTATCGCCGCTGAGAGTGCGGCCTCCGTGGCGGGGTCTATCCGCCCGTCCTCGGATGGCGCAATCTGTTCAGGTTTGAAGGCCGGAGTTATTGCTGGTGCGATCTCCTGAACACCGTCCGACGACAGAGCTAAATCGTGCTCGTCGTGATCGTGCGGCGCACTTGGCATGGGCCCGAATCCGTCGAAGATCAAGTCTCCGCGGATGTCACCCGTGTAGTTCAGGTTTTCGAACCTGACCTGGTGGCCAGGGGGTAGCTCTCGATCTGCTCCAGATGGCCAAGCAAGTTGGCCCGCAGTGCGAAGCCGCCGAATACGAAGATCTGTCCGGGGAGGAAAACCTCACCCTGGACCGCATCGCTACCGAAGATCGAAGGAGCCATCAGGCTTTATAGTGACGACACAGTGGAACTCTCAATGAAAGCAGCAATGTCGGTGTCAAAACCGGCGGATCTCGGGTAGGGGGTCCCAAACTGTGTGTCTAAGGCGGATGGTAACAGGAGGCAGGGGACACGATGTTTACCCAGGTTCAGGCCCTCTCTATGGAGGTAATACCCTACTTCCTGCTTGATTGATCTTGATGATATGAGTAGTACAAGAGTTGATCTACCATGAGATCGTAGAGGCTAAACCCTAGAAGCTAGCCTATGGTATGATTGTTCATGTCCTACGGACTAAACCCTCCGGTTTATATAGACACCGGAGGGGGCTAGGATTACACAGAGTCGGTTACAATGGGAGGAGATCTACATATCCGTATCGCCAAGCTTGCCTTCCACGCCAAGGAGAGTCCCATCCGGACACGAGACGAAGTCTTCAGTATGGTCTCTTCATAGTCCAACAGTCCGGCCAAAGGATATAGTCCGGCTGCCCGGATAGCCCCTAATCTAGGACTCCCTCACTCCCCCAAGCTTGTGGGAGACTCTCTTCTTCAATTTGCACAAAATTATATATTTCCCTTAAGGCAGCTTATTTTTTATGAGCGGGGAAATATTTAGCAGAGAAGTAGTAAATCATATCCTGGGGACTATGCACACAACCAGGATCAAGAGAATTAAACCATATTTTAGCATCACCCTTTAATGAGAACAGAAATATTTTAAGGATATAATAGTAGCTAGTTTTCTCATCATTAGTGAGTAGGGTGGCTATATCATTTAATTTAGTAATATGTGCCACAACAGTTTCAGATTCATAGCCATAGAAAGGATCAGATTCAACCAAAGTAATTATATCAGGGTCGACAGAGAAATCATAATCCTTATCAGTAACAAAGATAGGTGAAGTAGCATAAGCAGGATCACATTTCATTCTAGCATTCGGAGTTTTTTCTTTAAGCTTAGCAAATAATTTCTTAAGATCACTCCTATCATTGCAAGCAAGAAAGTCTCTAGCAGTTTCTTCATCCATAACATAACCCTCGAGCTGTGAGCAATTCATATCTAGGGGATAATCTTCATCATCACTTTCATCCATATTATCAGTTTCAATAATTTCATTCTCTCTAGCCCTAGCAAGTTGTTCATCAAGAAATTCACCTAACGACACAGTATTATCAAGCATAGAAGTAGTTTCATCATAAGTATCATGCATAGCAGAAGTGGCATCATCAATAACATGCGACATATCAGAATTAATAGCAGAAGCAGGTTTAGGTGTCGCAAGCTTACTCAAAACAGAAGGTGAATCAAGTGCAGAGCTAGATGGCACTTCCTTACCTCCCCTCATAGTTGAGGGATAAATTTTGGTTTTCTCGTCTTTCAAGTTCTTCATAGTAATCAGCAGATATAAATCCCAAGTGACTCGAAGAATAGAGCTATGCTCATGACAGCGGGCCTTGGAAAATAGTCTTGGTAACCCACAAGTATAGGGGATCGCAATAGTTTTTGAGGGTAGAGTATTCAACCCAAATTTATTGATTTGACACAAGGGGAGACAAAGAATATTCTCAAGTATTAGCAGTGAGTTGTCAATTCAACCACACCTGGATAACTTAATATCTGCAGCAAAGTATTTAGTAGCAAAGTAGTATGATAGTAGTGATAACGGTAGCAAAACTAATATTTTTGGGTTTTGTAGTGATTATACTTGATAACAACGGAAAAGTAAATAGCGAAGACCAATATGTGAAAAACTTCGTAGGCATTGGATCGGTGATGGAGAATTATGCTAGATCGATTATTCATGCAATAGTTATAACATAGGGTGACCTGAGAACTAGCTCCAATTCATCAATGTAATATAGGCATGTATTCGAATATAGTCATACGTGCTTATGGAAAAGAACTTCCATGACATCTTTTATCCTACCCTCCAGGTGGGCGAAGTCCTATTGGAAACTAAGGGATATTAAGGCCTCCTTTTAGTAGAGTACCGGACCAAAGCATTAACACATAGTTTGAGGAGTTCATGTATTCACTATGTGTTAATGCTTTGGTCGAAATACTATTAAAAGGTCATATGTCCTTGAGTTCTCAATGCAACATGTGATCAGATACATGCAAGTTACTTTTCTTGTTACCTTACCATACAAATTGAAAAATTTTGAGTGTGATGCCCGGATAATTAAGCTACTGTAACTACAGATGCCATGTCACCATGATTATTAATGTTAATCTCGCATTGATTCAAACCGATTCAAAATTCAATTTTAAAACAAAGTCAAATAATTATAAATTTTGAAAGTCAAAACTAAAAAGTTCTAGTTGTAGCTAATAAATCATATGTGATTGTGGTGAAGAAACCACATTCCTATAAAATATTTAAGATCTCTAAAATAAATAAAATAGCAACATAAACAAGTAATTAAATGCCTTTTATAATTAACAAAATTTTAAACTATTTTATTTTAGAGTTCAACTTTTGTGGCAGTGGACTAGATTGAAATACTAGTCTAGGTACAACTTTTGTATTTTATAAAACAAAAATAAACTGGTATATAAAAGATGACAAAAAGGGAAAATAAGTAAAAAAGAAAACAGAAAATAGAAAACAACCCCCCCTATGGGCCAACCGGCCCAGCTAACAAACCTTGCCCAGCCCAACCGGGTCACCTCCCTCCTCGCTACAGGAGCGGAGACACGACATGGCGCCCATCGACCGGCGCCACTGCCGACGTCGCCCACACGCCGCCCATCTGACGGCCCACGGAGGGGATAAGGCCGCACCCAGCCCCCTCTCCTTCGCGGAGGAACCCTAGCGCGCCCCAATCCCCACCCGCACACTCTCTCTCCCTCCCGAGCTCGTCCGCCTATTGCCGTTGCCGTGTCGTCGCCGTTGCCGTGGCCTCGACCACTCCTCGGCCAAGCCTTCGTATCCAGAAGACGCAGGCCATCGTACTCAACCCCGAAGTGGACTGCCTCGAGCCGGATCGACAAGACGGCGCCGCATCCGTCGATCCCCTCCGTCAACAACCGCTTTTGTTCATCTTCGACTTGCCCATCTTCGAGCAGCTCCAGCATCCCTGAGTCCTCCTTGGGCTTCGATGTGAGCTCCGCCACTTCCCCTTTTATTCCCGAGCTCGGATTCGAGCTCGAGCACCCTCGCTGTCGCTCCGTAGCTGTCGTCGCCGTCACGGCCGAAACCGCCGTAGCACCGCCTCCTCGCGTGCGAACTGATGCTGCTCGCTAGCTGTTGTGTTGCGCTACTGCTCCTCGTGCTTAGCTGCTACTGTTATACGCTATTGCTTTCCCAAGGCCATGGCCAGAGCCCCGCTTTCGCGTACACGTACGTGTTGTTGCTGCAGCTGCCTGCTCCTGCCCATGGCCGCGGCTGCTGTGCCTCGCCCGCGCGTGCCCGCGACCGCCTACTCTTTCTGGCTGCTATTCTACTGGCGTGCTGCCCATCTGCGCCGCTGCTTTCGGTGTCTTGTTGTTGCTTGCTGCGTTCTATTCTTGTGGCGCCCTCTTCGATGTCTTTGCTGCAGCTGCTCGGCCTGCTAGTGCTGCTGCTAATATGCGTTGTCGCTACTCTCTGCTCTCCTGCATCTTGCCACTGCGCTGCTGCTTGCGGTTGGCCATGGCCAAGGCCAAGGCCATGGCCGAGTATGGCGTGTGCTATGTGTGCGTGTTGTGTGCAGAGCCTCACGACTGGATGTGCCACCACGCCGACCCAAAATCAATTAGGAGCTAACCCCAATTAGTACTAATCAACAACCCCATTAATTAGTCACTGTCAGCAAGGCCCACAACCATTTAGTTTACTTAAATAGAAAAACAATACAATCTGTTAATCAAATGTCTCACTGACACATGGGTCCCACTAGTCTTTTGACCAGTCAAACCTGCTAACTGGGCAGTCCCAGTCAGTGACTGGTGGGACCACAGCGCCCTTGACCAGTCAATGTTGACCCAGTCAAATGCTGACTGGGCAGTTGACTAGGCCCACATCTCAGTCTCTACTGCTGACTGGGCATTTTTATTTCATTTTCGAATTAAATTAATTTTAAAAAAATAATTTTAAACTTTGAAAATTAATATAAAATAAACCGTAACTCGGATTAAAATACTTTGTACATGAAAGTTGCTCAGAACGACGAGGCGAATCCGAATACATGGTCCGTTTGTCAGCCACACATCCCGAGCATAGCGAACACACAAGTTTCCCCTCTGGTTCATATGTTCGAAAACGCAAAACACCGGGGATACTTTCCCGGATGTTTCCCCCCTTGGCTGGTATTATCTATCCCTGCGTTAGATCACCTCTAGCACCGCGTATTGCCATGTTATACTTTGTGATGCTTTGATTGCTCTGTTATTTATTGTGTTCCCTCCGTTACTTCTTTCCGGTAGGCTCCGAGACCGTTGCCAATACCCCATGTGATCGACTACATCGACGACGACCCCTTCTTCTTGCCAGAGGAAACAGGCAACCTCCCCCCCTTGATCACCAGATATCGCCTATTCCTTCTCTCTACTGCTTGCATTAGAGTAGTGTAGCATGTTACTGCTTTCGGTTAAACGTATTCTGCTGCATAGCCTGTCATTGTTGCTACAATTGTTGTTACCCTTACCTGCTATCCTAATGCTTAGTATAGGATGCTAGTGTTCCATCAGTCGCCCTACACTCTTGTCCGTCTGCCATGCTATACTACTGGGCCGTGATAACTTCGGGAGGTGATCACAGGTATATGCTATATACTTTATATTGTTACATTACTTATGATACTGTTCGGAGATGGGGGCTGAAGGGGCAGGTGGCTCCATCCTGGTAGAGGTGGGCCTGGGTTCCCGACAGCCCCCGACTATTACTTTGTGGCGGAGCGACAGGGCAGGTTGAGACCACCTAGGAGAGAGGTGGGCCTGGCCCTGGTCAGCGTTCGCGGATACTTCAATTAACACGCTTAACGAGATCTTGGTATTTGATCTGAGTCTGGCCACTGGCCTATACGCACTAACCAACTACGCGGGAACAGTTATGGGCACTCGACGTCGTGGTATCAGTCGAAGCCTTCGTGACATCAGCGATGTGGCCAGCCGGATTGGACCGTAAGCTGCGCTTGTATTAAGGGGCTAGAGTGCGCTTCGGCCGCCCTCACAACGTGCAGGTGTGTGCAATGGGCGATGGGCCCGGACCCTGCGCCATAGGATTTAGACCCGGCGTCTTGACCTCTCTATTGTGCCTAGGTGGGGCTGCAACGTGTTGATCTTCCGAGGCCGGGCATGACCCGAGAAAGTGTGTCCGCCAAAGGGGATCGGCGTGTTGGGTTATGTGGTGCACCCTGCAGGAAGTTTATCTATTTGAATAGCCGTGATCTTCGGTAACAGGACGACCCGGAGTTGTACCTTGACCTTATGACAACTAGAACCAGACACTTAATAAAACACACCCTTCCAAGTGCCAGATATAACCCGGTGATCTCTCTCACACAGGGCGACAAGGAGAGGATCTCCGGGTAGGATTATGCTGTGCGATGATACTTGGTTAACTTACCATCTACTCTCTTCTACATCTTTTTGCCAAGATGGAGGCTGCGAGCGTAGTCTTCGACGGGACTAGCTATCCCCTCTTATTACGGCATTACTGCGATTCGAAGCCACCGATAAAGCCCCTTGACACATATACCCCTGCATATGTAGTGTATATCCTTGCTTGCGAGTAATTTGGATGAGTACTAACGGTTGATTTCCCCCCCCCCCCCTTTTCCTTTCTTCCTGGTTGTTGCAACCAGATCTTTGGAAGCCTTGAGGAGCGAAGCCACCGTCGTGATGACTCCTACTACACGAAGGTGCCTACTACTACGTGCGGGCCCGGCAGCAACGACCGAGAGCAGTTTAGGAGGATCCAGGCAGGAGGCCTGCGCCTCTTTCGATCTGTATCCCAGTTTGTGCTAGCCATCTTATGGCAACTTGTTTAACTTATGTCTGTACTCAGATTTTGTTGCTTCCGCTGACTCGTCTATGATCGAGCCCTTGTATTAGAGCCCTCGAGGCCCCTGGCTTATATTATGATGCTTGTATGATTTATTTTATTTTTATAGTTGTGTTGTGATATCTTCTGTGAGTCCCTGATCTTGATCATACACGTTTGCGTGTATGATTAGTGTACGATTGAATCGGGGGCGTCACAAGTTGGTATTAGAGCCGACTGCCTGTAGGAATCCCCTTCCACACTTCTTGGCTGAAGTCGAGTCTAGACATTACAAAACTTTTACTAACATGGATGTGTGCCCATGGGCCCACGTCGCCATTGGGTGGTATTAGGATCTTCTATTCCTCGTCTATACTCTGGGATTCTAATCTCTCTTCTATTCAGGTTAAATGATTTTTCTAACTCTAACTCTAGGTTCTCGTAATTACTTCCTCCCGGAGAGCACCTTACTCCATAAGATTGTTTGGTGCACCGAAGGATTTCGAAGATGTTCTCCAATGTTCTCTCGGGACTTTGTGCCCGTTGCTTTTGCAATTCCCTACTTTTGAAATGTCCATGCAGATAAATATAAACACCTGTCGTTCTTACTTTTATTCCCAGTTGATCTTGTTATTACAAGATACCCCGAAATTCTCTCTATTGTTTCGAGAATACTTTGTGCCTACTGTCTTGCAGTTCTTTGCCACCTGAATACCCATATGGAAAATTTCTTACACTTATCGAGTATCCGTTTGTCCCTAGTTGATTTAAGTATTTCACAAAAGTATTCGAAATACCATTCGATCTTTCGAAAATTCTGAACTGCCTATTGCTCTTGAAATTCTTGCTTGCTTGCATTATGGATGCGTTCCATATGACTAGCAATATTCATAGTATCCTTTGTGATTATCATTTTGAGTCTGTTGATTCAATATGTTGCGAATGCTCGCAATCCTCAATCAGAACCTAGAATTCATCCTTCCGGCTTAGACATCATTTTAAACATGGGCTGGATCTCGACCAATCAAATTGTCATCGATTGTACCCCTAAGCATACTCAACTTATCCATCCTTGATCCGAGCGTTTGCTCCTGATCCCTTAATTTGAAAATAATAATTCCTTTGTTAGTTAATCATTGAATTATTCAGATGTTCTATAAACCGATGCATTTGCATTCTTTCTTCCTCTGATTGGGTATCGATACTCACATCAGCTCCGTTGTGGATCGCCATATTAGCTGTTGGATTATTATCCGGCAGTGTACTTCATAATTAATAACCTTGTGAGTTCTTTCTCCGATACATAATGCCTTTGGTACATTGTATCATCTCCTTTTGTCAACCATGCTCTACTTTCGAGCTGGTGCTAATTACTCCCGAAGCTTGTGGTATATGTTTCTAAGATGCCCCAATGAGTTGAACCTATGCCTTCCTTAATCTGTGTGAACCTGAAAGTTTTCATGGGTCATACTCCTCTGGTAATTCACCAGGTGGGTTTTCACACTCAACTCATTTTAATAGAGCAGTGAATGAATGGTCATGTCGACCTTGAACTTTGTGGTCATGCCCATGGACACTATGTAGATCTTATCATGATAGCTACTCTTAAATGAATTTTTCCCTTGGTATAAGTTCATCTTATATCTGGGATCTGGTGTTTTGCAATCGTGGTTCCAGCCCTATAGATATTCCTTGATTCCTTTTCTCAGACAAGTTGAAGTACATGTCTTCTGCAGATCAATGCACCTGTCCAACCTTTACTTTAATCTACCGTTGAGTATTACACTCTGGTATCTGGAGTATATCACGGAACTACATAACTCCTTATGAGTTCTTCATCTAGTATTGCTTCTCACCGATTTCAGATTTTCCCCGGGATCAGATTTATAAGTCACTCAAGAACACCAATAAGTGAATCAATTCCGCACTTTGATTCAATAAGTAATTTCATTGCTTACGAGTTTAATAATCCTTCAAGTCATTCCTAGCCTGATCGGCTATATTATTATTGTGCTAAATTTTAACTGTGCTACCCGTTCCTTCTTCCCGGAGCACAATTTTCGATCATCCTCGTTGTACCATTTCGCCTTGAACAACAAGCTTGATTTCAAGTTGTGTCGTACCCTTGGTTCGAATAACCTTTCGCTTCATCATTCCTTTGACTTGATGTCATGACTGATCGATTACATCTTCATGAAATCTCTCGACAAATGCGTCGTGATCATCATCAGTATTATGAGCTTTTCTAGGATATCAATTGAATTCATGATGAGAAATACCATCCTTGCCTCGATGATTTGTGTTATCATCAACCACTTTATTGTCTTCCCTCCAACACAAACTTGTTCGTGTTTTGTGATAAACCTTGAGTTCCTTGTTGTCCAGCCTTTATTCTTCTTTACCTTGGAGTATTACCATCTTTTGTGACAGGAATGTCATAAGAATTTCACCACCTCTTTAAGAATTCTTGATACAAGTGCTACTTATTACCATCACCATTCCTTTCTTGGTCCCCGTGTTGTTTCTAACCGGAATACCGACAAATGTTCTATGATGTGTAAATCCTAAACTTCTAGCAACCCTATTGCTTTAAAGTTATTGGTCGATAGTTTCATTCTAAGTCTATTGCTTATTGAATCACCCTTCGGACATTGATCATGCTACCTAGCCCATATTTCTGGCGCACCTTTCAACCAATGTTTAGTATGTTTTCCTCGAGCATACATCTTTAAGTCATTTGATCTGAAAAATGTTGTCTCTGTCAGATGTGGGGTTCCAGCAAACCCTTAAGGTTCGAACACTAGGGCGCGGGAAGTCTTTCCCTCCTACCGATCTATGCTCAAGCTCGCTAAGATCTTGCGGATGAACACGACGAACTCACAACACAGAAAGAGACACGAGGTTTATACTAGTTCGGGCCACCGTCGTGGTGTAATACCCTACTCCAGTGTGGTGGCGGTGGATTGCCTCTTGGGATGATGATGAATAATACAAGAGAAGAACAACCACCTGATGTTGAGGTGTTCTTATGCGTATGAACTTGTGGTGTGAGGAGTTGATGAACTGCTCTCTCTTCTTCCCTCCTTCTTTTTTACTACTACGGTGGCTAGTCCTATTTATAGAGGCCCTGGTCCTCTTCCCAAATGTTGAGCGGGAAGGGAGCCAACAACGGCGGGAAAATTTGAAAGGGGACAACTAGTACAAGCTATCCTGACAAAAGCGGTCTTCGCCTGCGAAAGGCCCTAGGATTACGCTGTCTTGGGCTCCACGATGACCTCCGCCTTGCCGTCCTCCTGGTCTTGGTCTTGTTGCACCAATATGGCAACCTTTGTCTGATGCCTCGGTACTCTTCATCTGCGCTTGCCTCCTTAGCACCAAAGAGGAAATGGGGACGCTGCACGCACTGATGCCCGCCTGGCACCCGCCTGGCGCCGTTCGTCATGGCTCACATCACGAGTCCCTCGTGAGGTTTGCCCCACCTTGATATCTCCGCCCCTCGTGAGGCCGCCTGGCTAGGACACTCCAGAGGAAGTCTTGTGTCGTCTGCCTCGCGATGCTTGGACCATCGCGAAGGTCTTGGATGCCTTGTTGATGAAGATAAGCCATACGGGCCTAGCCACGCTGTGGGCCATAGGCAGGAACAAGTCACTGGGACCCTGTTCCCCCGAACACCGGCTTGATAGCCCGGGCCCAAGGCGCGCTCGGGCTTGGCTTCGCGGCGAAGCCAAGGGTCAAGTTTGGAGCACTGCGGGCCCCAAAAGCCTGCGGCCTCGGCTGACGCTGGCGATTGATGGGACGTGGGCGTCTCCGCTTCCCCACGCTGCCTTTGAATCCGCCCGGCTATGCGGCCCCCGCGGCCTACATAGTTATTCCTCCGCCTCTTGCACCTTGCTTCCCCAATTCCTCTGCTTCCTTGCGACTCTGCTTTCCTTCCCCAATCTGACCCGCGCTCCTCCTGCTCCATAGCCATGGCGCCCAAGCAAGCCGAGAAGGGGAAGAGCCCTTTGCCTCTTTTGTCCGCACCTCCGCCCCTTGGCGCGGCGCTTCGGCGATCTCAGCGTGCTCAACGACGAGTCCATGGACAAGGTGCGCCCGATGCTTGCCTCCAGATTCAATGAGTGGGGGGAGACGGTGGCTTGGCCCGCGTCCCGCACTCGCTCGGTCTAGACGGCCACTGAGATTCCAATCTTCATCGACGCCCTCTGGGCAGGCCTGATTCCTCCCTTCTCTGCCTTATTCAACGCTGTGCTTGAGCACTATCAGATCCAGTTGTTGCATCTCGACCCTCAGTCCGTGACACTTCTTGTTGTCTTCGCCTTCATGTGTGAAGCCATGGTGGGCATCGCTCTTTCAATGGCTCTCTTCCGCTACTTCTTCTCATTGCATCTGGCTGACCCTCAGCAGTGCTCAGGGTGCGTGAGCTTCTAGGCTGTGGCCGCGACAGCAGGCGATGTGATTGATTTTGAGCTTCCTCCATCTACGAGCGACTTCCGGATATGATGGGTGTTTGTTGATGTTGGCGTGCTCAGTCCTCTGCTCCAGGCTCCGTTGGGGCCTGCTGTTCCTAACCCCGGCTGGGGCCACCGGCAGCTCGCGAGCCCCGGCCTCACTCGCGTCTGGCTCAGGTTGAAGTTGCTGAAGAATCGCGGCGTGACTGCGCCGATGGTGGTGAAGGAATTCATCCGACGCTGGGTCGCCCCGCTTCAGCGCCATTCTTGCCCAATGTGGACCATACTCAGCAGCCAAGACCACATGAGGTTTCAGGAGTCCGGGCTACTTCTTGGGACGCGGGGGACGGTGCTCAAGGTCCTGACGGGCGTCTCTTTGTCGGCTGAGCTGCCCGAGAATAGTTGCATGCTGTACCGTTGCAAGAATAAGGATGAATTTATAAAGGACATGCCTCTCATTGATGATAGGGGGCCGCGGCCGATCGGCTTGGAGGGGCCTCGGGAGAACCCTGTCATTGTGGTTCCCTTTCTCGCTCCTGATGCTGGGCTCGCCCCGAGTGATGGTGCAGATGGGCGAGCTCGGGCGGAGACCGGCGGCTCGTGTGCTGATGAGCACGCGCCGGGCGGTGACCCTAGGGCATTGTCTTCGGGAGCCTGCCACACCCCTCCCGAGGTGTCAGTTGCTGAGGAGACGCTGTCTGCGACTCCTGAGGCCAAGGCTCCAGGAACCTCGGGTGATCGTGGCGAAACGGTGCCCGGCTGTTCGCCGCAACCGGGCGCCCCTGAAGATATTCTTCCGAGCTCTTGTGCGGCCCCGCTGCGCTATGGCCGTCACGTCCAGCATTTCGGTCATCTTTGCATGGACTTCGAGGAGCTCCGCAAGAGGAAAGGATCCCCCAGTGGCAGCAACGTCTTCGAACCACTGAAGCGGAGGAAGTACTTCGCCATTGACGTGTAAGTGTCGCGTAGTAGTGGCTTTCCGTGTGCTTCTTTCTTCTTCCGACGCTAATCTTTCAGGGCTCCTTCCTCCGATGTCGCTGGATCTCCCGAGAAATGGCCTCCTTCTTCGTCAACTACCCCGCCAGCCGCAGGTGCTCTGAGTCCTGCCCCTGGGGCAGAATTGGTTGAAGGGGCACCCATGCCTTCCTGGCATGCTGATCTTGCGGCCCCGTCGCTGCTCCCCACTGGCCGGGCATGGAGCTTGGCAGGCGTGCCCATGGCTCCTCCGCTGATCTTCGGTGGTAGCTTGTTGGCTTCGGCCCTCGGCCCCTCCTCGAGCAACAAGCCCCAGCAGGCTCAGGCTTCTCGCGAAGATGGGCTGGTGTCGGGTGCGGCGCCAGCCCCCAGCCTCCCGCTGAGGGGTGACGTGCCATGTGGCGCTCCGCCTGCAGCCCCGAGGCAGGGGACGAAGAAGGTCGGGCGTTCGAGCTTGAGCGCGGGCGGAGCATGGTCCGCCATGAGCTCTTTCAGGAGGCGATGACTGCGATGGGCCGGCTTGGTGAAGAGCTCTCGGGTGTTGATTCGCGTCTCGGGGCTGAAGGTCTCCGGCTAGTAGAGGAACGGTGCAAGCTTAAGGTGGCCATCAACCTTGGACGCTATCAGCGTGACCTTGAGAATGCCAAGGCCGAGGCGTCTCTCAAGGCTTCCTACGAAGCCTGCTCTCGGTCCTTGGAGGAGGCTCGCGAGGTGATCGCCGCCGCGAGGCTGCGGAGAAGCACGCGTGGGAACTCCAGGCTTGGAGTGCGTCTCTGGAGCAGCAGGCGGAGGCGCGCAGGGCCGCCCTTGCGTCGCTGAGGGGGATGCCTGCGGAGGAGGAGGAGGTCCAGAAGCGTGAGTAGGTATTGGCCCTGGACGCCATGGAGCGTAGCCGCGAGCTCGAGCAACTGGAGATGAGGGAGCGTCAAGTTGCCCAAGCAGAAGATGCGGTAGGGGCCCATGAGGCTGGAGTCGAGGAGGAGGTGAACCGCCGGGTGGCCGAGGTTCGCGCGGACCAGGAGGGAAGGTACGATCTGAGGCTGAAGCTCGCGGGCGTGGAGGATGAGGGCAGGGCTGCTGCCCTCAGGCCCAGGTTGGACGAGGCGGAGAGGCGCGCGGAAGCCGCGGCCGCAACCCTGGTCACGACGCGGGTGGAATTGGCCTCCGCCCGCACCGAGCTGCACTCCCTCCGGAGACAGGTTGATGATGCAGAGGCCGTCGCGAGGCAGAACACGGAGGAGGTGCTCCGACGCCGAACGCTGGAGCGCGAGCACGCCCCCATGATTCAAGAGCTTCAGAACAGGGCCAATTTCGCCATGGGCCACATTTGCGATGTGGAGGCGCCGACTCCTCACTCGAACAATTATGCTAGCCACCTGACCTTCTTCACCGAGGTGGTGACGCGCCTGGAGGCTCGATCTGCCCAGGCTCGCCAGCTTTTTGAGGAAAGGGGCGCGGCTTGCTTGAGCGTGCTTTCTCGCGCGTCTTCAGCCACCTCCTGAATGCCGACCCCAACTTTGACTTCGACGCCGCCATTGCCCCCATGCCCATGGCTGTCTGGGGTGACTTAGCGCGCTGGGTCAAGGACCGTGTGGACGCGTTGGTCAGGGCCTTCGCTTCGGAGAATGATGTTGTGGTGGTGGTCGCAGACGAAGGCGGCGTGGTCGATGATGGTGACGGGGGCGCCGCCGATGACGGTGATGAGGCCGATGAAGACGACGACGACACGAGTGACGCTTCTGCAAGTGACGCAGCGAGTGACATCTCCGGCTGATCCCTTGTTCTCCTGTCATTTCTCCCTGCGCATGAACTCGGGCATGGCCCTTGTAAACTTGTAAGAGCATTTTGAGGCCCTTGTAAACTTGTAAGAGCATTTTGAGAGGGGAAGCCCCTCATGTAAACAAACCGCAGTTTTTATTTTTCCATGCGATGCGAGTTTGTGTCCTCGTGAACTTGTGAATCCTGATGCGAGTTTTCTGCCTTGGTTTACCTTAGTCAGCGCCAGCCTTGAGCTAGCCTATGATGTGCCGAGTTTCTGAGAACCTTACGGATCTCGCTGCCCTGCCGAAGGGGGCCCCACGTGGAGTGGGCAACAGTTGCAGCGTGCGCTCGGGGCGCGCGTGCTTCACGCAGTCCTACTTGCGAGGAGCTCGTGAGGGAATGGCGACGGACATGCGTCCCAAACAAAGCGAGATCCAGAAGGCAAGAAGTTGCTCAAAACGAGAAAAGGCTCCCCCCGCGCGCATCAATAAAAAATCGGCTTCAACTCAAATCCAGATCCAGAGAGCAAAGCTACAGAAGGAAAGATCCAAAGCAAAAGGCCGCATCCGGCACCTAGTCTAGTCTTCTCGTCTTCAAGTCTTCTCACCAGCGCAGAGTTAAGTGCTGCCACTAGGCGTAGGAGGGAGCCCCAGGGCCTGAGGTTGGCACCCCTGAGACTCCGGGGCATGTACAGCCCCAACTCATTATTACGTGAGAGTGTCACAGGCGGCGAGCTTCACAGGCACCGGGCCTTCTTCACAGGTACCGGCCTTGCGTCATATCACCAGATGAGGGTCCCACCTTGCGCCGCTCTCGACCCCCTCTAAGCCGACAGGAGACCATGACGAAACAGAGGAGGGAAAGTGGACGCTAGCGGTTCCCTCGGCGACCACAGGTCCTTTGCTGGGGGAAGGGTTGGCGAGGCCTCCCGGCAGAGGGCCTACCTCCGAGTGTCGTCAAGCGGCGCACGCCGCGGGGAGGGGCCTTGCTCCTGGCTCCCTCTCGGTGGCCCCCAGCGCATCTCCCTTGCTGGGGCGGGTGTCGCCGCGCCTGGTTCATCGACCGACGCGGCAACCTGGTTCATCTTAGCCCATGGTTAGCGTAAACTTGTTCTTGAGGGACCAGTGGTAACCTGTAATTGCCGCTGTTGGTGCGATCGTCGTGGTTCTCCGTTGGCTCTTGTAAAGCTTCCACTCCTAGCGCCCCTTCTCCCCAATCTTCTCCAACGAACGAGCCGATGTCATCCTCTGGTGCGTACTCTTGGTCCATCATGCGGGGCACGTAGGCTTCCGGGGCCGTCACCCCGAACACCTCGCCATGGTGCCCCACGCTCCACGTTGCTCCGCCCATGACGGCGTCCTGGGGATGACGATACGACACCTTGCCGGAACCATGGGGGTGACGCTTGTGCTTGTGCTCCTTGAGGGCGGCATGGGGGGATTGGAGCCCCCTGCGCTGCCGGCCGTGCTGATGTTGACGAAGCCCCCGTGCGCAACTGGTGGTGCGCAGACGTGGTGATGCTCGCCGTGCGGCGGCCTGCGATGGCACGGGGAAGTCGATAGCGAAGGTGGTGCTCGATGCGCCCGCGTCAACAATTTCGGCGACTCGCTCGAGTAGCGTGTCTTGGCCGCCCTCCATCAGCCTGCATCGCAGCAGCTCTCTTGCCAACGTAAGTGCCGCCCGCATGTTCGCTTGCTCCTGCCGCGAGTGCGGCGCCGTTGCTGCGGCGTGGATCGCCGCTCTCACCGCAACCCGTACTTGTCGTGGGGTAAGGGTGGATGACGCCTGACCGCGCTGTCCGCGCCCAGCGGAGCTTGGTGGCGCCCGCGCCGCTTGAGGTGCGGGGTCGAGATCTCCATGGGCATGCGGCATCGTCCGGGCCGGCCAGGCTGCCCAGCGGTCGGTGCCGGTCCTTGGGTCGCCAGACATCGCAGTCGGTGAACATCGAAGAGCTAGTTGTCGGGGAAGAATCTCCGGCGCACCCCTACCTAGCATGCCAAATATCGGATGTGGGGTTCCGGCAAACCCTTAAGGTTCAAACACTGGGGTGCGCGCGAAGTCTTTCCCTCCTACCGATCTAAGATTTTGCGGACGAACTCGATGAACTCACAACACAGAAAGAGACACGAGGTTTATACTGGTTCGGGCCACCGTCGTGGTGTAATACCCTACTCCGGTGTGGTGGTGGTGGATTGCCTCTTGGGCTGATGATGAACAGTACAAGAGAAGAACAGCCTCCTGAGGTTGAGTGTTCTTGTGTGTATGAACTTGTGGTGTGAGGAGTTGATAAACTGCTCTCTCTTCTTCCCTCCTTCTTTTTTACTACTATGGTGGCTAGTCCTATTTATAGAGGCCCTGGTCCTCTTCCAAAATGTTGAGCGGGAAGGGAGCCAACAACGGCGGGAAAATTTGAAGGGGGACAGCTAGTACAAGCTATCCTAACAAAAGCGGTCTTCGCCTGTGAAAAGCCCTGGGATGACGCTTTCTTGGGCTCCACGATGACCTCCGCCTTGTCGTCCTCCTGGTCTTGGTCATGTTGCACCAATATGGCAACCTTTGCCTGATGCCTTGGTACTCTTCATCTGTGCTTGCCTCCTTAGCACCAAAGAGGAAATGGGGACGTTGCGCGCACTGACGCCCGCCTGGCGCCGTTCGTCATGGCTCACGTCACGAGTCCCTCGTGAGGTTTGCCCCGCCTTGATATCTCTGCTCCTCGTGAGGCCGCCTGGCTAGGCCACTCTAGAGGAAGTCTAGTGTCGTCTGCCTCGCGAGGCTTGGACCCTTGCGAAGGTCTTGGATGCCTTATTGATGAAGATGGGCCGTGCGACTCTTTGCCTAACCCAGCTGTGGGCAGCGAGCAAGTCTGGGGACCCCGTTCCCGAGCATGACGATCTCCTTGTTCACATGATTGTAGAAATCCATCTTTTGGAAATCTCGAGGAATTATCGCTGAGTACATCAGCCACCCCCCTCATCTTCTCCTTGGTTTAATGATGAACTCTTGTTTCAAAACTCGCTTCCATCATTCATTTCCCGAGAATCTTACAATGTCATCTCGTCGATTTGTGCTGCACCTCTTCATCCCAGGCATCCTGAGTCTGAGGTATCCAGACAGCAATCAGATCTGAATCTTGGTCAGATATGAAGGTTTGAACATATTTCCAAGAGTTATAACATTGGTCTCTATATGACTCGGTAAGGTGATGTCAGGCCTAGCACACCTGGCCGGAGGACCTATTGTAGTTGTTCCCTTTTTAGAAGGGTTACTCATTCTTCCATGAGGGAACTGTACGAGTTATTCTATAAGTTGATTCCTATGGATCCTTTGTGTATCCAAGGTCTGATCTTTAGTTGAAGACCATGTCTATGCTTTCTCGAAGCACGTCTATGGTACTCCAGTTTTCATCAAGAACATTTGAAGCACCATGCTAAATGTTTCTTGTTCAAATTACCCAAACACCGTTGTATGGGTAATGTCATGAAATTTCTCTCCCCTTACCTAAAGGGATATCTACTTTATATCCTGTCTTGGATATCATGCTTTGCTTGACTTTGGGAAGGATATACCCCTGACATATGTGTTTAAACACATTTTCCTTTCCATTGTTTTGTTTAACCTTTCTTGTGATCTATATGATCTAAGCAGTAATATTTTTCTGCTTATGTAAACAACTTGGTGTACAACCATGTCAGTAAGACCCTGTTACTATTGTTGATGACATTCCGGTAGCCACTGATGGACAAGAACTTTGCCTAATGGTCCGCCTTGTTCAACGATCAGGAAAATGGTTCTCTTCGTCCCTCTCCCTTGGTACCCATGTTGTTGCCGACTTAACTGAAAGGCTATCCTCTGACTTGCCTTGCTTACATGATCGTGCAAGACGTCACCACCCTTCCTACTTTTAACCCACATGGTGGGCCCATAACCCACAGGTCCCAGGATCAACACCTGACTCTCATGTACACCCCGGTTGCCAAAGATATTCCTCGCGCCTAACTTCGTAGGTAATTCGCGAGCCACCTTTCTAGTGATCTATTCTGGTATCAGACGCAATACTTATTCTTGTTGCCCTAAAAACCCTTTCACCTTCTGATTAGGCATCGAGCGATTGCCTACCCGCTCGAAACTTCCCATGACACCTCCTTACTTTGCTCTCGATGTTTTCCTAAGTTTCAACTCGAGAGATACCTTGGGCCAAAATCCCTGAGCTAATTACCGAATATCAGTCCTTGCAGACATCTGTCCTTGTAGTTTTCCCTCCTACCTTTCGTAAGTACGATGGAGTTCCCGAAGAAAGGATGACGACTTCATCATGATGACCTGAAGCAGAGAAATGAAGACATCAACGTAATAGATCCAGTTCTTCAAGAAGAGGAACCAAGACTGAGAACACTCGCTAGAATTTCGTAACCAGAACCTCCTCCCTTACGCCTCTTAAATCTCGGGACGAGATTTCTTGTAGTGGAGGTGAATTGTGACGCCCGGATAATTAACCTACAGTAACCCTCTACTACTGATGCCACGTCACCACGATTACTAATGTTAATCTCGCATTGATTCAAACCGATTCAAAATTCAATTTTAAAATGAAGTCAAATAATTATAAATTTCAAAAGTCAAAACTGAAAAGTTCTAGTTGTAGCAAATAAATCATATGTAATTGTGGTGAAGAAACCACATTCCTATAAAATATTTAAGTGCTCTAAAATAAATAAAACAACAACGTAAACAAGTAATTAAATGCCTTTTATAATTAACGAAATTTTAAACTATTTTATTTTGGAGTTCAACTTTTGTGGCAGTGGACTAGATTGAAATACTAATCTAGGTACAACTTTTGTATTTTATAAAACAAAAATAAACTGGTATATAAAAGATGACAAAAAGGGAAAATAAGTAAAAAAGAAAACAGAAAACAGAAAACAACCCCCCCATGGGCCAACCGGCCCAGCTAGCAAACCTTGCCTAGCCCAACCGGGTCACCTCCCTCCTCGCTGCAGGAGCAGAGACACGGCTTGGCGCCCATCGACCGGCGCCACTGCCGACGACGCCCACGTGTCGCCCATCTGACGGTCCGTGGAGGGGATAAGGCCGCACCCAGCCCCTTCCCCCTCGCGGAGGAACCCTAGCGCGCCCCAATCCCCACCCCCACACTCTCTCTCCCTCCCGAGCTCGTCCGCCTGTTGCCGTCACCGTGTCGTCACCGTTGCCGTGGCCTCGACCACTCCCCAGGCAAGCCTTCGTATCCAGAAGGCGGAGGCCATCGTACTCAACCCCGAAGTGGACTGCCTCGAGCCGGATCGACAAGACGGCGCCACACGATCGATCCCCTCCGTCGACAACCGCTTCTGTTCGTCTTCGATTCGCCCATCTTCGAGCAGCTCCGGCATCCCCGAGTCCTCCTTGGGCTCTGATGTGAGCTCCGCCACTTCCCCTTTTATTTCCGAGCTCAGGTTCGAGCTCGAGCACCCTCGTTGCCGCTCCGTAGCTGTCGTCGCCGTCACGACCAAAACCGCCGTAGCACCCCCTCCTCGCGTGCGAATTGATGCTGCTCGCTAGCTGCTGTGCTGCGCTACTGCTCCTCATGCTTAGTTGCTGTTGTTATACGCTGTTGTTGTCCCAAGGCCATGGCCGGAGCCCCGCTTTCTGCAGACGTCTGTTGTTATTCTTGCTGCTGCTGCTCCACGCCCATGGCGCTCTCGTGGCTCGCCCAGCGCCGCCGCGACCGCCCTCGCTTATTTGCTACTCTATTGCGCGTGCTTCCCATGTCGTCGCTGCTCGGGTGATGTGCTTGCTGCGTTCTGTGGCTGCCGCGCCTGCTCTTTCTGCTGTGCTGCTGCAGCTGCTCGGCCAGCTAGTGCTGCTGCTAATATGCGATGTCGCTACTCTCTGCACTCCTGCATCTTGCCGCTGCGCTGCTGCTTGCGGTTAGCCATGGCCAAGGCCAAGGCCATGGCCGAGTATGGCGTGTGCTATGTGTGCGTTTTGTGTGCAGAGTCTCACGGCTGGATGTGCCACCACGCAGACCCAAAATCAATTAAGAGCTAACCCCAATTAGTACTAATCAACAACCCCATTAATTAGTCACTGTTAGCAAGGCCCACAACCATTTAGTTTACTTAAATAGAAAAACAAAACAATATGTTAATCAGATGTCTCACTGACACATGGGTCCCACTGGTCTTTTGACCAGTCAAACCTGCTGACTGGGCAGTCCCAGTCAATGACTGGTGGGACCCCAGCGCCCTTGACCAGTCAATGTTGACCCAGTCAAATGCTGATTGGGCAGTTGACTGGGTCCACATGTCAGTATCTACTACTCACTGGGCATTTTTATTTCATTTTTGAATTAAATTAATTTAAAAAAAATTAAACTTTGAAAATTAATATAAAATAAACCGTAACTCGGATTAAAATACTTTGTACATGAAAGTTGCTCAGAACGACGAGGCGAATCCGAAAACGCGGTCCGTTTGTCAGCCACACATCCCGAGCATAGCGAACACGCAACTTTCCCCTCCGGTTCATATGTTCGATAACGCGAAACACCGGGGATACTTTCCCGGATGTTCCCCCCTTTGCTGGTATTATCTATCCCTGCGTTAGATCTCCTCTAGCACCGCGTATTGCCATGTTATATTTTGTGATGCTTTGATTGCTCTATTTTTATTGTGTTCCCCTCTGTTACTTCTTTCCGGTAGGCTCCGAGACCATTGCCAATACCCCCTGTGATCAACTACATCGACGACGACCCCTTCTTCTTGCCAGAGCAACCAGGCAAGCCCCCCTTGATCACCAGATATCGCCTATTCCTTCTCTCTACTGCTTGCATTAGAGTAGTGTAGCATGTTACTGCTTTCGGTTAATCCTATTCTGCTGCATAGCCTGTCATTGTTGCTACAGTTGTTACCCTTACCTGCTATCCTAATGCTTAGTATAGGATGCTAGTGTTCCATCAGTGGCCCTACACTCTGTCCGTCTGCCATGCTATACTACTGGGTCGTGATCACTTCGGGAGGTGATCACGGGTATATGCTATATACTTTATACTGTTACATTACTTATGATATTGTTCAGAGATGGGGGTTGAAGGGGCAGGTGGCTCCATCCCGGTAGAGGTGGGCCTGGGTTCCCGACGGCCCCCGAGTGTTACTTTGTGGTGGAGCGACAGGGCAGGTTGAGACCACCTAGGAGAGAGGTAGGCCTGGCCCTGGTCGGCGTTCACGGATACTTCAATTAACACGCTTAACGAGACCTTGGTATGTGATCTGAGCTTGGCCACTGGCCTATACGCACTAACCAACTACGCGGGAACAGTTATGGGCACTCGACGTCGTGGTATCAGCCGAAGCCTTCTTGACGTCAGCGACTGAGCGGCGCGCGCCGGATTGGACCGTAAGCCTGCGCTTGTATTAAGGGGGCTAGGTCTGCTTCCGGCCGCCCTCGCAACGTGCAGGTGTGCAATGGGCGATGGGCCCAGACCCCTGCACCATAGGATTTAGACCGGCGTGCTGACCTCTCTGTTGTGCCTAGGTGGGGCTGCGACGTGTTGATCTTCCGACGCTGGGCATGACCCAGGAAAGTGTGTCCGGTCAAAGGGGATCGAGCGTGTTGGGTTATGTGGTGCACCCCTGCAGGGAAGTTTATCTATTCGAATAGCCGTGATCTTCGATGTGGGGCGACCCGGAGTTGCACCTTGACCTTATCACAACTAGAACCAGATACTTAATAAAACACACCCTTCCAAGTGCCAGATATAACCCCGTGATCACTCTCACATAGGGCGACGAGGAGAGGATCTCGGGGTAGGATTATGCTATGCGATGATACTTGGTTAACTTACCATCTACTCTCTTCTACATGCTGCAAGATGGAGGCTGCCAGAAGCGTAGTCTTCGACAGGACTAGCTACCCCCCTCTTATTCTGGCATTCTGCAGTTCAGGCCACCGATAAAGCCTCTTTACACAGATACCCATGCATATGTAGTGTAGATCCTTGCTTGCGAGTACTTTGGATGAGTACTCACGGTTGATTTCTCCCCCTTTTCCTTTCTTCCTGGTTGTTGCAACCAGATGCTGGAGCCCAGGAGCCGGACGCCACCGTCGACGACGACTCCTACTACACCGGAGGTGCCTACTACTACGTGCAGGCCGCTGGCAATGACCAGGAGTAGTTTAGGAGGATCCCAGGCAGGAGGCCTGTGCCTCTTTCGATCTGTATCCCAGTTTGTGCTAGCCATCTTATGGCAACTTGTTTAACTTATGTCTGTACTCAGATATTGTTGCTTCCGCTGACTCGTCTATGATCGAGCACTTGTATTAGAGCCCTCGAGGCCCCTTGCTTGTATTATGATGCTTGTATGACTTATTTTATTTTTAGAGTTGTGTTGTGATATCTTCCCGTGAGTCCCTGATCTTGATCGTACACGTTTGCGTGTATGATTAGTGTATGATTGAATCGCGGGCGTCACATTGTGTCACTTGGGATTTATATCCGCTGGTCACTATGAAGAACTTGAAAGACGAGAAAACAAAAATTTATCCCTCAACTACGAGGGGAGGTAAGGAACTGCCATCTAGCTCTGCACTTGATTCACCTTACATTTTGAGTAAGCTTGCGACACCTAAACCTCGCTTACGCTATTAATTACGATATGTCGCATGTTATTGATGATGCCATACGCTATGCATGATACTTATGATGAAACTACTTCTATGCTTGATACTACTGTGCCACTTGGTGAATTTCTTGATGAACAACTTGCTAGGGCTAGAGAGAATGAAATTATTGAAACTGATAATATTGATGAAAGTGATGATGAAGATTCTCCCCCTAGATATGAATTTCCTATTGTGCCTGAGGGTTACGTTATGGATGAAGAAACTGCTAGAGACTTTCTTGATTGCAATGATAGAAGTGATCTTAAGAAATTATTTGCTAAGCTTAAAGAAAAAACTTTGAATGCTAGAATGAAGTATGATCTTGCTTATGCTACTTCACCTATTTTTGTCACTGATAAGGATTATGAATTCTCTATTGATCCTGATATAATTACTTTGGTTGAATCTGATCCTTTTTATGGCTATGAATCTGAAACTGTTGTGGCACATCTTACTAAATTAAATGATATAGCCACCCTGTTCACTAATGATGAGAAGACTCGCTACTATTATATCCTTAAGATATTTCCTTTCTCATTAAAGGGTGATGCTAAGATATGGTTTAATTCTCTTGGTCCTGGTTGTGTGCGTAGTCCCTAGGATATGATTTATTACTTCTCTGCTAAATATTTCCCTGCTCATAAGAAACAAGCTGCTTTAAGAGAAATATATAATTTTGTGCAAATTGAAGAAGAGAGTCTCCCACAAGCTTGGGGGAGGCTTCTCCAATTACTTAATGCTTTTCCTAATCATCCTCTCAAGAAAAATGAAATCCTTGATATCTTTTATAATGGACTAACCGATGCTTCCAGAGACCACTTGGATAGTTGTGCTGGTTGTGTTTTCAGGGAAAGAACAGTTGATCAAGCTGAAATTCTATTGAATACTATGTTGACTAATGAAAATAATTGGACCCTTCCTGAACCAACTCCTAAGCCAACTCCGAAGAAAAGGGGTGTCCTATTTCTCAGTCCTGAAGATATGCAAGAGGCAAAGAAATCTATGAAAGAAAAAGGTATTAAAGCTCAAGATGTTAAGAATTTACCTCCTGCTGAAGAAATACATGGTCTTAATTCATCACCTATTGAAGAAACACATGGTTTTGATAACCCGACATAGGTAGTAAAGGTAAATTCTCTCTATAGATTTGATGAAGGTGATATTCCTCGTTATAAGTCTGCTAGCCAATGCTTAGATGAGTTTGATAATTTTATTGTCAAACAAGAAAACTTCAATGCTTATGTTGGTAGAGAATTAAAACGCAATGCTTATATGATTGAACACTTGAGTGATTATATGTCCAGAGTTAAAGGTGAACTTAAACTCATTTGCAAACATGCTTCTATGGTTACCACTCAAGTAGAACAAGTACTTAAGGCTCATAATGATTTGCTCAATGAATTGAATAGTAAGAATAATGACTTTGCTGTTAGAGTTGCAACTAGGGGGGGTAAAGTGACTCAGGAACCTTTGTATCCTGAGGGCCACCCTAAGAGAATTGAGCAAGATTGTCAAAGAAATAATGTTGATACACCTAGTCCTTCTAAAAAGAAGAAAAAGATAAATGATAGGACTTTGCATGCTTCTAGTGAACACTGGCGACACACGGAGAATCACAATGATATTTCTATTTACGATCTTTGAAACACAATCTGGTAATGAACATGAACCTAGTGATAATGTTAATGATGATGTTTATGTTGATGCTCAACCTAGTAATGATAATGATGTGGAAATTGAACCTTCTATTGATCTTGACAACCCACAATCAAAGAATCAACGTTATGATAAGAGAGACTTTGTTGCTAGGAAGCACGATAAGGAAAGAGAACCATGGGTTAAGAAACGTATGCCTTTTCCTCCTAAACCATCCAAGAAAAAGGATGATGAGGATTTTGAGCGCTTTGCTGAAATGATTAGACCTATCTTTTTGCGTATGCGTTTGACCGATATGCTAAAAATGAATCCTTATGCTGAGTATATGAAAGGAATTGTTACAAATAAGAGAAAGATACCGGAAGCTGAAATTTCCACCATGCTTGCTAATTATACTTTTAAGGGTGAATACCAAAGAAGTTAGGAGATTATGCAAGTGAAAGGCAATTATGACGATATATGATGAAATGATTGAGATGAGAGAAGCTGGTATGAACTCGACCTCTCTTTTTTTGTAAATATGATTAGTTCATCGTTCCTGATTCAGCCTATTATGAATAAACATGTTTGCAATGACAATTAGAGATTATAGTTGCTTATGCCATGCTTAATTAGCTAGGAGTTTATAATGGTTTACCTTGCGTGCCAACATGCCATTAAAATGGTTCTGATGTGGTATGATAAGGTGGTATCCTCCTTCGAATGATTCGAGTGACTTGACTCACGCATGTAGTTGAAACAAAATCAACATAGCCTTCATGATATTTATGTTCATGGTGGATTATATCCTACTCATGCTTGCACTCAATGTTTATTAATTTTAATGCATGTTCATGACTGTTGTCGCTCTCTAGTTGGTCGCTTCCGAGTCTTTTGCCAGCCTTCACTCGTACTAAGCGAGAATACTGCTTGTGCATCCAATCCCTTAAACCCCAAAGTTATTCCATATGAGTCCACTATACCTTCCTATATGCGGTATCTACCTACCGTTCCAAGTAAATTTGTATGTGCCAAACTCCAAACCTTCAAATGAAATTTTGTTTTGTATGCTAAAATAGCTCATGTATCAACTAGGATTGTATGTATCTTCCATGCTAGGCGGGTTATTCTCAAGAGGAGTGGACTCCGCTCCTCACTCACGAGAAAATGGCTGGTCACCGGGATGCCCAGTCCCATGCTTTATGCAAATCAAATCAAAATAATTGCAAACAAAACTCCCCTAGGATTGTTGTTAGTTGGACAGTACCCATTGTTTCGGATCAGCCGTGGAATGTGCTTGTTGGTGGTGGGGGAGTATAAACTTTACCATTCTGTTTGGCAACCGCCTATAATGTGTGTAGCATGGAAGATATCACCATCTCTCGGTTGTTGTGTTGACAATGAAAGTATGCCGCTCAAAATATTATCTATCTCTATTTCAAAATCAAGCTCTGGCACCTCTACAAATCCCTGCTTCCCTCTGCGAAGGGCCTATCTGCTTACTTTTATGTTGATCATCACCCTCTTATTAAAAAACACCAGCTAGAGAGCACCGCTGTCATTTGTATCCATCATTATTAATACATATTGGGTATGACTATGACTGGATCTCTTTTACCATGAATTGCAATGTTTAGTCAGTCCTTGATCTTTAAAGGTGCTCTGCATTTATGTTTTGCGGTCTCAGAAAAGGGCTAGCGAGATACCATCTTGTTATATCATATTATGAGTGTTTTGAGAAAGTGTTGTCATCCGAGATTTATTATTATTGCTCGCTAGTTGATTATGACATTGACATGAGTAAACATGAGACCTAAGTGTTATTGTGAATGTGGTTAGTTCATAATCTTTGCTGAAAACTTGAATGTTGGCTTTACATATTTACAACAACAAGAGCAAACAGAGTTTGTAAAAGTTTTTCTTTATCACTTTGAGTTTATCAACTGAATTGCTTGAGGACAAGCAAAGGTTTAAGCTTGGGGGAGTAGATACGTCTCCAACGTATCAACTTTTCCAAACACTTTTGCCCTTGTTTTGGACTCTAACTTGCATGATTTGAATGGAACTAACCCGGACTGACGCTGTTTTCAGCAGACTTGCCATGGTGTTATCTTTGTGCAGAAACAAAAGTTCTCGGAATGGCCTGAAACTTCACGGAGATTATTTTTGGAAATAATAAAAAATATTGGTGAAAGAATCAAGGCCAGGGGGCCCACACCCTGTCCACGAGGGTGGGAGGTGCGCCCCCCTGCCTCGTGGGCCCCCTGGAGCTCCACCGACCTCAACTCCAACTCTATATATTCGCGTTCGGGGATAAAAAAACACAGAGAAGGATTCATCGTGTTTTACGATACGGAGCCGCCGCCAAGCCCTAAACTTTCTCCAGAGGGATGATCTGGGGTCCTTCCTGGGCTCCGGAGAGGGGAATCCGTCGCCATCGTCATCATCAACCTTCCTGCATCACCAATTTCATGATGCTCATCGTCGTGCGTGAGTAATTCCATCGTAGGCTTGCTGGACGATGATGGGTTGGATGAGATTTATCATGTAATCGAGTTAGTTTTGTTAGGGTTTGATCCCTAGTATCCACTATGTTCTGAGATTGATTTTGCTATGACTTTGCTATGCTTAATGCTTGTCACTAGGGCCCGAGTGCCTTGATTTCAGATCTGAACCTATTATGTTTTCATGAATATATGTGAGTTCTTGATCCTATCTTGCAAGTATATAGTCACCTACTATGTGTTATGATCTGGCAACCCCGAAGTGACAATAATCGGGACCACTCCCGGTGATGACCATAGTTTGAGGAGTTCATGTATTCACTATGTGTTAATGCTTCGGTCGGGTACTCTATTAAAAGGAGGCCTTAATATCCCTTAGTTTCCAATAGGACCCCGCTGCCACGGGAGGGTAGGACAAAAGATGTCATGCAAGTTCTTTTCCATAAGCATGTATGACTATATTCGGAATACATGCCTATATTATATTGATGAATTGGAGCTAGTTCTGTGTCACCCTATGGTATAACTGTTACATGAATAATCGCATCTGGCATAATTCTCCATCACCGATCCAATGCCTACGAGCTTTTCATATATTGTTCTTCGCTTATTTACTTTTCCGTTGCTACTATTGCAATCACTACAAAACCCCAAAATATTACTTTTGCTACCGTTACCGTTACTTCCATACTACTTTGCTACTAAATACTTTGCTGCAGATACTAAGTTATCCAGGTGTGGCTGAATTGACAACTCAACTGCTAATACTTGAGAATATTCTTTGGCTCCCCTTGTGTGGAATCAATAAATTTGGGTTGAATACTCTACCCTCGAAAACTATTGCGATCCCCTATACTTGTGGGTTATCAATGTGATATGGTCAAGACATGATGCTAAATTTTATTCTATGAGATGATCATGTTTTGTAACGGAGTTATCGGCAACTGGCAGGAGCCATATGGTTGTCGCTTTATTGTATGAAATGCAATTGCCATGTAATTGCTTTAATTTATCACTAAGCGGTAGCGATAGTCGTAGAAGCAATAGTTGGCGAGACAACAACGATGCTACGATGGAGATCAAGGTGTCGCGCTGGTGACTATGGTGATCATGACCGTGCTTTGGATATGGAGATCAAAGGCACAAGATGATGATGGCCATATCATATCACTTATATTGATTGCATGTGATGTTTATCCTTTATGCATCTTATTTTGCTTAGTTCGACGGTAGCATTATAAGATGATCTCTCACTAAATTTCAAGGTACAAGTGTTCTCCCTGAGTATGCACTGTTGTAAAAGTTTGTCGTGTCGAGACACCACGTGATGATCGGGTGTGATAAGCTCTACGTTCACATACAACGGGTGTAAGCCAGTTTTGCACACGCAGAATACTCGGGTTAAACTTGACGAGCCTAGCATATGCAGATATGGCCTCGGAACATTGAGACCGAAAGGTCGAGCATGAATCATATAGTAGATATGATCAACATAGTGATGTTCACCATTGAAAACTACTCCATCTCACGTGATGATCGTACATGGTTTAGTTGATATGGATCACGTGATCACTTAGATGATTAGAGGGATGTCAATCTAAGTGGGAGTTCTTTAGTAATATGATTAATTGAACTTTAATTTCTCATTAACTTAGTACCTGATAATATTTTGCATGTCTATGTTGTTGTAGATAGATGGCCCGTGCTGTTGTTCCGTTGAATTTAATGCGTTCCTAGCGAAAGCTAAGTTGAAAGATGATGGTAGCAACTACACGGACTAGGTCCGTAACTTGAGGATTATCCTCATTGCTGCACAGAAGAATTACGTCCTGGAAGCACCGCTAGGTGCCAAACCCGCTGCAGGAGCAACGCCAGATGTTATGAACGTCTGAGAGCAAAGCTGATGACTACTCGATAGTTTAGTGTGCCATGCTTTATGGCTTAGAACCGGGACTTCAACGACGTTTTGAACGTCATGGAGCATATGAGATGTTCCAGGAGTTGAAGTTACTATCTCAAGCAAATGACCGGACTGAGAGATATGAAGTCTCCAATAAATTCTAAAGCTGCAAGATGGAGGAGAATAGTTCTGTAAGTGAGCATATACTCAAAATGTCTGGGTATAACAATCATTTGATTCAACCGGGAGTTAATTTTCCTGATGATAGTGTCATTGACAGAATTCTTCAATCACTGCCACCAAGCTACAAGAGCTTCGTGATGAACTATAACATGCAAGGGATGGATAAGACAATTCTCGAGCTCTTCGCAATGCTAAAGGCTGCAAAGGTAGAAATCAAGAAGGAGCATCAAGTGTTGATGGTCAACAAGACCACCAGTTTCAAGAAAAAGGGTAAAGGGAAGAAGGGGAACTTCAAGAAGAACATCAAGCAAGTTCTTTGCTCAAGTGAAGAAGCCCAAGTTTGGACCTAAGCACGAGGCCCAGTGCTTCTACTGCAAAGGGACTAGTCACTGGAAGCGGAACTGCCCCAAGTATTTGGCGGATAAGAAGGATGGCAAGGTGAACAAAGGTGTATGTGATATACATGTTATTGATGTGTACCTTATTAATGCTCGCAATAGCACCTGGGTATTTGATACTGGTTGTGTTGCTAATATTTGCAGCTCGAAACAGGAACTACAGATTAAGCGAAGATTGGCTAAGGACGAGGTAACGATGCGCGTTGGAAATGGTTCCAAAGTCGATGTGATCGTAGTCGGCACACTACCTCTACATCTACCTTCGGGATTAGTTTTAGACCTGAATAATTGTTATTTGGTGCCAGCGTTAAGCATAAACATTATATCTGGATCTTGTTTGATGCGAGACGATTATTCATTTAAATTAGAGAATAATGGTTGTTCTATTTATATGACTAATATCTTTTACGGTCATGCACCCTTGAAGAGTGGTCTATTTTTTTGAATCTCGATAGTAGTGACACACATATTCATAATATTGAAGCCAAAAGATGCAGAGTTGGTAATGATAGTGCAACTTATTTGTGGCACTGCCGTTTGGGTCATATTGGTGTAAAGCGCATGAAGAAACTCCATTTCGATGGACTTTTGGAGTCACTTGATTATGAATCACTTGGTACTTGCGAACCATGCCTCATGGGCAAGATGACTAAAACTCCGTTCTCCGGAACAATGGAGCGAGCAACAGATTTGTTGGAAATCATACATACTGATGTATGTGGTCCGATGAATGTTGAGGCTCACGGTCGGTATCGTTATTTTCTCACCTTCACAGATGATTTGAGCATATATGGTATATCTACTTGATGAAACATAAGTCTGAAACATTTGAAAAGTTCAAAGAATTTCAGAGTGAAGTGGAAAATGATCATAACAAGAAAATAAAGTTTCTACGATCTGACCGTGGAGGAGAACATTTGAGTTACTAGTTTGGTCTTCGTTTGAAACAATGCGGAATAGTTTCGCAACTCACGCCAGCTGGAACACCACAGCGTAATGGTGTGTCTGAACGTCGTAATCGTATTATACTAGATATGGTGCGATCTATGATGTCTCTTACTGATTTACCGGTATCGTTTTGGGGTTATGCTTTAGAGACGGTTGCATTCACGTTAAATAGGGCACCATCTAAATCCGTTGAGATGACACCTTATGAACTGTGGTTTGGCAAGAAACCAAAGTTGTTGTTTCTTAATGTTTGGGGTTGCGATGCTTATTTGAAAAAGCTTCAAACTGACAAGCTCGAACCCAAATCGGAGAAATGTGTCTTCATATGATACCCAAGGAGACTGTTGGGTACACCTTCTATCACAGATCCAAAGGCAAGACATTCATTGCTAAGAATGGATCCTTTCTAGAGAAGGAGTTTCTCTCGAAAGAAGTGAGTGAGGAAAGTAGAACTTGATGAGGTAACTGCACCTGCTCCCTTATTGGAAAGTAGTTCATCACAGAAATCTGTTCTTGTGACTCCTACACCAATTAGTGAGGAAGCTAATGACGATGATCAACTAACTTCAGATCAAGTTACTACCAAACCTCGTAGGTCAACTGTCGGTGTCAAAACCGGTGGATCTCGGGTAGGGGGTCCCGAACTGTGCGTCTAGGCGGATGGTAACAGGAGACAAGGGACACGATGTTTTTACCCAGGTTCGGGCCCTCTCGATGGAGGTAAAACCCTACTCCCGCTTGATTAATATTGATGATATGGGTAGTACAAGAGTAGATCTACCACGAGATCAGAGAGGCTAAACCCTAGAAGCTAGCCTATGGTATGATTGTTGTTCGTCCTACGGACTAAAACCCTCCGGTTTATATAGACACCGGAGAGGGTTAGGGTTACACAGAGTCAGTTACAATGGGAGGAGATCTACATATCCGTATCGCCAAGCTTGCTTTCCACGCCAAGGGAAGTCCCATCAGGACACGGGACGAAGTCTTTAATCTTGTGTCTTCATAGTCCAGGAGTCCGGCCAAAGGTTATAGTCCGGCCATCCGAACATCCCCTAATCCAGACTCCTCAAGAGCCCACGAACCAGGCTTCAATGACGCACGAGTTTGGCGCGAGGTTGTCTTCGGCATTGCAAGGCGGGTTCCTCCTCTGAATACTTCATAGAAGATTTTGAACACAAGGATAGTGTCCGGCTCTGCAAAATAATTTCCACATACCACCGTAGAGAGAATAATATTTACACAAATCCAATCTGCTGACGTATTTCACAGCGTGACATCACACCACGACCAAGCCTTTATTCGAATCGTTTTTACTGTCCCACCTCAGTGCACTTAGCGAGGAGGTTTCCTTGGCACGTCTTGTTGAAGCAGAGATCGTGTCCCCTTATTCCGGGATTCTCATCAATACGGGCGTGGGTAACCCAACCGTGCCATTAATTTACGGCGCTTGGGAGATAAGCAAGTTTTATCAGGCTGGTGGGGGCACGTAGTTTTTGTCCGCCCATATAAGGGGATAAGGATCCACCTTTTCCATCTACGCCTTCTTCCTCCTTCGCTTATCCATTTTCGCGCACTCGAGCTCCAGCGCCCAAGTCCGCACACCCCACCTCAACCTTCTCCAGCCATGTCCGGAGTGGGAGGCAAGTGGATGGTCTCCTCCATCACGGAGGGACACATCAAAAAGCTGAGGGAGGCCGGATACTTGTCTAACGACATCGCGCACCGGCTCCCAGATAAGGGGCAACTCATCCCCACCCCGGGCCCCATGAGAGGGTGGTGTTCCTCACCCATTTCCTCCATGGACTAAGTTTCCGCTTCACCCATTTGTCCGGGGCTCATGTTCTACTACGGCCTGGATTTCCACGATCTGGCCCCGAACTTCATCCTCAACATCTCGGCGTTTATCGTCGTGTAATGCGAGGCCTTCCTCCGCATCAAGCCCCACTTGACTTATGGCTGAAGACCTTCAATGTCAAGCGAAGGTAGTGGGCGGCCAGCAAGCCGGAGTCTTGGAGGCGCCATGGTGGGCAAGATGCCCAACGTTACATGGCTCGAGGGCTCCTTCGTGGAGACTATAAAGGGGTGGCAATCGGGGTGGTTCTACATCACCGTGTCGCGTGACCCTGAATGGGCAGCGGCCCCCGAATTCCGATCTGCCATCCCCACACAGCTCACCTCCTGGAAAGAGAAGGGCCTGTCGTGGGGTAATTCGGAAGAGCGGACCGGACTCCAAACCTGCGTCCAAGACCTGGTGGACAAAGAGGTTAAACTCGTCAACGTAGTCTAGGTCATGCTCATCCGTCGGATCCTCCCGTGTCAACGACGGGATTTTAACTTGTGGGAGTTCAACCTGGCCCAGCATCAAACTCTGACCAGGCTCTTTGACACCACGCACGAGGATGCCTGGAAGGTGCTATTCAAGGGCGCCGAGGTTCCCCCTCCCATCACCGAGGATCGCGGATTCCGCGCGAAGCGCCAAGCCAGCGTAGTAAGCTTATTTTACCCTTTACGGGATACTTGTTTCTCATAGTTTAACTCTATGAGGGATCTAAGCTCCCGTTCCTTTGACAGAATGGCGAAGAAGACCGGACAGATCGATTGCCCGGCTCCTTTGCCGAAGACCAGCAGACGCTTGGCCGACGGGCTGCTGGTTCCGGCACCTTCCGGGGTGCCGGAGAAAAAGGCCAAGAAGAAGGCCACGGGAACTCGAAAGAGTTCCCGGCGCCTGGTGGTGCCGAACTCATCGTCCGATGACTCCGAGGCGGACTCCTCCCACGAAGACAAGGAGGAGGAAGAAGAGGTCTCTCCCCCTCCAGCGTGGGGAGGAACGAAAAGGAAGGCCGCCCCAACTGGGGGGCGGAGGGTCCAAGAAGGGAAGGACCCTTCCTTCGGACTACTCCACCAATGCCGACGACTGCGAAGAGGAGTGGCCATCCAGGGCCAAGCCCCTGGCAAAATCGTAAGTATCCGGATACCAAAATAACTCATGGCGTTCCTTTATTGCACAGTATCTTCTGACGCCGAATGTAATCATGCAGCCCACCCAAGGCCGGGCTCGATGCTTCGTCGGGCGGTTCCCTGGGTTCGTCGGATGTGAATAGCACTTCACTTCTGACCGCCTCCTCTCCTCGCGCTGCCGATGATGCCGAGGTGGCGTCCCAAAAGGGGCAAGCCAGGAGGGGGTGGTCCTGGAGGCGCTGCAAGGCGTCCTCCTAGACTCCAGGCGCAAAGGGGATAAAACCCCCAAGGGCTCCAAGTCCGGCCCTAGGCCGGACACCGCCCCGGAACCTTCAGTGGTTCCGGAGTCCGGCGGGCGCCCCCCTAGTAGGAAGGGCAAGACTACGACGCCGGTGACCTCCGTCCAACCGGAGGCACCGGATAATCTGCTGGCGGTGCTTAACGGTGCCTCCATCGACGAGGAGCACCGCACTATTATGAGTGTGGTGATCCAGAAGGTTCAGTCTACCAAGAGCGGGCTGGTGAAGCTCGTGCCGACCTTCTAACAGGCTTTGAGGTATGTATTTAAGATATGTAAAATATTACCGCATAGGCGGTAGCCCCTAATGCTCAGTTTGGTGTTGGAAAGAAAAGCCGAACTGAGGATCAAAAGATATACGCAGGAGTCTAACATAAGTATGTCAATATGGGAATGCAGGCTGTCTTTGACCTCTGCCGCCTTGATCAAGGAGGTCGAAGCATTGAAGCGAGCCTCGGCGGTCCGAGAACGAGCTCGGCCTTGCCAAGAAGCAGCTCGAGGGCAAGGAAGGTAAGTAATACCTTATGTAAGTGTATAAAAAGATGTGGTTGCAAAAATGACAGGACCAACATGAGTATTACAGGGCCACAACCTGTGGCGACCCTGAAGGAAGCGTTGTCCAAGGCCGAAGAAAATGCGGTCGTGGAGCGTACCCAGCGAGAAAAGCCGGAGGCGCGGGTGGCGGAGGTGCAGCAAGAGCTCCGGGCTCTCGTGGAAAAACACGAGAGTTTGGAGCTTGACTCAAAGACTCGAGAGTCCGAGCTCGCCTCGGCGCTTGAGAGCGCTGAATCTGCCAAGGCCGAAGCCCAAAAAGCCCTCCAGGAAATTGAGGCGATGAAGAAGATAGCGGCGGGCAAGGCATTCTTTATGCAAAGCAAGCACGTGAAAGTGAATTACTTGTTACTTACCCGAGTCCGGAGCTCTCCAGGAGCATTCGCAAATCTTCCCCGGAGTGTGTCCAACGCCACCGCATTCTACCCAGCCGAAGAGGGGAGCTCGATGGAGAAGGTGTTCTGGTCTCAGTATGCTAAGGCCGGACACCCGGTGCCCTTGAGCGACCAGCTGAAGCAGCTGGTCGAGCTCCATAAGGTGGCCGAACAGGCCATGAAGGGTCTCAGAGTCCGGTTATGGCACTGGGAAGCCATGCACAGGAGCTACTGAGTGGTGAGGCGGCTGGTGGACGCCTGTCCATGGATTGAAGTCATCAAGCGTTCCGTATGCATCGAAGGTGCCCGTAGGGCCCTTGCCCGTGCTAAAGTGCACTAGGGCAAGATGGACGCTGAGAAGCTTGTGACGGACGGACCACCGCCGGGCAAGGAGCATCGCAAGCCCGAGATGTATTATGAGGGCGTCCTGAAGGGTGCCCGCCTTATAGCGGATGAGTGCTCCAAAGATGTAATTTTTGAGTAAACTCGCATTTGTGATCCTGTACGCTGAAAACTTGTTCATATGCGCTAAGCAACGCTTTTTGAATTTAAAATATTACCTTTTGTGCAGCCGTTTATTAAAATTGAGAGATGGAGAGTCGTCGGCTTCTGCCCCCATGCCACGAGTGCTGGGGTGTTCGGGATAAACTTGAGCGCTCTTTTTCCCATTCTTGGGTCCTTCGAGGGAGGCGCTCAACACAACGAACAAGGCAATCGGACTATAATGCTTGAACACTCTCACTTAGCCATAGAATTCTATAATTTTAAATTTCGTGAAGCCCCTAGTATTCGGAAGACCGAGGTCGGGGCGCTATCCACGCCTAGGCCAGACAAAGCCGACTCCTCGCTCTAAGCGGCATAAGTCTTTAGGGACTCGAAAACCTCTCGAGCAGCGACCAGCTCTTGCCCTATCATGACGGTCAGTTTTAGCTTTCTCCAATGAGGTGCTTAGCCCAGCTCAACCGGGGCACAATTGCAGTGGTTCTCCCAGTGTTACCTTAGCCGATATAACAGAACGTAAGGTACCAAAACATGGGAGCCGGGCAAACCCAACTATTGACCCAAGACATGATTCGGAGCCGATGCATATAATGCTATAAGTTCGGGGTGCCGCACTCATGAGAGTGTTCAGACTTCTCACACCATATTCTGGGGTACGTAAGCCCCTGGTGTATTGGCCGTACCAAAGTGTACGGTTGCATAATGTCATAACTGAACATATTTTTATATATATAAAAAAGGAATGCAATAATAGACAAAAGCTATGTATTGTTTATTCGAAAAGTCTGCGGTAAAAGCAGAACGATACAAATAGTGCGATAAGCAAGAGATGGGACTATTTGACTTGTCCCCCTCCAGGGGCGAGCTGCGGGATGATATGTGAAACAAGTATACTGCTCGTTATGGAGACCACCTAGACAATCGACGTAGCTTTCTGTGTCCCTGGCTGTTGCATCGTGTGTACGACGATTATACTGCCGGACAGGCCTTCCGGAAGGTGGGGTCCTGAAAGTAAGAAAAAGAATGACAAAATCGGAGCCCACAGTGCGGTTGAGCCGCATTTTGGGCATGCCGTGGTCGTGCCCCTCCCCCTATGCCCATGGTATTTCCAGAGCGTAGTTATGTACGTGTAGTACTGGTTTCGCAATTTCGCGAGGGCTGGGGTTGGGACCGCATTGCTACGCGTGCTCGGTACGTGCCAGGCAGTCTTGTTGTAGGTTAGTCCAGGCGCGCTTGGTGGTGTCCGGACGTTTAATGGCCGGACTGGAGAATTGCCTTGAGAGGCTGCTTTGTACTTCCGCCGCGAGGGCCGCCATATGCTCCTCCGTTCGGAGAGAGCGTTCGGTGTTTCCATTGACTGTAATGACTCCTCAAGGGCCTGGCATCTTGAGCTTGAGGTATACGTAGTGCGGCACCGCATTGAACTTTGCAAATGCGGTTCGTCCGGCGATCGCGTGATAGCCATCGCGAACGGGACTATGTCGAAGATTAACTCCTCGTTTGAAATTATCCGGGATCCGAAGACCACCTCAAGTGTAATCGAGCACATGTCAGTTGGCCTCTACACCTGGTATGACACCTTTAAAGGTCGTCTTTGTGGGTTTAATCCTTGAGGATCTATGCCCATTTTTCGCACCGTATCTGATAAAAGCAGGTTAAATTCTTTGCCGCCATCCATAAGGACTCTAGTGAGGTGAAATCCGTCAATGATTGGGTCTAGAACCTATGCGGCGAATCCGCCATGGCGGATGCTAGTGGGGTGGTCCCCTCGATCAAAAGTGATCGGGCAGGAGGACCATGGGTTGAACTTTAGGCGGCTGGCTCCAACGCATATCGTCCTGACCGCACGCTTCCTCCCTTTTGGGTATGTGGGTTGCGTATATCATGTTCACCGTCCGCACTTGTGGGGGGAAGCCCTTCTGTCCCCTATTGTTCGGCGGCCGGGGCCCCTCCTCGTCATCGCTATGCAGCCCCTTGTCATTGTTTTCGGCGTTTAACTTGACTGCCTGCTTGAACACCCAACAATCCCGGTTGGTGTGGTTGGCTGGTTTTTGAAGTGTTGTGTATCCGCACGGCGATCGAGTATTCGGTCCAAATTGGGCCGGGCGGAGTATTTCTTTTGAATGGCTTTTTCCGGCCGGGTTTAGAGCCTCTGAATCCGGCATTAACTGTCGTATCCTCGGCATTGCCGCCGTTAATGTGGTGCTTTTGCTTGTTGCGACGCGACACCTTAATGCTGTCCTTGGTATCCGAATTACCAGGGCTCTTGGTCATGTATTACTACGAGCTAGCCAGCTGTCTTCTCCCGCACAAAAGCGGGTCATGAGTGTTGTGAGGGCTTCCATGGATTTCGGCTTTTCCTGTCATAGGTGCCGGGCAAGCCACTCATCACGGATGTTATGCTTGAAGGCTGCAAGGGCCTCTGCGTCCGGACAATCGACTATTTGATTTTTCTTGGTTAGGAACTGTGTCCAGAATTGTCTGGACGATTCCTCTGGCTGCTGAATTATGTGGCTTAGGTCATCGGCGTCTGGTGGTCGCACATAGGTGCCCTGGAAGTTGTCGAGGAATGCGGCTTCCAGGTCCTCCCAACAACCAATTGATTCTGCTGGCAAGCTTTTAAGCCAATGCCGAGCTGGTCCTTTAAGCTTGAGTGGGAGGTATTTGATGGCGTGTAGATCATCACCGCGGGCCATGTGGATATGAAGGATATAATCCTCGATCCATACCGCCGGATCTGTTGTGCCATCATGTGATTCGATGTTTACGGGTTTGAAACCCTCGGGGATTTGATGATCCATTACTTCATCTGTGAAGCATAGTGGGTGTCTTGGCGCCTACTGTATTGGGCTATATCACGGCGTAGCTCAAATGAGCTTTGTCTCATCGTGTTCGGCCGGACGGATTTACCATATCCGGCATGGCCGGTTATAAATCACGTGTCGTGGGGTACCCACGCAATCCATAGATCGATATTGTTTGCCTTGCCCTTTCCTCCAATATATCTCGCAGGTCTGGTGCATTTCCCCGTGCCTTGGTATTCTTTGAGCAACGTCGGGGTGCGGCTTGAGTGGAGGGCCGAGAGGCCTCTCTGTCGTGGCCACGAGGTGGCCGGTCGGCCGCATCATGCGCCGGTGATGTAGGATTGGGTGTTGTTTCCTCTAATTGGGGTAGCAGCCTGCGTTTTGGGTATCTCTTGGAGGAGCGTTCGAGTTCGTACTCTTCGGCTGCAAGGACTTTAGTCCATCTGTCAGCTAGCAAGTCTTGGTCAGCTCTAAGCTGCTGCTGCTTTTCTTGAGGCTGCTTGCCGTGGCCATAAGCCCTGCGTTTGAAAGCGCTCCTGTTGGCGGGATCCTCAGGCACGACAAATTCATCATCGTCGAGGCTTGCCTCATCTTCGGAGGGAGGCATTATCGTCGTCCACCTCCCTGTCTGCCGCTCTATCATGAGGGCTGGCTTCTCCCTCCTCCTGTGTTGAATCCTGCTGGAGGGGGTTGTCTTCGACACTGTCCGGGGTGTTATTATCTCCTGTGCCGGAATCGCCGTTTTTACTGTGGCGGGATTTAGAGCGGCGCCGCTGACGTCGGCGCTTAGGCTGTTTCTTGGAGGAGTCATCCTCCGTTGTTCCATCGCCGTTCCCTTCTTTTGGGGTGTCCACCATGTATATGTCATACGACGAGGTGGCCTTCCAGTGCCCTGTAGGCGCTGGTTCTTGGTCATCTCCTGCATCGGCGTCCATACCGTCGATGTCTTCAGAGTCGAAGTCGAGCATGTCAGTTAAATCATCGGCGGTGGCTCTGAAGTGGGTGGTGGGTGGGCTTTGAATTTCTTCGTCGTCCACATCCCAACCGTCTTGACCATAGTCCGGCCGGGGCTCTCCCCGATAAAGAGAGAGATTTTAGTGAATTCAGAATGTCGCCGAAAAGTAGTCTTTGAAAAGATGTCCGCGACGGTGAACTCCATGATCGGTGCCCAGTCGGATTCGATTGGCAGGGGCGCGGAAGGTTCGGAGACCGGAGAGGAGTCTGGCACCTTGGAGTCACGAGCTTCGCAAAGGACAGGTATGGTGTTCGGCTCGATCACCGTAGAGATTGCAGCCCCCGAGGCGGTGTCCAGCCACCCGTCCTCGATTGGGCCTTGATCGGCTCGAACTAAGGGTCGAGCGGACCTTTGGTGCGGCCTCCGAAGCCTTGTTCAGCGGCAGAGCTAGATCATGCCCCTCGTGACAGTGCGGCGCGCTTGGCTGTGGCTCGAACCCGTCGAAGATCAAGTCTCCGCGGATGTCGGCCTTGTAGTTCAAACTTCCAAATCTGACCTAATGGCTAGGGGCGTAGCTTTCGATCTGCTCCAAATGGCCAAGCGAATTGGCCCGGATCTGAAAGCCCGAATCTGAAGATCTGTCCAGGAAAAGTCTCACCCTGGACCGGAGGAGCCATCGGGCCTAAAGATGACGACAGAGAGGAACTCTCAATGAAAGCACCAATGTCGGTGTCAAAACCGGCGGATCTCGGGTAGGGGTCCCCGAACTGTGCGTCTAGGCGGATGGTAACAGGAGACAAGGGACACGATGTTTTTACCCAGGTTCGGGCCCTCTCGATGGAGGTAAAACCCTACTCCTGCTTGATTAATATTGATGATATGGGTAGTACAAGAGTAGATCTACCACGAGATCAAAGAGGCTAAACCCTAGAAGCTAGCCTATGGTATGATTGTTGTTAGATCCTACGGACTAAAACCCTCTGGTTTATATAGACATCGAGAGAGGTTAGGGTTACCTGAGTCGATTACAATGGGAGGAGATCTACATATCCGTATCGCCAAGCTTGCCTTCCACGCCAAGAAAAGTCCCATACGGACACGAAGTCTTCAATCTTGTATCTTCATAGTCCAGGAGTCCGGCCAAAGGTTATAGTCTGGCCATCCGGACACCCCCTAATCCAGGACTCCCACATCAACCATAGTAAGATCCGCACCAGAGTGGTACTGTAATCCTGTTCTGGAGGTCATGTGACTTGACCATGACGAACCTACGAACTATGTGGAAGCGATGATGAGCCCAGATTCCGCGAAATGGTTGAGGCCATGAAATCTGAGATGGAATCCATGTATGAGAACAAACTATGGACTTTGGTTAACTTGCCCGATGATCGCAAGCCATCGAGAATAAATGGATCTTCAAGAAGAAGACTGACGCTGACGGTAATGTTACTGTCTACAAAGCTCGACTTGTTGCGAAAGGTTTTCAACAAGTTCAAGGAGTTGACTACGATGAGACCTTCTCACCCATAGCGATGCTTAAGTCCGTCCAAATCATGTTAGCAGTTGCTGCATTTTATGATTATGAAATTTGGCAAATGGATGTAAAGACTGCATTCCTGAATGGATTTCTGGAAGACGAGTTGTATATGATGCAACCTGAAGGTTTTATCGATCCAAAGGATGCTAACAGAGTGTGCAAGCTCCAGCGATCCATTTATGGACTGGTGCAAGCATCTCAGAGTTGGAATAAACGTTTTGATAGTGTGATCAAAGCATTTGGTTTTATCTGAGACTTTTGGAGAAGCACGTATTTACAAGAAAGTGAGTGGGAGCTCAGAGCATTTCTAATATTATATGTGGATGACATATTGTTGATTGGAAATTATATAGAATTTCTGAATAGCATAAAGGATACTTGAGCAGGGAGTTTTTCAATGAAAGACCTCTGTTAAGCTGCTTATATATTGGGCATCAAGATCTATAGAGATAGATCAAGACGCTTAATTGGACTTTCACAAAGCACATACCTTGATAAAGTTTTGAAAAGGTTCAAAATGGATCAAGCAAAGAAAGGGTTCTTGCTTATGTTACAAGGTGTGAAGTTGAGTCAGACTCAATGCCCGACCACTACAGAAGATAAAGAGAAAATGAAAGGTGTTCCCTATGCTTCAGCCATAGGCTCTATCATGTATGCAATGTTGTGTACCAGACCTGATGTGTGCCTTGCTATCAGTTTAGCAGGGAGGTACCAAAGTAATCTAGGAGTGGATCAACTGGGCGGTGGTCAAGAACATCTGAAATACCTGAAAAGGACTAAGGATATGTTCCTCGTTTATGGAGGTGACAAAGAGCTCGTCGTAAATGATTACGTCGATGCAAGCTTTGACACTGATCCGGATGACTCTAAGTCACAAACCGGATACGTGTTTACATTGAACTGTGGAGCTTTCAGTTGGTGCAGTTCTAAGCAAAGCATCGTGGCGGGATCTACGTGTGAAGCGGAGTACATAGCTGCTTCGGAAGCAGCAAATGAAGGAGTCTGGATGAAGGAGTTCATATCCGATCTAGGTGTCATATCTAGTGCATTGGGTTCAATGAAAATCTTTTGTGACATTACTGGTGCAATTGCCTTGGCAAAGGAATCCAGATTTCACAAGAGAACCAAGCACATCAAGAGACGCTTCAATTCCATCCGCGATCAAGTCAAGGAGGGAGACATAGAGATTTGGAAGATACATACGGATCTGAATGTTGCAGACCCGTTGACTAAGCCTCTCTCACGAGAAAAACATGATCAACACCAAGACTCCATGGGTGTTAGAATCATTACTGTGTAATCTAGATTATTGACTCTAGTGCAAGTGGGAGACTGAAGGAAATATGCCCTAGAGACAATAATAAATTTGTTATTTATATTTCCTTATATCATGATAAATGTTTATTATTCATGCTAGAATTGTATTAACCGGAAACTTAGTACATGTGTGAATACATAGACAAACAGAGTGTCACTAGTATGCCTCTACTTGACTAGCTCGTTGAATCAAAGATGGTTCAGTTTCCAAGCCATAGACATGAGTTTTCATTTGATTAACGGGATCACATAATTAGAGAATGATGTGATTGACTTGACCCATTCCGTTAGATTAGCATTTGATCATTTAGTATGTTGCTATTGCTTTCTTCATGACTTATACATGTTCCTATGACTATGAGATTATGCAACTCTCGAATACCGGAGGAACACTTTGTGTGCTACCAAACATCACAACGTAACTGGGTGGTTATAAAGGTGCTCTATAGGTGTCTCCGATGGTACTTGTTGAGTTGGCATAGATCGAGATTAGGATTTGTCACTCCAACTGTCGGAGAGGTATCTCTGGGCCCTCTCGGTAATGCACATCACTATAAGCCTTGCAAGCAATGTAACTAATGAGTTTGTTGTGGGATGATGCATTACAGAAAGAGTAAAGAGACTTGCCGGTAACGAGATTGAACTAGGTATTGAGGTACCGACGATCGAATCTCGGGCAAGTAACATACCGATGACAAAGGGAACAATGTATGTTGTTTTGCGGTTTGACCGATAAAGATCTTCGTAGAATATATAGGAGCCAATATGAACATCCAGGTTCCACTATTTGTTATTGACCGGAGACGTGTCTCGGTCATGTCTACATAGTTCTCGAACCCGTAGGGTCCGCACGCTTAATGTTCGGTGACGATCAGTATTATGAGTTTATGTGTTTTGATGTACCGAAGATAGTTCAGAGTCCCGGATGTGATCACGTACAAGACGAGTAGTCTCAAAATGGTCGAGACATAAATATTGATATATTGGATGACTATATTCGGACACCGGATGAGTTCCGGGGGTCACCGGATAATTATCGGAGTGCCCGGGGGTTATCGGAACCCCCGGGTGAACTATTGGTCCTACATGGGCCATAGGGACGAGGGGTGGCAGCCCACAAGGGGCAGCCGCGCCCCTCCCTATAGGGAGTCCTAATTGGACTAGGGAGGGGGGCGCGCCCCCTTTCCTTCTCCTCTCCCTCTCCTTCCTTTCCCCTTCCTCCTCCTAGTTGGACTAGGAAAGGGGGAATCCTACTCCTACTAGGAGGAGGACTCCTCCCCCTGCTTGGCGCGCCCCAAGGGCCGGCCGGCCTCATCCCTTGCTCCTTTATATACGGGGGCAGGGGGGCACCCTAGAACACACAAGTTGATCATTGATCTCTTAGCCGTGTGCGGTGCCCCCCTCCAACATAAACCACCTCGGTCATATCATTGCACCGTCGTCACGCCGTCGTGCTGACGAAGCTCTCCCTCGACATTCTGCTGGACCGTGAGTTCGTGGGACGTCACCGAGCCGAACGTGTGCAGATCGCGGAGGTGCCGTACTTTCGGTGCTAGGATCGGTCGATAGTGAAGACGTGCGACTACATCAACCGCGTTGTCATAACGCTTCTGCTTACGGTCTACGAGGGTATGTTGACTACACTCTCCCCTCTCGTTGCTATGCATCACCATGATCTTGCGTGTGCGTAGGAATTTTTTTGAAATTACTACGTTCCCCAACACATCGAGCAAGACGACGACTTGACATCCTATGTCACCAAGAGCCACCTCTTCGGTTCACAACGAGCTTTGCATCAAGAACAGCAAGCATTGAGCAACCGCATCGACAACCTCGCCACCGACTTGCGACCCTTCGAGCATTTTACAAAAGGCTACTTTGACAACAAGCTTGATGAACAAAAACAAGAGAACAATGCAAGAATGGACGAGATTCATGCCTTGTTGATCAACCGCTCTTCTACCACTTCGTCATATTCAAGACGGAGCCACTCAAGTCGACACTCCTCCTACAACTCAAGTACGCCGACGCCGAACACTCTTCGCCAAGCCGCGCACCAAGACCGTCAAGCAAACTGCAATCCTCTACATGGCAATCATATGCAAGAGCAAATTGACGAGCAAGCACATCGGCATCGCCAAAACCAAGCTACCTTGGTGCAAGCACAAGAATGACAACGTCTACGCCAACAAGAGGAAGAACGAGCGCGCCTACACCAAGACGAGCAAGATGCCGAGGCACAACGTCAAGAACAACTACGGCGAGAAGCTCAAGCACTTGAGGCGCAACATGCCCTCCATGACACAAGTCGCACCGTTGCCGCACGCAACCGCCATAGGCGCGAGAAAGAAGAAGCACTTCGTGATGAAGTTCAAGAGAGGATTTATCAATCACGGTTGTACTGGCAAGTTCCTCAAGCTCCTCCACAAGCTAGACAAGCTCCTCCACAAGCTCGACAAGAACCTCAAGTTCACCAAGAGCAACAAGACAATGGAAATCATCCGTGCCAAGAGCAAGTCGAGGGAGACAATCCTCCTCGTCAAGGATGTCATCACCCTCGACCCCAACACAATGAAGAGCAACACTACGGAAAACTCAAGTTCAGCATGCCCAAGTTTTCCGCAAGCAATGATCTCGAAGAGCACCTTTCATGAGCATTGAAGGTAGACAAAATCTTCCGTTTGCACAAATATGAGGAAGAGAAGAAAATCGCCATGGCATCCCTTGAGTTCCAAGACTACGTCCTCATTTGGTGGGAACAAGTCATCGAGCGCCGTGAGGCAAGAGGTGAACCACCCATCATAACGTGGGCGCAAATGAACGATGTCATGAGAGCACATTTTGTGCCAACCTACTACACCCGCGACCTCTTCAAGAAACTCCAACTTCTCAAGCAAGGAATAAAGAGCGTTGAAGAGTACTACAAGGAAATGGAGATTGCCATGATACCAGTCGGAAGATGATGAGCAAACTATGGCACGTTTCTTGAATGGACTCAATCATCCTATCAAGAAGATCGCCGACTTCCAACCTTACTCAAACCTCATCGAGCTAGTGCAACAAGCCACTAAGGTGGAACGACAAGTGCAAGATGATTTCGAGTTTGCCAAGTCCTCTTCCAAGTCCTATGGCTTCTCCAACACCCAAGTTTCAACAACTCCAACAACCTCTACCTCAACCAAACCTTCTACAAGCAACGGCGACAAGTCAAGTTGTAAGAAAACTTTGACAACCTCAAGTCGTCCTCCTACTACGAGCAACTTCAAGTCGCGAGCTTCATCATCTACAAATCCACCGGATGAGACCATCAAGACAAGTTCCATCAAATGCTTCACATGCGGCATCCGAGGCCACAAGTCCTTCGAATGTACCAACAAGAGCACCATGATTCTCAACGACGATGGTACATACGACTCCATGAGTAAAGGAGAAATGGAAGCACTTGATAATGTGGGTATGCACCGACAAGTGAATGAGGATGAAGATGATCAAGTCTTTTATGATAAAGATTCAAGCCCCGCTCTCGTTGTCTCCAAGGTCATGACACTTCGACATCAACAAGACGAAGACCAAAGATGCCATATCTTCCACACTAAGGCCGGCATCAATGGAAGGTCTGTGAAGGTCATCTTCGATGGAGGTAGTTGCCATAACTTGGAAAGTAAGAACTATGCTCCAAGCTCCAATTGGTCAAGATGAAGCACCCTCATCCCTACAAGGTCCAATGGTTAAGCGACTCCGGCACTATTCAAGTGGAGCACATGGTGCAAGTTTCCTTCAAAATTGGAGCATACGAAGACACTTTGGAGTGTGATGTCGTTCCGATGTCCGTTTGCCACCTCCTTCTTGGACGACCATGGAAATTTGACCGAGGCGTCATCCAAAATGGGAGTACCAATCACTATAGCTTCAAAATGAAGGGAAACAAGTACGTGCTACGACCTATGTCTCCAAACCAAGTGATCGCCGACAAGCAAGCCACCCATCGTGGAGAGAATAGTGAGAGAGCGAACCACCAAAAACAGAGTAAGCGCCACAAGCCCAAATTGAGTGCCTCCACGATGAGCGACAAGAAAAACTTAGTACTATTTGCCACCAAAAGTGAGATGAGATAAGTGTGTGAGAACCCATCAAGTGTTATGCACTATGTCCTTTTGTGCAAGGACGAGGCACCAAAAACTAACATCTCTCACAATCTACCTTTAGTGTTATCTTCTTTATTGTAGGAATTCCAAGATGTATTCCCCAACGAGCTACCTCCGGGTCTACCTCCACTACGAGGCATCGAACACCGCATCGACCTCATCTATGGAGCACCTCTTCCTAACAAGGCCCCCTACCGCATCAACCCTGAGGAAACCAAGGAGATCCAACGGCAAGTGCAACAACTCATCCACAACGGCCATGTACGTGAAAGCTTAAGCCCTTGTGCCATCCCGGTAATCCTTGTTCCTAAAAAAGATGGTACCTATTGCATGTGTTCTGATTGTCGTCCTATCAATGCCATCACTGTTAGATACCGTTATCCTATTCCTCGCCTTCATGATATGCTAGATGAGCTTAGCCGAGCCACAATTTTCTCTAAAATTGATCTTAAAAGTGGCTATTACCAAATCCGCATACAAGAAGGTGATGAATGGAAAACCGCATTTAAGACCAAATTTGGCTTATATGAATGGCTTGTTATGCTAATTGGTTTATCTGAAGCACATGGTACTTTCATACTAGTCATGCATTTTGTTCGTCGCCCCTACATTGGCATATTTATTGTGGTCTATTTCAACGATATCCTTGTCTTTAGCAAATCTCTTAAATATGATGTCACCCATCTTAGAACCGTTTTACAAACTCTTAGAAAAGAGCACCTTTATGCTAATATGGACAAATGCCTTTTTGGTGTTGATAAGCTTGTTTTCTTCGGTTTTGTATTATCTTGTAAGGGTGTGCATGTAGATGAATCTAAGATCAATGCTATTAAAACTTAGCCCCAACCAACCAATTTGCAAAAAGTACATAGTTTCGTTGGTTTAGCCAGTTTCTACCGTAGATTTGTTAAGGATTTCAGCACCATTGCATCCCCTTTACATGCTTTGAGTAAGAAAAATCCACCCTTTGTTTGGGGACCATCCCAAGATACCGCATTTAATGAACTTCAACAATTTTGCTTACTCATTCTCCCGTGCTTGTATTACCCAACTTTGACAAACCTTTTGAAGTTCATTGCGATGCTAGCGGTAATGGCATAGGAGGTGTGTTAACGCAAGAGAAGCGCCCCATAGCCTACTTTAGTGAGAAACTTTCCGGAGTGCAACTCAATTATCACATCTATGACAAAGAGCTATATGCTTTAGTGCGCGTTTTGCGTGAGTGAGAACATTATCTTGGCCCTCATGAATTTGCCATTCATACTAAGCATGAAACACTTAAGTACCTTAAGGGTCAAACTAAGTTGAATAAGCGTCATGCCAAATGGAGCAAATTCATTGAGTCTTTTCCATATGTCATCAAATACTTCAAGGGCAAAGAGAATGTTGTGGCGGGTGCGCTTTCCCGCAAATGCATGCTTGTCACTAAACTTGAATTAAATGACATTGGCTTTGAGCACATAAAAGACTTGTATACGCATGATCCTACTTTTGCTATACCTTATGCCAAATGTTTGACGCATACGTCTTGGGAACACTACTACATCAAAGATGATTATCTTATGAGAGATAACAAACTATGTGTTCCCGAGTCTTCTCTTTGTTTGTTACTCTTGCAAGAATCTCCTGGAGGAGGACTTATGAGACATTTGGGACACGATAAGACATGCGCAACGCTCTCCAAGAACTACTTTTGGCCCAAGATGTTCCGCGACGTCTCACGCTACACCAACTGATGCCCTACATGTCGCAAAGCTAAGTCTAAAGCTCAATCCCATGGTCTCTATATGCTACTCGCTATTCCGTATCCCCCATGGGAAGATATTAGTATGGACTTTGTGCTTGGTTTGCCTAGAACTAGGAACGGTAAAGATCCCGTGTTTGGTGTTGTGGATCGATTCTCGAAGATGGAACATTTTATACCATGCAACAAGATAGACGATGGTTCACATGTTGCATATCTTTTTGTAGGGAAATCTTGTGCCTACATGGAGTGCCAAAGACTATTGTCTCGGACTGCAACGTCAAGTTCTTGAGCTACTTTTGGAAGACCTTATGCACCAATCTCAGAATCAAGCTCTTGTTCTCTTCGGCATACCATCCTCAAACCGACAGCCAAGCGGAGGTGACGAACCGAACGCTCTCCACTCTACTACGCGTTTTGATCAAGAAGAACATTAAGGAGTGGGAGGAGTGCCTACCCATCGCCGAGTACGCCTACAACTATGCAAGACATAAGACTACCGACAAGTCCCCCTTTGAGGTCGTCTACGGCTTCAACGCATTGTCCCCACTAGAAATTCCTCATCTACCACTACAAGAGCGCATCAACATGGACGCGAGTGCACGAGTGAGCTACCGAAAGAAGATGCATGAAGATACAAGGCACAACACCAAGTGCCAAGTACAACGACTCGCGACCAAGCTCAACATCAACAAGCAACTCATGATATTCAATATCGGAGATCTTATTTGGCTACACCTTCGCAAGGAACGCTTCCCCAACGAACACAAGTCCAAACTTCTACCGTGAGCCGACGGACCCTTCAAGGTTTTAGCATGCTACAACAACAATGCTTACATGATCGATCTCCCACGCGACAAGTACTCCGTCAGTGATATCTTCAATGTCAAACATATCTCTCCCTTCCATGGTGATGAGGATTTCGATCCGAGGTCGGACCTTTGCGAAGGGGGGAGATGATGCGGAGCATCCCACAGTCATCCCCATGGAAACTACCTCAACTACCCAAGCTCCAAGTGGATCCATGACAAGAGCTCGAGCACGTGCTATTCAATCTGAGATGACATCTCTCCTACTTGAGCTTCCCTTACATTCGAGTGAGACACGGCTACTGCCTAATTCAGAAACATTATGTGTGATCAGGTACAACGCACAAGCCACGGAGCCGAGAGCTGAGAAAGAAGGAGCAAGCGTCAACTTTCTGTTCAGCCCGGAACTTCCGGCCAGAGTCCGGAACCTCTGGCCTCCCCGGAACTACCGGCCTCCGACGACCCAGACGAGCCCGGGCGTGCCAACTCTCTGGTTAGCCAGGAACCAGCCCGGAACCTGGCCTGGACCTTCCGGCCCCCGGAACCTCCGGCCTGCCCGGACCTTCTGGCCCCCGGACGCCAGCCCAGCTACCACTGTGCCAACTCTCTGGTTAGACCGTACCCTCCCCGGACCTTGGCCCAGAACTTCCGACCTCTCCCAGAACTTCCGGCCTTGCCTGCGCTCAATGACTCGGGCCGAGGCCCATGTACCCTTTCTGATCCTAGACTATAATTACTCTTCTTCTGCCTCCGTTTTACGGTTAGCATTGGTTTAGCTTATACTTGAGATAGAGCTTTTCTCATCCATCCGGATCTACTCCACCGAGAGAGACCGCAACCTCTACAGAGAAGATCCACCTTTGATTCAAGACCCCTAACAGGAAGACCCTCAAGACCTCCTCACGGAGAAGAACTTGCTACTTGTATCATCCATTGTTGATCGTGGATCGTGTATCTCTTTGTGTTTTGAGGATCTAGCACGTGTATAATCGAATCTTGTTGGTTTGAGTGATTTCCTCTCGTGTTTCCCTTCATTTACCCCTCGTGTTCTTCGTGTTCTTCATGGGATCCACTCCAATCGTGAAAGATCAGGCAACTAGGGTTCTACCCTACATCAGCCTCCTTAGTTGAAGGGAAAATCCCATGCTCAACCATCTCTTAGTTGCCGTCATGGATGAAGGCCGAAGATGGCACATCATCACCCCCCTCCAAGACCAAAGATAAGGTCTCATGTGCGGTGTCGTAGCTCAACTCGGAGTAAGAGTCCCATTTGGGCGTCGTCTTCATGTTGTTGAAGAGGTTTGTGCTTGTCGTCGTGGTCGAAGGGGATGGCCCTTTCTCGACCGTCTTGTCACCGTCTTGTATGGGGCCCATATGATGTGGCACCTTGTAGCTCGTCTCCATGACCAAAGGGAATATCCCATGCTCGGCCATCTTCCTAGAGGGGCTTCCGAAGATGGAAGTGCCGCCTTTGCTTGTAGGTGGTCACCTTGGACTTGATGATGTTGAAGTAGGCGTACTCGTGGGAAGTAGGTGAAGATGTCGTACGTCCAAAGGTGAAGATGCCTTGAGAACACTTGGCAAAAATGCTGAAGTGGTGGTGGTATCCATAGTGTCCTCTTGGTGGTGATGTTGAATTACTTGAACTTGTAGTCGATGGCGCTCTTCGTCTTCATGCACATGTGTCTTGCGGTTGTCTTGGCGGACGTCTTGAAGATGAAGATGATGTCATGTGGTACTTTCATCATGTGGCCGCTCCAAAGGCTTATGACTTGAGTGTCTCCACCATGAAGATGAAGAAGGGGAGGAAGACTTGTAGTTGGACAACACGTGTCGGATGTCATCCATGTGTGCGTCCAACTTGTCGTCGAGGTAGTCCCTTTTCCTTGCTTCGAAGTGTCGTATGTCGATGGCGAGTCCCTCGATGCGGTTGAAGACCGAAGATGATGTGCTTTGCCTATCCATCACAAGATTTGAGTAGAGGTGAGTAGGAAATGGGATAAACAATAAAAATATACTATTTCCCAAAGTTGAGGATGTATCCCGTGTCACTCCATGTGATATGAGAGAATACTGGAACTGGTACCGGACTTGTTCACTCACACCTACAAATTAAAACTTATCGAGTGGCTTGGTTAGGACAAGTGGCACAAAATTCAAGCAAAATTTAGTCCCAGATATCAAAAATGTTAAGGAAGATTCACAAACTTGTAATGTGAAGCAAATGATCAATGCTATGGTGGCACAAGAAACACATACACGGATAGATAGATAGATAGATAGATAGATAGATAGATAGATAGATAGATAGATAGATAGATAGATGGGATCCGCTCAACCAAGGAATGAGCACAAAATGTGTTGCCATGGAAAAAGCTCCTTTTGCACGGATGCTAGAGATACAATAACTCGATTGCTCAAATGGGCACGATACGCTTGTGCACCAACCTAGGAGAGTAAACGTGTTGTCTCCAATCCCAGGTATGCTATGTATGTATGCTCCGAGTGTATGTAATATGCAAAATGGCTCAATGCTATTTCTATTGCTTACAAGCTCTTTTGTATCTCCTCTTTTGCTTAAAAGCTTTTTGCTCTCTCACTCTTATGCTTGATGCTCAAGCCAAGTATGATATGAGACAAGTATGTAAGATATGCACAGGAGAGACTTATGGCACAATGATGATAGCAACATGATTGCATGCTAAAACTAGCTATGCGGCCTAAGCGTATCACTAAGGTGCACAAATAGCATGGCCCGGCAATTCTCAACTCGCTAGTCTCAATAGGTAAGGTACGCAATAGGCTTGGGGCAATCAATGCAATGGCAAGGAATATGTACAATGATGCCATCCCGGTTATTGTCCTTGCATACGGTTGATGCTGTCAAAATGATGAAGTGGTCAATGTTGATGACGACCTCGGGGTGATGATGAGTGGTGGTGATGTCGATGTCGAACCGTTCCTAAGTACCCGAAACACCTTTGGAAACGAAAAAACCACAAACTCAAAATCTCAAATGTCAAATGGTCGTAGCGGGCATGCAGTGGTGGTGTCGGGGATGGCAATGCAGAAGTGGTGGTGGTGGTTGATGAAGAAGCAACCGTCCCCAAGTAGCTGAGACACCTTAGGAGACTCAAGTCACAACTCAAACAACCACAAAAGCTAAGTGGAGCAAAATGGGTTAGGTTGCGGAAGGCTATGATGGTTTTGCGGATGATAGGGTGGAGAGCCTAGGCAAAGATGCCAAAATGTCAAAATTTTGATGGAGACAAATGATGTGGGAACCTATCTAGATGGATGGGGGATGTCAATAGCTACTCAACGAGCTAAAGAACGTCGAAAACGGACTCCGGATGCGAGAGTTATGACTAGAGTGATGAAATGTTGTCAGCTGTTGTAGGGGGGCCGTGCGCACGTGGGTAGGAGGCCGTGGGCACGGAGTCCCGTGCACACGGAACAGGTCTGTGGGCACTTTGGTGTCCAGAGACTTTTTGGGGGGGCGTGCGCAGGGGGTTTGGGGGCCGTGGGCACGGGGAGAGCGCAAATTTCGTGTTTTTCGTGGCTCAGATTTGATATGGAGAAGAAATATTGGGGTGGAATTGAGGAGATAGGGGAAGCCAAGATCTACTTGCCAAACATCAAAATTGTGGATCAAACACAACAAAATCACACAATAACCAACAAATTGCAAGAAACTATTTGGGGCTATTTTCATGCGGATTTTTGAAATTGGGCAAGAACATGCATAATTAGGCTAGAGAACAAGGAGGGGTGCTCCAATTTCATGAGAAACCATGGCTCTGATAGCATAATGTTGTAGGGTGGAACCCTAAGTGGAGATCTTTCACGAATTAGAGGGGAAATCCCCAAGAACAAGAAGAACACAAAGGGGAGTCACAAGAGGAACACTCAAGAACAAGCCCAAATCACACATTTACTAGACTCATGTCCACACAAGATCCACAAAGGTACAAGAACAACAAAAGGAAAGATACAAGATAGAGTTCATCCCAAATCCCAAAGGGGGGAGAGGTGTTCTGATCCTATGATGGAGATCCTTCCCTAGATGGGGTCTTGAATCCACTAGGGATATTCTCCAATGGAGGTCTTGACCTCCATGGGAGCGGCCTCTCTCTCAAGAGGAGGTACAAGGAGCAAACCTCATCTAGATCATATCATATCCTTTGCTAACCCTAACATATGGTCTAGGCACGTAATATATAGGCTTGGGGATGAAGTGGACGAAATGGAGGCCCAGCAGCCAAGTCACAGCCGGCCATCCTGTAGGGCTCGTGCGCACGGGGGTCTCGTGTGCACGGTACATGCCCGTGCGCATGGGGTGCTCCAGCGCCAGGTTCCTGAGTAGCCCGTGGGCACGGGGTCTCGGGGGCCCGTGCGCACGGGGTCATCTAGGACATGCAGCCTTCGCCCTGGTGCACTCCTTCTCCTTCCTCGTGGATGCTTCTCGGAGATGATTCACCTATATGTATGTGAAGTAGATGTGGCATGTGTCACTTTCCAAATGGACTCTTGACATGGTGATGCCCGTAGGATACTCCGCATCACAACAACTGTACTTAAACGGTGTTGCAAAATAGTAGCAACATATGAATAGCTCAGTAAGACAAAAAACGATCATCTAGATGAAGGGGATACTGACCTGATTTAGGAAGATTACCCATAATTATATAAGTGGTTAGTTGTATTCCACCTTGGGGTCTCATATAATGCCATAGAGGAAATTCGATCCAATCGATAAGGGCAATTCCTTCTATGTGGCTGTAGAAAATTTGACTGACTCACCCCAAAATGTCGTTTTTGTGCAATTCCACTAAAATAAAGCAACTCTATTGCCATGACTTCTACTCGGGCAAGACAATCTTTGAACATGGAGTGAGTGTAATTGACGACACGGCTGCAGTGCTTCTTCGCTCCTCTACACATAATACGTGTGTTCCTCACTGCAATCAACATGTCCACGTACGAATCAACTTATTTTATCTTGCGTTGATTATTGTACCTAGTTAATGTAGGAATACCAGCAGAACGGTGAGGTTAGTTGGCGGCGGGTAGGTGCAGCCATATAATTTTGTGCGGTTCTACTAAAATTGAGGTTTGTGCTTCTGATTGCACAAATAGAAATGATATAGTTAGAGGTAGGAATCCTTGTTTACACAAATATGTAATAGGGTGTGATGCCCCCACCTCGACCATGCACTAATCATACACGCAAATGTGCACGATCAAGATCAGAGACTCACGAGGAGATATAACAACACAACTCTAAACACAAATTCAAACATTAAGCTTTATATTACAAGCCAGGGCCACGAAGGCTCAAATACATAAGTCAGCGAAAGCAACAATATCTGATAGAGGCAAAGGTGTCCCGATGTTTCGATGAGATGGTGGCTATCATTTTCTGTGGGAGTCGACCTTGACGACCCAACTTCTGAAACGTCTTGAGACGTCGCGCCTTAGCAATCGCTAAACCAACTTCCGAGGGTTATTGACCACGCCGGAGCACGATCAACCTGACCACGAGGGCCTGTTTCCTTCGAGCAAACGAAGGGAAAAGGCTATTTCACTCCAAAAAGGAGGCCTATTTGGCCGACTTAGAGCAAGAAACTAAGATTGCAATCTGGATATTGCGAATATGAGAGGAAAGCTTTATTAATGAAGTTGGGGTTCTGTGACGCCTTGGTCTGGTCGTTGAACACAAACGAAGTATGCAAAGTTGCAGCTATGGCAAACTTTTAATCTAAACAAAACCCAAAGTCTAAACGGTGCCCTAAGGGCTGTATATATGGAGGAAGAGGGGGGGGGGGGGATTTTGTGGCCCTTGGGGAAGGGGTCCGAAACCAACCCTATCTCTTGTTTCCCCACACATACGGACTCTAAAAACAGCCTATACTTATGTATTTCGAAATTACATGGGCCTGGCCCAATAATAAGGTGACGCAGCACCTAGAATAGCCTCTGGACGAAGTTTATGAAGTGGCATCTTGTATATTTCGTCCAAGGCTTCATGCAATCATTATGGTGGCTTCAAAGTCCTGAAATCATCACCTGTAACTCTGTTCTTGTTCCCTTTGCGCATGCCAGCAACTCCATGCTTGTTCTTGCTCCAATGTTCATCCCTCTTATCCATGCCAGGCCCTTAATTTTTAAGAAAAAAAAATGTATCCAATTTCGGCAGCATCATATTCTCATGAACATTAGAATCATTACCAAGAAACGAAAGTACGTGATAATTTAATTGGCGTGCGCGAGCTCTAGTAATTGGTCCAGTATATGTAGTAGTAGGGACTGTGGGTGTAACAATGGTATTTATGTCCTCATCAATATCTGAGTACAGACATAATTAAACAAGTTTGCCTTAAGAAGGCTAGAAAAACAACGACATCTAGATCGAAAAGGCGCACGCCTCCTGCCTGGTGCCTGATACATCTCCAACGTATCTGTAATTTTTTATTGTTCCATGGTATTAAAGTACCAATCTTGGATGTTTTATATACATTTACTAGCAACTTTATATCATTTTTGGGACTAACCTATTGACATAGTGCCCATTGCCAGTTGCTGTTTTTTGCTTGTTTTTTTACTTTGCAAAATATCAATATCAAACGAAGTCCAAATGCCACGAAGTGTTTTGGAGATTTTTTCTAGCCAGAAGCCCTAGGAGCCAAAAGGAGGGCATGAGAGGAGGCCCATGGGCCCACTAGGCACCAGGGCGCGCCAAGGGCCTCCGGCTCGCCCTGGTGGGTAGTGGAGCCCACAGAACCTTCTTGACCTACCTCCGCCTCTATAAATACTCTAAAATACCAAAAACCCTTGGGCAGTCGAGGAAATATAGTTTCTGCTGCCGCAAGTTCCAAAAACCACGAGATCCAATCTAGAGGCCTTTTACGACACTTTGCCGGAGGGGGCAACGATCATGGAGGGGTTCTTCATCATCCTTGTTTCCCCTCTGATGATGCGTGAGTAGCTAGATGGATTCTTCTCTCTTTTTGATCTTCAATACAATGTTCTCCTCGATGTTCTTGGAGATCTATTTGATGTAACTCCTTTTTAGCGGTGTGTTTCTTGGGATCCGATGAATTGTGCATTTATGATCAGTTCTATGCATGAATATTATTTGAGTGTTTGCTGAACTCTTATATGATGATTGTTATAGCCTCGTATTTCTTCTAGGTAATTTTGGTTTGCTTTGGCCAACTAGATTGATTTTTCTTACCATGGGAAAAGGTGTTCTGTGATGGGTTCGATCTTGCGTGCTCATTCAGTGACAAAAAGAGACATGACACGCATGTATCGTTGCTATTAAGGGTAACAAGATGGGGTTTATTCATACTTAAGTTTATCTTGTCTACGTCATGTCATCGTTCTTATTGCATTACTCCGTTTTTTCATGAACTAAATACACTAGATGCATGCTGGAAAGCGGTCGATGTGTGGAGTAATAGTAGTAGATGCATGCAGGAGTCGGTCTACTAATCTTGGACGTGATGCCTATATACATGGTCATTGCATTGGATATCGTTATGATTATTCACTTTGCTCTAATTGCCCAACAGTAATTTGTTTACCCACCGTATGCTATTTTCTTGAGAGAAACCTCTAGTCAAAACTACGGCCCCCGGGTCTATTTTCCTATTTTTTATATATTTATTTTATTTTGTGTTCTTTCTATATCTATTTACCAAAATTTATACAATTTAAATTATCTCAATACCGTGGAGGGATGGACAACCCCTCTTACGCGTTGGGTTGCAAGTTTTTGTTGTTTATGTGTAGGTGTAGTTTACATAATGTTCCCTGGTTCTCCTACTGGATTGATTAACTTGGTTTCATAACTGAGGGAAATACTTACTTTGATGTGCTGCATCAGCTTCTCCTCTTCGGGGAAATACCAACATAGATACAAGCAATCAGGAAGAATTTCTAGCGCCATTGCCAGGGAAACATCATCAACATCTATCAGGTACATACGCATAAACTCTCATCTCCTTGTAGTTACTTTATTTGCCATTTGCCTCTCGTTTTCATCTCACCCACTTCTAAAAGGTTTCTTGCAAAAATACAAAAATATTTCCCGTTTGCCTTTTTCTTGTTTGATCTTTTGTCTGCTTGCGATCTTGTTTGCGTCGTCACTATGTCTCAAGAAAATACCAAATTGTGTGATTTTTTCAATACTAATAATAATAATTTTATTAGTACTCCTATTGCTCCTCCCGCCGCTAGTGCGGAGTCTTATGATATTAATGTCGCTTTGTGAATCTTGGTATGAAAGGGCAATTTCTGGTAATCCTAAAGAGGATGACGCGTCCCATCTAAACACTTTCGTGGAATTGTGTGATATGCAAAATAAAAAAGATGTGGACAATGATATTGTCAAATTAATTTTTTTCCTTTCTCTTTGCGGGATCGTGCAAAATTTGGTGTTCATCTTTGCCACGTAATAGTATTGATTCTTGGGATAAGTGCAAAGATGTTGTTACTACTAAGTATTTTCCCCCACGAAATTTATTTCTCTTAGAGACAAAATTATGAATCTCAAGCAACCATAGCATGAACATGTTGCGCAATCTTGGGAAAGAATGAAATTAATGCTAAGTAATTGTCCTACTCATGGTTTAAATCTTTGGATTATTATACAAACGCGGGATTGAATTTTGTTTCTAGAAATCTTTGAGATTCCGTCGCGGGTTGTACTTTTATGGAGATTACTTTGGGTGAAGGTACTAAATTACTAGATAATACCATGGAAAATTATGCACAATGGCATATCAAAAGAGCACCTACTAGTACAAAGGTTCTTCTGTTGAAGAAATTAGTACTTTGAGTGAAAAAGTTGAGGCACTTATGACATTGGTTGCTAGTAAAAATGCTCCTATTGATCTTAATGATGTGCCTTTGTCTACTTTGATTGATCAAAATAATGATGTCGTAGATGTGAATTTTGTCTCATGCTTATAGAGGTAATTTTAATCCTATGCCTTTTCATGGAAATTCCTCTAATAATTATGGCAATTCCTATGGTAACTTTTCTTATAATAATAATAGGATGCCCTCTGTTCTTGAGAGTAATATTAAAGAATTTATCAATGCTCAAGAAAATTTCAACACTACGATAGAAGAAAAGGTGAATAAGATAAATAATATGTCTAGAAGCGTTGATAGAATTACGCATGATGTAGAATATCTCAAGATTAAAAAAATTCCACCAAGGTTGATGAATCAATTGAGGCTTTATATGTTTCCATGGATGAAAGTAAGAAGAGAACCGCTATGCTACAAGCTAATAATTTTTAGAAAAAGCGTTTCCGCCTGATTTTTTGCGTAGTAACAATGAGGATGCTAAGATGATTCGTGTTTCTTCTATTGATTCCTTGTTTAGTAATATTAAAATTGACGATAAGAGGACTGAAGAAGAGTCAACTTTATCTAGAAAGCGTCCTCATAATTCAGAAGGTGAAAATCTTGCTGAAAATTTTGATAAAAGTGGGTTTGAAGAGGTAAAAACTTTAGCTAGTGATGTGCCCACTCTTTTGGATTACAAAGTTTTTAATTATGAGAGTTTCTCCTTGATTGATTGTATTTCTTTGTTGCAATCCATGCTAAATTCACCCAATGCATATGAATGAAATAAAGTTTTTACTAAACATTGTAGAAGCGATGATGAAAGCTTTAGAAGAAAAGCTAGAATTAAAGATCTCAATTCCCAGAAAATTATATGATGAATGGGAACCCACCATTAAAGTCAAGATCAAAAATTATGAGTGCAATGCTTTATGTGATTTGGGTGCTAGTGTTTCCACAATTCCAAAATCTCTATGGGATGTGCTAGGTTTTACCAAGTTGGAAGAATGTTCTCTTAATTTGCACTTGGCGGATTCTACTATTAGAAAGCCTTTGGGAAGAATTAATGATGTTCATATTCTTGCAAACAGGAACTATCTGCCCACGGATTTTATTGTTCTTGATATTGATTATAATCTGTCTTGTCCCATAATACTTGGAAGCCCATTTTTACGAACTATATGTGTCGTGATTGATATGAAAGAAGGGAATATTAAATTTCAGTTTCCATTAAGAAAGGGTATGGAACACTTCCCTAGAACTATAATTAAGTCACCAGATGAGTCAATCATGAGAGCAACATATGGAACAAAAACCAAAGAAGACAATACTTGAATCTATGCATTATGCCTAGCTCGGGGGCGTAAAACAACAACGCTTGTTGGTAGGCAACCCAATAATTACCCTTTAAATTTTTGTTTCTTTTCTATTTTTCAATAATTACACAATTATTCCTCCGTTATGAATGTGCTTTTTTATGTTTTAATTAGTGTTTGTGCCAAGTAATGCCTTTAGGATGGCTTGGGTGATAGTTGATTTGATAATGTTGGAAAGCAGAAACTTTTACGTCCAGTACCAGAATTGTTAAAAATCACTGGAGTGACGAATTTTTTTGAATTTTTTACACATGATTGATATACAGATTACCAATGTTTTCCTAAGTTGTTCAGAATTTGTGGAGTTACAGAAGTATGGCTAAAGTACAGATTACTACAAACTGTTCTATTTTTGACAGATTCTGTTTTCGTTGCATTGTGTGGTTATATTGGTGAATCTATGGATTGTATCGGGGGTTATAAGCCATGGTAAAGTTAGAATACATTAGGTATAATGCAATAATAAAAAATTGAATGGGTTTGCAATAGTACTTAAAGTGGTGATTTGTTTTATTATATTGACAGATCTCATGAAGGTTTTGTTAAGTTCTCTGTGATGAAGTCTTCAAGTTTTGGGTGAGATCACGATGGATGAAGGAATAAGGAGTGAAAATAGGCTAAGCTTGGGGATTCCCATGGCACCCCAAGGTAATATTTAAGGAGTACCAAGCAACTAAGCTTGGGGATGCCCCGAAAGGCATCCCCTCTTTCTTTTAATGACTATCGGTAATTTTACTTGGAGCTATATTATTATTCATCACATATCATGAGTTTTTCTTGGAGCATCTTGTATTATATGAGTCTTTGCTTGTTTTGCTTCTTAGTTTGTCACAATCATCCTTGCTGGACACACCTATTTGAGAGAGCCATAATGATGCTATGATTTGTTAGAATTGCTCTATGTGCTTAACTTAAAATTTTTTAGCTAGTGCATTGCTCTAGAACTTCACTAATATATTTTTGAGCACGGTGGTGGTTTAATTTTTGAAGAAATGCTCTCATGCTTCACTTAGATCATTTTGAGAGTTAGTAATTTTTGAAGAAATATGCTCTCATGCTTCACTTATATTATTTTGAGAGTTGAGAAAAAGGAAATTATTTTGAATAAATTTATCCTCTCGTGCTTCACTTAAATTTATTTGAGAGCTTGAAAACTAGCAATGGTAATATACAAATTTAGTCCCAAAGTGATAGATATTCAAGGGGATATAACAAAAACTTTCATGAAGATCATTGGATATTGTAAACTTGATTCCTTGTAATAGTTTTGAGATATGGACATAGTAATATGCGAGTCGTGTTGGTGACTAAGTATGCTTAGTAAGAATATTGGTGTTAAGGTTTGTGATTGTAACATCCCAAAATTCTAAATTTTGGAATGTTATATTAAATAATTAATTATGATTGTTTGTTTGATTGTTATGTGATTGATTGTGTGAAATTGAGTGGAAATTGTAACTTTTTGAAAGTTGAATAAGAGGAAATAAAAGGACTTTCCCCAAAATTTCATCTTGTATTTTGATCTCCATGAAGTCAAATTCATTTCATCACAAAACCCTAGAGTGAAGATAATATGACTTCTTCCATTTAAAGAAATGAAAATGGGTTTGAAATGATTTGAATTCCATTTGAAATATTTCAAATTTAGAAACTTTATGCCACTCAAGGATTTTCATGAGAGAAGATAATAGGACTTCTTGAAAATATATGAAATAGAGTGGGAAGTGATGAGGAGCACTTTTGAATTTCATTTGGTTCACTTTTGAAAAGCTTTCCATTTTGAGTTTCAAGATAATTTCGAAAAAAGAGAGGATGAAATGACTTCCTCAAATATAAAAGAGTTGGAAGAATTATTAGAATATCATTTCGAGTATTTGAAGTTTATTTGGTATTTATTTTATTGGCAAAAAGTGCATTAATTGAATTACAAAAATATTTTAGAAATTACGTGAGTAGGAATTAATGTTCACTATGATATATATTATCAATAGTGATTTTAGGAATTTCTGTGGTATTTTTAGAAATTCGTTTGGATTTGTTTTGGCCTCAAAACTTTCTCTTTAAAAAGAACAGGTGCACCACATTGACCGAGACCTTGTTCGGCCCAGGTGCGCACGAGCCGGCCTGCTCAGGCTTTCGGTCCACAGCCCGTCTAGCCGCCAAAGCTTTACGTAGCCGCCACTCTCGCTCCTCGCCTCTCGCCCGCACTCGCTGACCAGTTGGGCCCAGCCCCAGGTCGCCCCCAACCTCCCTCTGCGCCGCTCGGGAGCAGCTCGCACGCGCTCCCGCAACCGCCGGCCGCCTCTTTCTCAGGATGCGGCTTGTCCCTTGCCGACCCGAGCCCCGACCTCGCCTATAAATCCCCGGCGGCCCCTTTGCCACACTCATCGTCCGGCTTCTCCCCACGCCACTCGCACTGCTCGCCCCGTCCTTTCGGGTCTCGCCAGGAGCGTCGCCGTCTTCGCCTCGCCCGTCCAGACGCCGCCGACACCCTGCTCCACCACCACGCAAAGGCCTGCGTCGCGCTTGAGCTGGCCGTACTTTCTGCTGCCGACGGAGCCCGCTGGAGCCGCCGCCCCGTTCGTCACCCGACGCCCGCGCCGCCGTCGTTTGCCATCGTCACCGTTGTGAGCCACCGCCTCTCCCCTAGTTCAAATTAGATTAGGTTTTTTTGTTTTGCACCGGAGCGGTTAACAGTGGTTTTAATTAAACTGTCCAGTTTTAGCGAAACCGGTCTGCAGTTTTCTTTTTACTAGTGGACCCGTTGCGCCAAATGGCGCAGAGGCATGCTAAAGCCATGTTCGTGATGAAAACAAATTTCATGGTTTAATCCTCTCTAATAGAAAACACGATGGAATGTTGTGTATAATGATATGAATATACATGGGTTAACTTTATAGTATAGAGTCTAAGTAAAAATGCCTTGGTATGAAAAAAATAATAATTGTCCTTTAAAATCTATACAATGAGTGTTTTGTAAAGGTCTGTCTTTTTTGTTAAAAATAGGTTTTAGCAACCACTTAGGTGTAGAGTCCTATTTCAAACTATGATCGGTTTGAAAATTGTTGTGTACAATGATATGTATACATATACACATTCTTATTTGGTGGTATAATAGATCCTTATGTATGAAAAGAAACACGTATTTCTGGCGTGTGTTAAAAAAAGGTAAAAGAAAGCACATGCCATGTTGCTTAAAAACATATCTTTCCTTTGCTCATTTATTAATTAGCTAAAAAAATATGTGCATGTCTAATAGCATGTAGAAAGTATTTAAGGTTTCTGGGTGGCCCGCTCGGTGTTCGGTCCATGAAGAGTTTCCTGGGTTGGCCCGCTCTATGTAGAATATGAAGCGGCAGTATCGATCAATGTGTTTATCCCTCTTCTTCCTCGGCAGCTCCGTTCGATGAGAGAGGGTGTTCGCTCAGAGACGAACCCCTAGCGGTCATGTGGCTCTAAAGTTGGTGAGATTTTTGCCCCTTTTTTATTGCCTTGTACCGCTTCGATGCACGTATCTAGCCCGCATCCGTCTGGATTTGTACTCCTTTGCTATTGATTGGTCTGCGCAGATTGAAAATCTTTGTTGGAGTCATCTTCATAAGCATGAAACCGTATACAGATTTGAGTGAAAAATCATGCAAGGAGAATAATTAGATGTCAAATTTGTGCATAACTAAGCATGAAATTATAAGTGGTTTGCGTGTAAGGCTCGGACTTAGACAAAATCACCTGCTGGCAGCTTATCCAAGGCAAACTACTTATCGGTAGTAGAGGAACCGGGACGTTTCACCATTATTACACACATATATGAAACATAGCATCGATGTATGATATTTGCGGTGGAAGTGTGCATCAGCCATAGCAGACAAACAGATGTAGTAATTGACGATCTTACGATCGTTGGAATCTTTGCTTCAGTCCATCTTATTGAAGATCATATCATCTATCCGGCTCCTCATGGTAGCTTATATTCAGTCCTATAAAAAATACAAAAACATAAGAACAATGAGCTGAAGACATGGGCTAGTTTTAGTTTGCCAAAATCACATTTAGAGTTAATGGTAATCGAATCATGCCTCTTAGTTTCTTACCTAGACTGGTCATCGTCCATGTATTACATATAAGTATCATACTTGATGCATGTCTTTTTTAGTTTGGGCAGATTTGATGACATGCATGGGTGGACATCATAAGCCTAAAACCAATGGCATTAGCACGATTATAACACGCCGATGGTTCTCTGAACCGTGAACAACCAGCTGCTTGGATCATAACTATATTTTTTCTATTCAGGCAATTGTTAAGGTCTCATTTCTATTCAGTTTAGCTCATATGACCTCATATTGACTAATTCCATTATTCCAAAAAGTTTCTGAGCCCCTTGTCAAATTTGTAAAGGATATATGCAGAAAAAATACAGCAAAGGGAAGAACCAGTGGCAGCTAAACTGAATACACGAGAAATCGAGAAACCATGCTTGTCTATGTTTTCTGGATCCAGCTATACATGATTAAAATCATCATATATTCCAATCGACCAAGCTTCTAAATCATTATATATACTACCAAGATATTAGCGTTTCTTGTACAAAATCGCATACATACATTTCTATTGACATGTCATTCAACAAGCAATAGTATTCTCACATAAGAACTGGCATAAGCTTCTAAATTTAGCATGACAATAGTATTTACCAATCAAAACACCTACCCACAATACACTTCTTCCACATTCAGCTAAAAGCTTAGCTTAACAAAATGGAGAACTGGTCTGAAAGTGAATGTCGAGATGTCGGTTCGACTTCTTAGACTAATCTGAAGTGCACGTCCTCCACAACCTCCTCATCCTGCAAATTACACACACACAAAAACAAAGCAAGAAGGCCTATGAAGCGGACACTTGAAAGGCACCAAGCCTAAGACCAGGAACAAACAATCGCAAATTTAGAAGGCACACTCACGGTTTTTATGTGAGGAAGCACAAGAGTAACCTAAAACCATTTTTCACAACAAATGCACAGATCAGAACCACAGAAGAAAAGACAACAGCTCACAACTTCTATGCCAATTTTTGCTTCACGAACATGCGGACGCCGTCCGTTTTCATGAATACACAGTCGGTACCATGGGTTATCAACCTCTCGAGCCTGTTCTGCTGCCAGATACCAACAAGATCAATTTAGTGTCGATCAGTTTTCGTATATATCTTTTAAGTGTTCCAGAATAGTCTTTTCAATTCAACCAGTTTTACAGTTGAATATGTTCCTCTGTTGAGACGTATGAAGGTTTGAGAAGAAGTCCATTGCAACCTGATGCACAGCCATATAAACATGGTTCTTGGAATCAACTTGAATGTAGCAGTTTCAATACATGTGCATATATCTATATATTTCTCGGTTTTTACTTGCGAAGGAGTTAGCCATCTTATTTATTTCATCATGTTTATCTTTAACAACTTGCTTTTATGGAATTTCTGTTTTGTTGTAACCAATTTTGCCCTTACCTTGGCAGGGTGTTTTGTGTGAATACGCATATGATGTTCTTGAATAGGTTAAACCCGATGTGAAGCTCACCTTACGTGATGAATAGCATCCACCGTAGCTTTATCAAGGGTACTATTCGACGCCTTGATTGTAAAGCATAAACACATGTTACTACATTTAAATCTATGTCGTTGAATAATAAGCAAGTGGTAAAAATTATGGAATATATAACACCCTCTGCCAAGGATTCCAAAAACTAAAAGAAAAGAATGCCCAATATGGCTCTTCTCTATCATGTATCTTATATTTCCTATATGAAACCACTATCGAAATTATGACATGTCCCATTATTTTAATGTAGGGTAAGTGCACTGCTTGTCTCCTTCTTTACAAAAGTTAAACTGATAATATTATCCTTCCTAAGTGAACTCCATGAATCATATAAGCCTTGCTAAGTAACGTCTTAGAAGCAAACATGAGGAAAATGCTTGGGAACAGGAAAAAAATTATCTTCAAAGAAAATCAATGTTTCAGTATCCGTGTTGATTCTTGTACACCGAGATCCACAAATTCTGGGACATTATGTGAATAAATCATCCATACCTAGGATATATCAAATACTTCCACATGAAAAATTAAGGAGAAAAACATGCACCGAATCATTAATTCAGAGAGCTTAAAATATGATAGATGGTGACAGATGTCAGTTAGATTGCCAGTCAATAATAGATAATTCCATCGACACCCACTGTTGTCGGGACAATTAAAATAAAATTGCATATCTATCAGAAAACTAACAAAGCTTGAGGGCCTCTTAAATACGAAGAAAGGAAATATGCAGAGAGGACATATATACTGATTAAGAAAATTAATTTTTTTAACAACCAGACTCCTTCATTCAACGACGAAGAGGTGTGGGCATCATCATGGGATTTGGGCTCAGGAGCAGTAGGGCTGCAGGGGCTCATGTAGGATCAAAAGTTCAAAAAAAAAAGACTTTCTTGCATGTTTTGCTGTTTGATTATTTGGTAACTATGAATTAACTCAAAATCTAAAAGCAAGATGATGTATATGGTTGCTATAGTATGTATTGGCATGCTCCATTTGCTCGCTGCAAATCCAAACTTGGCATTCACATAAATTTTCTTTCTTTCTTCCCTCTGATTCTTCTACCAACAAAAGAACTTAGGCATAGAAATAACCGTCTTATTTAGTAGAGAGGCCATTCACCTAAGCTTCAAATGCAAGACCGGCGACAAAAAAAGGCAGCAAATATATTCCTTAAATTCAGAGGTGATAAAAAGAGAACACTCATTCAGTTACCATTTCTAACCTTTACACTTTCACTCCTCTTCCACGAAAAGGAGGCTAACTGAATAATATCTGTACTCACTGTGATAAGAATGATATTAGTTAAACACAAAGTAATGTGAGGTTACTGGATTAGTTGAAGGAACACTTTAGACAGCAAAAAAGAACAGTAGACCAATCACCATTACCTCTGTTGTCACACGAAAATTTCCGACAGATAAGCATCTAAGCATATTGAGAAATGAACTGGATGAATTCATCAGAAATTCAAATACAAATTATTAATAGTGCCATAAATATATAATTAGTGCAAATTCAGGAGTGATTTTACTTTTTTTACCAAACTATTATGTGAGAAGGTGAATGATATCATGCATAAAAAAGAACAATCAATGTAAGAAAGCAAACTGATGTGCAGGGGCGCACAAACTCTTAATCATGATTGTACTTGTAGGAAGAATCTGCCTTCATAAGTCAAACAAAATCAGAGTTCCGGAGGAAGCAATAGGCAAAGAGAGAGGACACCTAATTGGCTACTAAGGCCATGCCATGCCGCGCCTCCCCACGATTGACCTTCCTGCTGAGACATACTCCTTTTCAATGTTGAAATAACCAAGTATATCATCATTTATGGTCCATATACCCTTGAAAAACACAATGAATCAGTTAATGGCATACACATATTTCAAAAAAAAACTGCAAGCATATTTTTACTAATAATACACACACCAACACCAAAATCAGAGGAAAAGAATTAAGAATATGGCAAGAGAACTTAGCACCGATAAATTTGATAGGCCAATATATGACCACAGGGACTCAAATTACATATATGAACTACAACATGCGTAAAATAACACATGAATATTCAAACCTTAGTCCTATCTGAAGCCATCTTCGCTTGAACTGAGAACCAAGAATATGATCCATCAAAACCAAGTGCTTCATCGACATTCTCCTGCATCAATAAATGGAATTGAATCAAGAACGTGTAGTGCTTAAAAGCATAATCAAAAGATGTCCACATAGCAGACAACAAGTTCACCATTTTCCAATGATTTCTAGATTTACCAGTTGATAGCCAGATCACCAAAATAGATCGTAGCCAGGATTACACGCCTATGCATTATACCACACCTCCCGCATCAGATCTGATCCCTACAACGTGAAACCCAAAGCGTGTGAGCAGATCAGGCCAAGAGAAAAAGGGAACATTCACCTAAACGTAAGGGCATCGGGAGATAGGACGAAGACCTTGTCAGGTCCTAGATGATCTACAGGTTCAGAGGAACGAGGTGTATGGAAGAATTTCAGAGAATTGCGAGGAAAGAGACCCTGATCTGGGCTTATATTGCTATAGGCTATGCCGTATGAGTTTAGGGTTTATCCTCAAAGGGGAATTCTGGAAGATTCGATGCCCTCACCAGCCACAACCCGACTGTTATGTAGGTAGCTGTCTAGCTATCGACAGACGTACATGAAAAGTAATAGTAACGGCAAAACAAAATAACGGCTGGCGACGCTAGCTACTTGATGAACAATTCTAGGCTGTTGGATCTCCCGAACCGTTATGTGTCGGAATCGCCATAGTACTCTGAATGTGAATCTTCAGATAACGAGGCCTGACATTACCCCCTCCTGAAGAACCGACGTGTCCTCACGGTGTATTGTTGTTTGTCCTCCATGCTTCAGTCGTCGTCCGAAAGAACGCCGGAAAGGTGTGCTTGATGAACTCAGCATCTTCCCAAGTTGCATCCTCCGCTGGTAGATTAGCCCATTGAATCCGCCACTGTACCACTGGCACGTTTTTTGCGAGGGACCTGCCTGACTTCCAAGACTTGAGCAGGTTCTGTCTTGATAGTGCCATCAACATTCACCATGGATATATGCGGGCTGGGAATGGACTTGTGACCCAAATGCTTCTTTAACTAACTGACATGGAAAACTGGGTGCATCTGCACTTGTTCTAGAAATTGCAACTTATAAGCACTGTTGCCAATTTTCTGGATCACCAAGAATGGTCCATAGTATTTGTTATGCAGTTTAATTGCTCCTCTGAACCCAAATGTTGCAAGCCTGTATGGTGCCATCTTCAGGTAAACCAAATCTCCCACTTCAAATTTTCTCTCTACTCGTTTCAAATCTGCATGCTTTTTCATTCTATTCTGAGCTTGCAGCAAGTTTTCTTTCAATTGGCGCAACATGTTTTGCTTGGCTGTTAAGAAGTCCTGCGCTTCCTCATTATCAGGTCCAGGGATTGCTAATTCTGCAATCTGTGGGGGAGGGAATCCATATAGTGCTTGAAAGGGGCTCATTTTCAATGCTGTATGATAGCTGGTATTGTACCAATACTCGGCTAGGGGAAGCCATGCTAGCCACTTCCTTGGTTCTTGTGTAGTCATGCACCTTAAGTATGTCTCTAAGCACTGATTTATCCTTTCTATTTGGCCATCTGTTTGAGGGTGGTAGGCTGAACTGTACCTTAGTTCACTTTTGTATGCAGCAAAGATGTCTCTCCACAGTTGGCTGGTAAAGATTCTATCTCTGTCAGAGATAATGAGAGTTGGAGGTCCATGAAGTTTGATAATGTTATCAACAAAAGCTTGAGCTACACTCTGGACAGTATAAGGATGTGAGAGAGGTATGAAATGAGAGTACTTGGTGAACCTGTCAACTACCACTAGAATCACATCCTTCCCTTGGGAATTGGGGGGTCCTTCTATGAAATCCATTGAGATATGTTGCCAAGCCATGTCAGCAACTGGCAAAGGATCTAGAAGTCCTGGCTGTAAGCAATTCTCATGCTTTGCTCTCTGACAGATTGGGCAAGTGGCTATGAACTGTTCCACAGCTTGTTTAAGACCTGGCCAATAGAAAATTCCTTTCACTCTCTGATATGATGCTCTCATACCTGAATGTCCTCCCACAGGTGAGTTATGTAGAGTAGAAATTAATCTCTCCCTTAGGTTGTTGTCATTCCCCACCAGGATTTTCCCTTTAAATCTGATAATGCCAGCATGTATGGAATAATCAGATTTGTCCTCAGGAGATTGTACTAGTAATTTTTCCTGCAACTTCTTGGTGGTTGGATCAGTTTGATAACTGGTAAGTAACTCCTTTGCCCATTCTGGAGTAACCGTGGATATAGACATGCATTTGGGAAGTACTCTAGATAGAGCATCAACCACTCTGTTGGAAATGCCCTTTTTATACTGAATGGTGAAGTTGAACTCTAGCAACTTCATCATTAATTTGTGTTGTATCCCTTCAATAATCTTTTGGTCAGTTATGAATTTCAAGGACTGCTGATCAGTTTTGATGATTACTGAATTTCCCAGTAAGTAACGTCTCCATTTCTTTAATGCCTCCAAGATTGCAAGTGCTTCTTTCTCATAAGTAGACAGGGAAGCATTTCTTGGACAGAGTGAAGAACTGTAGTATGCTAATGGTCTGCCTTCTTGCATAAGGACATCACCAATGCCATAGCCTGAAGCATCATTTTCTAGGGTAAAAGGGACATTGAAATTGGGCAGGGCTAGTACTGGAGCTGTTACCAAAGCTTGTTGTAATCTCTTGAAAGCCTTATCTTGCTCTGCTGTCCACTGGAATTTCCCTTTCTTCAGAGCATCATGCAGAGGCCTGCAAATTGTTCCATAATCTTTAATGAACCTTCTGTAGTAACCAGCTAGGCCCAAAAAACTCCTCGGCTTAGTGATATCGGTGGGTGTAGGCCAGTCCACAATTGCTTTAATCTTGTTGGGTTCAGTAGCTAACCCTTCTCCAGAAACTACATGAATATTCCACTTGAGGAACTGCAAAGGCTCACTTGGACATTTTTGCAAACAACTTGTTTTCTCTCAAGATTTGCAACACTTGTTTTAAATGTTCTACATGCTCTTCAACAAGGTTGTTTGAACACCGTGATATCATCAAAGAACACCAGGACAAATTTCCTATTGTACTTAGCAAACAAGAAATTCATGAGAGCTTGGAATGTTGCTGGTGCATTAGACAATCCAAAGGGCATCACCAGGTACTCATAGTGCCCCAGAAAAGTTCTGAATGCAGTTTTATGAATGTCTGCAGGGTCCATTCTTATTTGATGATATCCTGACCTTAAGTCAATTTTGGAAAAAATCTTTGCTCCATGCAACTCATCTAGTAGATCCTCAATGACTGGTATAGGGAACTTGTTCTTCATTCTACAATATTCAACTTCTGAAATCGATCTGAGCCTCATAGTACTTGTCTTTCTTTTTACTAGCGAGCAGAGCTGCATATGGACTCGATCGCTCCTTATGAGCTTATTATCCAAAGAGGGTGTTTGATCTGCTTTTCCATTTCTTCCTTTTGATGATGAGGAACTCTATAGGGTCTTACATGAGGTGGATCAACTCCTGGCATTAAAGGGATTTTATGGTCCAATTCTCTCTTGGGAGGTAATGTTGTTGGTCTGCAAAAACATCCTTGTACTCCTGTAACAATTTGTTTATTGCAGCTGGGATACAGTGCTTTTCAGGAGTTTGAGCCACAATATTGTGAATTTGGAGGAGAAATGTTTCGACACCCTTGTCCAACAACTTAGTTACTTGTTCTGCTGGTATTTACAAGATTTCCTCATTGGAGTTGTATACTGTTGTTGTGACTATTGTTTTCCCTTGGAGAGTGAAACTGAATTGATTATTTGGCACATCAAAGGCTACTGGACTGACCAATGAGAACCAATCATATCCTAAGATCATATCATGGCTTCGAAGGTTGAGAATTCTGAAAGAGTGCTCTAACTTCAGCTTGGCTAGTTGGAAAGCACAATTTGGGACTACAGCAGCAGAAAGCAGCAATTCTCCTCCAGCTACAGTAACTTTTCTAGGCTTAACAGGAAGTAGTTGACAGTTTGATTTAATAGCAAACTGCTCACTGATGAAAGATGTGGAACTTCCTATATCCAATAGTGCTACTGCTCTTTTGCCATTTACATGCACAATTATTGTGGGAGATTGCAAAACCAGTTGTTGGCCCATAGCATGTGCAGATACAAACATTGCTTGCTCATTTTGTTCCATTGCTGCTTCCATTACTTCCTGTTGATCCATGTCTGTTTCTTCTGGACCAGATTCTTCCATTTCTTGTTGTAACAAGTGCACATTAGGAACTAGAGTGCATTTGTGGCCATGGACCCACTTATCACCGCATCTCCAGCATTCTCCCACCTTTCTGCTTTTTTCAATGTGGCTATTAACATGTACAGTGTTCTTTGTGGCAATAGTTGTTGGGACTGTAGCAGTATTTGTCACTTGTTTGCCAGCTACAGGTGTGACAGATTTCTGCCAGTAATTGTTTTAAGGCACTGTGGACTTCTTGACCTGTGTCACTGGAGGAGGGTAACAAGGCTCAATCTCCTTTGCCAGGCAATATGCGTCAGTGAGAGAAATGGGTCTAAGAAGTCTCAGTTGATACTTTATTCCATCTCTCATCCCATTCACATAGCACTTAATAAACCAAGGTTCAGACAGTGTAGGATTTTCCTCCTGCAGTTCAGCCATTAAGTCCTCAAACAATTTTGTGTACTCAGACACTATAGTGTTTCCTTGTTTCAGAGAAGTGAATTTGTCAGTAAGATCATAAGAACCTTGTGTAGAGAATCTCTTAATGATTTAATTTCCAAATTCTTGCCATGATAATTGTTTCTTGAGCAAACCAGACCTTCTTAACCAAACATCAGCCTCCCCTGTCATGTACATCTGAGAAAGTGAAACCTTGTACTCTTCAGGTGCTGCTGCCATTTGGAAATATTTGTTACACTGTCTGATCCACCCTACAGGGTCTTCACCAGAGAATCTAGGAAAATCCATCCTTGGGCCTTTGGTCATTGCCTTCATGAATTGAGCTTGCATATCCTACTCATAAGTCCTGAAGTAACCCTGCCACAATTGCCTGTCTCGAGCTGGTTGCTGATACTGTTGGAAAACAGGGGTGTTATTTCCCTTTCTTTGTGCTACAGGTGTTCCCACAACACTTGTTGTCTCCAAGTTAGCTTGAGCTCCAAACCCAGGTGGTGGTGCATTTCTGGCAGTTCTGATCTGAGGTAGTTGTTGAGTGTGGAGTTCTTCCATTTGTCCTGTCTTTTCCTTTTCTGCTTCTAACTGCTGCCTCAGCTGTGCAGTTCTGCTAGGTGGTCTATCTTGCTGTTGTTGTTGCAATGTTGGGGAGCGAACAACAGTGTCAATTTCAGGTTGCTGTTCATTTCTAGTGCCTGATCCGGATGGAGCTACCAATTGCTGCAAAACCGAACTCATTGTGGATAATTGTTTTCCCAGATCTAACACTGCTCGCTCAATTCCTCCCACTTGCAGTGCTATGTCATCTTGTTTGGAGCTGATGGATTGAACATCTTCCTGTAATTTTGACACACCTGTCCGCATTGTTGCACTTTCCTATTGTACTGCACCAAATTCCTCTCAGAGAGAAAGCACCTCCTGCCACTCGGCCTCATCGACTGCCTTCGTGCGCCCCATCACCGTGATCTAGAGAAGAGGGGGGGGGGGAGTTTTACTACCGCAATCACAGTAACCAGCCTCTCTAAACCAGATCCTGCCGCCGCCAATGCTCCACGCCTCCCGAGGTACACGGATCAGCGAAGGACGTGGGATTTTACCTTGCTGGAAGTGATCCAGCACAACCACTCCGCGCTACTGATCTGTACCCGAACTATCGCCGCCGCCTGCGCCGCCCTGGATCCGCCGCCGCCGGATGTCGCAGTCAAGAAACAACTTCACCGCGCCATCGACCGCCGCCCGCCATCACCACACAACACAGGGAGGGAAATTGGGTGGGTGTTCTTGCCTCTCTTGGAAAAAAATTCAGATCGGATCAGAAGCTACCGAGGAACCACTGCTCTGATTACCAATTTGTCAGGTCCTAGATGATCTACAGGTTCAGAGGAACGAGGTGTATGGAAGAATTTCAGAGAATTGCGAGGAAAGAGACCCCGATCTGGGCTTATATTGCTATAGGCTATGCCGTATGAGTTTAGGGTTTATCCTCAAAAGGGGAATTCTAGAAGATTCGATGCCCTCACCAGCCACAACCCGGCTGTTATGTAGGTAGTTGTCTAGCTGTCGACAGACGTACACGAAAAGTAACAGTAACGGCAAAACAAAATAACGGCTGGCGACGCTAGCTACTTGATGAACAATTCTAGGCCGTTGGATCTCCCGAACCGTTATGTGCCGGAATCGCCACAGTACTCTGAATGTGAATCTTCAGATAACGAGGCCTGACAGACCTAGAGGGGGCGGACATCCCTATGCAGCACCACCACTAGCCATGGCGGCTTCCCTCGCCACCCTGAAGGAAAGACAGATGGAGCAGGGGCGGGCTGCTCCTTCCCCTTGTCTCCGCCCTCCCCATCTTCCCCGCAGACCCCGCTGCTTCTTGTCCCCATCGACGTCCTCTCTTTGGCTGTGTAGGCGCAGGGGAAAGAGGAGGAGGAGCAAGGACGCAGCGAGGGAGGCGGACCTCCTTCATCTTCCCCTTAGCTGCACAACCCAGCTGCTCTTCTCCCAAGATGGATCCACCGCCCGTGCACGCCTATGGTGGTGGAGGGGAGGGGGTAGCAGACATCGGCGAGGCTCCTATGGAGGAGGCCATGGCGACGAGCGACGGAACGAGGAGGGGCTGTGGCCTGTGGGGATCAATCGGAAAGGGGCTAGGGTTGTGTGGCGGCTGGTGTGGAGTGGGAGTGTGGGACGACCGGATGAGAGAATGGGATTGGGTGCGGAGCGCGCGCGTGGATTGGGAAAAAGCCTCTTGCACGTGAGAATGACCAACTCAGCCAATAAACGCACAACACGAGCCCACCCGTCATTGGGCGGACAAAACGACTGCAAGGTGAAAAGAGTTTGACCGCGAGGTGAAGATCCGATGGTCCAGACGCGCCAGATGGCTGATTCAACGGTCAGAAATGGACCAAATTGGGGGAGCTTCGTGGAGCCAAGTTGGCTAGCAACCTTATAGGTTAGAATTTAGCCGACGCCGCCTTTTGCTTATGGTTCAGCCGTCCGCCGTTTAAGCAAAGCAGCAGACTATTTCCAGCTGGTAGGAAGCCGCCACGTGGCCGAGGACCTATTCACTATAATTTACTTCACTCTTTAGTCCCAGGAATTAGCAGATTAGTCCCTGAACTTAGAATATCCATAACTTTTTAACGTAGATCCAAATTAGACGAATCCAGCGACAGTTTGTTCGCACTGATTAGATCTATCAAGAGAGCCCATCTTTGCAAACTTTTGATAATTTCACATTTGAATTGTTTTAAATTCAAATTCAAACTCAATTCGGCCATATCTCCTAAACCGTAGCTCCGTTTGAATTGATTCATTTTGCATTTTGTCACCGTAGCCAAATCCTATGACCTGGAATTTATCATGGCATTTTTCACATAGCTAGGATCTATCCATGATAGTTTTACTGCTATGCCTTGTATGCGATGTAGTTGACATCATGTTTTGAACATATGTCACATGTTGTTTTTGCATTTTTGTGTTAGTTAAATGTGTTGTATGTTCATTTGGTTTTTCCGAGCCTATTTGCTTTGCATGTTATTTTGATTATCTGAAATGATTGCTTATGTATGTTTATTTACTTTGACGATAGGTTGTCCGGAGTGCGAAGCAGATTATTATCCTTCTGTAGATCTGAACCCCAGCATTTCAAGGCAAGTTCACATTTGACCATTCTTTCAATTACCTATATTTTATATATGCACTTAGTCCTTTGCAGTAGGATTGCATGATAGGAATTTCATGCCGGATGGCTATGCTTACACCCAGTAGTTCATTGAGGTAGGTCTGAAACTTACAACATCGTCTCCACCATTTGACTTTATTTTGCTTCGCTAAAGTAGACGTGGATTGGGGAGTGATCATTTTAAAGTATAAGTGACAATGTAGTAAATAGGATCTAAGATAATTAATGAACTACCTGGGCGGAAATTTGTTTGAATGGTGGTGAAGTACAGTGGGGCACGCATGGGAAAATGCATAGTGGTGCACCACTAGTGGTCCGTCTGCTCAGGATCAAAGGGATCAAAGGTATTTTCATGTCTAGAAGCTAACGTGTGCATCAACAAGCCAATATGGGCTCTGGCTTAGTTGAGTAGTTAGTGTGACCTCTTCCGGTATGGGCTAGAAGATGTAGAATGAGTAGGTGTACCGGCCTGTCCGTAGGTTAAGAGGGAATGCTTTCGAAAGACTATGTCTCGATCTTCCGATCATGGAGGTGGTCGAGTCTTGTGGGGAAAAGTCTGCAACCTCTGTAGAGTGTCAGCCTAATCGATTAGCCGTGTCCTCGGTTACGGGCAACTTGAGCATCTAGTAGTGGAAATGCTGAGAGATCTCATCACCCTTAATTAAATCAATTGGGTTTAAATGAAACTTTGGTAATGGATTGAGTTGGGTTTGCCAACTCATCCTTTGCTATTTTGTAGTAGTAGAATAATATCTTATTCTACGGAAAAACATGCTTTTTGCAAAACTAAACTTAGAGCTTTCCACCAAACAAAATGATGTAGTGTGGATACCCTTGGGCCGATCTTTCATGATTGGAGCGGATCCTATGAAGAACACGTGGGGAAACGCGAGGCGAAAACGAGAGGAAACACTCAAATCAACGGAAAACGATCACACATGTGCTAGATCCATGAACATAGAGAGTGATACAAGATTCAAACGCAATAAAGGACGATACAAAAGGTCTTCTCCGCGAGGAGGTCTTGAGGGGTCTTCCCGTGATGGGGTCTTGAATCCACTTGGGGGATCTTCTACGTAAAGGTGGTGAACTCCGATGGAGAAGGTATCAGGTGGATGAGCAAAGCTCTATCTACCAAATGAGCTAATCCGTTGCTGACCCAGGAAAGATGGAGGGGAAGGAGTATATATAGTCTAAGTGGATGAAGGGGTACATGGGCCTCGGCCCAACATGCTGTCAACACACAGGCGTCAGACGTCCAATAGCTACCGGTCGTCTGGTGGCTCGCGAGGGTCCGGACGTCCGACACTTGTCCAAAGTCCGACATTTTGGCTCTGGATGGTCGGCGTTGGATTTCCGGCAGGCGCCGGACGTCCGGGGCGTCGATCGTCCGGTGGTGTCCATACTTCTAACGTTTTGGTGCTGTGATGGTGGTGCTGGTCGTACGGAGGGGCTTGGTCATCCGGGATCTGGAGCATGTCGAACGGCCGGTCCGTGTTGGTCATCCGGTCGCTGGAGCGTGCGCAGGCTGGGACTCGGCTGGCTGGCTGGAGCTCCCAGGCGTCGGATGTCCGACGAGTACCAGTCGTCCGGCGGCTGTCAACTTCAGGCAGCTTCTTCTCTTGGTCCTTGTACTTGGTGTCCTCGCCGTCTTGTCCGCTGGATGTAGTTGCTCCATGGATATCCTCTAAGTACCTCATCATTCATAAGGTTTCTGCTTGAGGTAGTGTCTCACATGTAGAAAGTGACAGCACGGAGAGGAGCGAGTTCACCTTATCTTCGATAGCCTTTGCTCGAGCTCTTGACATTGGTCCAAGTGGTGTCGTGAGAGACGTAGGTAGGTCCATGGTGATGACCAAAGGATGCTCCACATCATCTCCCCCCCTTGGGAAAGATCCGACCTCAGATCAAAAGCATCATCACCATGGTAGGGAGAGAGATCTTTGACGTTCAAGGTGTCGCTAACAGAGTACTTGTCATGTGGGATGTTGATCTTGTAGGCATTGTTGTTGTAGTGTTCAAGCACCTTGAAGGGTCCACCGGCTCTCGGTAGAAGCTTGAACTTGCATTCGTTGGGGAAGCGGTCCTTGCGAAGGTGTAGCCACACAAGATCTCCAATGTTGAATATCATGGGATGCTTGCCGAAGTTGACCTTGGCCGCGAGGCGTTGTACTTGGCGCTGGATGGTGTGCCTTGTATCTTGGTGCATCCTCTTGAGGTAGATTGCTCGGGTGCTTGCATCCATATTGACTCGCTCTTGTAGTAGTAGAGGTAGGATGTCCAATGGGGACAACGGGTTGAAGCTGTAGATGACCTCAAAGGTGGAATTTCCAATAGTAGAGTGTCTTGCGCGATTGTAGGCGTACTCGGTGATGGGTAGGCACTCTTCCCACTCCTTGATGTTCTTCTTGATCAACAGCGTAGAAGGGTAGATAGTGTCCAGTTCGTGACCTCCGTTTGGTCGTCAGTTTGAGGATGGTATGCCGAAGAGAACAAAAGCTTGATTCCGAGCTTGGCGCATAATGTCTTCCAAAAGTAGCTTAGAAACTTGACGTCGCGGTCCAAGACAATCGTCTTCGGCACTCCGTGTAAGCGCAAGATTTCCCTACAAAAAATATTTGCAACATGTGAAGCATCGCCTATCTTGTTGCATGGGATGAAATGAGCCATCTTAGAGAATCGGCCCACAACAACAAACATGAAATCTTTGCCGTTTCTAGTTCTAGGTAAACCAAGCACAAAGTCCATACTAATATCTTCCCATGGGTGATATGGAATTGGAAATGGAATATAGAGACCATGGGGTTGAGCTTTAGACTTAGATTTGTGACATGTAGAGCATCGGTTGGTGTAGCGTGAGACATCACAGAACATCTTTGGCCAAAAGTAGTTCTTGCAGAGCGTGGCGAATGTCTTGTCGCGTCCGAAGTGTCCCGTAAGTCCTCTTCCATGATATTCTTGCAAAAGTAACAAACGAAGAGAAGACTCGGGGATACATAGTTTGTTAGCTCTCATAAGATAATCATCTTTGATGTAATAGCGTTCCCAAGACGTATGCGTCAAACATTTGGCATAAGGGATAGCAAAAGTAGGATCATGTGCATATAAGTATTTTATGTGCTCAAAACCAATGGCATTCAATTCAAGTTGGGTAACAAGCTTGATCTACGAGAAAGCGCACCCGCCACAACATTTTCGTTACCTTTGATGTACTTGATAACATAAGAAAATGACTCTATGAATTCACTCCACTTAGCATGACCCTTAAGATACTTAAGTGTTTCATGATCCATGTGAAGAATGAACTCATGGGGGTGGAGATAATGCTCCCAAACATGCAAGACTCTCACTAAAGAATATAACTCTTTGTCATATATGGGGTAATTGAGTTGTGCTTTGAAAAGTTTTTCACTAAAGTAAGCGATGGGGCGCTTCTCTTGCATTAACACACCTCCTATGCCATAACCTCTAGTATCGCAATGTGTCTCAAATGGTTTATCAAAGTTGGGAAATGCAAGCAAAGGGGCATGAGTAAGCAAATTCTTAAGCTCATTAAATTCGATATCTTGGGATGGTCCCCAAATAAAAGGTGCAGTTTTCTTACTCAAAGCATGCAAGGGGGATGCAATAGTGCTAAAGTTCTTAACGAATCTACGGTAGAAGCCGGCTAGACCAAGGAAGCCTCGCACTTGTTGCAAGTTGGTTGGTTGAGGCCAAGTTTTAATATCATTGATCTTAGATTTATCTACATGAACACCCTTAGAAGACACAACGAAACCCAAGAAAACGAGATTATCAACACCAAAAAGGCATTTGTCCATATTAGCATAAGGGCGCTCTTTTCTAAGAGTTTGCAACAAGGTTCTAAGATGGGTGACATGATCTTCGAGAGATTTGCTAAACACAATAATATCATCGAAATAGACCACATCAAATACGCCAATGTAAGGGGGAAGAATAAAATGCATGACACGCATAAAGGTGTCGGGTGCTTCGAATAAACCCATTGGCATGATAAACCATTCATACAAGCCAAACTTGATTTTAAAAGTGGTTTTCCATTCATCACCTTCTCGGATGTGTATTTGATAGTAGCCACTTTTAAGATCATTTTTAGAGAAAATTGTGGCTCCGCTAAGCTCGTCAAGCATGTCGTCTAAGCATGGAATGGGGTAGCGATATCTAATCGTGATAGCATTGCTTGGACGACAATCGGAACACATGTGAAATGTACCATCTTTCTTGGGAACAAGGATTACCGGGACGGCACAAGGGCTCAAGCTTTCTTGTACATGGCTATTGTCGATGAGTTGTTGTACTTGCCGTTGGATCTCCTTGGTTTCCTCGGGGTTGACGCGTTAGGGAGCCTTGTTAGGAAGAGGTCCTCCGGGGATGAGGTCGATGCGGTGTTCGATGCCTCGAAGAGGAGGTAGACCCGGGGGTAGCTCATCGGGGAATACATCTTGGGATTCCTGCAATAGAGAAGATAACACTAAAGGTAGATTGTGAGAGGTGTTAGTTTTAGGTGCCTCGTCCTTGCATAATAGGACACAGTGCATAACACTTGATGGGTTCTCACACACTTCTCCCATCTCAAGTTTGGTAGCGAATAACACTCGGGTTTTCTTGTCGCTCATCGTGGAGGCACTCAATTTTGGCTTGTGGCGCTCACTCTCTTTTTGTTGGTTCGCTCTCTCACTATTTTCTCCATGTTGGTTGGTAGCTTGCTTGTCGGCGATCACTTGTCTTGGAGACATAGGTCGTAGCACATACTCCTTCCCTTTCATCTTGAAGCTATAGTGATTGGTTCGCCCGTCGTGGATGACGCCATGGTCAAATTGCCAAGGTCGTCCAAGTAGGAGGTGGCAAACGGACATAGGAACGACATCACACTCCAAAGTGCCTTCATATGCTCCGTTCTTGAAGGAGACTTGGACCATGTGTTCCACTTGAATTGTGCTGGAGTCGCTAAGCCATTGGACCTTATAGGGATGCGGGTGCTTCATCTTGACCAATTGGAGCTTGGAGCATAGTTCTTCACTTGCCAAGTTATGGCAACTTCCTCTGTTGATGATGACCTTCACGGACCATCCATTGATGCCCTCCTTTGTGTGGAAGATATGGCATCTTTGGTCTTCGTCTTGTTGATGTTGAAGAGTCAAGACCTTAGAGACAATGAGAGCGGGGCTCGAACCTTCATCACAAAAGACTTGGTCATCTTCATTCACTTGCCGGTGCATAGCCACAATCTCAAGGGCTTGCATTTCTCCTTCACTCATGGAGTCGTATGTACTGTCGTCGTTGAAGATCATGGTGCACTTGTTGGTACACTCGAAGGACTTGTGGCCTCGGTCGTCGCATGTGAAGCATCTGATGGAACTTGTCTTGATGGTCTCATCCGGCGGAGTCGTAGATGATGAAGCTCTTGGCTTGAATTTGCTTGTAGTAGGAGGACGACTTGAAGTTGTCCAAGTTTTCTTGTAACTTGACTTGTTGACTTTGCTTGTAGAAGGTTTGGTTCAGGTAGAAGTTGGTGTAGTCATCAAAGCTTGAGTGTATGAGCCATATGTCTTGGAAGAGTACTTAGCATATTTGAACTCATCTTGCACTTGTCACTCCGCTTTTGTAGCTTGGTGCACTAGCTCGATGAGGTTTGAGTATGGTTGGAAGTTGGCAATTTTCTTGATAGGGTGATTGACTCCATTCAAGAAACGTGCCATAGCTTGCTCCTCATCTTCCGTGACATTAGCTCGTATCATGGCAATCTCCATTTCGTTGTAGTAGTCTTCAACGCTCTTTGTTCCTTGCTTGAGGAGTTGTAGTCGCTTGAAGAGGTCGCAGTTATAGTATGTTGGCACGAAGCACGCTCGCATGACATCCTTCATTTGATCCCAAGTTTTTATTTGTGGTTCACCTCTTGCTTCTCGATGCTCAAAGACTTGCTCCCACCAAATGAGGACATAGTCTTGGAACTCAAGGGATGCCATGGCTATCTTCTTCTCTTACTCATAGTTGTGCAAACGAAAGATCTTGTCAACCTTCAATGCCCATGAAAGCTATTCTTCGGGATCATTGCTTCCGAAAAACTTGGCCATGGTGAACTTGAGTTTGCTGTAGCGTTGCTCTTCATTGTGTTGGGGTCGAGGGTGATGACGTCCTTGACGAGGAGGATTGTCTCCCTCAACTTGCTCTTGGCACTAGTAGAAAACAGGGTAATGGTCCAGGCCCGGCCAGCCCATTAGTCCCGGTTCAATCTAGAACCGGGACCAATGGGGAACGTGGACCAGTTCATGAGCCGAGGGGCCGGGCCACGTGGGCCATTGGTCCCGGTTCGTCTGGACCTTTTGGTCCCGGTTGGTGGAATGACTGGGATCAATGGGCCTCGCTCCTGGCCCACCACCATTGGTCCCGGTTGGTGGGACGAACTGGGACCAAAGGCTGCCCTTTAGTCCCGGTTCAAGTCACCAACCGGGACCAATTAGTTGCCTATATATACCCCTCGCCCGCGAGCAGAGCTTTGTGGTGCTCTAGCTCACCTCCTATGCACACGAGGTGTTCGATGGAATGCCCGAGCCACACTACTTAAGCTTTCTCCTCTCCAAGCTCGACCTCCAAGCTCCATTTTCCTTAATATTTGTCTAGGTTTAGCGGTCCGTCACGTCCCGTCCTCTTCTTCACCGTCGTCGATCGCCCGCGCCGATCTCGTCGCCGACACCACCGTGGTGAGCCTCTTGTTCTTATCTTATCTTCTTTCTGAAAGGAAAAAAATTCTTACTTGTATGTTTATATAGATACTTGTATAATGTTCTTACTTTTATTATTGCATCTTATATAGTGCGATGGTTTTGGTATCCGCCCGGCCCTCGTCACATCTATGATTAGGATGTGGTATATATTATCTTTTCGTAACTATTGGTTCATTTATTGTTTATGACAATTATGCCGACCAACGTGACATAGATTTTATTTATCTAGGAGGTTGTTGAACTGGAAATTCCAACCGACCCTATTGTCGAGAGGTTAAATTTAGTTGAAAAAGAAAACAATTTGTTGAAGGAAAAAATTAGAAAAATTGAGGAGGAGAAGATGATATTGGAGTTGCATGTTGCGGATGTAAATGCGATGATCACAAGATCAAGATGGATGCAATGCGCTTGAAGATTAGAAATATTATAAAATATGCCATTCATACCGAGGCTTGGTATCATTATGCCGTTGGATCAGTTGTTACATTGGTTGCGATTATGATCGCATTTGTTTTCGCATTGAAATGTTTTACATAGTTTCAGTGTATGGTTTAATTAATTTAGATGCTCTGCAGAGCTTTATGTTGTTAGATGAGAACTATGTATGTACTTTGGTTTTAATGTGATGATGAACTTCTATTAATTTGGTCATTTAATTATATATTCATGATGTTACGTAATGATTTTGACACACTTAATTATATATAATGCACGCAGATGAACCGAATGGATGTACGGTTCAAGACACACCTCCGACTACATTAAGGGCGTGCATGATTTTCTCGAAGTGGCTGAGGCAAACAAGCAGAATGGTTTTATGTGTTGTCCATGCCCTATATGTGGGAATACGAAGTCTTACTCTGGCCGGAAAATCCTCCACACCCACCTGCTTTACAAGGGTTTCATGCCACACTATAATGTTTGGACGAGGCACGGAGAAATAGGGGTTATGATGGAAGACGGCGAAGAAGAAGAGTACGATGAAAACTATGTGCCCCCTGAATACGGTGATGCTCTTGAACATCAAGAGGAACCAGACGATGTGCACGATGATGTGCCAGTGAAAGCTGCTGAAGATCAAGAGGAACCGAGACGATGTGCCCGATGATGATGATCTCCGCAGGTCATTGTCGATGCAAGGACGCAATCTGAAAGTCAAAAGGAGAAGCTGAAGTTCGATCACATGTTAGAGGACCACAAAAAGGGTTGTACCCCAATTGCGAAGATGGCAACACAAAGCTCGATGCGTCTTTGGAATTGCTGCGATGGAAGGCGGAGAATCTTTGTGCTCGACAAAGGATTTGAGAAGCTCTGAAAATATTGAAGAAGAAGCTTCCAAAGGATAACGAATTGCCCGACAAGACATACGCAGCAAAGAAGGTCGTATGCCCTCTAGGATTGGAGGTGCGTAAGATACATGCATGCCCTAATGATCGCATCCTCTACGCGGTCGTACAAGGATCTGAACGCATGCCCGATGTCACGGTGCATTACGGTATAAGATCGCACGAGATGACCACAGTGATGTTGACGGCGAGCCCCTAGGAAGAGGGTTCTGCGAAGGTGATGTGGTATACTCCTATAATACCACGGTTGAAAGCGTCTGTTCAGAAGCGGAGAGCATGCCAAGTTGATGCGATGGCACAGTGAGGACCGTAAGAAAGGCGGGAAGTTGAGAGCACCCGCCGATGGGTCATGAGGAGAAAAATCGAGAGAAAGTACTGGAATGAGTTTGCAAGTGAGCCGAGGAACGTATGGTTTGCTTTAAGCGCGGATGGCATTAATCCTTTCGTGGAGCAGAGCAGCAATCACAACACCTGGCCCGTGACTCTATGTATGTATAACCTTCCTCCTTGGATGTGCATGAAGCGGAAGTTCATTATGATGCTAGTTCTCATCCAAGGCCCTAAGCAACCCGGCAACGACATTGATGTGTATCTAAGGCCATTAGTTGAAGAACTTTTACAGCCGTGGAATGGAAACGGTGTACGTACGTGGGATGAGCACAAACAGGAGGAATTTAACCTAAAGGCGTTGCTGTTCGTGACCATCAACGATTGGCCCGCTCTCAGTAACCTTCGTGACGGACAAACAAGGGATACCACGCATGCACGCACCGCTTACTTGACACCGATAGTATATACCGGCAAGCTGCGGGAAGAATGTGTACAGGCCATCGCCGATTTCTTCCGACCAACCATCACCGCCGAAAGAAAGGCAAGCATTTCAAAGGCGAGGCGGATCACCGGAAGAAGCCCACCATGCGTCATCGGTGATCACGCATTTGCTATGGTCAATGATTTACACGTAATCTTTGGAAAGGGTCCCGCGGACTAGCTGTTCCGAATGACGCCGGGAATCATGCACCCATGTGGAAGAAGAAATCTATATTTTGGGACCTACCCTCTGGAAAGACCTAGAGGTCCGCTCTTGATCAACGTGATGCACGTGGCGAAGAACCTTTGCGTGAACCTGCTAGGCTTCTTGGGCGTGTATGGGAAGACAAAAGATACACATGAGGCACGGAGGACCTGCAACGCTTGCACGAAAAAGAGGGCATGCCTCAAGCAAGATGAAGGTCCCGCCAGCCACGCTCTTACGAAAGAAGAGAAAGAAATCTTCTTTGAATGCTCGCCGATATGAAGGTCCCGGCGGCTTCTCGTCGAATATAAAGGGAACAATAAATATGCGGAGAAAAAGTTCCAACCTAAAGTCTCATGACTGCCACGTGATTATGACGCAATCGCTTCCGGTTGCATTGAGGGGCTTCTCTTGAAAAAGCGTTCGATTAGCCATTGTGAAGCTATGTGCATTCCTCAATGCAATCTCTCGGAAGGTGATCGATCCAGAAATCATACCAAGGCTAAGGAGTGATGTGGTGCAATGTCTTGTCGGGTTTTAGCTGGTGTTCCCACCATCCTTCTTCAATATCATGACGCACGTCCTAGTTCATCTAGTTGACGAGATTGTCATTCTGGGCCCCGTATTTCTACACAATATGTACCCCTTTGAGAGGTTCATGGAAGTCCTAAAGAAATATGTCCGTAACCGCGCTAGGCCAGAAGGAAGCATCTCCATGGGCCATCAAACAGAGGATGTCATCAGGTTTTGTGTTGACTTCATTCCTGGCCTTAAGAAGATAGGTCTCCCTAAATCGCGGTATGAGGGGAGACTGACTAGAAAAGGCACACTTGGAAGGGACTCAATAATATGCAGGGACGAATATTCTTGATCTCAAGCACACTACACAGTTCTACAGAACTCTACCTTGGTGACCCCTTATGTCGATGAACACAAGAACAGTCTGCGCTCCAAACACCCGGAGGCGGTCTGACGACTGGATTACATGTGAACACATCAGACTTTCAGCAGCTTGGTTGGAAGCACGTATCGGAGGTGACAACACTGTTTGTGATGAGCTGTACTTGTTGTCCAGGGGACCATCTTTGACTGTATTGATTTGGAAAGGATACGAGATAAATGGGAATACATTTTACACGATTGACCAAGATCAAAAGAGCACCAACCAAAACAGCAGTGTCTGCTTTGATGCAACAACCGAGAGGGAAAGGACACATATTATGGTTGCATAGTGGACATATGGGAACTTGACTACGGACATGATTTTAAGGTCCCTTTGTTTAAGTGCAAATGGGTCAATCTGTCGGGGAGGCGAGTGCAGGTAGACCCACAAGACGGAATGACAACAAGTGGATCTGAAAAATCTTGGGTACATCGACGAACCGTTCGTCCTAGCCAATGATGTGGCACAGGTTATCTATGTGAAGGACATGTCTACCAGACCGAGAAAGAGAACAGATAAGGAAGTGAATATATCATACGATGAGCCAAAGCGCCACATAGTTCTTTCAGGAAAAAGGGACATCGTGGGAGTGGAGGACAAGACAGACATGTCTGAAGATTATGAAAAGTTTCATGAAATTCCTCCCTTCAAAGTCAAGGCTGACCCCAAAGATCCCGATAAACGATGAAGATTATCCATGGTTACTACGCAATAAGGAAATGACACAAGCGAAGAAAAAGTGAAGACTTTCTCCATAACTATTATGATGATACCATGCCAACTTTGTAACTGACGAGTATGATACCATGCCAACTTTCAACTTTTTCAGAGTTCATTCGAAATGCTTTAATGTCTTATGGTTCGGCCCTCGTAAAATAGCAACAATAAGTTTTTTGTTGTAAGTAGAAACAAAATAAAATAAATAAAGCAAGAAAGAAAACAAAAAACAAAAATAGTGTTTTCAAATTTGAAAACTAATGGCACTAACAGAAAGTTTATAATTTTCCTAAAACTAAAAGCAAAAAAGAATTGAAAAATAAAGAAAAAACAAAAGAAAATAAATAATGCAGAAATCAAAACAAAAAACAACAATAAGTATTTTGTTGTAAGTAGAAACAAAATAAAATAAATAAAGCAAGAAAGAAAACAAAAAACAAAAAAGTGTTTTCAAATTTGAAAAGTAATGGCACTAACAGAAAGTTTATAATTTTCCTAAAACTAAAAGCAAAAAGAATTAAAAAATAAAGCAAAAAACAAAAAGAAAATAAATAATGCAGAAAACAAAACAAAAAAGTGGAAAAAAATAAAAATAGCAACAATAAGTAAAGAAAACAAAAAAACAAAAAATTGCCACCTACTGGGCCACCACAGCCTGAATACGACTAGAAACACATCCATGGGCTAGGATTCAGGCCAAGAACAGGCCAGCAGGCCCATCAGGCATAGTAGTAACAAGTAGGCCCGTTAGCCTGCAATGGAGAGGAGGTTGAGAGGGGTGCGGCAGTGGGGCTTATAAACCACTGCGCGCCCCTCTCAACTAGCAAGGTGGGACTAAACTTTGGCCCCGACGCGTGCAGCACAGGGCCTTTGGTCCCGTTGGTGGCACCAACAGGGACTAAAGGGGCGGCATTGGTACCGGTTCGTGGCACCAACCGTACCAAAGGCCGCCGCTTCCCCGCCCTTTGGGCTGTTGAAAAGAGGCCTTTGGTCCCGGTTGGTGGCACCAACCGGACTAAAGGGTGCATTAGTCCCGGTTGGTTTCACGAATCGGGACCAAAGGCTTTGCTATATAACCAAACACTTTGCAAAAAATCACAATCTCATCGCTAGTTGCCCCCCTCCCCCCCCCCCCCGACGACGCCGACCCTCCTCGATGCCGCCAGGCTGCTCCACCTCGCCGTCGCCGCCGCCGCCCGCCAAGGCCGCCCCAACCCGCGCCGTCCTCGTCGCCGGCCTCCCGAGCTCGCGCCCCATCTCGCCCACGCCCGAGCCCCTTGCCCGTCGTCCCGCCGGGCGCCTCGCCGCCCATGCCGCCATCGTCATCTAGCACCCATTGTGAGCACTTGCCACAGCACTGCTCTGTTTTTTTCACTTTTATTAGTTTAATTTTTTGTTCATATATATATATAATGTATATGTGTATGTATGTGGCTATGTGTATGTAGATGTTCAAAATGTATAAAAATTGTTCAGAGCATGTTTTTCTTCATATATGTATTTTTTATTCATATGTGTATTAATGTTTTCATATATGCAAAAGATAGATTTTTAGAAAAGTTAGGTTTTTTTTCTGTTCATAGATTTTTTTGGTGATATTAATTATTGTAGAAATATGCAAATGTTTGTATATTCATATGAACAATGCATTAGGCAAAACCTTTGTTTTTTTCGAAATTTTCTATTTGAACATTTTTTTTAAACAAGCAATACTAAAAGAATGAGAGGAAAAAGGAAAATAAGAAGAGGAAGAGAGGAGAAGAAGAGGAGAGGAAGAAGAGGAGAAATAAATAAGAAGAGGAAATAAGAAGAAAAAGAAGAGGAGAAGAAGAAAGGAATAGAGGAGAACAAAACCTCTTTTTTTTCCTTTTTTTTCTTCTTCCTCTTTTCTTCCTTTTCCTTATTTTCCTTTCTCGCGAGAAGAAGAAAAAGAAGAGTAGAAGAAGAAGAAAGGAATAGAGGAGAAAGAAGAAACTTCAACACGAGGGGGGTACCGATACCCCCTCCCCGATAACATTATTTTCCCATGTATATGTATGTCGCGTCGTTGTCGATATAACCCCTCGAGATAACTTCGACATGAGGGGCGGTCGATATATAACCCCCATCTCGACCGTGATAACTTATACAACGGCAGCACCCCCCTCGGCCCTCTCGCTCGACCAAAACTCTCGAGGACACCCAAACCCTAGAGAGAAAACGATGTTGGTCTCCTACCCCCTCCCGCCACGCCCCTACCCGACAAATTAACTCTCTCGAGGCCACCCAAATTAACCCTTGAAGCGTTGTGTCGAGGCGACCCCAAACCCTAGAGAGAAAATGATGTTGGTCTCCTGCCCCCTCCCGCCGCGCCCCTACCCGACAAATTAACTCTCTTGAGGCCACCCAAACTAACATGATTCCTTATTGTGATTAGCTAGCTAGTTCTACGTTTGCCACTAATATATATATATACATATATATATATATATATATATATCCATCTGTACCATGTTTGAGTAATAATTGACATGTTGTAAATATTTGCGTAAACTATGGAGCACTCCGAGACGAAGAAATGTAGCGATGTTGGGGCACATAATCGCACAAGGAAGTGATGAAGTTGCGTCATTTCTCAACGACACGGACTGGGTGAAGAAGAGGGCTATGTTCATGATGGCTTCGACCCATTAATGCCGGTACAAGAAGAGGACTATGTTCATGATGGCTCCGGTGACACAATGGAGGTACAAGCGAAGGAGACCGTCTTTGGCGCTCCGGTGACCGAACCGAGTCCGCGGTATATATATATTAGTTAAGCCCGTCTTGACTAGTTAATTGATGCATCCATTGTTTTGGTATATGTACACATATTAATTACTCTCATCTTTCTTCCTTATAATTTCTAGCCCTCCGGATCGAAAGCACAACCGGTAAGGAGACGAGGCCCAAAGAAAAGTTGAGCTCGGATGAAAAGTTTGAGATCATAGAAATCGCGCCCGACGGCGAACCGATTGAACCCATGCGGACAAGGAAGGCATTTTACGCCGGTCACGGGGTTCTTGTTAGGGACAAGATCCCGATCAGCATCCATCAATGGTATAAGCCTAAGGAGGAAGACCACGAGGTGTCTTATGTCAATGATATGCGTAAATAAGATCTTTGACCGAGCTGAAGGCAAATTTCACCCTACCGCCAGAGGAGGATCCAGAGAAGCCAGTTAAAGAGCAATTAATCAAGTCTTGTGCTCTTAAGAAGATGGCAACCCTAATGAGGAGGTGGAGGAAAGAGCTGAACCAGTTTGTCGAGAAAGATCACCAGAATTCATCGGCAAATATGAGAAGATCAAAGATCATCAGCCCGCATTTGTGGCCCACAAGACATCGAAAAGAGTAAGAAGATGTCGGCGACAAACAAGCAAAATGCTGCGAAGAAGAAGCTTCACCATCGCACGGGTCGTGGCTACCTCAAAGCCCGCCTAAGTGGTCCAAGGCTGAGCATGATCTGCTTGAAGAAGGGATGGAACCAGAGACAATGTCTTTGGCAATTGTTGCGGACTTGGTTCTTCGGGCTGGCGGAACCTTGGACCCTATGTGAGGAAGTGCTAGTGGACGGACGAGCAACTGCAAATACCAGTCGAGGAAGCTTCGACACTATATCGATGCAACGCAGCGAGGGACGTTCCTTCCAAGCGAGGGAGAAGGGCGAGCTCACAATGGCCCTTGGGAATCCTGAGCACCACAGACGGACACGAGGCACGCTAGGCTCCCTTTCGTGGAAGGTTGGTTTTCCGGACGCAGGGGGTTACAAAACCCACGAGACGAGGAAGAAACTGGAGCAGGACCAACTGCAGGCGCTGCATGAAAGGGTAATGGGGCTAGAGGAACGAGAAGAGGAACGAGAAGCAGCAGATCGCAGCAAACGACCTGCCGAAGCTTCCCCCGAAGCTACCCCGCCATCTCAGCGGAGAAGCGGCGTGGCTTCCACCGAGCTGCTTCAGCCGGAGCATGTTTTGACGGCTCCTGCCGGCTATCCCGTGGATGGTATCATGGAGTCTCAAAGTTGCCACATTATGGCGCGATGGATGACTTTGAAGGTCAAGGCGGCTGTTGGCCAAGTTTATCCTAGTGGACCCGCAAAACTTATCACGCCGGCCGATTCGAAGGATATGCTAAGGTGATGGTGGATGAAATAACGGAGGGATTTGAGGACCTCCCGCTTGACCACCCTACCGGTGAAGGGGAGACTAGGCTGGGTTCTGCTCAAGACTCCATGCCTATGGCGGAAGGAGCTCATCAACCTTCCGAATCGGGCGCCTCTGCCTCCTCCTCCTCCTCCTCCTCCGGCGAGTCAGGCACTCCGCCTCCTCCACCGCCTCCTCCGGGCGAGTGACAATCAGGGCACGCGTGGCGGCACTCCGCCTCCTTCTCCGTGGCGTGGCGGCACTCTGCCTCCTTCTCCGCTTCTTGGCCGCGCCCGAGCAGCCAGCCTCCTCCTTCTCCGCCTCGTCAGCAAGGGCGGAAGAGACCCGCCGCTGCTCCGGCTGCTCCGACGCGTCGTAGTCCTTCTCCTCCGCCTCGTAAGCAAGCAAAAATGAAGACATCCACTCCGTCTGCTCTGCCGGCGTCTAGCAGTACAGCCAAAGGCGGGAGGAAATCTGAATCTGGTCCTTCTCTGAAGACTCTAGAGAAGTTACCGTACGAGAGGACCGAGGAGGAAAACGGAAAGATCGCGCAGACTGAAGTGGATGACTGGATTGCAGGGTTGAAAGCATAGAGACGTCCACCTCCGGGAGGAGAAGGTAGATCCGGTGAAAGCGAAGCGCACTGGCTGCCCCGAGGAAACCACCCAAGTCTCCGCCGAAAGGCAACTATGAGCGCATTATTGGAAAGGCATTTGCGAAGCGGAGAGGTTGGGACGTACTAAAGTGATCAAAGAATGAAAGAACGGCGAGCTGGGAAACAAATTGCCCATTTCGGCGAACAAGCTGGCAATCGTGCCCTCCGCTCAAGGTGCTCGCTAGCGACATCATCGATCCGAGGATGGTGCCGGTTTTAGCAATCCTGAAGATTACCTGCCCGACGATGTACATTATGATTTCTTGGAGGTGCGGATACAAAGATCTGAGTCTGGGAAGCCTCTCGTCAAAGATGAAAGCTCTCTATCAATGATGATGCGAAGATTGCATGATTGGTACATGGAAACCTGCAGAGAGTCTGAGGGGAGGAGTACTTTGTATGTGAGAGTTAAAAAGGAGCATGACTTCGTTGGAATTGAACTGTTGCCTATTCCATTTGAGGAGTTCTATCAGTTTTCAATCAATTGGCCCTCGATAAAGCAACGGTCACACTCTTGTCTATAAGTAGTACTACTTACATCATTAAGTCTCTCTATATAACTCAGCTCTTTCATTGCATGCATTTATAATTATCCTCACTATATTATGCAGATTGAAGATCGCCGAATTGAAGAAAAGACAAGTGGGTTCCATTGGGTTCATTAACACATATCTCATAGATGCAAGCGAGGTTGAATTTCATGCCGAAAATACCGAGGCCAACTTGCTACAATCGTTGGTAATAAATGAACACAAGGATATAATACTCTTTCCTTACAACTTCAAGTGAGTGTTACTTGTCTTGTGGCATATTCGGTTTCCCTTATTAGTCCAGGTTATAGTAATGTAATATTGATGAGTTATGCATGCATGCTTGAGTACCACTATATTCTCCTAGAGATTAAGCTTGAGCAGGAGTAGTAATGCGTCTTAGACTCCAAACGAAAAGATCCCAAGGAGTATGCGGACATGACTGAAATGCTTGAGTAGTAAGTTAAATCGATCATTATCCACCATATCAGCAACTTTGTTCATTTCTGATATCAAGTAATTGTTTTCTTTGTATGGCAGGGTTTGGAGAAAATTCACCAAAAAAGCTCCGGGACTGCCGAAGAAGCTGCAATTTAGACACCCGAAAGTAAGTACTATAGTAACAATATATATGAATGAATGAAACTCAACACAAATGATGGTAATAAAATAAAATTGTGAATATTGTTATTTACACACTTCATATTGTATTGACCCCCTTCTTAAAATTAGATGTTTCGGATGCGGGATGAACTACTAGCACCAGATCGCCTGTGAGCAATTCAAGAGGAATTGGCGGCATTCTTTCTTGACCACGTGATCGCTGAAGACGGAGAATACTATGTGGGCCACGCGTCCGTATGTTAGGAGATTATTTTTGTAAAAGATAATTATTGTATATATGTAGCTGGTAGTGTCGGATAGATATACGAGAACTTGTTGTTCGACCAATCTCTCGGAGAAGGAGAGGTGGTCGATATCACTTCCCTCTGTATGCATATATGTTCATGACGATCTTCTGCTCCTTCGTTTGCTTACTAGCTAGCTAAGCGTGTCTTGCTAGTCCTCTCTATACGTATGTATAGTATGTATCGTCGACCAAGCACACGGACAAAGAGAGGACACTTCTCTCTATTAATTAGCTAGCTAACACAATATATGAAACACCTAAATTAACCCCCAAAACCCCCAACCCCCTTCAAAAAAACAAAAACCCCAGCCCTTTGGAATCTTGTGGCGTGGATGCCTTTTGGTCCCGGTTGGTGCCACCAACCGGGACAAAAGGCCCTCGCTCGGGCTCCGACCGCCACGTGGAGGACCATCTGTCCCGGTTCGTGTTAGAACCGGGAATAAAGGGGGGAGGTATTAGTAACGACCCATTAGTCCCGGTTCATGAACCGGGACTAAAGGCCCTTACGAACCGGGACTAATAGGTGTTTTTCTACTAGTGTGGCGTGGAGGATTTTCATTGTCTTATTGCTCTTGGCGAAGTTGAGGTTCTTGTTGAGCTTGTGGAACTTTTCGATGCAATCGTGCTTGATAGTTCCTTTCTTGAACTTCGTCGCGGAGTGCTTCTTTTTGCTCACGAGTAGGTCGGTTGCATGCGGCAACGACATGACTTGTATCTTGGAGGGCACGTTGCGCCTCAAGTGCTTGAGCTTCACGCTTTTGTTGATGTAGACAGAGAGCTTCACCGTCTTGCTCGTCTTGGTGTTGGCGTGCTCGCTCTTCCTCTTGTGGGCATAGGTGTTGCCGTTCTGGGCTTGCGCAAAGGTAGCTTGATTTTGGCGATGTCGACGTTCTTTCCCTAGAAGTTGCTCTTTAGGATCGATGTCGTGTAGAGGATTGTGATTTGCTTGATGGTCTTGGCGCCCGTCTCGACGAAGAGTGTTCGACGTTGGTGTGCTTGAGCCGGAGATGGTGTCGTCGGAGTGTCGACTTGAGCGGCTCCGTATTGAATATGACAAAGTGGTAGAAGAGTGGTTGACCAACAAGGCATGAATCTCGTCCATTCTTGCATTGTTCTCTTGTTTTTGTTCGTCGAGCTTGTTGTCGAAGTAGTCTCTTGTTCTTGCACGGAATGTCGCAAGTCGGTGGCGAGGTTGTCGATGTGGTGGCTCAATGCTAGTTGTTCTTGATGCAATGCTCTTTGTGTACCGAAGAGGTGGTTCTTGGTGACATAGGTGTTCGGGTCCTCGTCTTGCTCGACGAAGAGTGGGTTGGTAGAAGTAGTTGGCCTATCCATCATTCCAAGTAAATATGTGAGTGGAAGAAAGGAAGAACAATACCAAATGTACCTTGACCGATGTTGAGAATGGATCAAAGATCACTCAATGATGTAACAAGGAAATAGCACAATTGGTACCGTATCTCGTCAATCTCTCACACCTACACAACGATAGCTTATGATGGAGCTTGGTTAGGATGGTGACACAAAATTTATGCAATTTTTAGTGAGACTCAATAATGTTGAAAAAGATTCGCAAATTTGCAAATGCAACAAGTAGACCAATAGCACGATATGATACACGAAAACACACACATGGATAGATAGATGGGGTCGTGCAACCAAGGAGTGAGCCAAAATGTGGAATCCACAAAAATGGTCTTGTTGCACAATGCTAGAGAGACGCTAGCTCGATTGCACCATAGGCGGATACAAAGCTTGTGCACAACCTACTAAGCAAAATGCGACCAATTCTATCCGAAGTATGATATATGTATGGTGTTCCTATGATATGATCCAAGATGATCGAGTATGACAATCTTAATGTAGTATGATGATATGGTTCTTGCTTAGAAGCTCTTTGCTTATCTTTTCCTTTTGCTTAAAAGCTTGTTTGGCTCTTTCTCTTGTGAGATCTTTCTTTGTCCTCTTATGCAAAACTTCACGAACCAAGATAGAAATTGTGTATATGTTATTACAACCTTGTGACACAAGAGATGATACCACAATATGTACCAAGATGATATGGTATAAATGCAATGGGAGCTAGGATCACTAATGTGCACAAGTAACATTGTCGGCAATAATCAATGGCTAGTCTCGATAGGAAAGGTACGCAAAATGGGCTATGTGGTTGTCAATGCAATGGCAAGGAAGTAGACAAAGATGTCGTCGAATTTACCATTCTTGCTTACGATTGAGGGTGTCAAAATTGTGGAGCGGTTGTTGTCGGTGACGAGTCCATGTCGAAGATGAGCGGCGGTGATGTCGATGTCGAACCATCCCTAAGTTGCCGAAACGCGTTAGAAAACGGAAACCGCAACTCAAATTCTCAAAGTGTCAAAATTTTGGAGTTGGTAGTGGGTAAGCGATGGTGTTTGCGAAAAGCGGTGGTGGTTTGCAAGAGCGTATGCGGAAGTGGTAGAGGAATTGGAGTGTGCGAATGCAGAAGTGGAAATGGACCGGTTGGACTGAATGAAATTCAATTTCATCAGGGATCATCGGACATCTAGTGGTGGTCGGACGATTGGTGGTTGTCGGATATCTGGAGACTTTCGGATGTCCGGTGCCTGGGCGATTTTGGGCACGGGATGAACTTCTAGGGTTCGTGGTGGAGGGGCAAAATTTTGTCAAAATTGGACGAATTTGTGGATGGAAACGGGGAACAAGATGGGGAAAAGCTAGATCTACCTTCTACAAACGAAACCCACGGATCAAATCCAACAAAGCTTCATCAAATCCAACAAATCACAAAAGAATTGGAGCTATTTTGGGTGGGGTATTTTCGAAATTGGGACAAAATCAACAAAACAAGTCTAGAAAACAAGGGTAGGGGCTTCAAATTCATGATCAACCAAGGCTCATGATACCAAATGATGTAGGGTGGATACCCTAGGGCTGAGCTTTCACAATTGGAGCGGATCCTACGAAGAACGCGTGGGGAAACACAAGGGGAAAACGCAAGGAAACACTCAAATCAACAAAAAACTATCATACATGTGCTAGATCCAAGAACATAGAGAGTGATACAAGATTCACACACAACAAAGGACAATACAATAGGTCTTCTCTGCGAGGAGGTCTTGAGGGGTCTTCCCGTGACGGGGTCTTCAATCCACTTGGGGGATCTTCTCCGTAGAGTTCTTGAACTCCGATGTACAAGGTATCAAGTGGATGAGCAAAGCTCTATCTCTCAAATGAGCTAATCCTTTGCCGACCCAAGAAAGATGGAGGAGGAGGAGTATATGTAGTCTAAGTGGACGAGGGGGTACATGGGCCTCGGTCCAACACGCTGTCAACACACAGGCATCGGACGTCCGATAGCTATCGGTCGTCCAGTGGCTCGTGAGGGTCCGAACGTCCGGTACTTATACGAAGTCCAACGTTTTGGCTCGGGATGGTCGGCGTTGGATTTCCGGCCGGCGCCGGACATCCTGGCGTCAGTCGTCCGGTGGTCTCCATACTTCAGACGTTTTGGTTCTGTGATTGTGGTGTCGGTCGTCCGGAGGGGCTCAGTCATCCGGGGGCTGGAGCATGTCGGACGTCCGGTCGGTGTCGGTCGTCCGGTCGCTGGAGCGTGCATATGCTGGGACTCGGCTGGCTAGCTAGAGCTCCCAGGCGTCGGACATCCGATGAGTACTGGTCGTCCGGCGACTGTCAACTTCAGGCAGCTTCTTCTCTTGGTCCTTGTACTTGGTGTCCTCGTCGTCTTGTCCGTTGGATGTAGTTGCCCCATGGCTATACTCTAAGTATCTCGTCATGCATAGGGTTTCTGCTTGAGGTAGTAGCCATGTCTCACATCTAGAAAGTGCCAGCTCAGAGAGGAGCGAGTTCACCTTATCTTCGATAACCTTTGCTCGAGCTCTTGTCATTGGTCCAAGTGGTGTTGTGGGAGACGTAGGTAGGTTCATGTGGATGACCAAAGGATGCTCCGCATCACAAATTGCATGTGCAAACAGGTTCATTATACTTATGATGTGACTTGCCAATACATTCAATGTACTGACCTATATGGCTGCAACGTATCATGTTGCAGATATATCCGACAAGGATTGAGGTGCGATAGGTCAATGTTCTACACTCAACCTTTGCTCATGGAGTTTACGAACTCATTTACTACTTTGCCTTCGAAGTATTTGTTTCATTTGGCATTATGCCCTATTTTGATGATATTGCTCCTGGACTATCGATGTAATAAAGAGATGTGTGTTATTTCTGTTATTTCATCGACTACTGTGTGTGCTAGCAAGTCGATCCAGGGACTAGCATGGTAAGCACAAAGACTTCGAATCTTACCAGGTCGGGTCGCTACAGTGATTCCCTATGCAAGCATGAAAGTCAATAGTTATGCAATGAAGTTATATCCTACTTGTGGTGCATTATTGAGTGTTAGCTATGCTTAATGCTCGTTTATGATCGTTTTTGTTTCTTGGTTGGTCGCTTCTCAATCTATTTGCTAGCCTTCATTTGTACTAAGTGGGAATACTGCTTATGCATCCAACTCTAATTTTCAAAATGAATTTCCTTTTTGTGTGCCCGTACCGCTGATGAAGCGGCAGGTGGTGGCCAATATTTTCCATGCTAGATATGTTATTCTCAAGGTGAGTGTTTATTCACTTGTCATTGCATGAGAGTATGGCAAGTAATAGGGATGCCCAGTCCCAAAATGAAAAAAAAATATCTGTTGTCAATAATAAATTCCTTGAAAAGTGTTTGTATGGAAAGCACCCGTGGATACAGCTAGCCATGGATTGTCAAAGAAAAGGAAATAAACTTTATTTTATGTTTGGGAACCGCCTATGATTTATCTAGCATGGAAAGTATTGGGAATTCTCGGTCGTTTTGTTGACAGGAAAAGCATGTCTCTCATAACAATTTTTATCTCTCAATTTAATCTATGAGCTCTGGCACATCTACAAATCTCTGCTTCCCTCTGCGAAGGGGCTATCTATTTACTTTATGCAATTTTTATTTTTATATGAGTCTCCAGCTTCTCTTATAAGGCACAAACTAGGGACCACTATTATCATACTTGTGCATTGAATATAGCTAATATTTGAGTGTGTTTCATGAATAGATAAATGACTGGGCATAATGGGCTAGGGATAGCTTTCTTTAGTGTTGATATTTTGAAAGACATGGTTGTTTGTTGAAATGATTGAGTATTGATGTCTTCATGTCAATTATAGACTATTGCTTTGAATCATCTAAAAGTCCAAATGTCCATGCTACAAAAGAAAAGAATATGTGATGAACATGTTAGGAAACATTCCACATAAAAAAATTCTATTTTTATCATTAACCTACTCGAGGACAAGCAGGAATTAAGCTTGGGGATGTTGATACATCTCCAACGTATTTATAATTTTTTATTGTTCCATACTATTAAAGTATCAATCTTGGATATTTTATATACATTTAATAGCAACTTTATATCAGTTTTTGGGACTAACCTATTGACATAGTACCCAGTGCCAACTGTTTTTTTTACTTTGCAGAATTTCAATATCAAATGAAGTCCAAATGGTACGAAACTTTTTGGAGATTTTTTCCGGCCAGAAGACACCCTAGGATCCAAAGGAGCACATGAGAGGAGGCCCGTGTGGGCCGCTAGGCACCAGGGCACACCAGGGGCCTCTGGCGCGCCCTGGTGGGTAGTGGAGTCCACGGGAACCTTCTTGACCTACCTCCACCTCTATAAATACTCTAAAATCGCAGAAACCCTAGGGGAGTCGAGGAAATAGAGTTTTCACCGCCGCAAGTTCCAAAACCAGGAGATCCAGTCTAGAGGCCTTTTCCGGCAGTCTTCTAGAGGGGGCAACGATCACGGAGGGGTTCTTCATCATCCTTGCTGCCCCTCCGATGATGCGTGAGTAGTTTAGCACATACCTCCCAGTCTGCAACCAGCAGCTAGATGGCTTCTTCTCTCTTTTTGATCTTCAATACAATGTTCTCCTCGATGTTATTGGAGATCTACTTGATTTGATGTAGGTCTTTTTTGCGGTGTGTTTGTTCGGATCCGATGAATTGTGAATTTATGATCAGTTCTATCCACGAATATTATTTGAGTTTTTGTTGAACTCTTATATGCATGACTATTATAGCCTCGTATTTCTTCTCCGAAATTTTGGTTTGGTTTGGCCAATCAGATTGATGTTTCTTGCCATGGGAAGAGGTGCTTTGTGATGGGTTCGATCTTGCGGTGCTCAATCTTAGTGACAAAAAGAGACATGACACGCATGTATCGTTGTTATTAAGGGTAACAAGATAGGGTTTATTCATACGTAAGTTTATCTTGTCTACATCACGTCATCGTTCTTATTGCATCACCCCGTTTTCCCATGAACTTAATACACTAGATGCATGGAGGATAGTGGTCGATGTGTGGAGTAATAATAGTAGACATAGGCAAGAGTCAGTCTACTAATCTTGGACGTGATGCCTATATACATGATCATTTCCTTGGATATCGTCATGATTATTCGCTTTTCTATCAATTGCCCAACAGTAATTTGCTTACCCACTGTATGCTATTTTCTTGAGAGAAGCCTCTAGTGAAAACTACATCCCCCGGGTCTATTTTCCTATCATATTAAACCACAAATACCTTGCTGCAATCTTTCTTTATTTATTTTTGTTTTTTGTTCTTGCTATATTTATTTACCAAAACCTATACAATTTAATTTATCTCAATAACATGGAGGGATTGACAACCCCTCTTACGCGTTGGGTTGCAAGTTTTTGTTCTTTGTGTGCAGGTGTTGTTTACATAGTGTTGCTTGGTTCTCCTACTGGATTGATAACCTTGGTTTCATAACTGAGGGAAATACTTACCTTTGTTGTGTTGCATCATCCTCTCCTCTTCGCGGAAATACCAACATAGATACAAGCAATCGGGGCCTCCTAACTACTCCTGGTCATCGGTGGTCTCCACGTGGTAGTAGGCTCCGTCGGGGTAGTAGTAGTCATCGGCGGGATCAGCTAGCTCTTGGGATCCGTTATCTGATCGCGGCAATTGGGCAAAGGGGGAAAAGGTAGCAAAGCAACCGTGAGTACTCATCCACACTAATCGCAAGACTTACTTTAGATCTATGCTTAGTATGCATCGATATCAATGGGAAGGGGTTGTATATGTGGACTATACTACATAATGTCAAAGTATAGGGGTAAGGCCTAGCCTATCGAAGATTAGCATCTTGCAGCAACAGAAGAGAGTAGAGTAACATATCATATAGTAACAAGTATATAATAGCAACACCTAGTGATAGAGGCGAAGGTGTCCCGATGTTTCGATGAGATAGCTATAATTTTCTGTGGGAGTGGACCTTGACAATCTAACTACGAACGTGTGAGACGTCGCGCCTTAGCAATCGCTAAACCAACTTCCGAGGGGTTATTGACCACGCCGAGGCATGATCAACCTGACCACGTGGGTCTATTTCCTGCGAGAAAATGAAGAACAAGCAAGAAACTGAGATTGCAATCTAGATATTGCGAATATAAGAGGAAAATTTTATTGATCAAAGTGGGGTTCTCTGACGTCTTGGTTTGGTCGTTGAACACAAACTAAGTACCCGAAGTTGCAGCTATGGCGAACTTTTAATCTAACCAAAACCAAAAGCCTAAACGACGCCCTAAAGGCTTTATATATGGAGGAAGAGGGGGAATTTCGTGGCCCCTTGGAGGAGGGGTCTGAAACCAACCCTAACTTTGTTTTCCCCATAAATACGGACTCTAAAAATAGCCTATACTTCAGTATTTCGAAATTACATGGGCCTGGCCCAATAATAAGGTGACGCAACACCTATAATAGCCTCTCGACGATATTTAGGAAGTGGCATCTTGTATATTTCTTCCATGGCTTCATGAACTCATTATGGTGGCTTCAAAGCTCTAAAATCATCAATTGTAACTTTGTTCTTGTTCCCCTTGCGCATGCCATCATCTCCATGCTTGATCTTGCTCGAATGTTCATCCTTCTTGTCCAAGCTAGGCCCTTCATTTGTAAGCATGACAAATTTATCCAATTTAGGCAGCATAATATTCTCATTAACATTAGAATCATTACCAAGAAACGAAAGTACCTGGTGATTTAATTGGCATGCGCGAGCTCTAGTAATTGGTCTAGTATGTATAGCAGCAGTGGTTATGGATGTAACAATGGTACTGATGTCCTCATCATCCTCCCCTTCTTGAAGTGAAGTCGTCCTCGACGAAAGCTCATCGTCCTTACTGAAATAAGGATTCAAATCTGCAATGTTAAAAGCGGGACTAACCCCAAAATCTGCAGGCAGCTAAAGTTTATATGCATTATCATTTATTTTCTCTAACACCTTAAAAGGACCATCAGCACGTGGCATTAGCTTTGATTTGCACAAATCAGGAAACCTATCCTTACGTAAAAGTAACCAAACAAGATCTCCAGGTGCAAAGACAACATGTTTTCTACCTTATCTCCAGCAAGTTTATATTTTGCATTCATGTGCTCAATATTTTCCTTAGTTAACTAATGCTTTTTAAGATCAATTCAGCACATTGTTTAGCATCAAAATTAACCTTCTCCAAAGATGGAAGAGGCAACAAATCAATAGGTGCACGAGGTAGGGAACAATATAGAATTTCAAAAGGGCACATGTTAGTAGTAGAATACAGCAAACAATTATAAGCAAATTCAGTATGAGGCAAGCATTCTTCCCACATTTTCTTGTTATTCTTCAAAACAGCCCTAAGTATGTAGACAATGTTCTATTGACTACTTATGTTTGTCCATCAGTTTGGGGTAACAAGTAGCACTAAAAAGCAGTTTAGTCCCCAACTTAGCCCATAAACATCTCCAGAAGTGGCTAAGAAATTTGGTATCATGATCTGAAACAATAGTATTTGGCACACCATGCAAGCGAATAGTTTCACGAAAGAACAAATCAGCAACATTAGCAGCAGCATCGCCTTTATGACATGGTATAAAGTGTGCCATTTTCGAGAACCTATCCATGAAAACAAATATGCTATCCCTCCTGTTGGGGATATTACCACTGGGTGTAAACCGGCCAGGACAGGCCGGGTTAACTTCATCAGTAGTTGAGTATGGTAAAGCCCAAGTAGGCAGATGAGGGCTTAAGGCCCATAGCCGGTTTAAGGCCTGTAGCCGTAAACCGGCGTCAGTATGTAACTTGTATTGTAAGTTAGGAATAGCAGAGACCGAGCCGGATACATCTATGAACCGGCGTCGGGATTCTATGAACTGACGGGCGCCACCCATGTATATAAGGGGACGACCCGGAGGCGGTTCAGGGACAATAGACAACAACTCGAGACTTAGGCGAAGCTTGTTTGCTCCCTAGTCATCGAACCCCCATAAATTCCATCACAACTAGACATAGGCTTTTACCTTCATCGAAGGGGCCGAACTAGTATAAACTCTCTTGTGTCCTTGTGTCCGCTTTAACCCCTTCAAGCTAACCCGTAGCGATGGCTCCACGACTAAGTCCTTTCATGAGGACATCTGCCGTGACAAAACCACGACAGTTGGCGCCCACCGTAGGGCTATCGCATGATGGTTTCAAGTTTTTGGAGGGCAACTTCGAAGGACTCAAGGGTTATGCTGTGGGCCGGGTGACCAAGAGTCGTCGCGGCAAGCTCTACATCGACGATGCAGGCTGGGGCCCCGAGGCCGGCTCGATTGGGTACGGGTACCGGGTCCCCTTTGGTGGCATACACGTCTTCATCGGCAAGATCGGTGAACCGGGCCCTGAGCCGGATGTCTACACCGACCTCATCGAAATGGCTCAGCGTGCGAGATCTGCCCAGGTTAAACCGGCCATGAAGCGTGCCTTCGTGGGAGTCATCCACGGAGGATAATATGAGGGTGGATCGGAATCTGGTAGCGAGACCGTCGTCTATTCCGGCGACGAGTCCTCAATCGGAGAAACCGAATCATTGTATCAGTTACAAGACGACCGGATTGGGGGTTGTTTCGATGGTGATGATTCCGGACCCTTCGATCTGCCCAACCGGTTGGGATATTCATGGCCGGTACACAGGCGGCGATCCACTCTTCGACCGCAGCAGCAATGTTCTCCGGGTTAGCAGCGGCGGCGGCGGCCGGGGCAGGAGGCCCTGTGCACCCGCCGGCTCAAGTTTTACCTGATCTGTTTGATGTGTTGGCTGTGCTTATGGCGGAGGCTAACCCGGCGGATCAGGACACCCACAATGCGGAAATTGCAAAGGTGAGGGAACAGATCACTCAGGCCTAGGCTGACCTAGTAGCCGAGAACGACAGGATGGACGCAGAGCGGGCCGCTTTGGATGCGCAGGCCTATAAGCTTATGCTGGACCAGAACGCGTCGCATGAAGTCCTGAAAAGAAAGCATCGGTCTCGCCTGCCTACGGTTTTCGATGCCAGAAACCTCTTTAACACCCCAGGGGCAGGAACTAGTAACCCGCCAGTGATAAACCGGGCGGAGGCGCCTGGGCCGGGTGCGCCGGTTCAGCCTCGCCTGATGGAGCCGCCTCGACAGAACAATGTCATGCCTCAGCCTGTCCAGACACCTCCAGGTCATTATTCCAATCCAATGGACAATCTTGTCGCCGCCGCTTCACGACTAGATGCCATCCCAATTGAAGGTGATTCTCCACAGGCGGTGGAGACACGCCGGGTTAAGGAGCTTCTTCGAACGGCCTTGATTCAACAGGAAGCATATTCATACATCCGTGACCGAATTCATTCCACCCCCCGCCCGAGCCGGAGTTACAGCAGGCGGATGGATGAACCGGCTGTATCCAGTAATGCACGGAACCGTGAAGCGCCCCATGGCAATAACACGGCTGGTGATTCTCAGGAAGTGGTCGACCGGGCCCGAGCACGCAGGGACACCGAGTTAGCAGCACAACTTGAGGCTCGTCAGCTTACGCCGGTTCGTCCAACCACCTCGATCGAGCCAGGAGTTACTTCTAGTTCTTTGGGAGTGCCTTGTCTTGTCCCCACTTTACGCAATGTGCGCCTGCCCAAGGATTTCAAGGGCCCGCGCAAGGTGCCGAATTACACTGCCGATTTGTCTCCAGAAACATGGGTGGAGAGCTATGAGATGGCCATGGAGATGCTTGACGTAGATGAAGCAGCGTGTGCAAACTATTTCACAATGATGCTTGAAGGGACAGCCCATATTTGGTTAAAGAGCTTACCGGCCAATTCTATCAGTTCATGGGCCCAGTTGCGAGCCCGGTTTATCCAGAATTTCAAGGATACATGTAAGCAGCCCATGTCGATAGTGGACATAGCGGCCTGTGTCCGGGGAGGAAGGAGAGTCAACAACCCATTTGAGGCGCCGAAGTTCGGAAATTTTGCACTCATCGATCAGTATCAACGCCGATTCATGGTTATAACCTTGGAAAGCAAATGCCAGTTTAAGCCTCTGAAGTTGAAATTGGGACGGATGAAGCGCCATTGTAACGATATGGGGACCCTCATGACTGCGTTAGTGAAGTATGCTAATTCTGATAGTACCAAGGATCCCGAGTCTGATGATGACAAGACAGGGAAGGGAAGAGCAGCAACTCCAAAGGGCAGCAACACAACACGACAGGTCATGGTAACGGAGGCAAGCATAAAGCGGATGGCAGCATGGACTTTGTGGCTAATACTAGCACGCTAGACAAGGGCCAGCGACGGAAGGGCAAACCGCCGAATCGCGGTGGAGCTCCAAATCCCAACCCGGACCACCTGACCTATCTGTTAAACCAGCCCTGTCCAAAGCACGGGACGAAGGAGATGCCAGCCATCCACCTTTGGAAGGATTGCTATATTATGCAGGAGTTCAAAAATTCTAATGCTTTCCGATACGATCACGGATCAGGTGGTGGCTCAGGATCCAGATTCCATGGGCCGGGTCACGGTGGAGGAAATGTCGGTTCAGGCTTCAATGGCAATCAGGGTGGACATAACAATCAAAATAATCAGAATAGCCAGGGTGGTTACAACCAGCAATAGCAGTCGGGTTATCAGAGCAATCCAAAGCAGTTGAATAGCAGGCAATATCATGTATTCACCACTAGCTTGGATAAGCGAGACCGGAAGCTTCACAAGCGGGCGGTGAATTCTGTTGAACCGGTCGTGCCTCGTTATTTAAGCTGGTCTGAACAACCAATCATATGGAGCAGAGAGGATCACCCTCCCTAGGTTGACAATCCGGGTCAGCTAGCGTTGGTGGCACCTCAGGTGGGAGGTTATAAGTTCACCAAGGTGCTCATGGATGGAGGAAGCAGTATTAATATCTTATACTATGAGACCTTGTGCCGTATGGGGCTAACAGATAAGAATCTTAAACCGTCCAATACGGTATTCCATGGTGTGGTACCTGGTAAGTCAGCATATCCTGTTGGCAAGATAGCTCTGGAGGTGGCCTTTGGAGATGATCATGATTCCAGGTCAGAGACATTGACTTTTGAGGTGGTGAAGATCCGGAGCCAATATCATGCCTTATTTGGGCGGCCGGCTTATGCCAAATTTATGGCACGACCCTGTTATGTTTATTTGCAGCTCAAGATGCCGGGTCACAAGGGGACCATAACCGTTCATGGAAGTCGCAAGATTGCTTTGGAGTGTGAAGAAGGTGATGCAGCCTATGCAGAGTCGGTTTGTGCCACGGAAGAGTTGAAGTATTACAAGGATAATGTTGATCCGACGGACATGACTCTGTTGAAGAAGCCAACCACAGAGCAGGATCTGGCCTTAAAGTTCAAATCGGCAGCTGAGACTAAGCTTGTTGACTTCGTACCCGGCGATTCGTCCAAGCAGTTTACTATCAGCACCAACTTGGATCCGAAATAGGAAAGCGCGCTCACCGAGTTCATCCGTGAGAATCGGGACATTTTTGCATGGAAGCCTTCTGACATGCCAGGTGTACCGAGGGAACTCGCAGAGCACACTCTTAATGTTGATCCTAAGTACAAACCGGTGAAGCAGTTTCTCCACCGGTTCAACGAAGAAAGGCGCAAAGCTATTGGAGAGGAGGTGGCCAGGCTCTTAGCGGCTGGCTTTATTGTTGAAGTTTTTCATCCTGAATGGCTGGCTAATTCGGTGCTGGTCCTTAAGAAAAACGGCACCTGGCGCATGTGTGTGGATTACACAGATCTTAACAAGGCTTGTCCAGCAGATCCTTTTGCCCTCCCCCGCATCGATCAGATTATTGATGCTACTGCGGGTTGTGAGCGTTTGAGTTTTCTGGATGCATATTCTAGTTATCATCAGATCAAGATGGCAGTTAAGGACCAGGAGAAGACGGCGTTCATAACTCCCTTTGGAGCCTTCTGCTATGTATCTATGCCCTTTGGGCTCAAGAGTGCGCAGGCAACTTATCAACAATGTGTACAGAATTGCCTTCATAAGCAGATCGGCCGTAATGTACATGCCTATGTGGATGATATTGTGGTTAAATCAAGGGAGAAGGAGACTCTGGTTTATGATTTGAAGGAAACCTTTGATAACCTACGGACATACAAGATGATGCTCAACCCAGCCAAGTGTGTTTTTGGTGTACCGGCAGGCAAGTTATTGGGTTGTCTGGTGTCCAACAGGGGAATTGAGGCTAATCCGGAGAAGATCACAGCTATCACCTCCCAGGCTAAACCAAAATGTATTAATGACGTCCAGTGCTTGGCAGGCCGGGTTGCCGCGTTGAGCCGGTTTATCAGCCGCCTCGGTGAGAAGGCGATCCCTTTGTATCAGATGCTGAAGAAAACAGATCACTTTGTCTGGAGTCCACCACGATAAAGCATTGGAGGACTTAAAGCGGCAGCTAATAATCTGCTGTTCTTGCTACTCCGATTGACAAAGAACCATTGCTACTATATGTGGCAGCTAATGCTTGTGCAGTCAGCGTAGCTATTGTGGTGGAGCGCAAGGAGGCGGGCAAGGAATATTCGGTTCAGCGTCCGGTTAACTATATCAGCGAGGTGCTTATTGAGTCCAAGCAAAGATACCCGCATTGGCAGAAGCTGGTGTATGGAGTTTTCATGGCAAGCCGGAAGCTTAAGCAATACTTCCAGGGACATCCCATCACAATGGTCAGTTCTGCTCCTTTGGGAGATATAATTCGAGCAGGAGGCAATCGGCGGATTGCCAAGTGGGCTATAGAGCTTGGGCCGCACGGTTTGAAATACGTGCCTCGGACGGCGATCAAGTCTCAAGCACTTGTGGATTTCATCAATTTTGGACGGAACTACAAGCACCTGAAGAAAAACCAGATCACACCTATTGGACTATTCATTTTGATGGTTCCAGGCAATTGGAGGGCTCGGGGGCTGGAGTCGTATTAACTTCCCCACGAGGTGATAAGTTATGTTACGTTCTCCGCTTAATGTTCCCTTGTACTAACAATGCAGCTGAGTATGAAGCTTTACTACATGGTCTCCGGATGGCTAAGGAGATGAATCTCAGCCGAGTTAAGTGCTTGATGACTCGGACACGTGGCCCAACAAGTATCTGGTACTTGGGATTCTAAGGACCCGCTCATGGCAGCATACCGTCGTGAGGTGGACATTATTGCAGGCCACTTCAAAGGATATCAGGTGGATCACGTGGACAGACGGAAGAACGAAGTGGCGGACGCTTTAAGCCGGCTGGGCTCTCAGCGTAAACCGGTCCCGCCTAATGTCTTCTTGGATGTCCTGCATAACCCGTCGGTCAAGCTCCCTGGCGAAGAGGATTTGGCTATTCTGGATCCGGAGGCTCAATTGGTGGCGGCTCTGCATGTCATTCCGGATTGGACGGTTCCTTATCTTGCGTACATGAACTGGGGAGAGTTACCAGAGGATGAGACGCTGGCCAGGCAGATAATCCGGCGATCCAAGTCCATGACTATTGTCAATGGCGAGTTGCATCATTGCAGGTGTCGAGCGTTTCAACGTTGTGTGTCGCCGGAGGAAGGCTGTGAAATCTTGCGCGAAATCCACGAAGGAGATTGTGGTCACCACACCGGTTCAAAATCTCTGGTGGCTAAGGCGTTTCGTCATGGTTTCTATTGGTTGACTGCTCATGCTGATGCGGAGGACCTGGTTAGGCGATGTGATGGCTGTCAGAAGTTCTCAAGAAGCGCCCATGTGCTGGCTCAAGAATTGAGGATGATTCCAATTACTTGGTCGTTTGCGACTTGGGGGCTGGATATGGTTGGGCCTTTCAAACGGTCCAAGGACAAAAAGATCCACCTTTTGGTGGCGGTTGACAAGTTTACAAAATGGGTGGAGGCGGAGCCGTCACAAGAATCGTGATGCAGCCACGGCGGTTCAATTCATTTAAAAGGTGATTTTCCGGTTTGGCTTTCCACACAACATCATTACTGATAATGGTACCAATCTGTCTAAGGGTGCTATGAAGGAGTTCTGTGAACGTGAGCACATCGGGCTTGACGTTTCATCAGTGGCTCACCCACAGTCCAATGGCCAAGCAGAAAAGGCTAACCAAGAGATCTTACGAGGTATCAAACCCCGGCTTATGGTTCCTTTGCACCGGACGCCGGGTTGTTGGGTTGAGGAGTTACCATCTATATTATGGAGCATCAATACTAGGGCCAACAGATCGACAGGATACACACCATTCTTCATGGTCTACGAAGCGGAGGAGGTTCTCCCCAGTGATATCCGTCATGATTCACCTCGTGTAGTAGCTTATGTTGAAGCGGACAACGAGGTAGCACGACAAGACGCTTTGGATCTGTTGGATGAGGAGCGTGACATCGCAGCTGCCCGTTCGGCGATTTACCAGCAGGATCTTCGTCGCTATCACAGTCGCTGAGTTAGAACCAGAACCTTTCAAGACGGAGATTTGGTGCTCCGGCTCATCCAAGACCAGACTGATATGCACAAGCTATCCCCACCTTGGGAGGGACCTTTCGTGGTCAGCAAGAATCTGCACAATGGGTCGTACTATCTGATCGATATTCAAGAGCATAAAGACTCACGTACATCAAAGGAGGAGACCAACAGGCCGTGGAACATAGCTCATCTTCATCCCTACTATACTTGAGCCATAGGCTCTACTTATGTACATATTATGACAATGTATATATTATGATCAATACAATAAACCGGAGCCTTAGCTAAAGCGGTGTCTCTGTTATTTTACATCATGTGTGGTTACACGGAGTTTTTATCTTAAAGCGGCCTCCGGTTTACCCCTTGAGTTAGCTTTTTAACAAGCTTTATATCATATCACTTGGGGGCTTGGTCGTGTCCAAACCAATGCAACACCTTTTGATAGGCGAAAGCCACGGAATCACTTGGGGACTTGGTCACGTCTGAACCAGTCACGCCTCTTGATCGGCCTAAGGCCACAGTATCACTTGGGGGCTTTGGTCGAACCCGAACCATTGCTACACCTCTTGATCGGCGTAATGCCACTGCATCATTTGGGGACCTGGCTGACTTGAACCATAGCTACGCCTATCGAGGGCTTGGTCGTGTCCGACCATGGTAATGCCACTTGATCTGCTCAAACAGCCTCTTTTCACAAATGATATTATCTTTGCCTTTGCTTGAAATTCGTTTCTCTTTTTGCATATTTCTCTTGTTGTGTTTTTAAACCGACAATTATTAAACCGATTCGCCTGTCAGTTGACGGAACACGGTTTGTTCTTCATCCGGAGATGCTTTGCCCGGTTTGATTTTTGATAAACATCCTATTATGGAGTAACACCGGTGTTCATCGTAATCCGGAACGGTTTACCTGGTAAACCGACCCTATATACACAGGAGCTGTTTTCTCCTCCAGCAGAGCGGGTTTCTTACAACTTCGCTTCAAGATTGGCACAGCCAACTTCATGCCCTACGATGGCAGGTATCATATATTCTCATATTTCATCATATGTTTAAATCTAAGATATTATCTTTGATTTTATACACATGGATATTATGACCCGCCCGGTGACACAACCACAGCGGCATTTTAAGCTTTTTTGCTGCAGACAACAGTTTAGCATTGGTGATTCAATAGAAGCATAAGTTGCAATAAATATGCACGAAAGCATATCAACACCAAGTGTGGCAGCTAGTCTATTACAAGGCAACACGGTGCCCAGATAAGATAATTGTTTTTCTGCATAACATAAGGAAGCAGTAATGTAAAACGGCTTCCGGTTCATGCTTGGTCGCCAGCTTGGCCTGATGGTTGCGGGTCATCCTGCGCCGCTTCAACTTCTAATTCCCTACCGAGCGGCTGGAAATCAACAATTGTCTAGTCGATTCCCATTAAAGCTTGGAATACAGCTTCATCATTGATCAGCAACGACGGTTCAATATCAGGAGCGTAAGTATGCTTACGGATTGGAGGTATAAGGTTCTCCGCTTCAGGAATCGGTGCAGCCACTCGTTTATTTTCGCCATCATATTGGGCTTGATAGTGAGACAGATTTGCCTCTTCAGCCAATTGACAAGCCAAAGGGCGCACTTCCCGGTTTATAGCTCGGAGATCCTCTTCGCTAAATTCTGTCATGTCTTCCTTCAAGCTTGGGAAGCCCTGGGCCGCTTCAACGGGATCAAAATCCGGCACCCATGCTTTGGCCCAGATTAAGGCGTTTATGGCACCGGTTCTAGCAGCAGATTTCTTTAACTCTTCAACCCGGGCAGGAAGCATTGACAACCTTTTAATGGTGTCCTAGATCAAGGTCGGTGCCGGGTTGTTGTGAGAAGCAGCAGTGCTGATGATCCGTTGCGCACAAGTATACAGTTGTTCTATCAATGTATAAGCAGCTTTCAATTTCTTCCGCACATCTGATCCCAAGTGGCCAATACGTGTCCCTGTATCATTCAAAGGGTTAATAAACCGGCAATTACATGAGAAGGCCTCATTATGTCGTAAATCAAGAAGGCTTACCAAAAAGCAATGACGGTCATGGCATGCACTTGCCGCTTTACACTGGTCAGTTCATCAACCACCGGTTTGAGTGCAGCCTCAGCCTTCTCTGCCCGTTGAGTTAAAGCGGCCTTTTCAGTTGCCCAATCCGCCCGCTCCTTGTTGAAACCCTCCTTAAGCTTTTCCATGACACTTAAAGCGCTGGTTAATTCATTTTTTGCATTGGAGGTTTCAGCTGCTGGGATTTTAGGTTTTCTTGAAGATCAGCGATTTGATTTTCTTTCTTGCTCAGATCAGCCTACATACAGATAATCATTTGATAAAGATTAAGGTGCAGAGTTGAAGTACCAACCCCATAACAAGTTATGCCCTTGGTACTTGGGGGCTAATGCATATTTGCTTTTCATCCTACAATTTCTATATAAAGTCCCAAGCTCAATACAAGTATTCAACTTGGCACTTGGGGGCTAATGCCTATTTGCTCTGTCCTTGAGTAATACTGGAATTCTTATGGTATAGAAGTCCCGGTTTAACTACATTAAGTTGAACCGGCCCTTGGGGGCTACTTTCCCAAAAGTACAGCTGTGTTCAGGATTATATTGGGAAGTCCCGATTTAAGTTGACATCTTAAAAGCGTCACTTGGGGGCTATTAGAGTTGACAGATTGAAATGTATAAGCAGAGAGTCATATGGAATTTACCTCATATTTGTCCTTCATCATATTTACCAGGCCGTCTTCATAATCACGACTGGTATATAGCCGATTCAGATAACCGGAATGAAGATCTTGGGGATTCAGAGCGGCATAAGTAGCCAAATCAGCATTCCATTTGCCTTTACCAAACGCAGTAAATTCATCTTTGGCAGTGTGCTTGGATAAGGCGACAGGATTGCCTGGCTCGGAATGACCAAAGCCAATAATAACAACATCGTCATGCTTGGCTTCGCCGGTCCGCACTGGGGTCGCCGGTTTATCAGTATGCTTTGATGGACTCGCTGTTTTGTCAGTCTGAACATGACTCGTGGGTTGATTTAAAGGGCCTATGGCATCAACATGTGCCTCTTCAACAGTAACATCATGATCTTGCAATGGTGGGTCGTTCAGCATATCATCGTGGATGTGTTCTTCGGGATTTGGTATTTTGGTCGGTTCAGGAGCATCGTCTTCTTCTGCCGCTTTGTCCAGACGAGCTTTCTTGCTTGGCCTAGGATTGGACCTGAAAGGAAAAAGACGGATCAGTCCAGTAAACATCAAAAGTGATATATCAAACATCATTATCAAGAATATGGCTCACCCAAGCACTGTCTTGAGTGCTGGGAGCTGGGTGGCTGACGCCTCGCCGGAGGAAGAATGAGATGTCACCTGATAATCAGAGTCAGATGGATTAAGAGGTTGACGAACACAACCCGCTTTAGGATAAGCATTGACGAAACAGTTAGAGATCTCTGAACGGCGTCTCCGAACCGGACTGTTCGGTAAACCGGCGGAGGTAACTACCTGGCCGCTGTGTCGGGTTGCGCGACGAGCTTCATGCTGTTGTGTCTTCATAAGAAAGTTTTGGTCCAAATAAGCAAGAGGATGAGAAAATTTAACTTTCCGGTTTGCCCGACGGATTTTTACTGAAGGTAAAGGGTTTGAATCTGAAGAAAGAGCGATTACCTCTATAACATCGGTGGCTGACTTCAAAGATCATCCCGGCAATAATCATTATTAATAAGGCGTGTGAAAAATAAACCAAGTGAGTCAAGCTCTACCTCAAGGTCCCGTTACCCACATCATCGTCACCGTGGATCGGAGGAGGCAGTGGTTCTCTTTCTATGGGCCGGTTTCTTCACAACTCTGGTCTTGGGTCGGGTTATTTTCTCCGGTTTCTCTTGTGGAGGCTTCTTGCTCCAAAATGGATCATCACCCTGTTTGAAAGATGTTAATATCAATAAAGAGTTCTTAAACATAGTCGGATTTCATGAAAGCATAAGATATGAGTCTTACGGCTGGCGGTTTGTTAATGGCAGAAAAGGGAGGCAGGCCGGTTTGAGCGCAAGCGACTTCAGTTCATTTAACATCCTCTTAACAGCCTCAGTAACTTCGTCGTCTGTCAGCTGGATCTCAATATGCCGTAGAGGGTCTTTTACATCTTCTGTGTATTTGCACATCAAACCGGAGCGCAGGCTTAAGGGTAGTATACTCCAAGATATCCAGCAGCGAGCAAGGTCAACTCCTGTCAACCCGTTGGCCATGAAGGCCCGAAGCTTGGATAATTGAGGGGCATATTTGCTTCTCTCCTTAGCAGTCAGTCTTTGAGGGAAGGGATGTGTGTTGCTTAGCCACTCCGGACGGTAACCCGACAAAGGATTTTCTCCATCAGGAGAGGTATCTTTCTTGATAAAACCATGTTGAATTCCACTCTTTGGGATGGCTGTGCAGTTTGGCGTGAGGGTAAGTGACCTCTTTCCTCTTTTGAATCGCCATACCACCTAACTCGATGTTGGGACCGTCAGTAAATTAGGTGCGGCGGTTTAGATGGAAGCAATCTCTGAATAATTCAACTGTGGGCTCCTCTTGGAAGAACACCTCACAGAGCACTTGAAAGTGACAGATGTTGGTTACGGAGTTGGGGCCAATATCTTGTGGGCCTTGATTGGAAGTTGGTCAAGACATCCCGATAAAACCTTGAACCGGGCGGACTGAAGCCCCGGGCTAGATGGTCCGCAAAAACAACAACTTCTCCATCCTTGGGTTCTGGAGGACATTCCGGGCCAGGGACCCTCCAGTGAATGACGTCTTTTTTGCCTAAAGCGCGGTCTTTGGCTAAGTTATCGATTGAGTTTCAGTCACCCGAGAAGGGACCCAGTTGCACTCGTACACTTGCTTGGCCATGGTGCAATCTGCAAAGCAGTAATACCGGTTCAAGAATATATTGGAAGGCTATACATTGATACATTCATTGCTAAACCAGAAGAAGTTGCTTATAAACCAGAGTTCTGCAAGGTGGCAATACATAGCTAGGAAATCTTGGCGGTTCAACAAGGGGACTAATGGTATATGCCGAGTTGTCAATTTTTCTACAAAGTTAAACCGCTGATGCGAAACATTAAAGAATCAAGATTGCAGATGAGTGGGTGTGCGAAAACAGGTTTCACAAAATTATTTCACAGTTTTGGATCTGGAGCATGTTCAGAAAAGAAATAAATATTGAAGGTTCAAAAGGGAGCGGTACCGAATCAATGAGCAAGGACATAGGGAGATCTATGGCCTTGAGATGCGCAAGTGACGACAGATGCTAAAAACTACCGCTACGCAGAACAAGGATTTACAGACTTGACTAAGAGTTATCATATGAACAAGAAGCAAGCGATGAACGCTGAAGAACGTGGAAAACCTAGAACAGATCTATGGTGAAAAGATAGAAGACTTACCAGAGCTGAGGAAGAACGGAAGACCGCCGCGATGCTCGGTATACTCAGGTGATGCAGCGGCCAAGGTTGGTGCAGAAGTCGGCAATGACGGCGGAGCTCAAGCTAGGCGGCGAGGAAGACGAAGCGAGAGGGCACAAAGGGAAAAAGAAATGACACTTCGGTCTTATTTATAAAGCAAGGGACATGTGTCGGTAGCGAAAATCTAGGGGGCCATGAAGTTGGAAACGGAGCTGTCGCCTCGATTGTCACAGATCTATTAAACAAAAAAGGTATTGTGGATAGCTTTTATGATAGGTGACGTTACACCGGTTTACGACGACCAGAGAAGATGATATCATGGCGGTTCACCCGACTACACAAAGATGCTGAAGATGAAGTTTTTGCTAAGGATTGACATGAACCTGTTCAAATCAATCTGGGGCCTAATGTTGGGGATATTACCACTGGCTGTAAACCAGCCAGGACAGGCCGGGTTAACTTCATCAGTAGTTGAGTATGGTAAAGCCCAAGTAGGCAGATGAGGGCTTAAGGCCATAGCCGGTTTAAGGCCTGTAGCCGTAAACCGGCGTCAGTATGTAACTTGTATTGTAAGTTAGGAGTAGCAGAGACCGAGCCGGATACATCTATGAACCAGCGTCGGGATTCTATGAACCGACGGGCGCCACCCATGTATATAAGGGGATGACTCGGAGGCGGTTCAGGGACAACAGACAACAACTCGAGACTTAGGCGAAACTTGTTTGCTCCCTAGTCATCGAACCCCCATCAATTCCATCACAACTAGACGTAGGCTTTTACCTTCATCGAAGGGGCCGAACTAGTATAAACTCTCTTGCGTCCTTGTGTCCGCTTTAACCCTTTCAAGCTAACCCGTAGCGATGGCTCCACGACTAAGTCCTTTCATGAGGACATCTGCCGTGACAAAACCACGACACCTCCCCTTCTTTGTTTGAGGTAAACCTAGAACAAAGTCCATAGATATATCCTCCCATGGAACACTAGGTACAGGCAAAGGCATATATAAACCATGAGGATTGAGTCGTGATCTAGCTTTTTTGACATGTAGTGCAGCAAGCAACAAAGCACTCAACATGCTAATGTGGACATCAATACCATTGTTACTCCCACAGCCCCTGCTGCTATACATATTGGACCAATTACTAGAGCTCACGCACGCCAATTGAATTACCAGGTACTTCTGTTTCTTGGTGACAATTCTAATGTTCATGAGAATATGATGCTGCCCTAATTCGATACATTTGTGTTGATTACTAATGAAGGGCCTAGCATGGACAAGAGGGATGAACACTGGAGTAGGATCAAGCATGGAGATGAAGGCGTGTGCAAAGGGATCCAGAATGGGGTTTCTAGTGCATATTTGAGCACTTTGAAGCCTCTGTGATGTCCTACAAGGACAAGGAATAAATATACAAGATGCCCCTTCATAACTTTCGTCCATAGCTTATTTTAGGTGATGTGCCACCTTATTTTTGGGCCAGACCCATGTAATTTCGAAATACTTAAGTATAGGATGTTTTTAGAGTCCGTATGTGTGGGGAAACATAGTTAGGGTTGGTTTTGGACCCCTCCTACAAGGGGTCACGAAATTCCCCCCTACTCCTCCATATATACAGCACTTAGGGCATCATTTAGACTTTGGGTTTTGTTTAGATTAAAAGTTTGCCATACCTGCAACTTCGCGTACTTTGTTTTTGTTCAACGAGCAGACCAAGACCTTGATGAATACATCTTTCATCTTATATTCGCAATATCCAGAGTGCAATATTAGTTTCTTGATTTTTCTTTGTTTGCTTTCAGGAAATAGACCTTCATGGTCAGGTTGATCATGCTCTGACGTGGTCAATAACCTCTCGGAGTTGGTTTAGCGATTGCTAAGGCGGGACATCCTCGGACGTTCAGTAGTCGGATCATGAAAGTCTACTCCTCCTGCGATAATCACCTTCTCATCGAAAGACGGGACACCTTTGCCTCTATCACATCCTCTCTCATCTTTAGCCAAAAGAAATGTGTAGCAAGCATATCCTCCATCTTATTCATGCCAAAGTGTCCATAAATCCTCCTCCATGTGCCTCCTGCAACAACAAAAGATGAACAGAGCTAGCTGGAATGTATAGCTTGTTAGCACGGAACACAAATCCATTGTTAACGACAAACTTGTTCCATGTTCTCCCTTCTTTACAATTCTGCAATACATCTTTAGATTCAGGATCATGCACATATTAATCTTTGATGGTATCCAAACCAAATATTTTAAAGTCAAGTTGTGAAAGCATAGTATAACTACGAGACAATGCATCAGCAATAACATTTTATTTATCCTTCTTGTGTTTAATGACATAAGGGAAAGTCTCAATGAATTCAACCAATTTAGCATGTCTACGGTTCAGTTTTGCTTGACTTTTAATATGTTTCAAAGATTCATGATCGAAATATGAATAACAAATTCTTTGGGCCATAGTAATGTTGCCATGTTTCCAAAGTCCGAACAAGAGCATATAATTCCTTATCATAAGTAGAGTAATTCAGACTAGGCCCACTCAATTTTTCAGAACAGTATGCAACAAGTTTACCATCTTGTAATGACACACCACCTAATCCGATTCCACTAGCATCACATTCAAGATCAAAAGTCTTACTAAAATCAAGAAGTTAGAGTAGAGGAGCATGTGTCAACTTATCTTTCAATACCGTGAAGGCTTCTTCCTATGTGGTACCCACAAAAGGCACATCCTTGTTTGTAAGCACATTGAGAGGTGCATCAATGGTGCTGAAATCTCTCACAAAACACCTATAGAAACCAGCGAGGCTAAGGAAACCCCTCACTTGTATTACCATTTTGGGCTACGGACAACTCTCAATAGCTTCAATCTTGGCTTTATCAACTTCAATTCCCTGTGGAGTAACAACATAGCCAAGAAAAGATACTCGGACGGTGCAAAAGGTGCACTTCCTAAGGTTACTGAACAAACGTGCATCACGTAGAGCAATAAAAACAACACGTAAATGTTCCAACTGTTACTCTAAAGATCTGCTATAAATCAATATATCATCACAGTAAACTACCACAAATTGTCCAATGAAAGCACATAGACTTCGTTCATTAATCTCATGAAAGTACTAGGTGCATTAGTTAACCCAAAAGGCATGACTAACCACTCATATAATCCAAACTTAGATTTAAATGTTGTTTTCCATTCATCTCCCAATTTCATACGAATTAGATGGTATCCACTACGCAAATCAACTTTGGAGAATATTATAGAGCCACTCAATTCATCAAGCATATCATCTAGTGTAGGAATAGGATGACGATAACGAACAGTAATATTATTAATGCATCTACAATCAACACACATACACGACGTACCATCCTTTTTTGGCACTAATATAATAGGAACAACACAAGGACTAAGAGATCCGCGTATATAACCTTTGTCGAGCAGCTCCTGTACTTGACGCATAATCTCCTTCGTCTCCTCTAGATCGGTACAGTATGGCACACGATTTGGCAGCGAAGCACCAGGGATTAAGCCAATCTGATGCTCAATCCCTCGAATAGGTGGTAATCCCGGTGGCACGTCTTGTGGAAAGATGTCAGCGAACTCCAGCAAAATGTTAGTGACAGCAGGAGGCAAAGACGAAGGCACGTCCTCGAATGAAAATAATGCCTCTTTGCACACAAAAGCATAGCAAACAGATGTGCTGAAATCTAGCTCATCAATATCAAATTTGGTGGCAAGTAAACATGCACTTTTCAATTTAATATCAGAAGCAACACTGGATGGTTTAATATTAGGCTTCATTTGTTGCTTAAATTCTTTTGCCACAATCTGATTTTCACTCTTATTTTTCTTCCATTTTTCTTTATTAGCTCTATTAATATCATCTTTCAAAAAGGAATTAGGAGTCATAGGAAGCAAAGTACTATGTTTATCCTGATGAACAAGAGTATACTGATTGTTTCTACCATGGTGTACAGAATTTTTATCAAACTGCCATGGTCTACCAAGTAATAAGGAACATGCTTGCATGGGTACCACATCACAATCAACATAATCAGCATATGTAGACATACTAAAATGCACACGAATAGTATGGGTTACCTTAACCTTGCCGCTGTTGTTGAACCATTGGATGTAGTAAGGATGTGGATGTGGCCTTGTGGTGAGAGATAGCTTCTCCACCATCTCCATGCTAGCCAAGTTGTTGCAGCTCCCTCCATCTGTGATTACGCCTTGAGCGAGCGTTCCTTCACAACTCCCTTTTTATGGAACAAATTATGCCTCTGATTTTGCTCAGCTTGTGTGACTTGCACACTCAAAACACGTTGAACAACTAAAATTTCATACCTGTCAGCATCTTCAGCAGCCATGTATTGCGTCTCATGATTAGAATCATATCCACCTTGTTCTTCACTTGTAATAAGAGCCAACATCTCCTCGTCATAGTCACTAGCAGACTCATAGCCACCATCCTCAGTAGCAATCATAACATGCAGGGATTTGCATTCTCTCGCATAATGACCTCTACCCTTACAACGATGACAAATAATATCATGTGTGTGCCCTGCTGATGCCATGGATGTAGAAGAGCTCTGTGTAGGCCCGGTCAGTGTGTTTTTGGCAGATAGTGGTGGTAGTGCCTGCTTTCTTATATCACGGCTAGAGGTGGTAGCTGACGGAAGTACTGGTGTAGAAGAACGCTTGGAAGTCGAAGATGCACGTGGTGTCCATGATGAAGGTCGACCTGCAGAAAAATTAGTCGGCGCCAATGCGTGTCGATCCTCCACTTCACGTTCAGCTTTGCAAGCAAGATGGAATAAACGAGTGATATTGTTATATCCTTATACTCTAAAATGGTCTGAATCTCTCTATTTAATCCACCGATAAAATGTGCAAGCATAGCTTCATTATCCTCAACAATACCACATCTAATAATGCAAGTTTGTAATTCCTGATAATACTCCTCTACAGAATTTCTTCCTTGTCTCAAACGCTGAAGTTTTCTAAGTAATTCACGTTGATAATATGGTGGAACCCAAAGAGTATGCATAGCAGTTTTTAAAGTAGTAGGGATATTATCATGATATAATCTAGAATGCATAGACCACCAAACAAAAGCAAAACTAGTGAATTCACAAACAACAGCAGCAACACGTCTATCCTCAGGATATTCTAAGCATGTGAAACGTTATTCAGTTTCTAACTCCCAAGTAAGATATACATCAGGAATGTATCTACCCTCAGACGGTGTAATATTCAATTTTAGTTTAGGAATATGGTCATAATCTCGTACCTGAGGTGGTGCTGCACCCCTACTGTTGCGATTATATGCATGAGGTCGACTTGGTGGTGGTGGTGCTGGTGGTTGCAAGTAGTTCTGATTTTGATCAACCTCATCCTCATAATAGTCCTCCACCTTTGCAGTAGCAGCAGGAGCTACAGAAGCATCAACAATAGTAGCAACAGCACCAGAAGTTTGTCCTAGCTCAAGAGGAACACGCTGCACCCGCCCTGCTGGATCGCAACATGGAGGTGGTTGTTGTTGCAATGGTGTAGCAGATGCAGGTGGTGGCTGTGGAAGATGCGGATTGATGACATTGAGAAGAAAGTTGACACCAAGTTGGACGCCAAGTTCGATGAAGTACTCGCCCCTCTGTTCCTCCATATATGCAGCCCTTAGGGCACCGTTTAGACTTTGGGGTTTTGTTTAGATTAAAAGTTTGCCATAGCTGTAACTTCGCGTACTTCATTTGTGTTCAACGACCAGACCAAGACGTTACAGAACCCCACCTTGATCAAGAAAACTTTCATCTTATATTTGCAATATCCAGATTGCAATCTCAGTTTCTTCTTTGTTCTTCATTTGCTTGCAGGAAATAGACCCTCGTGGTCAGGTTGATCCTACGCGAAGTTGCAGCTATGGAGAAATTTTAATCTAAATAAAACCCCAAAGTCTAAACGGTGCCCTAAGGGCTGTATATATGGAGGAAGAGAGGGGCAACTACTTCATCGGACTTGGCGTCCAATTTGGTGTCAAATTTCTTCTCAATGTCATCAATCCACATCTACCACAGCCACCACCCGCATCTTCTACACCATTGGTACAACATCAACAACGACCTCCACGCCGTGATCCAGCAGGGCAAGCGCAGCGTGTTCCTCTTGAACCAAGACAAACTTCTGGTGCTGGTGCTACTATTGTTGATGCTTCTATAGCTCCTGCTGCTACTGCAGAGATGGAAGACTATTATGAGGATGAGGTTGATAAAAATCAGAACTATGTGCAACCACCAGCACCACCAACACCAGCTCAACCTCATGCATATAATCGCAACAGTACGGCTGCAGCACCACCTCAGGTACGAGATTATGACCATATTCCTAAACTAAAATTGAATATTCCATCGTTTGAGGGTAGATACATTGCTGATGTATATCTTACTTGGGAGTTAGAAACTGAACAATGTTTCACATGCTTACAATATCCTGAGGATAGACGTGTTGCTGTTGCTGTTTGTGAATTCACTAGTTTTGCTTCTGTTTGGTGGTCTGAACATTGTAGATTATATCATGATAATATCCCTACTACTTGATGAGGACATCAATACCATTGTTAGACCCGCAGCCCCTGCTCCTATACATACTGGCCCAATTACTAGAGCTCGCGCATGCCAATTAAATTACCGGGTACTTTCGTTTCTTGGTAAAGATTCTAATGTTCATGAGAATATGATGCTTCTTAAATTGGATACATTTGTTTTGCTTACAAATGAAGGGCCTAGCTTGGACAAGAAAGATGAACCTTGGAGAAAGTTCAAGCATTGAGATGATGGCATGCACAAGGGGAACAAGAATGAAGTTTCAAGTGATGATTTCAGGACTTTGAAGCCACCATAATGAGTGCATGAAGGCTTGGACGAAATATATAAGATGCCACTTCCTAAATTTCATCGAGAGGCTATTATAGGTGCTGCGTCGCCTTATTATTGGGCCAGGCCCATGTAATTTCAAAATACTTGAGTATAGGCTGTTTTTAGAGTCCTTGTGTGCGGGGAACAAGAGATAGGGTTGGTCTCAGACCCCTCCTCCAAGGGCCATGAAATTCCCCCCTCTTCCTCCATATATACAGCCCTTATGGCACCGTTTAGACTTTGGGGTTTTATTTAGATTAAAAGTTCGCCATAGCTGCAACTTCGCATACTTCGTGTGTGTTCAACGACCCGACCAAGACGTCACAGAACCCCACCTTGATCAATAAACCTTTCATCTTATATTCGCAATATCAAGATTGGAATCTCAGTGTCTTGCTTGTTCTTCATTTGCTTGCAGGAAGTAGCCTGTCGTGGTTAGGTTGATCGTGCTTCGGTGTGGTCAATAACCCCTCAGAAGTTGGTTTAGCGATTGCTAAGGCGCGACGTCTCGCACGTTCGTAGTCGGATCGTCAAGGTCGACTCCCACAGAAAATGATAGCTATCTCATCAAAACATCGGGACACCCTCGCCTCTATCAAGTGGTATCAGATTTCCAAGTTGCTCGTTGAGATTTTCTAGTTTTTCGTAGTTTAGATCGAGTCTATTCTTCACACCTATACTCCACGAAAAACCAAAAAAATTGTAGGGTTATTTCATCATATCCGAACCAATATGAGCCTTTGCATAGTCTTTTTAGAGTTTTGCTTTGTTGAATTTTCGGTTGCCTCGTCGTGTCGAGTTGCTGGTCTTAGCGTCGAGTCCCTTAGAGTTTCAGTTTTGGTCACAGGTTGTCACGCCGCTCCGCACCATCGTCATCACCGCTGCCATATACCACCATCGTCATCACTGCTGCCATATACCACCATCATCATCACCACTAACACATACAACATATCCACCACCATCATGATAATCCGAGACCACCGCCATCATAGATTCATCACCAGTCCGTGTTCCACCGCCCAACATATATCCGCCACCAGTCCGAGTTTCCACCAGATTCATCTCCGCCACCAGTCCTAGTCCAAGTCCAGTATTTGTTTCTTTTTTTTTATTTCCAAATCACTCCATACTCGGAGTCGTGACCAAGTCGGATTCCGCAACTTTCGTGCCACTCGCAGAAGAAAAATAGTCTAATTCTGCAACTAAGTCTGGAAAATTCTGCCTAGGCAGTTTTTAGACCATTTGTAGATTAAAAAAAAACATTGTTGCGGAGCAAAAAACAGAGGTGAAAAAGTGCAAAAAAGTGAAGAAAAAGGAAAAAAAATTAGAGCGTGCTCCTCCCTTGTTTACGTGCAGCACGGCGATTTTGTTAGTCTTCTAGGCTCGTGTCTCTAGCACGGTCTATTCTAGGACCAGCACAGTGATACGTCCATTTTGCATCATGCTTTTATATTGATATTTATTGCATTATGGGTTGTTATTACATATTATATCACAATACTTATGCCTTTTCTCTCTTATTTTATAAGGTTTACATGAAGAGGGAGAATGTCGACAGCTGGAATTCTGGACTAAAAAGGAGAAAATATTAGAGACCTTTTCTGCAAAAACTCCAAAAGTCCTAAAACTTCGCAGAGAATATATTTGGAATATATAAAAAATATTGGGCGAAGAAAGTACCAGAGGGGGTCACCAGCCAGCCACAAGGGTGGAGGGCGCGCCCCCCCGTCCTTGTGGGCCCCCTAGTAGGCCTCCAACGCCCATCTTCTGCTATATGGTGTGTTTTGACCTAGAAAAAATCAGAAGGAAGCTTTGGGAATGAAGTGACACAGTATTGAGGCGGAACCTGGGTAGAACCAATCTAAAGCTCCGGCGGAGCTGTTCTGCCAGAGAAACATCCCTCCGGGAGGGGGAAATCGAAGCTATTGTCATCACCAACAATCCGCTCATTGAGAGGGGGTTAATCTCCATCAACATCTTCACCAGCACCATCTCCTCTCAAACCCTAGTTCTTCTCTTGTATCTGATCTTTGTCTCAAAAACTCAGATTGGTACCCGTGGGTTGCTAGTAGTGTTGATTACTCCTTGTAGTTGATGCTAGTTGGTTTATCCGGTGGAAGATTATATTTTTAGATCCTTAATGATAATTAATACTCCTCTGATCTTGATCATTAATACGCTTTGTAGTAGTTACGTTTGTTCCTGAGGACATGGGAGAAGTCTTGTTATAAGTAGTCATGTGAATTTGGTATTTGTTCGATATTTTGATGAGATGGATGTTGTCTTTCCTCTAGTGGTGTTATGTGAACGTCGACTAAATGACACTTCACCATAATTTGGGCCTAGGGGAAGGCATTGGGAAGTAATAAGTAGATGATGGGTTATGCGTTGCTTCGTAAGGGGCTGATTTGGATCCATATGTTTCATGCTATGGTTAAGTTTACCTTAATTCTTCTTTCGTAGTTGTGGATGCTTGTGTGAGGGGTTAATCATAAGTGGGAGTCTTGTCCAAGGAAGGGCAGAACCCAAGCACCGGTCCAACCACATATCAAATTATCAAAGTAACGAACACGAATCATATGAGCATGATGAAAACTAACTTGACAGTAATTCCCATGTGTCCTCGGGAGCGATTTGCATTATATAAGAGTTCATCCAGGCTTGTCCTTTACTACAAAAAGGATTGGGCCACATTTCTGTACCTTGTTTACTTTTGTTACTTGTTACCCGTTACAAATTATCTTATCACACAACTATCTGTTACCGATAATTTCAGTGCTTGCAAAGAATACCTTGCTGAAAACCGCTTGTCATTTCCTTCTGCTCCTCGTTGGGTTCGACACTCTTACTTATCGAAAGGACTACGATAGATCCCCTATACTTTTGGGTCATCAAGACTCTTTTCTGGCGCCGTTGCCGGGGAGTGAAGCGCCTTTGGTAAGTGGAATTTGGTAAGGAAACGTTTATATAGTGTGCTTAAATTTACTGTCACTTGTTACTATGGAAAATAATCCTTTGAGGGGCTTGTTCGGGGTATCTTCACCTCGATCGGAAGAGCAAAGAGTTGCTCCTCAACCTACTGCACCTACTGAAAATATTTATTATGAAATTCCTTCAGGTATGATAGAGAAACTGCTGGCTAATCCTTATACAGGAGATGGAACATTAAATCCTGATATGCACCTAATCTATGTGGATGAAGTTTGTGGATTATTTAGGCTTGAAGGTATGCCCAAGGATGCTATCAATAAGAAGGTCTTCCCTTTATATTTGACGGGAAAGGCATTGACATGGTATAGGCTATGTGATGATATTGGATCATGGAACTACAACCGATGGAAATTGGAATTTCATCAGAAGTTTTATCCTATGCATCTGGTTTGTCGCAATCGGAATTATATATATAATTTTTGGCCTCGTGAAGAAGAAAGTATCGCTCAATCTTGGGGGAGGCTAGTCAATACTGTATTCATGCCCTAATCAAGAGCTACCAAGAGAAATTATTATTCAAAATTTTTATGCCCGGCTTTCTCATAATGATTGATCCATGCTCGATACTTCTTGTACTGGTTCCTATGTGAATAAAGATATTGAATTCAAATGGGATTTATTGGAAAGAATTAAATGCAACTCTGAAGATGGGAACTCGACGAAGTTAAAGGGTCAGGTATAAACCTTAAGTTTGATTGTGTTAAATCTTTTATGGATACCAATGATTTTCGTGATTTTAGATCTAAATATGGACTTTACTCTGAGATGTTAGCTTCTTTCCGTGAATCTTTTGCTACTCATGTTGATCTCCCTAAGGAGAAGTGGTTTAAATACCATCCTCCCATTGAAGTTAAAGTAGTATGACCTATTAAAGTTGACGAAGAAACTATTACTTATAGTGTTGATCCTATTGTTCCTACTGCTTATATTGAGAGTCCACCTTTTCCTATTAGAATAAACGATCATCATAAAGCTTCAACTGTGGTTTGTGGGAGTTATACTAGAACACCTACACCCCTTGAACATATTAAATTTGAACCTAGTATTGCTATGGTTAAAGATCTCTTGGTTCACAATATTGATGGACATGTTATTTATTTCTGTGATGAAGCTACTAGAATTGCTAAACCCGATATGAAAGATAAAAATAGACCTATTGGTTGCATGCCTGTTGTGTCCGTTAAAATAGGAGATCATTGTTATCATGGCTTATGTGATGTCGGTGCTAGTGTGAGTGCAATTTTATTCCTTGTACGGGAGATTATGAATGATATTGCACCTACTGAAATAGAAGATATTGATGTTACTATTAAGCTTGCTAATAGAGATAGTTAGAGATGTTGGGATTGTTAGAGATGTTAATGCCTTGTGTGGGAATATAAAATATCCTACTGATTTTCTTGTTCTTGCTTCCCCACAAGATGATTTTTGTCCCTTTATATTTGGTAGACCTTTCTTGAATATTGTTAATGCTAAGATAGACTACGACATCTCATGACTTTAATTTCTCTAAATTTTGTAGACAACCCCATGATAAAGAATTGCCTAGTAAGGATGAAATTATTGGTCTTGCTTCTATTGCTGCGCCTCCTACTGGTCCTTTAGAACAATATTTGCTAGACCATGAAAATGATATGTCTGTGAATGAAAGAATAGAAATATATGAAATATTGTTTAATTAGAGGCCTATTTTGAAACACAATTTGCCTGTTGAAATACTTGAGGATCCTCCTCCACCCAAGGGCGATCCCGTGTTTGAGCTTAAACAATTATCTGATACGTTGAATTATGCTTATCTTGATGAAAAGAAGATATATCTTGTTATTATTAGAGATAACCTTTCAGAGCATGAAGAAAAGAAATTATTGGAAACTCTAAATAAGCACCATGCCGCTATTGGATACACTCTTGATGATCTTAAGGGCATTAGTCCCACTCTATGTCAGCACAAAATAAAATTGGAGAAAGATGATAAACCAGTTGTTGATCATCAATGACGGTTATATCCTAAGATGAAAGAAGTGGTAAGAAATGAAATACTAAAGCTTCTGGAGGCAGGTATAATTTATCCTATTGCCGATAGTCAATTGGTAAGCCATGTTCATTTTGTCCCTAAGAAGGGAGGTATTACCGTTGTTCCTAATGACAAGAATGAATTGATTCCACAGAGAATTGTTACAGGTTATAGAATGGTAATTGATTTTCACAAATTGAATAAAGCTACTAGAAAAGATAATTACCCTCTACCTTTTACTGATCAAATGCTAGAAAGACTATCCAAACATACTCATTTTTGCTTTCCAGATGGTTATTCTGGTTTCTCTCAAATACCCATGTCAAAAGATGATCAAGAGAAAACCACTTTTACTTGCCCTTTCGGAACCTTTGCTTATATATGTATGCCTTTTGGTTTATGCAATGCACCTGCTACCTTTCAAAGATATATGACTGCTATATTCTCTGATTATTGTGAAAAGATGTTGAGGTTTTCATGGATGATTTCTCCATTTACAGAACTTGTTTTGACGATTGCTTAAGAAACCTTGATCGAGTTTTGCAGAGATGTGAAGAAACTAATCTTATCTTGAATTGGGAGAAGTGCCACTTTATGGTTAATGAAGGTATTGTCTTAGGGCATAAAATTTCTAAAAGAGGTATTGAAGTTGATAAAGCCAAAGTAGATGCTATTGAAAAGATGCCTTGTCCTAAAGATATCAAAGGTATAAGAAGTTTCCTTGGTCATGCTAGTTTCTATAGGAGGTTTATTAAAGACATCTCTAAAATTTCTTTGCCTCTCACTAATCTCTTGCAAAAAGATGTTCCTTTTGTTTTTGATGATGATTGTGTAGAAGCATTTGAAATACTTAAGAAAGCCTTGATTTCTGCACCTATTGTTCAGCCACCTGATTGGAACTTGCCTTTTGAAATCAAATGCTAGTGATTATGTTCTTGGTGCTGTCCTAGGACAAAGAGTTGATAAGTAATTAAATGTTATTCATTATGCTAGTCAAACTCTAGACAGTGCCCAGAGAAACTATGCTACTACTGAAAAAGAATTTTTAGCAGTTGTATTTCCTTGTGATAAGTTCAGACCTTATATTGTTGATTCCAAAGTAACTGTTCACACTGATCATGCTGATATTAAATATCTTATGGAAAAGAAAGATTCTAAACCTAGGCTTATTAGATGGGTTCTCTTGCTACAAGAATTTGATTTGCATATTATTGATGGAAAGGGAGCTGAGAACCCCATTGCAGACAACTTGTCTAGGTTAGAAAATGTTCTTGATGACCCACTACCTATTGATGATAGCTTTCCTGATGAACAATTAGCTGTCATAAATGCTTCCCGTAATACTCCATGGTATGTTGATTACGCTAATTATATTGTTGCTAAATTTATACCACCTAGTTTCACATACCAGCAAAATAAAAAGTTTTTCTATGATTTAAGACATTACTTTTGGGATGACCCACACCTTTATAAAGAAGTAGTAGATGGTGTTATTAGACGTTGTGTACCTGAGCATGAATAGGGACAGATCCTACGCAAGTGCCACTCCGAGCCTTACGGAGGACACCACGCTGGAGATAGAACTGCACACAAGGTATTGCAATCCGGTTTCTATTGGCCCACTCTCTTCAAGGATGCTCGTAAGTTTGTCTTGTCTTGTGATGAATGCCAAAGGATTGGTAATATTAGTAGACGTCAGGAAATGCCTATGAATTATTCACTTGCTATTGAACCATTTGATGTTTGGGGCTTTGATTATATGGAACCTTCTTCCTTCCTCTAATGGGTATACACATATTTTAGTTGCTATTGATTATGTTACTAAGTAGGTAGAAGCTATTCCAACTAGTAGTGCTGATCATAACACTTCTATTAAGATGCTTAAAGAAGTTGTTTTTCCGAGGTTTGGAGTCCCTAGATATTGAATGACTGATGGTGGTTCACATTTTATTCATGGTGCTTTCCATAAAATGCTGGCTAAATATGATGTTAACCATATAATTGCATCTCCATATCATCCTCAGTCTAGTGGTCAAGTAGAATTGAGTAATAGAGACATTAAATTAATTTTGCAGAAGACTGTTAATAGATCTAGAAAGAATTGGTCTAAGAAACTTGATGATGCATTATGGGCTTATAGAACTGCTTATGAAAACCCTATGGGTATGTGTCCGTATAAAATGGTTTATGCAAAAGCATGTCACTTACCTCTCGAACTAGAAAACAAGGCATATTGGGCTATTAAAGATCTCAACTATGATTTCAAACTTGCCGGTGAGAAGAGGTTATTTGACATTAGCTCACTTGATGAATGGAGAACCCAAGTCTATGAGAATGCCAAGTTGTTTAAAGAAAAATTTAAAAGATGTCATGATAAAAGGATACAAAAGCATGAGTTTAATGTAGGTGATCATGTTTTGCTATACAACTCTCGTTTAAGATTTTTTGGAGGAAAGCTTCTCTCTAAATGGGAAGGTCCTTACATTGTTGAGGAGGTCTATCGTTCCGGTGCCATAAAAATCAACAACGCCGACGGCACAAATCCAAAGGTGGTAAATAGTAAAAGAATCAAACATTATATCTCAGGTACTCCCATAAATGTTGAGACCAATATAGTTAATACCGTAACACCGGAGGATTACATAAGGGACACTTTCCAGAACGTTTCAGACTCTGAGAATGAATAGGTATGTGGTACGGTAAGTGAACTGACTCCAAAACGTTTCCAGTAGCAATTTTTCTCCGTTTTGGAATATTTAAAAAATTATGGAAATTAAAAGTAGTCCAAAAGAGACACGAGGCCACCACAAGGGTGGAGGGCGCGCCCTACCCCCTGGGCGCGCCCCTCGTCCTTGTGGACACCTCGTGTGCCCTTCGGACTCCGTTTTCTTGCACGATACTTCTTATGGTCGGTAAAAATTCATTATCTAATCTCCCGAAGGTTCTGACCACCGTAACACGACAATATCTCCTGTTTTTGTTTCGAGCTATTTTCTGCCAGAGTTTTCCAGGCCAGGCATCAGGTCGTACCCCTCCTCCAACAACGCGGGCGACGATGCTTAACTGATGAAGATAGAAATGAAGAGAGAATAACTTGGGGGAATCAACAAGGGTAAGAAGATCAAGAAGGCCGCGGAAGATCATGTTCCGGCAGCAGAAGAAGAAGACATCCTTCAACCTTACTACAATCATCTTACCCCTACTAAAATTGAAGCTTTCAATAATATTGAAATAGTTCATGTGCAAAACAAGTATCTCACTTGTGAAAATATTCTATTGCAAGAGCATATCACTGCACTCAAGGGCATTATCCGCAAGTTGGAGCATCTCCTGCGCTCGATGTGTGGCACTACTTCATCAACAACTCCAATATCACCACCTCCGAAGAAAGAGACATAAATACATGGGTATGGGCACTCCCCTTGGCAACCCCCAAGCTTGGGGGAGGTGTCCCGGTACCGTATCATCACCACATCTTTACCTTTATCGTTTTTCTTAGTTCTATCCTTTTGGTTATATCTTGATCTAGTAGAATAAAGTTTTAGTATGATCTATGCTTTGAGTTTTGTTTCGATCTCTATCTATGTAATCGAGTCCGTGAGTTATATATAATAAAGAGTAGTTTTGAGTTGAGGGCTTTGCTATTTTGCTATGATCCTGAGGGAATAAAATAGTAAAAATAAATAAAAAGATCATATATTGATCTTATGGAAAGTAATGACTTCACATATAAAGAGTATGATGAATAAAAGTTATTAAGAGTTGACAAATATAGTTTTGGTCATTATTGCAATTAATAGGAAGTAATAAAGAAAGAGAGGCTTCACATATAAATACACTATCTTGGACATCTTTTGTAATTGTGAGCACTCATTAAAATATGACATGCTAAAAGGTCGATGTTGGACAAGGAAGAGAACATTATGGGTTATGTTTTCTTATATCTGAATATAAGTTATATTGTCATGGATCATCCAACATGTTGAGCTTGCCTTTCCCTCTCATGCTAGCCAAATTCTTCGCACCAAGTAGAGATACTACTTGTGCTTCCAAACATCCCTTAACCCAGTTTTGCCATGAGAGTCCACCATACCTACCTATTGATTGAGTAAGATCCTTCAAGTAAGTTGTCATCGGTGCAAGCAATAAAAATTGCTCTCTAAATATGTATGATCTATTAGTGTGAAGAAAATAAGCTTTATACGAACTTGTAATATGGAAGAAATTAAAGTGACGGACTGCATAATAAAGGTCCTTATCACAAGCGGCAATATAAAGTGACATTCTTTTGCATTAAGATTTTGTGCATCCAACCATAAAAGCGCATGACAACCTCTGCTTCCCTCTGCGAAGGGCCTATCTTTTACTTTTATCTTCTACCCTTATATAAGAGTCATGGTGATCTTCACCCTTCCTTTTTATACTTTTTCCTTTGGCAAGCTCTGTGTGTTGGAGAGATCAGGATATATATATATATATATATATATATATATATATATATATATATCCACTCGGATGTAGGTTTTCATAAAGTATTATTGTTGACATTACCCTTGAGGTAAAAGGTTGGGAGGCGAAACTATAAGCCCCTATCTTTCTCTGTGTCCGGTTGAAGCTTTGAACCCATAAGTATCGCGTGAGTGTTAGCAATTGTGAAAGACTAAATGATAGTTGAGTATGTGGACTTGCTGAAAAGCTCTTATATTGACTCTTTCCGATGTTATGATAAATTGCAATTGCTTCAATGACTGAGATCACTGTTTGTTAGTTTTCAATGAAGTTTCCGATCCATACTCTACCTTGTGAAAGAATTGTTACTTTCGCATAAGAAATTATATGACAATATATGTCGATGTTTTAAAGATGATCATGATGCCCTAATGTCCATATTTTATTTTATTGACACCTCTATCTCTAAACATGTGGACATATTTTTCGATACAGGCTTTCGCTTGAGGACAAGCGAGGTCTAGCTTCGGGGAGTTGTTTCGTCCATTTTGCATCATGCTTTTATATTGATAATTATTGCATTATGGGCTGTTATTACATATTATATCATACTTATGCCTTTTCTCTCTTATTTTATAAGGTTTACATGAAGAGGGAGAATGCCGGCAGCTGGAATTCTGGGCTGGAAAAGGAGCAAATACTAGAGACCTATTCTGCACAAATCCAAAAGTCCTGAAACTTCACAGAAAATATTTTTGGAATATATAAAAAATATTGGGCGAAGAAAGTACCAGAGGGGGGCCACCAACCAGCCACAAGGGTGGAGGGCGCGCCCTACCCCCGGGCGCGCGCCCCGTCCTTGTGGGCCCCCTGGCAGGCCTCCGACGCCCATCTTCTGCTATATGGTGTTTTTTGACCTAGAAAAATCAGAAGGAAGCTTTGGGGACGAAGCGCCACCATCTCGAGGCGGAACCTGGGCACAACCAATCTAGGGTTCTAGCGGAGCTGTTCTGCCGGGGAAACATCCCTCCAGGAGGGAGAAATCGAAGCCATCGTCATCACCAACAATCCTCTCATCGAGAGGGGGTCAATCTCCATCAACATCTTCACCAACACCATCTCTTCTCAAACCCTAGTTCATCTCTTGTATCTGATCTCTGTCTCAAAACCTTAGATTGGTACCTTTGGGTTGCTAGTAGTGTTGATTACTCCTTGTAGGTGATGCTAGTTGGTTTATCCGGTGGAAGATTATATTTTCAGATCCTTAATCATAATTAATACAACTCTGATCTTGATCATTAATATGCTTTGTGAGTAGTTACGTTTGTTCCTGAGGACATGGGAGAAGTCTTGTTATAAGTAGTCAGGTGAATTTGGTATTCGTTTGATATTTTGATGAGATGTATGTTGTCTTTCCTCTAGTGGTGTTATGTGAACGTTGAGTACATGACACTTCACCATGATTTGGGCATAGGGGAAGGCATTGGGAAGTAATACGTAGATGATGGGTTGCTAGAGTGACAAAATCTTAAACCTAGTTTATGCGTTGCTTCGTCAGGGGCTGATTTTGATCCATATGTTTCATGCTATGGTTAGGTTTACCTTAATTCCTGTTTCGTAGTTGCGAATGCTTGCGCGAGGGGTTAATCATAAGTGGGAGGCATGTCCAAGGAAGGGCAGCACCCAAGCACCGGTCCACCCACATATCAAATTATCAAAGTAACGAACGCGAGTCATATGAGCATGATGAAAACTAACTTGACAGTAATTCCCATGTGTCCTCAGGAGCGCTTTGCATTATATAAGAGTTCGTCCAGGCTTGTCCTTTGCTACAAAAAGGATTGGGCCGCCTTTCTGCACCTTGTTTACATTTGTTACTTGTTACCCGTTACAAATTATCTTATCACACAACTATCTGTTACCCATAATTTCAGTGCTTGTAGAGAATACCTTGCTGAAACCCGCTTGTCGTTCCTTCTGCTTGTTGTTGGTTTACACACTCTTACTTATCGAAAGGACTATGATAGATCCCCTATAGTTGTGGATCATCACACAGTACCGTTGACGGTGTCCTGGACTAGGGGGTACTCACCACATCGTCTCCCGATCAGTTGGATTGGGCCGAGGACCCCCATGGCCGTTTACTCATGGGCTAGTGCGGACAACCGAAGACATATACAAGGAAGATTCCACAAGACTTGGTGATCAAGACAAGGACTCCTCTCCACTGACATATTCGACTAGAACTCTTGTTATCCTAGGCCTCTAGTATGTTATATAAGCCGAGGCCAGGCTAGTCAATAGATCATTAAGACATTACTAATCATACCTGTTGGTTTAGACCACAACATATGATCTCGAGGTAGATCAACTCTTGTAATCTTTATATTCATCAAGATCAATCAAGCAGGAAGTAGGGTATTACCTCCATTAAGAGGGCCCGAACCTGGGTAAACATCGTGTCCCCTGTGACCATCAATCCTTAGACGCACAGTTCGGGACCCCCTACCCGAGATCTGTCGGTTTTGACACCGACAATGGTGCTTTCGTTGAGAGTTCCGCTGTGTGATCGGCAAAAGGATCAATGGCTCGCCTGCAGATCAACTGCGACATTGGCGTCTTTGTCGCCGCCTCGACTGGTCACCTTGGCTTGACTGAGGATTGTGCCCTACCTCCAATCATCATGTTCGGATGAGGGCCTTAATCAATATCAACTCCGATCTCTATCAAGATCATGGAGGAATCACCCATGGAGCTCGGGGGCTCAATGTCAACATTGCCCTCGGGCGACCGTGCTATTTTTCTGGACAACGAACTTGTATCCGCCGTCACCGCCTCCTCGAGTGTCGTTTTAACAATTGCTTCGATGGAATTGTGCGGAATTAAGACTACAAAAACACTGTGAAATTTCGTCGCATTCCGATGGATCAATCTCCGCCGATCTCCGATATACCGGAGCCCTGTCGAATCTGGACGGGAATCTGAACGAGTTTGGGGTGTGGTGTCCAGCGTCTAGCTTGGACGTCCTTTGGAAGATCCAACCGTTGACCAGCTGCGGAATTCCTATATCTACCACCCCACAAAATTTCCTCTCGGACCGTCCAAACTCCGGGAACCTTCCGATTAGTGCATCACTTTTTGGATCTGTTTTCTGTGCGAATACGGATCCGACTAGAATTCATGTTTCTTTATGAAGGTGATATTGGACAACCTTTTTCAAGGAATTTTCTTCTATGGTATTGTGTGTTGTTTTTAATACGTGCCCATAAATTTTTAAGCCTTCTTTGAGGCACTCTTCACCATCACGCTGGTGTCACACCAGTCCGGTAACATTGCTCCACGTCTGCCGACCTATGCTAGACAGATTGTCGCTTCATCGAGCCGAGCCTAACCTTATCGGATCATCAGCTCGGCAAGCCGAACAAGAGTTGGGCATCGCGAAGGATAAATCATCACCAACACCATCGCCCCACGGATTGCACGGGTCAGGCGCGCCGACATCGCCGCTCGGTCACTTCATAAATCCGGCATTGACCGCGTCACAAGTTATGACCAGCGTCGGCATGGCCGCACTGTTGCTTTTTCAAAGCTGATGTCCAGCACGCTAAACTGCTTCAAAACCTCGGCTGACATGGCAGCTACAACGTCTCCTTACTGACCCGCTCCATCATCTTGGCTAGACCGGGGACTTTGCTATTTCTCCATCAACATACTCTAGTGACTTCGGCGTCACCAGCCGACCAGCTTCATCACGTTAGCTGGACCGGGGGCTTTTCCTCGGCGAGCCCACCTTTGCCAGCATCGCCATGCCGTCGCTTTATCGCCCATCAGGCAATGGGTGTGCGGATCGAGTCCCAATTTTGGGAGTAACCTTTCTTCAGATTGCTACAACAGATAAACTAGGTGCTATTAATCCTAGTATTTTTTGCTTGGGTTTATTTTTCCCAAGGAATTATTACTCTGGTTTGTTTCATCATCTGTACAAAGTTCTATCAAATGGTGGACACATTAACAACTGTCGCGTGGTGGTTCGGTTAGTTTCCGTATACAGTTCGGCGAATGCCGCATCCGGAACTCAGACCGGCCTGCGAATTCAGGCTTGGCCACGCCTTTACCGCGTCACGCCGACGCCCTACATCGACATGACTTCGGCGCCAGGCCACATCTCTTTCAATAAATTATTTTTGTGAAAAGCAATTATCCTTTTTGGACCGCGCTATTTTATGTGTGTAGGTGATCCTCTTCGAGTGCGTCACGCGGTCACTTTGGCAAGCCGACGTCGTTGTCCCAATCGGCTCGCATGATCACCTTGTTGGTCGAATCGCCATATCGACATGTTCGGTTGCCTTGGGGACTTCGGCATGAGAGAGCTCTAGCTCATCGAGTGTTCGGCACACGGGCCATATTTCTTTTATTACTCACTTTGCATAAATTATTAATTATGCAACTTTTTTTATTATTCCTATTATCTCCATCTTGCACTATTTTACGTACATGTGTAAAGGATCCGAATTAAGACAGCTGTCACCTCGGCGTACCGACGTACCATGTCACCTCAGCTGGACCGAGGGCTTCATCATTATTTCATTAAGCCACGCCTGGGACTTCGGCGTCACACTGCCGGCCTGCATTGGCCGTACTATGTCGCCACTTCGGAGTGTCGTGCTCTTCGCTCCGCCACCTCGGGACCGGTTGGGGGCTGGGACCTTGTCCCACCGTAAGCTCGGGCCGTGCATCGACACCGAGCACATTAACTAGCTAAGTCGCTTCCATGCTTAAAAACCTTTAGTTTTAAATTTCATTCGGTTCGACCAAGCATTATGCTTTTTTTGACAAAAAGTCATTTGCGAAAAAATTTCTTTGTCAAAACCTCGTTTGTTGCAAGCAATTCAAATACCCCGTTTACTTGGGTGCTTCCTTTATGAAGCCTTTCCTCTCGCATATGATTATACTTGTACGACTTCGTTCCTTGTTCATGTATTACGCCACAATATGCACCATGTTGACTTAGTACAGCCAATGCAGGCCCGTGGGCTGGGGTTGGGGCCGGATTGCTACGCGTGCTTGAATCGTGCCAGGCGGTCTTGTTGTAGGTTACTCCGGGCGCGCTTGACAGTGTCCGGACATTTAGTGGCCGGACTCGAGAATTGCTGTGAGAGGTTGCTTTGCACCTCCGCCGCGAGGGCCGCCATGTGCTCCTCCGTTCGGAGAGAGCGTTTGGTGTTTCCATTGACCGTGATTACTCCTCGAGGGCCTGGCATCTTGAGCTTGAGATATGCGTAGTGCGGCACCGCATTGAACTTTGCAAATGCGGTTCGTCCGAGCAAAGGCGTGATAGCCGCCTGCGAACGGGACTATGTCGAAGATTAACTCTTCGCGGAAGTTATCCGGGATACGAAGATCACTTGAGTGTAATCGAGCTCGTACAATTGGCCTCTACACCCGGTATGACGCCTTTAAAGGTTGTCTTTGTTGGTTTAATCCTTGAGGGTCTATGCTCATTTTGCGCCTTTGTATCCACGATAAAGCAGGTTCAGGCTGCTGCTACCGCCGTCCATCGAGGACTCTAGTGAGGTGAAATCTGGCCGATAATTGGGTCAAGAACCAATGCGGCGAATCCGCCGTGACAGATGCTAGTGGGGTGGTCCCTTCGATCAAATGTGATCGGGCGGGATGACCATGGGTTGAACTTTGGGCGGCTGGCTCCATCGCCATATACGTCCCTTAGTGCGCTTCCGCTCCCTTTTGGGTATGTGGGTTGCGTATATCATGTTCACCGTCCGCACTTGTGTGGGAAAGCGCTTCTGTCCTCTATTTTTCGGAGGCGGGGGATCTTCCTCGTCATCGCTATGCTGCCCCTTGTCATTGAGTTCGGCACTTAACTTGCACCTTGCTTGAACACCCAACAATCCCTGTTGGTGTGGTTGGCTGAGTTTTCGGGGTGCCATGTATCCGCACAAGCGATCGAGTATTCGGTCCATGTTGGGCCAGGCCCTGGGTATTCCTTTTGAATGGCTTCTTCCGCTGACCGGGTTTAGAGCCTCTGAATCCGGCATTGACTGTCGTATCTTCATCATTGTCGCCGTTAATGCGGCGCTTGTTCTTGTTGCGACGCGACCTGCCATTGCTGTCCTTGGTATCCGAACTACCAGGGTTTTTGGTCACGTTGTTACTACGAGCTAGCCAGTTGTCTTCTCCCGCGCAAAAGCGGGTCATGAGTGTGGTGAGGGCTGCCATGGATTTCGGCTTTTCCTGTCCTAGGTGCCGGGCTAGCCACTCGTCGCGGATGTTATCTTTGAAGGCTGCAAGGGCCTCTGCATCCGGACAGTCGACGATTTGATTTTTCTTAGTTAGGAACCGTGTCCAGAATTGTCTGGCCGATTCTTACAGGCTGCTTTGGATTATGTGGCTGAGGTCATCGGCGTCGGTGGTCGCACGTATGTGCCCTGGAAGTTATCAAGGAATGCGGCTTCCAGGTCCTCCCAACAACCAATTGATTCTGCTGGCAAGTTGTTGAGCCAATGCCGAGCTGGTCCTTTAAGCTTGAGTGGGAGGTATTTGATGGCATGTAGATCATCACCGCAGGCCATGTCGATATGGAGGAGATAGTCCTCGATCCAGACCACAGGATCTGTGGTACCATCGTATGATTCGATGTTTACGGGTTTGAAGCCCTCGAGATTTGATGATCCATTACTTCATCTGTGAAGCATAGTGGGTGTGCGGCGCCTCTGTATTGGGCTATATCACGACGCATCTCAAATGAGCTTTGTCTACTGTGTTCGGCCCGGCCGGAGTTGCAGTATCCAGCGTGACGGTTATCATCACGTGTCGTGGGGCGCCCACGCGATCCGTCGATCGATCTTGTATGTTTTGCCTTATCCTCCAATATATCTCGCAAGTCCGGCGCGTTTTCCCGTGCCTTGGTACTATTTGGCGGCGTCGGGGTGCGGCTTGAATGGAGGGTCTAGAGGCCTCTCCGTCGCGCCACGGGTGTCGGTCGGCCGCATCATGCGCTGGTGATGTAGGTTTGGGTGCTGCTTCCTCTGATCGAGGCAACGGCCTGCGTTTGGGGTAGCTTTTGGAGGGGCGTTCAAGTTCATACTCTTCGGTTGCAAGGACTACAGTCCATCTGTCAGCTAGCAGGTCTTGGTCAGCTCTAAGATGTTGCTGCTTTTTCTTGAGGCTGCTTGCCGTGGCCATAAGCCTGCGTTTGAAATGCTCCTGTTCGGCGGGATCCTCAGGCACGACAAATTCGTCGTCGTCGAGGCTTGCCTCGTCTTCGGAGGGGGGCGCATAATTACCGTCCTCTACCTCTCTTTCTGCCGCACTGTCGTGCAGACTTGCTTCTCCCTCCTCCTGTGCTGAATCCTGCTAGAGGCGGTTGTCTTGACCTTTGTCACAGGTGTTATTATCTCCCGTGCGGAATCGCCGTTTTCTTGTGGCGGGATTTAGAACGGCGCCGCTGACGTCGGCGCTTAGGTTGTTTCTTGGAGGGGTCATCCTCCGCCGTTCCATCGCCCTTCCCATATTTTGGGATGTCAACCATGTATATGTCATATGACGAGGTGGCCTTCCAGTGCCCTGTAGGCGCTGGGTCTTGATCGTCTCCGGCATCATCGTCCATACCGTCGATGTCTTCGGAGTCGAAGTCGAGCATGTCGGTTAAATCATCGATAGTGGCTACAAAGTGGGTGGTGGGTGGGCGTTGAATTTCTTCGTCGTTCGCATCCCAACCTTCCTGACCGTAGTCCGCCAGGGCTCTCTCGATAAAGAGAGAGACTTTAGTGAATTCAAGATGTCGCCAAAGGGTGAGTTCGAAAGATGTCATGGCGATGAACTCCATGACCGGCGCCCAATCGGATTCGATTGGCAGGGGCGCGGAGGGTTCGGAGTCCGGCACCTTGGAGTCAAAGTCTTCGCAAAGGACAGGGATGGAGGTCGGCTCAATCGCCGTTGAGATCGTAGCCCCCGAGGCAGTGTCCAACCACTCGTCCTCGATCGGGGAGTCGGCTCTGAGCTAAGGGTCGGAGCGGACGCTGGTGCGGCCTCTAGGACACTGTTCGGCGGCAGAGCTAGGTCGTGCCCATGGAGACAGTGCGGCGCGCTTGGCTGTGGCTCGAATCCGTCGAAGATCAAGTCTCCGCGGACATTGCCGTATAGTTTAAGCTTCCAAATCTGACCTGATGGCCAGGGGCGTAGCTTTCGATCTGCTCCAGATGGCCAAGCGAATTGGCCCGCGGTGCAAAGCCGCCGAATATGAAGATCTGTCCGGGGAGAAAAGTCTCACCCTGGACCGCGTCGTTGTTGATGATCGAAGGAGCCATCGGGCCTATAGGTGACGACACAGAGGAACTCTCAATGAAAGCACCAATGTCGGTGTCAAAACCGGCGGATCTCGGGTAGGGGGTCCCGATGCGTCTAGGCGGATGGTAACAGGAGACAAGGGACACGATGTTTTTACCCAAGTTCGGGCCCTCTCGATGGAGGTAATACCCTACTCCTGCTTGATTAATATTGATGATATGGGTAGTACAAGAGTAGATCTACCACGAGATCAAGGAGGCTAAACCCTAGAAGCTATCCTATGGTATGAATGTTGTTCGTCCTACGGACTAAAACCCTCCGGTTATATAGACACCGGATAGGGTTAGGGTTACACAGAGTCGGTTACAATGGTAGGAGATCTACATATCCGTATCGCCAAGCTTGCCTTCCACGCCAAGGAAAGTCCCATCCGGACACGGGACGAAGTCTTCAATCTTGTATCTTCATAGTCTAGGAGTCCGGCCAAAGATGATAGTTCGGCTATCCGGACACCCCCCAGTCTAGGACTCCCTTAGTGTGCAAAGGGAGAACCACTGCGATTGTGCTTCCATCTCACATGGTTAAGCACCTCAGTGGAGAAACCCGAAAACTGACTGTCACAATACAGATAAACTGGTTAGCAATCCGAAGACTATGTTAAATGACGGGCCTTTCATAACATTGGCCGAAGTGTTTACAGCTTGACCTCGGATGTCGCCGAACACTAACCGGGGGCTCATAGCTAGCTTCCCCAGTTTAAAGATCCTATGACTAAGTGAAAGTTATAAAGCCCGCATATCTGATTGCCTCGTTTCCGCTAACACAACCACCTTCGGGCACCGAGACGGGTTGTTTTGTTATTGCGGAGACACCCTACGTAGTATCTACAAAGGGGTAGATGCCGACGATGGGACACTTTCAACTGATAAATGGTCGCAACGGAGTCAAAATAAACATATCATCGTCATTTGTATTTAATATACAAGGGCTGCCTTCCGTAATCATTGTTATAAAGCCATAAATATGCATCAATTTGACTTAAGATTTTTGCCAAGCTGGGTTTCCTGGCTCCTGTGCTTACCCCTACATTCCCGATTGTTCGGCTAGGTGGTAAAGGGAGCACCTCTGTGATTGTTACTACCGGGTCATCCGAGTTAGTACCTTAGACTGGGTGTAGCCGAAAGCTAGCGATCTTAAAGGATCACATTGATCAGCAACGACGGAAGTAAAAAAATAGGTTCATTAATACCACAGAGTTCAGGAACTTTCCCCGAACTAAATCCTCAATATTTTCCTCCCACATTGATCGGAGGTGAGGTTTCATGATCATGATAAGCATGATGACCCAAAGAAAGGAACCGATAGCGGAACTATTTTCCTTGGAACATGTTTCTTACATTAAGTAATATAACATATCTCTCTGCGTACCTTTGTTTATAAAACCGTATGGCCGGATTGCCTTGTTTTCCATAAATCTTTGCCCTTATAACGGCTTCTGGCCGAGGAGGTTGAAGCCGATGGTCGGTCAACAAAGTTTTGTACAAAGAGGATCCGAGCATTAATGATGTAAAGTACTTGGATACGTAGAATCATTACATATAATTTGTGGTTTTACTCTGGATATCGATCCTTAATTCGGCCACCCGAGCTCACATTAAGGCTCGGGGGCTACTGGGCTTCGGGCTTATCATTCAGTAATATTGAAAGGGGCGTATCGATCCCCTGATCTGGTGTTGTCACCCGACCAGTGGTCTCAGGGGCTACTGCGTTGACAATCCAATGCATAAAATTTAAAGTGCAATATAGCTTTCGAGGAGATTATGATCCTTAGGTTGGTCGGCCGCACTCAACCTGAGTCTCGAGGAATTTGCACACCGCTTTTTGTGTCCAGAAGTATTCTGCCAAGCTAGGAGTTGATCCTCATGCCGATTTTGTGAATCAACCAGAGTCTCAGGGGCTACTGGGATCAGCGGTCTTATGTCATCCTTCAGGTGCATCTCGGGTTTTAGACCAATACACACCTTGAGGGCTACTGGCTATATATCTCAGCAGAGAATAAATTTCACCAATCAAAAGTATTGACAAAAAAATCGGCCCGCAGTCGGGGTGGTACACCACCTCGGAAGCAGTCCAGCATAAAGCTCGGGCGCTAGTGGCTTGCTCCATAGAGGGCATTTTCGGCATTAAGCTCGGCTAAACTCCTTCAACTTTTTTGAACCAAGGTGATTTATGACACCTCGGATATAGTTCGGCATTGGAGCTCGGATACAGTCCGGAATTAGAGCTTGGACATAGTCCGGCGTTGAAGCTCGGATACATTCCAACGTTGGAGCTTGGAAGCGGTCCGGCGTTGGTGCTCGGTTGCAAAAGATACCTAGAATGCAGTCCGGCGTTGGAGCTCGGATGCAAGAGGACACCGCCGCACGGGCAACACTTCAAACCCGATGCATGCCATAAAAATAACAAGGCATTGATAAAGGCCAAAGACTTAAAGGGCTCCTCGGATACTCGACAAAAAAATTTCGGATTCACTTCGGCAATCCTCAAGATTAAAGATGAGAAGATTTGTTGAACTAGTTTTCAAGACCGACGACCGAAGACAAAGAACAGTTCGGAAGAACCGAGGAGCGTCCCCAACTTGAAGACCGGGTCAGGGGGTTACTGACGGTGTCCTGGACTAGGGGGTACTCACCACATCGTCTCCTGATCAGTTGGATTGGGCCGAGGACCCCCATGGCTGTTTACTCATGGGCCAGTTCGGACAGCCGAAGACATATACGAGGAAGATTCCACAAGACTTGGTGATCAAGACAAGGACTCCTCTCCACCAACATATTCGACTAGGACTCTTGTTATCCTAGGCCTCTGGTATTTTATATAAGCCGAGGCCAGGCTAGTCAATAGATCATTATGACATTACTCATCATACCTGTAGGGTTTAGACCACAACATATGAGCTTGAGGTAGATCAACTCTTGTAATATTTATATTCATCAATATCAATCAAGCAGGAAGTAGGGTATTACCTCCATTAAGAGGGCCCGAACCTGGGTAAACATCATGTCCCCTGTCCCCTGTTACCATCGATCCTTAGACGCACAGTTCGGGACCCCCTACCCGAGATCTGCCGATTTTGACACCGTCAACCGTCATTCAACGTTTATTCAACTTTGCATCTCTGAATTGGTTATTGCTGACCCTTTTTTCTATGATATTCTAAGCCTTCCCAGACCGCCGTTCAGCTTGAGAGATTTTACTACAACGGTTGCCGATCACCACCTGCTGCTGGGTAAGAACTGGTAAGAATTTGAGATTTGCTTGACGGATTTGTGACACACTTCCAACCTCCACATCGGGAAACAGCCCTCCGCCGAGCGGGTCGTGTTCCTCTTGAGCTAGGACAACATTCTGGTGTCACTGTTACTGCTGTTGGCGCTTCTGTAGCTCTGCTGCTAGTGCAGAGGTGGAGGACTATTACAAGGATGAGGTTGATCAAAATCAATACTATGTGCAACCACCAGTACCACCACCACCAGGTCGACCTCATGCATATAATCGCAATGGTAGGGCTCCAGCACCACCTCAGGTATGAGATTATGACCATATTCCTAAACTAAAATTGAATATCCCACTGTTTGAGGGTAGATACATTCCTGATGTACATCTTACTTGGGAGTTAGAAACTGAACAATGTTTCACATGCTTACAGTATCCTGAGGATAGACGTGTTGCTGCTGCTTTTTGTGAATTCACTAGTTTTGCTTCTGTCTGGTGGTCTAAAAATTGTAGATTATATCATGATAATATCCCTACTACTTGGGCTTCTTTGAAAACTTCTAGGCATACTCGTTGGGTTCCACCATATTATCAACGTGAATTACTTCAAAAACTGCAGCGTTTGAGACAAGGAAAAAATTATGTAGAGGAGTATTATCAGGAATTACAAATTGGCATGATTAGATGTGGTATTGTTGAGGATAATGAAGCTATGCTTGCATGTTTTATGGGTGGATTAAATAAAGAGATTCAGACCATTCTCGAGTATAAGGAATATAATAATATCACTCATTTATTCCATCTTGCTTGCAAAGCTGAACGTGAAGTGCAGGATCGACGGGCATTGGCGTGAACTAATTTTTCTGCAGGTCAATCTTCATCATGGAGACCACGTCCATCCTCTACTCCCACACGTCCTACTACAACACCACTGACTTCAGCCGCCAATTCCAACCGAGATACAAGAAAACAAGCACCACCACCACCATCTGCCAGGAGTACACCTTCCGATGCCGCAGAGAGCTCTTTTTCTTCCATGGCATCAACAAGGCAAACACATGATATTATTTGTCGTCGTTGCAAGGGTGGAGGTCATTATGCGAGAGAATGCACATCTAAGTGTGTGATGATTGCTACTGAGGATGGTGGGTATGAGTCTGCTAGTGACTATGATGAGGATACTTTGGCTCTTATTACAAGTGAAGAATACGGTGGAGATGATTCTAATCATGAGACACGATACATGGCTGCTGAAGATGCTGACAGGTATGAAAGTTCAGTTGCTCAACGTGTTCTGAGTGTGCAGGTCACACAAGCTCAGCAAAATTAGAGGTATAATTTGTTCCATACAAAGGGAGTTGTGAAGGAACGTTCTGTCCACTTCATCATAGATGGAGGGAGCTGCAACAACTTGGCTAGCATGGAGATGGTGGAGAAGCTCTCTCTCATCACAAGACCACATCTGCATCCTTACTACATCCAATGGTTCAACAACATCGGCAAGGTTAAGGTAATACGTACTGTTCGTATGCATTTTAGTATCACTACCTATGCTGATTTTGTTGATTGTGATGTGGTACCCATGCAAGCATGTTCCTTATTACTTTGTAGACAATGGCAATTCGATAGAAAATATGTACACCATGGTAGAAACAATCACTATACTCTTGTTCATAAGGATAAACATATTACTTCGCTTCCTATGACTCTTGATTCCATTTTGAAAGATGATATTAATCGAGCTAGTAAAGTAAAACAAGAGCAAAATAAGAGTGAAAATCAGATAGTGGCAAAAGAATTTGAGCAACAAATGAAACCTAATAATAAACCATCTAGTATTGCTTCTGAAATTAAATTGAAAAGTGGATGTTTACTTGCCCCCAAATCTGATATTGATGATATAGATTGCAGCAAATATGTTTGCTATGCTTTTGTGTGCAAAGAGGCATTATTTTCATTCGAGGACGTGCCTTCCTCTTTGCCTCCTGCTGTCACTAACATTTTGCAGGAGTTTGCTGACGTGTTTCCACAAGACGTGCCACCGGCATTACCACCTATCTGAGGGATAGAGCATCAGATTGACTTAATTCCCGGTGCATCACTACCCAACCGTGCACCGTAACGTACCAATCTCAGAGACGAAGGAGATTATGCGTCAAGTACAGGAGCTTCTCGACAAATGTTATATACGTGAATCTCTTAGTCCTTGTGTTGTTCCTATTATACTAGTGCCAAAAAGGATGGTACGTCGCGTATGTGTGTTGATTGTAGAGGCATTAATAATATTACTATTCATTATTGTCATCCTATTCCTAGGCTAGATGATATGTTGATGAATTTAATGGCTCTACAGTATTCTCCAAAGTTGATTTGTGTAGTGGATACCATCAAATTCGTATGAAATTGGGATATGAATGGAAAACAACATTTAAAACTAAGTTTGGATTATATGAGTGGTTAGTCATGCCTTTTAGGCTAACTAATGCACCTAGTACTTTCATGAGTTAATGAATGAAGTTTTATGTGCTTTCATTGGACGATTTGTGGTAGTCTATTTTGACGATATACTGATTTATAGCAGATCTTTGGAGGAACATTTGGAACATTTACGTGCTGTTTTTATTGCTTTACACGATGCACGTTTGTTTGGTAACCTTGGGAAGTGCACCTTTTTCACCGACCCAGTATCTTCTCTTGGCTATGTTGGTACCCCAGAGGGAATTGAAGTTGATAAAGCCAAGATTGCAGCTATCGAGAGTTGTCCGCAGCCCAAAAACGGTCACACAAGTGAGGAGTTTTTCTAGACTCGCTGGTTTCTATAGACGTTTTGTGAGGGATTTCAGCACCATTGTTGCACCTCTCAATGAGCTTACAAAGAAGGATGTGCCTTTTGTTTGGTTTACCGCACAGGAAGAAGCCTTCACTCTATTGAAAGAGAAGTTGACACATGCTCCTTTACTCCAGCTTCCTGATTTTAAAAGATTTTTGAGCTTGAATGTGATGCTAGTGGAATTGGATTAGGAGGTGTGTTATTACAAGATGGCAAACCTGTTGCATACTTTTCTGAAAAATTGAGTGGGCCTAGTCAGAAATATTCTACTTATGATAAAGAATTATATGCTCTTGTTCGGACCTTAGAAACATGGCAACATTATTTATGGCCCAAAGAATTTGTTATACATTTTGATCATGAATCTTTGAAACACACTAAAAGTCAATCAAAACTGAACCGTAGACATGCCAAATGGGTTGAATTCATTGAGACTTTCCCTTAGGTCATTAAACACAAGAAGGGTAAAGAAAATGTTATTGCTGTTGCATTCTCTCGTCGTTATACTATGCTTTAACAACTTGACTTTAAAGTATTTGGTCTGGAGACCATCAAAGATCAATATGTGCATGATGTTGAATTTAAAGATGTATTGCAGAATTGTAAAGAAGGGAGAACATGGAACAAGTTCGTCGTTAATGATGGATTTGTGTTTCGTGCTAATAGGCTATGCATTCCAACTAGCTCTGTTTGTCTTTTGTTGTTGTAGGAGGCGCATGGAGGAGGATTAATGGGACACTTTGGCGTGGCGAAGACGGCGGATATAGTTGTTACACATTTCTTTTGGCCAAAGATGAGACAAGATGTCGAGCGTTTTGTTGCTCACTGTACTACATGTCAAAAAGCTAAGTCACGACTCAATCCTCATGGTTGCCTTTGCCTGTACCTAGTGTTTCATGGGAGGATATATCTATGGACTTTTTTTGGGTGGATAGATGATGCTGCTAATGTTGCTGATTTATACTTCCGTGAAATTATTCGCTTGCATGGTGTGCCAAATACTATTGTTTCAGATCGTGATACTAAATTTCTTAGCCACTTTTGGAGATGTTTATGGGCTAACTTGGGGACTAAACTACTTTTTATTACTACATATCACACCCAAACTGATTGACAAACTGAAGTAGTCAATAGGGCATTGTCTACTATGCTTAGGGCTGTTTTGAAGAATAACAAGAAAATGTGGGAAGAATGCTTGCCTCATATTGAATTTGCTTATAATCGTTCGCTGCATTCTACTACTAAGATGTGCCCTTTTTAAATTGTGTATGGTTCCTACCTCATGCACCTATTGATTTGTTGCCTCTTTTATCTTCAGAAAAGGTTAATTTTGATGCTAAACAATGTGCAGAATTGATCTTAAAAATGCATGAGTTAACTAAGGAAAACATTGAGCGTATGAATGCTAAATATAAACTTGCTGGAGATAAGGTAGAAAACATGTTGTGTTTGCACCTGGAGATCTTGTTTGGTTACATTTGCATAAGGATAGGATTCCTAATTTGCGCAAATCAAAGCTAATGCCACGTGCTGATGGTCCTTTTAAGGTGTTAGAGAAAATAAATGATAATGCATATAAACTTGAGCTGCCTGCAGATTTTTGGGTTAGTCCCACTTTTAACATTGTAGATTTGAAGCCTTATTTTGGTGAGGAAGATGAGCTTCCGTCGAGGACGACTTCATTTCAAGAAGAGGAGGATGATGAGGACATCAATACCATTGTTATACCCATAGCCCGTACTGCTATACATACTGGACCAATTACTAGAGCTCGCGCACGCCAATCGAATTACCAGGTACTTTCGTTTCTTGGTAAAGATTCTAATGTTCATGAGAGTATGATGCTGCCTAAATTGGATACATTTGTTTTGCTTACAAGTGAAGGGCCTAGCTTGGACAAGAAAGATGAACCTTGGAGCAAGTTCAAGCATGGAGATGATGGCATGCGCAAGGGGAACAAGAATGAAGTTTCAAGTGATGATATCAGGACTTTGAAGCCACCATAATGAGTGCATGAAGGCTTGGACGAAATATACAAGATGCCATTTCCTACATTTCGTCCAGAGGCTTTTATAGGTGTTGTGTCGCCTTATTATTGGGCCAGGCCCATGTAATTTCGAAATACTTGAGTATAGGTTGTTTTTAGAGTCCGTATGTGTGGGGAAACAAGAGATAGGGTTGGTTTTGTACCCCTCTGCCAAGGGCCACAAAATTCCCCTTCTTCCTCCATATATACAACCCTTAGGGCACCGTTTAGACTTTGGGGTTTTGTTTAGATTAAAAGTTCACCATAGCTGCAACTTCACGTACTTCGGTTCTGTTCAACGACCAAACCAAGACGTCACAGAACCGCACCTTGATCAATAAAGCTTTCATCTTATATTCGCAATATCCAGATTGCAATCTCAGTTTATTGCTTGTTCTTCATTTGCTTGCAGGAAATAGACCCTCGTGGTCAGGTTGATCGTGCTCCGGCGTGGTCAATAACCCCTCGGAAGTTGGTTTAGTAATTGCTAAGGCGCGACATCTCACACGTTTGTAGTCGGATCATCAAGGTCGACTCTCATAGAAAATGATAGCTATCTCATTGAAACATCGGGACACCCTCGCCTCTATCACTACTTAGGCTGCATTTAAGACTGCTATGCATACTCGTTGGGTTCCACCATATTATCAATGTGAATTACTTCAAAAACTGCAGTATTATCAAGGAAAAAATTATGTAGAGGAGTATTATCAAGAATTACAAACTCGCATGATTAGATGTGGTATTGTTGAGGATACTGAAGCTATGCTTGCACATTTTATCGGTGGATTTAATAGAGAGATTCGAACCATTTTAGATTATAAGGAGTATAACAATATCACTCGTTTATTCCATCTTGCTAGCAAAGCTGAACATGAAGTGCAGGATCGACAGGCATTGGCGAGGACTAATTTTTCTGCAGGTCGACCTTCATCATGGACATCGCATGCATCTTCTACTTCCACACGTTCTGCTACAGCGGCACCCCCGTCAGCTGCCACCTCCAGCCGTGATACAAGAAAGCAGGCACGACCACCACTATCCGCCAAAAGCCCATCGATCGGGCCTTCACAGAGCTCTTCTTCATCCATGGCATCAACAGGGCACACACATGATGTTATTTGTCATCGTTGAAAGGGTAGAGGAAATTATGCCAGAGAATGCAAATTTCAACGTGTTATTGTAGCTACTGAGGATGGTGGGTATGAGTCCGCTAGTGAGTATGATGAGGAGACTTTCGCTCTTATTACAAGTGAAGAACACGTGGAGATGATTCTGATCAAGAGACACAATACATGGCTGCTGAAGATGCTGACAGGTATGAAAGTTTAGTTGCTCAACGTGTTTTGAGTGTGTAGGTCACACAAGCTGAGCAAAATCAGAGGCATAATTTTTTCCATACAAAGGGAGTTGTGAAGGAACGTTCTGTTCGCGTCATGATAGATGGAGGGAGCTGCAACAACTTGGCTAACATGGAGATGGTGGAGAAGGTATCTCTCACCACAAGACCACGTCCACATTCTTACTACATCCAATGGTTCAACAACAGTGACAAGGTTAAGGTAACACGGACTGTTCGTGTGCATTTTAGTATCTCTACATATGCTGATTATGTTGATTGTGATGTGGTACCCATGCAAGCATGTTCCTTATTACTTGGTAGACCATGGCAATTTGATAAAAAAATCTATACACCATGGTAGAAACAATCAATATACCCTTCTTCATAAGGATAAACATATTACTTTGCTTCCTATGACTCCTGATTCCATTTTGAAAGATGACATTAATAGAGCTAATAAATAAAAACAGGAGAAAAATAAGAGTGAAAATCAGACTGTGGCAAAAGAATTTGATCAACAAATGAAGCCTAATAATAAACTATCTAGTGTTGCTTCTCAAATTAAATTGAAAAGTGCATGTTTACTTGCCACCAAATGTGATATTGATGAGCTAGATTTCAGCAAATCTGTTTGCTATGCTTTTTTGTGCAAAGAGGCATTATTTTTGTTCGAGGACGTGCCTTCCTCTTTGACTCCTGCTGTCACTGATGAGGAAATTTCTACTGTAGTTACACCAACAACCCCTCCTACTATACCTATTGGATCAATTACTAGAGCTCACGCACGCCAGTTAAATTATCAGGTACTTCCGTTTCTTGGTAATGTTTCCAATGTTCATGAGAATGAGATGATGCCTAACTTGGATACATTTGTGTTGTTTATAGTTGAAGGGCCTAGCATGGACAAGAAGGATGAACATTGGAGCGTGATCAAGCATGGAGATGAAGGCACATGCGAAGGGAACAAGAACAGAGTATCCGGTGAAGAGTTCCTCACTTTGAAGTCACCATGATGAAATACAAGAAGATGGATGAAATATATAAGATGCCCGTTCATAAAATTTGTCCATAGCTTTTTGTAGGAACTGCGCCACCTTATTTTTGGGCCATACCCATGTAATTTCAAAATACCTCTTATTAGGCTATTTTTAGAGTCTGTATTATAGGGGAGACGACTTAGAAGGTGTTTTAGTCCCACCTTGCCAAGGGTGGCCAAAATTCCCTCTCTTTTCCCCTATAAATACAACCCTTAAGGTACCGTTTAGACTTGGGATTTGTTTATTTAAAAGTTAGCCATTACAACTTTGTGTATTTCATTTGTGTCCAATGACCAGACCAAGACCGCTTCCGGATCCCCACCTTTATCAATTCTTCATATATATTCACAATATTCAGATTGCTTTATCATATTCTTGACTGTTCTTTGATTGCTTGCAGTAATAGACATTCGTGCTCCTCCGTGGCCAATAACCTCTCGGAGTTGGTTTAGCGATTGCTAAGGCGCAATGTCGTGCATGTTTGTAGTCGGATCATCAAAGTCATCTCCACCAAATCGATAGTTATCATCTCATCGAAAGATCGGGAAACCCCGCCTCTGTCAAGTGATATTAGTGTTTAGGTTGCTCGGTGAGGTTTTCCAGTTTTTTGTAGTCTAGATTGCATCTGTTTTCATACCTAGAGTCCAAGAAAAAGCCACAAGAAAAGTTATATTATTTCATCCGTGTCCCTGCCCCTTTCTTTTTGCATGGTTGAATTTTCGGTTGCAAGGTGTGTCGAGTTGTTGGTTTTTAGTGTCTAAACTTTAAGAGTTTCAAGTTATATTTACATTTTGTTCATGCTGCATCCGCATACACCGTCCTCCACTTCATTGTCATCTTCCGTTGTCGCTTAGTTTGTTCATCGCCCTCACGACCATCCATACACTCTTGTTGTTGTCGCTATCATCTGTTATTGTCTTGCAACCGCCATTGTTCTTTCCATCCTTTAATAAAAACCTTCAGAAGGTTTGATCGAAGGGAAAGAGTCCTTGTGATCCTGGAGTTACAAAAATCTGAGCAAAAAAATTTGGGGGAAAGAAAAGAAAGGAGAGGGTACGGGCTAGAGTTTGTTTGGAAAGTACATCAGTTTGGATCGATCATAGTGGAAATAGAAGAAGCATCAATCGTTCTATCCATCTGAGTATAGAAGTCTCCCTTTCTTCTTGAACTTCGATCATCGCATTGGAGATAAAAAAGGTAGGTCCAACATTTGTGCTCTTATTTAATAAGGATATTTTGTGGGACAGTTTTGATCTAGAGAGATAGTTGAGTAAAAAAATAACTAATATTGGTGTGGGCAAAGGAGAAGAGAGGGAAGAATATTATTTTTCATTTGGCATTGGTACTTGATCCAACCCACCTTTCCTAGGGTGTCACGTGAAGATGGTCCAAAAGGAGTTGTAGTTTGGCAAGTTGTGCTCTCAATACAAAAGAAAGGAGTACATATATGTACTAGTACTATTTTTCATAAAATTAGCACTATCTTGGTGTATAGAAAGTGGAGATAACAAAGAAAAAACGAGCAGATTTCTTTCCCACCGAATAATAGTCCTATTCTGTTCAGATAGGCCAAACAAGGAGAGAATCACGTGGCAATTACTGTTTTCAGAAAGTTGAGATCTGGTTCAGTTCAAGATACATATATTCGTTTTTCCTTTCCTAGTTTGCCACATTGGAATTTGGAGAGAGAATAAAAGAGAGAGACAATATTTGGCAAGGAATAAAGTGGAAACGCTTACTACTAGAGAAAAGCCTAGCAGTAGCACGGGTTTTTGGCCTATCAATAGCGCGGGTGACCGCGTTACTATTACGACGCTATAGCTAAAGGTTAGCAGTAGAATTGGTTTACCCGTGCTACTGCTATATCCACTTAGTAGTAGCGCTTCCTGTAAAAGGCGCTAGTGGTAATTACTAGTAGCGCGTCTCACTGCCCGTGCTATTACTATTATTCCGTATTCTATTACTTTTTTATTTTATGTCGTATTCATACACCTTTATATAAGTTTTCATACAGTAGCAATTTAGAGATTTTTTTACATCATAATGAGTTATTACATCACTCGGTGAAAGAACCGTGGACTAGTTTTAAGTGGATGGATCCATCCACTTGAAACTAACCCGCGGTTCTTTCACCCAATGATATAATAAATATCATCATCATCGTATCATTAAAAACTTATCATCATAATACATCATTGTCATATGACACCTCATGATCATCATTTTCATCAATGACACATCATATAGCAACTTGGTCACTAATCATAATCACAACTCCTCCTCATCATCATCAACTCTAACACATTGTAGCACATAATAACACGTTGTACCTAGGACCTACTTCTCTCTCATAGGACCTACTACCCTCTCTTAGGTAAAATAGCATAAAACAAGATAGGCCCTGACTCTCCATTATGAAGAATGGAGATTATCCTATCTCCAATTCTTGTGCTTCGCATAATGTTGCTTCCTAGTAGCTCCTTACGATTGACCATACATTTTTTCCAATCTTTGTTTGTCATGTCTTCATCGGTTTTAGAAGTCCGGTATGAACAACATTGATGTATAGGATGACCTTGCCGTAAGTGCATAACATCAAGGCGACCATTCAGAAACATCAGATGAGGCACACAATCCTTCAGGATTTTCTGTTGAAAAACATAGTAATAACTTCGTAGTTAGCAATGTAGTTGAGTTTTAGAAGAATTTATGCAAAAGATGCACAGATGTCGTAATAGTACAAAATCTTACCATGACATCTCCATGGATGTTACCGTAGTTCAACACGTGCACTAGTGTCACGTATTGACCACAATGTGGAGGAGTTTGATAATAGATATTGTAATTCTCAAGATCAGTAATAAATTAGATCAGATGATTTTTCTCTTGATAAGTTAATTCTGAGCCAACGGTGTAGTAGGTTTTGTCTACCATCTTCTGCACATTCTTAGAAGACGAAAATAAGCTATCAATGGAAATAAGCTATCAACCATTTTAAAATAAACAATATAAATTACTTAATAACTATGTTTGAGAAACTCACATAGCAGTAGAATTGGAAGCGTATCAACAAGGACCCAAATGTCCATATTGTCTTGAGCGATGTCAGGATCACTAAGATCCATGGTTACAAGCATACCCTCATGAAAATCATACATCTTGCAAAGTGCCGCCCAATTCGGGCAACCAAAATGGGCTACGCTCTCAGAATTGTATAGATTTACATCTAAATCCATACCATGATGGGTCCTTAGGTGAATTATCTTTGTTTCCATACTTTCATGATCTTCAAAATCTATCATCTTCAAGACATAGCATCTTGCATGGCATGGCATAAGCCAGTCGAATTGTAAAAGACGAAAATTACACGTTGAAGTAGCAGAAGTCGTGCTTAATTACGAAAAAAACACTTGTCATCGTTGCGTACCATTTCAACATCGAAGGTCTCCTAGAGCTTAATGCTGAAGTGCCGACCTTCTACTAGGAGAGGCCTGTCGCGCAGACCCCGATCGTCACCGCACCAGTCGCACTCCGCCGGGAGACTTTTGTCGTTCAACGACGACATCGACGACATTTCCTATGTTCATAATTCAAAGACTAAACTTGTATAATTAAATATATGTACTATAAAAATGAACTTAGATCATTATTATTCATCACGGGTTGACTATCGGTATGTCGAGTCTTTTCTTGAAAACTCTTAGCTCACGCGGTGTATATATTGGACAGTCGGTGATCATAGCCACTCCTGTCATTTGAAAGTGCATTACACCAAAATGTCTAGCACCTTGGAATGAAGAAGAAGCTACCCACACGACAACAGTCGGCATTCTTCTTCTCTCATATATATGGTGGAGTCCCGACAGACTTGGTGTATACATTTGAGCGTTGGTGATGGTCGCTCCTCCTTTCGTCCCCAAGTGCATTACACTAAAATGTCTAGCACAGGGGAACGAAGGAGAACCGACACCCACGACAACAGTCGGGATTCTTCGTCCTCTCTCATATATGGTAGACACACTCCCTAACTGATTTTTCGACCGTCGGTGATGGTCGTTATTCCTCCTTCCCCTAGTGCATAACAAAGGTCTAGCACAAGGAGAAGAAGGAAAAAACGACCCCCACGACAACAGTCGGCATTCTTCTTCTCTCATATATGGTGCAGACTTTCTGCCTCACTCATTTGTTGACTGTCATGTATGGAGCCTCGATAGACTTAAAGTCAACCAGAAATGTCGTTTAATTATCTTTCTAGAAAATCCAGGCGACTCCATATTTCCTACATATTCTGGCACAAGTCATGCCAAAATTCACGGAAAAATTCGGCATGACCTTTGCTAAAAAAGGACATATCGAGCACCTGAAATTAGCCGGAATGGAAATTAATCAACACTCCGGCAAAACATAGGCCACTCGGAGGTGTAACCTGCAAACATGGCCGGCCACTTGGGCAAGCACATATCCTATTTGAGCGACACAAGATATACATATTTATATCTACATCATATGAGCATTCAAACTTGATGGTCGTTGCATTTCAATGGTTGAAAATATGAACAAAAGCATTTCAAAATATCTTATAGAACTCATATTGACATGGAGATTTGGCTGGTCTCACCTCGACGTCGGAGTGTGTCAGTGACGGGGACGACGACGGGGATGATGGAGGGGCTCCTTGACTTCTACAAAAACAAAAACCCTATAAGCTATCAACTAATCAAATGCATACGCCTTGCATAGTGCTCTCCAATTTGATCATTCAAAATAGGAGTAGTTATCCAATTTGAGCATTCAATAAGCAAAACCAAATCATAAAATAAATTAGTATTCAAATTAGCATGCATTAAATAAGCAAAACTAAATCATCTCTTGCATCCGTACATCGTCGAATATTATCACTAATAAATCTCGAATAGTATCATACATATAACATCACTACTACAGCTAAAACCATAGCGAACGACGGGTATCGGCGCGGGCGATGGACACCCAAAGAGAAGGAACCATCACAGGATCATAGCTCCAGTGAGATCCTGAAGAACCTGCGAGGTATTGGAGAACCTGCGAGGTATTGGAGAACCTGCCCTCCAACGAAACAATGTAGCGATGGACGTGCTCGTCCTCCTCGCTGACACGATGACGTACCACCTTCGTGGGGTCCTCAGGCCTCCGCACCATCACTAGCCCACGCGACCGGCACCAAAGAAGGTTCGGGTCAACGACGGGCTGGCTCCTCACCAAGCTGCGCCCCCCGGAAGGTAGCACCTCCCAGTACCAGCCCGGCGGAGCCCAGTCCCAGACATGCCCCCTCTGATCAAGCAGGCCTCCTCCGCCGAGTCGACGATGAGGATGCGGGATAGGCATCGTCGACGTCGATGTGGGAATAATTGCTTTAACTAAAAAAATAACAACAACTGTGACATGTTCAAAATATGACATGTCCACTTCAAAACGAATCAACCTAGAATTCTGTTAAGTACACCTGAAAATATACTAGTTCTATTAATTTTCTTACTAAAAATAAACTAGTTCTATAGTAAAATTTTAATTAGATCATCGAATCTCATATACCCAAATTTTCTTACTAAAAATAAACTAGTTCTATTAATTCAACTAGTTCAACTAAACACTTACTATAAATAAAAATAAACTAGTTCTTACTAAAAATAAACTAGTTCAACTAGTTCTATTAATTTTCTTACTAATTCTATTAAATACTTACTAAAAAAACAGTAAAAAAACTAAATTGAATTTTTCTCTAAACTAAACACTACTGCCCTAATTAACATCTAGTTTAACCCAACTGGCCTAACCCTACTGCCCTAGTTCTTAAGCATCTACAAGTACTAACTAATTAGATGAACCCTAGCTAGGTACTTAAGCATCTACAACTACTTAAGCACCCATTGATGAACCCTAGGAATTTGTCCTAAAAACAACTTAAGCATCTACAACTACTGTCCTAATTAACATCTAGTTTACAATTATATTTACTTAACTACATTAGGTGTACAACAACTATATAACTACTTAAGCATCTACAAGTAGTAGCTAATTCCATGAACCCTAACTAATTAGATGAACCCTAAAATTTGATGAACCCTAGGAACCCTAGCTAGGCAGAGGTAGGGGAGGAGGAGGAGGAGGTGTAGGCGTGCTCACCTCGGGCGCCGGCGGAGTTAGGGAGCAGGAGGAGGCAGAGCGGCCAAGGGACAGGCACGAGGCGTCGAGGTCAAGGTCGGGGCTCGTTCGAGCGGTGGAGGGCGGCGATGTAGGGCGACGACAACGGCGGCCAATGAGTCCAGCAGAGGGCATGCAGAGAGGCGGCGGAGAGGCGTCTGGCAGTGACGGGATGTAGGGCGGCAGTGACGGCATGTAAGATCGAGGGGGGGTTTGGGGGAAGTGGCCGGGGGGAAGAAAAACCGTGCGGTTAAGTCAAAAATAGCGGTAGCGCTGACCCGGAAATGCGCTACTGCTACATTAGCCATAGCTAACTTAGCTATAGCGTTGGCTAACAAAATGCGCTACTATTACGTTAGCTATAGCGCTTGTCCTGAAAGCACGCTGCTGGTACGCCTTTCCCCTTTATTTTTTATTTTATTTTATTTTCCTTCACATTTTATTTTTTTCCTTTCCCCTTTTTCTATTTATTTCATTTTCATTTACTTTTCTATATGTTTTTCATTTTATTTTCTTTTCATTAGCAGTAGTGCTTTTCGCATAAAACACGCTGCTACAACCATCTTAGCAGTAACGCGCTTTGCACCAGCTCGCTACTACTATTCCTTGCCTGCCGAGAATAGTGTGAGAATTGTAGTAGTAGCGCTTCTTTCTGCAAACGCGCTGCTGCTATAACCTTAGTTGCAGCGTGTTTATTTGCCAGGCGCTAGTGGTAAATAGCAGTAGCGCTTCTTTTTGACCGGCGCTACTGGTAAGTTTCTGTGTATAAGTTTTTCCCTAGTAGTGGCTCCTTCGCGAGCGAGCGTTCCAACGAGCGATCTCGTATCCTAACGCTATCGGAAGCCAAAGGACAGATGGGCCCACCAAAGTTAATGCATCAGGGCATGTACAGTGGTTGATAAGATAGTCTTATCTTAAGTCTTGCATATAATTTAGATATGGCAAAAAGAGACGTCTACAACGGGTCATGTTTTAGCCTTATCTTTAATAACTAGCTATTTCTAAAAAATGTGGTGAGACATATTGTGCTAAGAAATCATCTCTTGTATTCTCCTAAATAAGAGAAGACAAGCCTTTTCTTACGGGTTCTCTCTCCTCGACCTCATCATTTATCTTACGTGGCACTCCTAAAATAGCACCATTGTACATGCCCTCAGCCCACATGTGCGTGTACATCGCTCGACCCTCCCTACTCCCTCTCTCTCTCTCTCTCTCTCTCTTTCTCTCTCTCTTGAACTTTTAATCTTTGCCCCCCTAATTTCAATTGGTGGGGCCCGGGTGGGGCCTGGATTTACCTTAAATGACATCCCGGACTTGCTAAAAAAGGAAAAGTGCAGCCTGTCGGAAATCGCGCGTTCCAGCGCGCGCGCGAGTAAAGTGCTCTAAGCAAATGCTGGTTTGTGGTTTCGTTTTAAAAGGAAAGATATTTTTGCTGGGTCCCCAAATTAGGTGGTTACATATTTTGGCTGGTGAGATTTCGTTGGTAAAAACAGAAAAAAAGCAAGGTCACTTGTGGCTCTTTGATGAGAGAAAGTCCAGATTCGTTTTATCCACACAAAAAAAGATTCGGTTTGGACTTGGGGCTGTACGTGACCTGGTAGGAGAGAGAGAAAATAACAAAGAAAACTAAAGTTGCTGGGTTCGGTTGTGTACTAGAAGAAAAGTGTTGATCAGGTAGGAGGTTCAAGTAAAAAGAAAGAAAAAGGGAGCAGCCAACGTGGAGTTAAAAAAGGATTGCCTTTTGTGTTGGTACAAGTGGGGACCGAAAGAAATATAAAGGCACCAACGCATCGAGAAAGAGTTGCAAAAAAACAGTAAGAAAAGAGCACTTGCGTGGGTAGTTTGGATCTTGGAAAGAGAAAAAAAGTGATAGAGAGAAATTGGTTGGGTGCACATGTGAGGGAGAAGAAAAATCTGAGTTGTGCACATGGATTTGTGCATTGAAACTTACTCCTCACGTTGGATTTACAAAAGAAAGTGCATAGAGCTGTTGGGATTGATTCCCTTGCAAACCATGAGTACAATACCTTTCACCTTGACGAGTGTATTGTTTCATCTTTCTGCTGCTGCGTGAATTTTATTTGTGTCTTAGGCTCACGTTTCTAGTATAGTCTAGCCTAGGACCAGCACTTGGCCACTTTGAGCGAATTTTCAGCTTGCATTAATTAACGTGGTTGTAGCATTTTTTTCACATATATAAAGCCAACCCAGTTCCACATATTTCTACACCGTGCATACATACGTTCACCTAGCAACCGCTTTACCTATCTTTTGGAGTTATTTGACACCGTTGATACCCGGTCATCACCTGTTGCATGATAAGAATTTGTAAGACTTTGATGATCCAAAGTCAATTCATGGGCTTTGTCGATCGTGGGAGACGTGTCACCACCTAAGCAGATACCACAACTATCACGAGAGGTGCACAAACATCCAAATGCACATGATCAGGTTAATGTTTCCATACCACCATTTAATGGTCGTTTTAGACCTGCTTTATATATTGAATGGGAGTTCGACATAAATAATATGTTTTCTTCCCATAATCTTGCTGAACGTAAAAAAGTTAAGATCGCGGTTGTTCATTCACTCGTTATGCTTCAGTTTGGTGGAGTGAATATTGTTGGTTACACCCTGATTATATACCTACTACTTGAGATGATTTGAAACTTGACATGCGACATACATTCGTCCCCGCTTATTATACTCGTGGAATGATTAAAAACTTGCAATATTTAAAACAAGGTGGTGACACCGTAACGATATTATGATAATTTACAAGCTACCTTGTTGCATTTCTTCTTTAGAAGAAAGCGAAGAAGATTTTATGGATAGATTTTGGGGAGGATTAAGCAGAGACATTCAGGAGATACTAATTCATGAAAAATGCTATCCTATGGACGTTTTGTTTCGTCTTGCTTGCAAAGCTGAACAGGAGATAACAAGATGTGTTGTCCAGAAGATAAACAAGCGGACAGCGCAAATGCCAATAGTTGCGACGGTCGTTCCTTCCACCACTGCGCCTACTATGACAACAACATTCATTGTTGTGAGCACTACATCACCTCCTCCACATGACCTGTCGCCACCTGGAGTGTCTACATCATTTGAGTTTACCATAAGAGGTAATGACAAAGGTATTAATCTTCCACCTCCACATGTATGATGAATGCCTTATCAATTTAAATGCACCATTTGTTGAGCCATCCACTACTTTGATCACAACACCTGATTTAGAGGACTATGTTCATGATTTGACTTTGCCATGTGATCAAATGAATGCAATAGCAACAATTTTGAGTGCACACATTGAATTAATTATTGATGCAAAATAACCATGTGATTCAAGGAATAACGCTGATTTGGATCAAGTACGCTTGAAAATAATTGTGCCAACATTTAATCAGTTTGATATGACCTCCAATCTTGGTGATGATTTCGTGTCGAATAACTTGTTGCATGTTTATTTAAGCATGTTGTAGCATGTAATTTTGAAACAATTAAAGTTTATCCACCAATGTTGGGATGGTTTAATGATAGGCATTGTCAATCTTTTGATATGAATAAGAGCTTTACTTATATGTGCAAACTGAGTTGCAATATTTTCATGCCTTTGACTTCTTGTGATAATATATTGGCTTCATACTTTATGAATTTTGAAGGGTGCTCTTGTATAACTGTGTCACATGTGCCAGATCTGAGATCAGTAAAAATGGATGACATATACATATACAATGTGTACACCTTATCTCTTTTGTTAGCCACATTTCAGATTAAGCAACACCAAGGATGGCTTTGTTTTCAAGAAGGGGACGATGATGAGGACATGGCTACCATAGTTACACCCACAACCCCTGCTACTTTTCCTATTGGATCAATTACTAGAGCTCGCGCACGCCAGTTAAATTATGAGGTACTTCCGTTTCTTGGTAATGTTTCCAATGTTCATGAGAAAGTGATGCTGCCTAACTTGGATACATTTGTGTTGTTTATGTTGGGAACGTAGTAATTTCAAAAAAAAATCCTACGCACACGCAAGATCATGGTGACGCATAGAAACGAGAGGGGAGAGTGTTGTCCACGTACCCTCATAGACCAAAAGCGGAAGCGTTATGACAACGCGGTTGATGTAGTCGTACGTCTTCACAATCGACCGATCCTAGTACTGAAAGTACGGCACCTCCGCGATCTGCACACGTTTGGCTCGGTGACGTCCCACGAACTCACGATCCAGCAGAGTGTCGAGAGAGAGCTTCGTTAGCACGACAGCGTGTTGATGGTGATGATGAAGCTACCGGCGCAGTGCTTCGCCTAAGCACTGCAATGATATGACCAAGGTGTATTATGGTGGAGGGGGGCACCGCACACGGCTAAGAGATCAATGATCAACTTGTGTGTCTATGGGGTGCCCCCCTCCCCCGTATATAAAGGAGTGGAGGAGGGGGAGAGGGACGGACTCCTACGCGCACCCAAGGGGGGAGTCCTACTCCTGGTGGGAGTAGGATTGCCCCTTCCCCAGTTGGAGTAGGAGAGGGAAGGACCGAGGAGAGGGAGAAGGAAAGGGAGGCGCCGCCCCCCTTCCCTAGTCCAATTCGGACCAGAGGGGAGGGGGCACGCGGCCTGCTCTGGCCGGCCCTCTCTCTCTCCATAAGGCCCATGTGGCCCATTAGTTCCCCGGGGGGGGGGGGTCCGGTAACCCTCTGGCACTCCGTCTCCGAAATCACTCGGAACTCTTCCGGTGTCTGAATATAGCCGTCCAATATATCAATCTTTATGTCCCGACCATTTTGAGACTCGTCGTCATGTCTGTGATCACATTCGGGACTCCGAACTACCTTCGGTGCATCAAAACACATACACTCATAATACGGATCGTCACCGAATGTTAAGCATGCGGACCCTGCGGGTTCGAGAACTATGTAGACATGACCAACACACATCTCTGGTCAATAACCAATAGCAGAACCTGGATGTTCATATTGGCTCCCACATATTCTACGAAGATCTTTATCGGTCAAACCGCATAACAACATACGTTGTTCCCTTTGTCATCGGTATGTTACTTGCCCGAGATTCGATCGTCGGTATCTCAATACCTAGTTCAATCTCGTTACCGGCAAGTCTCTTTACTCGTTCCGTAATGCATCATCCCACAACTAACTCATTATTCACATTGCTTGCAAGGCTTATAGGGATGTGCATTACCGAGAGTGCCCAGAGATAGCTCTCCGACAATTGGAGTGACAAATCCTAATCTCGATCTATGCGAACTCAACAAGTACCATCGGAGACACCTGCAGAGCACCTTTATAATCATCCAGTTATGTTGTGACGTTTGGTAGCACACAAAGTGTTCCTCCGGTATTCGGGAGTTGCATAATCTCATAGTCATAGGAACATGTATAAGTCATGAAGAAAGCAATAACAACATACTAAACGGTCAAATGCTAAGCTAACGGAATGGGTCAAGTCAATCACATCATTCTCTAATGATGTGATCCGTTAATCAAATGACAACTCATGTCTATGGCTAGGAAACTTAACCATCTTTGATTCAACGAGCTAGTCAAGTAGAGGCATACTAGTGGCACTCTGTTTGTCTATGTATTCACACATGTACTAAGTTTCCGGTTAATACAATTCTAGCATGAATAATAAACATTTGTCATGATATAAGGAAATATAAATAACAACTTTATTATTGCCTCTAGGGCATATTTCCTTCAGTCTCCCACTTGCACTAGAGTCAATAATCTAGATTACATAGTAATGATTCTAACACCCATGGAGTCTTGGTGCTGATCATGTTTTGCTCGTGAGAGAGGCTTAGTCAACGGGTCTACAACATTCAGATCTCTATGTATCTTGCAAATCTGTATGTCTCCCTCCTTGACTTGATCACGGATGGAATTGAAGTGTCTCTTGTTGTGCTTGGTTCTCTTGTGAAATCTGGATTCCTTTGCCAAGGCAATTGCACCAGTATTGTCACAAAAGATTTTCATTGGACCCGATGCACTAGGTATGACACCTAGATCGGTTATGAACTCCTTCATCCATACTCCTTCATTTGCCGCTTCCGAAGCAGCTATGTACTCCACTTCACACATAGATCCCGCCATGACGCTTTGTTTAGAACTGCACCAACTGATAGCTCCACCGTTCAATATAAATACGCATCCGGTTTGTGACTTAGAGTCATCCGGATCAGTGTCAAAGCTTGCATCGATGTAACCATTTACGACGAGCTCTTTGTCACCTCCATAAACGAGAAACATATCCTTAGTCCTTGTTAGGTATTTCAGATGTTCTTGACCGCTGCCCGATGATCCACTCTGGATTACTTTGGTACCTCCTGCTAAACTGATAGCAAGGCACACATCAGGTCTGGTACACAACATTGCATACATGATAGAGCCTATGGCTGAAGCATAGGGAACACCTTTCATTTTCTCTCTATCTTCTGAAGTGGTCGGGCATTGAGTCTAACTCAGGCAAGAACCCTTTCTTTTCTTGATCCATTTTGAACTTCTTCAAAACTTTGTCAAGGTATGTGCTATGTGAAAGTCCAATTAAGCGTCTTGATCTATCTCTATAGATCTTAATGCCCAATATATAAGCAGCTTCACCGAGGTCTTTCATTGAAAAACTTTTATTCAAGTATCCTTTTATGCTATCCAGAAATTCTATATCATTTCCAATCAACAATATGTCATCCACATATAATATTAGAAATGCTACAGAGCTCCCGCTCACTTTCTTGTAAATGCAGGCTTCTCCAAAAGTCTATATAAAACCGTATGCTTTGATCACACTATCAAAACGTTTATTCCAACTCCGAGATGCTTGCACCAGTCCATAAATGGATCATTTGGAGCTTGCACTCTTTGTTAGCATCCTTTGGATCGATAAAAACTTCAGGTTGCATCATATACATCTCTTCTTCTAGAAATCCATTCAGGAATGCAATCTTTACATCCATTTGCCAAATTTCATAATCATAAAATGCAGCAATTGCTAACATGATTCAGACAGACTTAAGCACCGCTATGGGTGAGAATGTCTCATCGTAGTCAACTCCTTGAATTTGTCGAAAAACCTTTCGCAACAAGTCGAGCTTCGTAGACAGTAACATTACCATCAGCGTCAGTCTTCTTCTTGAAGACCCATTTATTCTTGATGGCTTGCCGATCATCGAGCAAGTCAACCAAAGTCCACATTCTGTTCTCATACATGGATCCCATCTCAGATTTCATGGCCTCAAGCCTTTTTGCGGAATCTGGGCTCATCATCGCTTCCTCATAGTTCATAGGTTCGTCATCGTCAAGTAACATGACCTCCAAAAAAGGATTACCGTACCACTCTGGTGCGGATCTTACTCTCGTTGACCTATGAGGTTCGGTAGTAACTTGATCTGAAGTTACATGATCATCATCATTACCTTCCTCACTAATTGGTGTAGGAGTCACAGGAACAGATTTCTGTGATGAACTACTTTCCAATAAGGGAGCAGGCATAGTTTCCTCATCATGTTCTACTTTCCTCCCACTCACTTCTTTCGAGAGAAACTCCTTCTCTAGAAAGGATCCATTCTTAGCAACGAATGTCTTGCCTTCGGATCTGTGATAGAAGTTGTACCCAACAGTCTCCTTTGGGTATCCTATGAAGACACATTTCTCCGATTTGGGTTCGAGCTTATCAGGTTGAAGCTTTTTCACATAAGCATCGCAGCCCTAAGATTTAAGAAACGACAACTTAGGTTTCTTGCCAAACCACAGTTCATAAGGTGTCATCTCAACGGATTTAGATGGTGCCCTATAAGTACGATTACGACGTTCAGACACACCGTTACGTTGTGGTGTTCCGGGTGGCGTGAATTGCGAAACTATCCCGCGTTGTTTCAAATGAATACCAAACTCGTAACTCAAATATTCTCCTCCATGGTCAGATCGTAGAATCTTTATTTTCTTGTTACGATGATTTTCCACTTCACACTGAAATTCTTTGAACTTTTTAAATGTTTCAGACTTATGTTTCATCAAGTAGATATACCCATATCTGCTCAAAGCATCTTTGAAGGTGAGCAAATAACGATACCTGCCGCGAGCCTCAATATTCATCGGACCACATACATCAGCATGTATGATTTCCAACAAATCTGTTGCTCGCTCCATTGTTCCAGAGAACGGAGTTTTAGTCATCTTGCCCATGAGGCATGGTTCGCAAGTACCAAGTGATTCCAAAAGTCCATCAGAATGGAGTTTCTTCATGCACTTTACACCAATATGACCCAAACGGCAGTGCCACAAATAGTTTGCACTATCATTATCAACTCTGCATCTTTTGGCTTCAATATTATGAATATGTGTATCACTACTATCGAGATTCACCAAAAATAGACCACTCTTCAAGGGTGCATGACCATAAAAGATATTACTCATATAAATAGAACGACCATTATTCTCTAATTTAAATGAATAACCGTCTCGCATCAAACAAGATCCATATATAATATTCATGCTTAACGCTGGCACCAAATAACAATTATTCAGGTCTAAAACTAATCCCGAAGGTAGATGTAGAGGTAGCGTGCCGACGGTGATCACATCAACTTTGGAACCATTTCCCACGCGCATTGTCACCTCATCCTTAGGCAATCTTGCTTAATCCGTAGTCCCTGTTTCGAGTTGCAAATATTAGCAACAGAACCAGTATCAAATACCCAGGTGCTACTGCGAGCATTAGTAAGGTACACATCAGTAACATGTATATCACATATAACTTTGTTCACCTTGCCATCCTTCTTATCCGCCAAATACTTGGGGCAGTTCCGCTTCTAGTGAGCAGTCCCTTTGCAGTAGAAGCACTCAGTGTCAGGCTTAGGTCCAGACTTGGGCTTCTTCACTTGAGCAGCAACTTGCTTGCCGTTCTTCTTGAAGTTCCCCTTCTTCCACTTACCCCTTTTCTTGAAACTGGTGGTCTTGTTGACCATCAACACTTGATGCTCTTTCTTGATTTCTACCTCCGCAGCCTTTAGCATTGCGAAGAGCTCGGGAATTGTCTTATCCATCCCTTGCATGTTATAGTTCATCACGAAGCTCTTGTAGCTTGGTGGCAGTGATTGAAGAATTCTGTCAATGACACTATCATCAGGAAGATTAACTCCCAGTTGAATCAAGTGATTGTAGTACCCAGACATTCTGAGTATATGTTCATTGACAGAACTATTCTCCTCCGTTTTGCAATTGTAGAACTTATTGGAGACTTCATATCTCTTAGTCCGGGCATTTGCTTGAAATATTAACTTCAACTCCTGGAACATCTCATATGCTCCATGATGTTCAAAACATCGTTGAAGTCCCGGTTCTAAGCCGTAAAGCATGGCACACTGAACTATCGAGTAGTCATCAACGCGTATCGCCGTGCATTCACAATGTCTCGCAGCTGTCGGGCGCGGGTGGTACACCTAGCGGTGCTTCCAGGACGTAATTCTTCTGTGCAACAATGAGGATCATACTCAAGTTACGGACCCAGTCTGTGTAGTTTCTACCATCATATTTCAACTTAGCTTTCTCTAGGAACACATTAAAATTCAACGGAACAACAGCATGGGCCATCTATCTACAACAGCATAGACATGCAAAATACTATCAGGTACTAAGTTCATGATAAATTGAAGTTCAATTAATCAAATTACTTAAGAACTCCCACTTAGATAGACATCCCTCTAATCATCTAAGTGATCACGTGATCCAAATCAACTAAACCATGTCCGATCATCACGTGAGATGGAGTAGTTTTCAATGGTGAACATCACTATGTTGATCATATCTACTATATGATTCACGCTCGACCTTTCGGTCTCAGTGTTCCAGGCCATATCTGCATATGTTAGGCTCGTCAAGTTAGCCCGAGTATTATGCGTGTGCAAAACTGGCTTGCACCCGTTGTATGTGAACGTAGAGCTTATCATACTGATCATCACGCGGTGTTTCGGCACGACAAACTTTCGCAACGGTGCATACTCAGGGAGAACACTTGTACCTTGAAATTTAGTGAGAGATCATCTTATAATGCTACCACCGAACTAAGCAAAGAAAGATTCATAAAGGATAAACATCACATGTAATCAATATAAGTGATATGATATGGCCATCATCATCTTGTGCCTTTGATCTCCATCTCCAAAGCACCTTCATGATCACCATCGTCACCGGGGCGACACCTTGATCTCCATCGTAGCATCGTTGTCGTCTCGCCAACTATTGCTTCTACGACTACCAGTACCGCTTAGTGATAAAGTAAAACAATTACATGGCGATTGCATTTCATACAATAAAGCGACAACCATATGGCTCCTGCCAGTTGTCGGTAACTCCGTTGCAAAACATGACCATGTCATACAATAGAATTTAGCATCATGTCTTGACCATATCACATCACAACATGCCCTGCAAAAACAAGTTATACGTCCTCTACTTTATTGTTGCAAGTTTTACGTGGCTGCTACGGGCTGAGCAAGAACCATTCTTACCTACGCATTAAAACCACAACGATTTTTCATCAAGTATGTGCCGTTTTAACCTTCAACAAGGACCAGGCGTAGGCACACTCAATTCAACTAAAGTTGGAGAAACTGATAACCGCCAGCCACCTATGTGCGAAGCACGTCGGTAGAACCAGTCTCGCGTAAGCATACGCATAATGTCGGTCCGGGCCGCTTCATCCAACAATACCGCTGAATCTAAGTATGACATGCTGGTAAGCAGTATGACTATTATCGCCCACGACTCACTTGTGTTCTACTCGTGCATATAACATCTACGCGTAAACCTGGCTCGGATGCCACTATTGGGGAACGTAGTAATTTCAAAAAAATTCCTACGCACACACAAGATCATGGTGATGCATAGAAACGAGAGGGGAGAGTGTTGTCCACGTACCCTCGTAGACCGAAAGCGGAAGCGTTATGACAACGCGGTTGATGTAGTCGTACGTCTTCACAATTGACCGATTGTAGTAACAAAAGTACGGCACCTCCGCGATCTGCACACGTTCGGCTCGGTGACGTCACACGAACTCACGATCCAGCAGAGTGCCGAGGGAGAGCTTCGTTAGCACGACGGCATGATGACGGTGATGATGAAGCTACCGGCGCCGGGCTTTGCCTAAGCACTGCAACGATATGACCGAGGTGGATTATGGTGGAGGGGGGCACCGCACATGGCTAAGAGATCAATGATCAACTTGTGTGTCCATGGGGTGCCCCCCTCCCCCATATATGAAGGAGTGGAGGGGGGGGGGAGAGGGTCGGCCTCCTAGGTGCGCCCAAGGGGGGAGTGCTACTCCCAGTGGGAGTGGGATTCCCCCTTCCCTAGTTGGAGTAGAAGAGGGAAGGAAGGAGGAGAGGGAGAAGGAAAGGGGGCGCGCCATACCCCCCTGGGCGCGCCCTCCATCCTTGTGGCCCCCTTATGGCTTCTCCGACTTCATCTTCAAGTCTCCTGGTTTCTTTCTGGTCCAAGAAAGATCATCGCGAAAGTTTTATTCCGTTTGGTATTCCTTTTCTGCGAAACTCTAAAACAAGGAAAAAACATAAACTGGCACTAGGCTCTAGGTTAATAGGTTAGTCCCAGAAATAATATAAAATAGCATATTAATGCATATAAAACATCCAAAACGGATAATATAATAGCATGGAACAATGAAAAAATTATAGAATGTTGGAGACGTATCAAGCATCCCCAAGCTTAATTCCTGCTCGTCCTCGACTAGGTAAATGATAAAAATAGAATTTTTGATGTGGAATGCTTCCTAACATATTTATCCATGTAATTTCTTTATTGTGGCATGAATGTTTAGATCCATATGATTCAAAACAAAAGTTTAATATTGACATAAAAACAATAATACTTGAAGCATACTAACAAGATAATTATGTCTTCTCAAAATAACATGGCCAAAGAAAGCTTATCCCTACAAAATCATATAGTTTGGCTATGCTCCGTCTTCATCACACAAAATATTCAAATCATGCACAACCTTGATGACAAGCCAAGCAATTGTTTCATACTTTTGACGTTCTCAAACTTTTTCAACTTTCACGCAATACATGAGCGTGAGCCATGGACATAGCACTATAGGTGGAATAGAAGGTGGTTGTGGAGAAGACAAAAAGAGGGAGATTGTCTCACTTCAACTAGGCGTACTAACGGGCTATGGAGATGCCCATCAATAGATATCAACATGAGTGAGTAGAGATTGACATGCAACGGATGCACTAGAGCTATAAGTTTATGAAAGCTCAAAAAGAAAACTAAGTGGGTGTGCATCCAACTTGCTTGCCCACGAAGACCTAGGGCAATTTGAGGAAGCCCATCGTTGGAATATACAAGCCAAGTTCTATAATGAAAATTCCCACTAGTATATGAAAGTAACAACATAGGAGACTCTCTATCATGAAGATCATGGTGCTACTTTGAAGCACAAGTATGGAAAAGGATAGTAACATTGCCCCTTCTCTCTTTTTCTGTCATTTTTTTCTTTTTTTTTCTTTTTATCTTTTTTTTCTTTTTTTCTTTTTTTTCTTTCTTTCTTTCTCTTTCTTTTATTTCCTCACATGGGACAATGCTCTAATACTGAAGATCATCATACTTCTATTTGCTTACAACTCAAAAATTACAACTCGATACTTAGAACAAAATATGAATCTATATGCATGCCTCCGGTGGTGTACTGGGATGTGCAGTGACTCAAGAGAGACATGTATAAAAAATGATGAAAGGTGGCTTTGCCACAAATACGATGTCAACTACATGATCATGCAAAGCAATATGACAATGATGATGCGTATCATAATAAACGGAATGGTGGAAAGTTGCATGGCAATATATCTCGGAATGGCTATGGAAATGCCATAATAGGTAGGTATGGTGGATGTTTTGAGGAAGGTATATGGTGGGTTTATGGTACCGGCGAAAGTTGTGCGGTACTAGAGAGGCTAGCAATGGTGAAAGGGTGAGAGTGCGTATAATCCATGGACTCAACATTAGTCATAAAGAACTCACATACTTATTGCAAACATCTATTAGTCATCAAAACAAAGTACTACGCGCATGATCCTAGGGGGATAGATTGGTAGGAAAAGACCATCGCTCGTCCCTGACCGCCACTCATAAGGAAGACAATCAAAGAATATCTCATGCTCCAACTTCGTTACATAACGGTTCACCATACGTGCATGCTACGGGACTGACAAACCTTAACACAAGTATTTCTCAAATTCACAACTACTCACTAGTATGACTCTAATATCACCATCTTTATATCTCAAAGCAATAATAAGGATCAGACTTCTCATAGTATTCAATGCACTTTATATGAAAGTTTTTATTATATCCCTCTTGGATGCCTGTCATATTAGGACTAATTTTATAACTAAAGCAAATTACCATGGTGTTTTAAAGACTCTCAAAATAATATAAGTGAAGCATGAGAGTTCATCAATTTCTATAAAATAAAGCCACAGCCGTTCTCTAAAAAGATATAAGTGAAGCACTAGAGCAAAATTGCCTAGCTCAAAAGATATAAGTGAAGCACATAGAGTATTCTAATAAATCACGATTCATGCGTGTCTCTCTCAAAAGTGTGTAAAACAAGGATGATTGTGGCAAACTAAAAAGCAAAGACTCAAATCATACAAGGCGCTCCAAGCAAAACACATATCATGTGGTGAATAAAAATATAGCCTCAAGTAAAGTTACCGATAGACGAAGACGAAAGAGGGGATGCCTTCCGGGGCATCCCCAAGCTTAGGCTCTTGGTCGTCCATCAATATTACCTTGGGGTGCCTTGGGCATCCCCAAGCTTAGGCTCTTGCCACTCCTTATTCCATAGTCCATAATCCTTACCCATAACTTGAAAACTTCACAACACAAAACTCAACAAAAAATCTCATAAGCTCCGTTAGTATAAGAAAATAAATCACCACTTTTGGTACTGTTGTGAACTCATTCTTTATTTATATTGGTGTAATATCTACTGTGTTCCAAATTTTACATGGTTCACACCCCCGATACTATCCATAGATTCATCAAAATAAGAAAACAACACTTAGAAAACAGAATCTGTTAGAAACATAATAGTCTATAGCAACCTAGATATTTTGAATACTTCTGTAACTCCACAAATTCTCAAAAATTAGGAAGACCTAAGCAATTTGCTTATTAATCTTCTGCAAAAAGAATCAGTATTTTATCACGCTTCTGTGACTTCAAACAATTCTGGAACTGCGTGCAAAAGTTTCTATTTTTCAGCAAGATCAAATCAACTATCACTTTAAGCTATCCCAAAGGTCTTACTTTGCACAAACACTAATTAAAACACAAAATGAGATGTAACCAGAGGCTATATTAATTATTTATTGCAAAACAGAACCCAAAAAGCAAAATAAAATAAAATTGGGTTGCCTCCCAACAAGCACTATCGTTTAACGCCCTTAGCTAGGCATAAAACACGAATAGATCTAGATATTATCATCTTTGGCATGCAATCGATAAGTGGCTCTCATAATAGATTGATAAGGCAATTTAATTTTCTTTCTTGGAAAGTGTTCCATACCTTTATTTAACGGAAATTGAAATCTAATGTTTCCTTCTTTCATATCAGTAATTGCACCAATCGTTCTAAGGAAAGGTCTACCAAGAATAATAGGACATGTAGGATTGCAATCTATATCAAGAACAATGAAATCTACGGGCACATAATTCCTATTTGCAACAATAAGAACATCATTAATCCTTCCCATAGGTTTCTTAATAGTGCAATCCACAAGATGCAAATTTAAAGAACAATCATCAAATTCATGGAAAGCTAACACATCACATAAAGTTTTTGGAATTGTGGAAACACTAGCACCCAAATCACACAAAGCATGGCACTCATAATATGTAATCTTAATCTTAATAGTAGGTTCCCACTCATCATAAAGTTTTGTAGGGATAGAAACTTCCAATTCAAGCTTTTCTTCAAAAGATTGCATCATAGCATCAACGATATGTTTAGTAAAAGCTTTGATTTGATTATAAGCATGAGGAGAATTCCACATGGATTGCAACAAGGAAATACAATCTATTAAAGAACAATTATCATAGTTAAATTCCTTGAAATCCAAAAGAGTGGGTTCATTGCTATCTAAAGTTTTGACCTCTCCAATCCCACTTTTATCAATTTTTGCATCAAGATCTAAAAACTCTGAATCATTGGGACGCCTTTTAACTAAAGTTGACTCATATCCAGTCCCATCTTTATCAATATTTATATTGTAAAACAAAGATTCAATAGGAGTCACATCAATCACTTTAAGATCTTCATCATTATTTTCACGGAAACTAGAAGAACATGTTTTTACAAACCAATCTTTTAGCACGCATCTTAGCGGTTCTTTCTTAGCACTCATCAATGGAAATTCCCATAGCTTTGAGAGACTCATTGATATCATGCTTGGGTGGAATAGATCTAAGTTTCAAATAATCAACATCAAGAGAAATTCTATCAACGTTCCTAGCCAAATCATCAATCTTAAGCAATTTTTCTTCAATCAAAGCATTGAAATTATTTTGCAAACTCAGAAATTCTTTAACACTATTCTCAAAATCAGAGGGCATCTTATTATAATTTCCAGAAGAATTGTTGTAGCAATTACCATAATTATTAGAGGAATTACTAGGAAACGGCCTAGGATTAAAATTACCTCTATACACGTTATTACCAAAATTGTTCCTACTAACAAAGTTCACATCCATAGGTTCATCTTTATTATCAATCAAAGTAGACAAAGGCATATCATTAGGATCAATAGGAGCACTCTTGCTAGAAAATAATTTCATAAGATCATCCATCTTCCCACTCAAAACATTAATCTCTTCAATCGCATGCGCCTTTTTACTGGTGGAAGATCTTTCGGTATGCCATTGAGAATAATTAACCATAATATTATCTAGGAGTTTAGTAGCTTCTCCTAAAGTAATTTCCATAAAAGTACCTCCCTTGGACGAATCTAAAAGATTTCTACAAGGCAAAATTCAATCCGGCATATTTTTTTTGTATAATCATCCACAAATTCAAACCATGAGCAAGGCAATTTCGTATCATAAATTTCATCCTCTCCCAAGATTGTGCAACATGTTCATGATCAATTTGCTTAAAATTCACAATATCGTTTCCAAGGGAGATGATCTTAGCGGGAGTAAAATACTTGGAAATAAGAGCATCTTTACACTTATTCCATGAATCAATACTATTTTTAGGCAAAGATGAAAACCAAGTTTTAGCACGATCTCGAAGCGAGAACGGAAATAACTTCAATTTATCAATATCATTATCCACATATTATTTATTTTTCATATTACGCAAATCAATGAAATTATTTAGATGGGATGCAGCATCTTCACTAGGAAGGCCGGAAAATTGATCTTTCATAACAAGATTCATCAAAGCAGCATTAATTTTACAAGATTCCGCATTAGTAGCGGGAGCAATCGGAGTACTAATAAAATCATTATTGTTGGTGTTGGAAAAGTCACACAATTTGGTATTCTCTTGAGTCATCGTGACAAAGCAAGCAATCCAACATACGAGCACACAAAAAGCAAGCGAAGAAGACGAACGGAAGAGGGGCGAAGAAAAGGAAAATCTTTCCGAAAATCATTTTAGAAGTGGGGGAGAGGAAAATGAGAGGCGAAAGGCGAATAATGTAATGCAAGAGATGAGAGTTTATGATGGGTACTTGTTATGTCTTGGCTTGACGTAGATCTCCCCGGCAACGACGCAAGAAATTCTTCCTGTTACTTCTTGAGCTTGCGTTGGTTTTTCCCTTGATGATGAATGGGTGATGCAGCAAAGTAGAGTAAGTATTTCCCTCAGTTTGAGAACCAAGGTATCAATCCAGTAGGAGACAACGCACAAGTCACCGAATAACTGCACAAACAAACGCCAACTTGCACCCAACGCGATAAAGGGGTTGTCTATCCCTTCACGGTTATTTGCAAGTGAGATCCGATAGAGATAGATAAAAGGTAAAGTAAATATTTTTGGTATTTTTGGTTTATAGATCGGAAAGTAAAAGATTGCAAAGGAAGTAAATCAGAAACTAAAATTGTAGATCGAAAACTTATATGATGGAAAATAGACTTGGGGGCCATAAGTTTCACTAGAGGCTTCTCTCAAGATAGAAAATATTACAGTGGGTAAACAAATTACTGCCAAGCAATTGATAGAAAAGCGCAAAGTTATGACGATATCTAAGGCAATTATCATGAATATAGGCATCACGTCTGTGTCAAATAGACCGACTCCAGCCTGCATCTACTACTATTACTCCACACATTGACCGACTCCTGCCTGCATCTAGAGTATTAAGTTCATTAAAAACATAGTAACACATTAAGTAAGATGACATGATGTAGAGGAATAAACTCAAGCAATATGATGTAAACCCCATCTTTTTATGCTTGATGGCAGCAATACAATACGTGCCTTGCTGCCCTTACTGTCACTAGGAAAGGACACCGCAAGATTGAACCCAAAGCTAAGCACTTCTCCCATTGCAAGAAAAACCAATCTAGCTGGCCAAACCAAATCGATAGTTCAAAGAGACTTGCAAAGATATCAAATCATGCATATAAGAATTCAGAGAAGATTCAAATAACATTCATAGATAAGTTGATCATAAATCCACAATTCATCGGATCTCGGCAAACACACCGCAAAAGAGTATTATATCGAATAGATCTCCAAGAACATCGAGGAGAACATGGTATTGAGAATCAAAGAGAGAGAAGAAGCCATCTAGCTACTAGCTATGGACCCGTAGGTCTATGGTAAACTACTCACGCTTCATCGGAAGGGCAACGGTCTTCATGTAGAAGCCCTCCATGATCGAATCCCCCTCCGGCAGGACATCGAAAAAGGCCCCTAGATGAGATATCACGGGTACAGAAGGTTGCGGCGGTATACAAGTATTTTCGTGGATGCTTGTGGTGGTTTGGGCATATAAGAGTATATATAGGCGAAAGAATTTGGTCAAGGGGTGCATGAGGGGCCCACAAGGGTGGGGGCGCGCCCTACCCCCCTAGGCACGCCCTCTGTCCTTGTGGCCACCTCGTGGCTTCTCCGACTTCATCTCCGAGTCTCCTGGTTTCCTTCTGGTCCAAGAAAGATCATCGCGAAAGTTTTATTCCGTTTGGACTCTGTTTGGTATTCCTTTTCTGCGAAACTCTAAAACAAGGGGAAAACAGAAACTGGTACTGGGCTCTAGGTTAATAGGTTAGTCAGAAAAATAATATAAAATAGCATATTAATGCATATAAAACATCCAAAACAGATAATATAATAGCATGGAATAAGCAAAAATTATAAAATAGCATATTAATGCATATAAAACAGACGTATCACTTACCCACCGAGACTAGCGAGTTGAGAATTGTTGGGCCACGCTATATTGTGCACCGTAGTGATCTTGCTATCATCATTGTGCCCTACGTCTCTCCCGTCCATATCTTACATACTTGTCTCATATCATACTTGGCACGAGCATCAAGCATAGAGAAAAAGAAAGAAAGAAAGAAAGAAAGCAAGAGAGCTTTTAAGCAAAAGAGGAGAAACAAAGAGCTTGTAATAAATAGCATTGAACCATTTTGCATCGCTACATCATCTTGGTCATCACATACATAACATAGTTGGGATTGAAGATGGCACATTTCTCTCATAGGTAGGTGCACAAGCATACCTTGCCCATTTGAGCAATCGAGCTAGCGTCTCTCTAGCATCCGTACAACAATAGCATTTTCCGGGGTTACATATCTTGAGCTCACTCCTTGGTTGTGCGGATCCCATCTATCTTTCATGTGTGTGTTCCTAGTGATATCCTTGGGTTTCATCTATTTGCTTTACTTGCAATTTTGTGAACCTTCTCAACCTTATTGATATATTGACTAACACATTTGCTTGAAATTTTTGTGCAACCGTCCTAACCAAGCTCCTCCATAAGCTTTAGATGTATAGGTGGGAGAAACAAACTAGGTACCAATTCTCCTATTGTGGCATTACATTGAGCGATAATTGATACATCCACAATCCTCGAGAAAAGGTAACTTCAGTATTGTTCTCTCATTTTCCTACTCACACCACTTGGTTATGATGGACATGCCAAGTTGTTCGGTGAACCCACGTTTCGAGGAGCAAGGTGACGATCACGATCACGACTACATACAAGAACCACTTCTTTGTCGCCCAACGAGCTCTACATCAAGAAAGTGAAGCTTTGGGTGAGCACCTCGAGCAACTCGCCACCGACCTTCGTCAATCAGAAGCAAGGAATCACAACTACCTAGTGAAGGAAATATGCCCTAGAGGCAATAATAAAGTTGTTATTTATATTTCCTTATATCATGATAAATGTTTATTATTCATGCTAGAATTGTATTAACCGAAAACTTAGTACATGTGTGAATACATAGACAAACAGAGTGTCACTAGTATGCCTCTACTTGACTAGCTCGTTAATAAAAGATGGTTAAGTTTCCGAGCCATGGACAAAGAGTTGTCATTTGATAACCGGGATCACATCATTAGAGAATGATGTGATTGACTTGACCCATCCGTTAGCTTAGCCCGATGATCGTTACAGTTTCATTGCTACTGCTTTCTTCATGACTTATACATGTTCCTCAGACTATGAGATTATGCAACTCCCGAATACCGGAGGAGCACCTTGTGTGATATCTAACGTCACAACGTAAATGGGTGATTATAAAGATGCTCTACAGGTGTCTCCAATGGTGTTTGTTGAGTTGGCATATATTAAGATTAGGATTTTTCACTGTGTGTATCGGAGAGGTATCTCTGGGCCCTCTCGGTAATGCACATCACTATAAGCCTTTCAAGCTTTGTGACTAATGAGTTAGTTGCGGGATGATGCATTACGGAACGAGTAAAGAGACTTGCCAGTAACGAGATTGAACTAGGTATGAGGATACCGGCGATTGAATCTCGGGCAAGTAACATACTGATGACAAAGGGAACAACGTATGTTGTTGTGCGGTTTGACCGATAAAGATCTTCATAGAATATGTAGGAGCCAATATGAGCATCCAGGTTCCACTATTGGTTATTGACCGGTAGTGTCATCATCACCGTCATCATGCAGTCATGTTGACAAAACTCTCCCTCGACACTCTGTTGGATCGTGAGTTCGTGGGACGTCACCGAGCCGAAGGTAGGTAGATCGCGGAGGTGTCGTACTTTCAGTGCTAGGATCGGTCGATCGTGAAGACGTACAACTACATCAACCGAGCTGTCATAACGCTTCCGCTTACGGTCTACGAGGGTACATAGACAACACTCTCCCCTCTCATTGCTATGCATCACCATGATCTTTCGTGTGCGTAGGATTTTTTTTGAAATTACTACGTTCCCCAACAGTGGCATCCGAGCCAGGTTTATAAGTAGATGTTATATGCACGAGTAGAACACAGGTGAGTTGTGGGCGATAATAGTCATACTGCTTACCAGCATGTCATACTTTGATTCGGCGATATTGTTGGATGAAGCTGCCCAGACAGACATTACGCGTACGCTTACGCGAGACTGGTTCTACCGACGTGCTTCACACACAGTTGGCTGGCGGGTGTCAGTTTCTCCAATTTTAGTTGAATCAAGTGTGGCTACGCCCAGTCCTTGTTGAAGGTTAAAACAACACATACTTGACGAAAAATCGTTGTGGTTTTGATGAGTAGGTAAGAACGGTTCTTGCTCAGCCCATAGCAGCCACGTAAAACTTGCAACAACAAAGTAGATCACGTCTAACTTGTTTTTGCAAGGCATGTTGTGATGTGTTATGGTCAAGACATGATGCTAAATTTTATTGTATGAGATGATCATGTTTTGTAATGGAGTTATCGGCAACTGGAAGGAGCCATATGGTTGTCGCTTTATTGTATGAAATGCAATCGCCATGTAATTGCAATAGTTGGCGAGATGACAACAATGTTACGATGGAGATCAAGGTGTCGCGCCGGTGACGATGGTGATCATGACGGTGCTTTGGAGATGGAGATCAAAGGCACAAGATGATGATGGCCATATCATATCACTTATATTGATTGCATGTGATGTTTATCCTTTATGCATCTTATTTTGCTTAGTTCGACTGTAGCATTATAATATTATCTCTCACTAAATTTCAAGGTACAAGTGTTCTCCCTAAGTATGCACTATTGCGAAAGTTCGTCGTGCCGAGACACCACGTGATGATCGGGTGTGATAAGCTCTACGTTCACATACAACTGGTGCAAGCCAGTTTTGCACACACAGAATACTCGAGTTAAACTTGACGATCCTAGCATATGCAGATATGGCCTCGGAACACTGGAGACCTAAAGGTCGAACGTGAATCATATAGTACATATGATCAACATAGTGATGTTCACCATTGAAAACTACTCCATCTCACGTGATGATCGGACATGGTTTAGTTGATATGGATCACGTGATCACTTAGATGATTAGAGGGATGTCTATCTAAGTGGGAGTTCTTAAATAATATGATTAATTGAACTTTAATTTATAATGAACTTATTCCTCATAGTATTAGCATATCTATGTTGTAGATCAATAGCTTGCGTATAGCTCCACTCTTTTATATTTTTGATATGTTCCTAGAGAAAACTAAGTTGAAAGATGATAGTAGCAATGATGCGGACTAGGTCCATGATCCGAGGATTACCCTCATTGCTGCACAGGAGAATTATGTCCTTAATGCACCGCTAGGTGACAGAACTATTGCAGGAGCAGATGCAGACGTTATGAACATTTGACAAAGCTCGGTATGATGACTACTTGATAGTTTAGTGCACCATGCTTTACGGCTTAGAACCGGGACTTCAAAAACGTTTTGAATGTCATGTTGCATATGAGATGTTCCAAGAGTTGAAATTAGTATGTCAGACTCATGCCCGTGTCGAGAGGTATGAGACCTCTGACAATACTTTGCCTACAAGATGGAGGAGAATAGGTCAACCAGTGAGAATGTGCTCAGATTGTCTGGGTACTACAATTGCTTGAATCAATTGGGAGTTAATCTTCCAGATAAGATAGTAATTGACAAATTTCTCTAGTCACTATCACCAAGTTACTAGAACTTCATGATGAACTATAATATGCAAGGGATAACGAAAACGATTCCCAAGCTCTTCGCGATGCTAAAATCGGCGAAGGTAGAAATCAAGAAAGAGCATCAAGTGTTGATGGTTAACAAGACCACTAGTTTCAAGTAAAAGGGCATGGGAAAGAAAGGGGACTTCAAGAAAAAATGGCAAGCAAGTTGCCACTCCCATGAAGAAAACCAAAGCTAGACCTAAGCCTGAAACTGAGTGCTTCTGCTGCAAAGGAAATGGTCACTGGAAGAGGAACTGCCCTAGATACTTGGTGGATAAGAAGGATGGCAAAGTGAACAAAGGTATATTGGATATACATGTTATTGATGTGTGCTTTACTAGTGTTTATAGGAACCCCTTGGTATTTGATAGTGGTTCAGTTGCTAAGAACAGTAACTCGAAACGGGAGTTGCAAAATAAGTAGAGGCTAGTTAAGGGCGAGGTGATGATGTGTGTTGGAAGTGATTCCAAGGTTGATAAGATCACCATCGCACACTCCCTTTACCTTCGGGATTAGTGTTGAACCTAAAATAAATGTTATTTGGTGTTTGCGTTGAGCATGAATATGATTGGATCATGATTATTGCAATACGGTTATTCATTTATGTCAAAGAATAATTGTTGTTATATTTACATTAATAAAACCTTCTATGGTCATACACTCAATATAACTGGTTTATTGAATCTCGATCATAGTGATATACATATTCATAATATTAAAGCCAAAAGATGCAAAGCTAATAATGATAGTGCAACTTATTTGTGGCACTGCCGTTTAGGTCATATTGGTGTAAAGTGCATGAAGAAACTCCATGCTGATGGGCTTTTGGAATCACTTGATGCTTGCCAACCATGCCTCATGGGCAAGATGACTAAGACTACATTCTCGAGAACAATGGAGCGAAACAATGACTTATTGGAAATAATACATCTTGATGTATGCGATCCAATGAGTGTTGAGGCTCATGGCGAATATCGTTATTTTCTGACCTTCACAAATGATTTGAGCAGATATGGGTATATCTACTTGATGAAACATAAATCTGAAACATTTGAAAAGTTCAAAGAATTTCAGAGTGAAGTGGAAAATCATCGTAACAAGAAAATAAAGTTTCTATGATCTGATCGTGGAGGAGAATATTTGAGTTACGAGTTTGGTCTTCATTTGAAACAATGTAGAATAGTTTCGCAACTCACTCCACCTGGAACACCACAGCGTAATGGTGTGTCCAAACATCGTAACCGCACTTTATTAGATATGGTGCAATCTATGATCTCTCTTACCGATTTACCACTATCATTTTGGGATTATGCATTAGAGATAGCTGCATTCACGTTAAATAGGGCACCATCTAAATCCGTTGAGACGACACCATATGAACTGTGGTTTGGCAAGAAACCAAAGTTGTCATTTCTTAAAGTTTGGGGCTGCGATGCTTATGTGAAAAAGCTTCAACCTGATAAGCTCGAACCCAAATCGGAGAAATGGGTCTTCATAAGATACCCAAAGGAGACTGTTGGGTACACCTTCTATCACAGATCCAAAGGCAAGATATTCGTTGCTAAGAATGGATCCTTTCTAGAGAAGGAGTTTCTCTTGAAAGAAGTGAGTGGGAGGAAAGTAGAACTTGATGAGGTAATCGCACTGCTCCCTTATTGGAAAGTAGTTCATCATAGAAATCCGTTCCTGTGACTCCTACACCAATTAGTGAGGAAGTTAATGATGATGATCATGTAACTTCAGATCAAGTTACTACCGAACCTCGTAGGTCAACCAGAGTAAGATCCGCACCAGAGTGGTACGGTAATCCTATTCTCGAAGTCATTGTCAGTGTTCTGGGACGGGGGTCCCCAAACTTGCCTGCCTGCGGCCCATGGCGTGGCTTTGCTAGCAGGCCTGTACGACCCAACTTCATCGACAAGGCATTCAAGACCCTCGCGAGGGGCCAAGCCTTGCGAGGCGGACGACGCAGGAACTCCTCAGGAGAGGCCTCTCCAGGCAGGCTAGTGAGGAGCGGAGATATCAAGGTGTGGAAAACCTCATGAGGCTCTCGTGACGTGAGCCATGACGATCGGACCCAGGCGGGCGCCAGCGCGCGCAGCGTCCTTGTTTCTGTCGGATGTGGGGTTCCGACAAACCCTTGAGGTTCAAACAATGGGGTGCGCGCGAAGTCTCTCCCTCCTACCGATCTACACTCTAGCTCGCTAAGATCTTGCAGACAAACTCGATGAACTCGCAACACTGAAAGACACGAGGTTTATACTGGTTCGGGCCACCGTTGTGGTGTAATACCCTACTCCAGTGTGTGGTGCTGGATTGCCTCTTGGGCTTTTGATGAACAGTACAAGGGAAGAACAACCTCCTGAGGTTGAGGTGTTCTTGTGTTTGTGTAGTTGAGGATGATCAGAACTAGCTCTGCATCAGTTGCCTCCTATTGTGGTGGCTAGTCCTATTTATAGACGCCTTGGTCCTCTTCCCAAATATCGAGCGGGAAGGGAGCCAACAACGGTGGGCAAATTTGAAGGGGGACAGCTAGTACAAGCTATCCTGACAAAAGCGGTCTTCGCCTACGAAAAGCTCCCGGGTGACGCTGTCTTGGGCTCCACGATGACCTCCGCCTTGCCGTCCTCCTGGTCTTGGTCTCATTGCACCAATATGGCAACCTTTGCCTGATGCCTCGGTACTCTTTGCCTGCGCTGGCCTCCTTAGCACCAAAGAGGAAATAAGGACGCTGCCTTTTGGCGCCCTTTGCACCCTTTGGTACCGTTAAATCATGGCTCACATCACGAGTGCCTTGTGAGGTTTGCCTTGCCTTGATATCTCCGCTCCTTGTGAGCCTGCCTGGCTAGGCCACTCCCGAGGAGGTCTTGCGTCTTCCGCCTCGCAGGGGTCTTGGTTGCCTTGTTGACGAAGATGGGCGCGACGGCTGCTTAACCTGTTGTGGGCATGAGCGAGCAAGTCTGGGGACCCCGTTCCCGAGCAGCCGTGATAGCCCGGGCCCAAGGTGCGCTCGGGCTTGGCTTCACGGTGAAGCCAAGGGTCAAGTTCGGGGCACCGCGGGCCCCGAAAGCTTGCGGCCTCGGTCCACGTGTGGTGGTTGATTGGAGGTGGGCGTCTCCGCTTCTCCATGCTGCCTCGGCAACTGCACGACGTGACAAGTCCCTATGACATGCAAGGAAAACCATCATTACATGCGATCATGGGAGACGCTTGTTGGCCTTCTCTTGCTATAAATGGGGAGGGGGGCGGAGCCCCCGTTGCCCATCTCTTCCTTGCTTGCTTGCTTCTTCCTCCTTGCTGCTTGCAGTGCCATCGATGGCGCAACGAAAGAAGTTCTCTGCCGCCGAGAAAGGAAACGCCGCGAGGTCCCAGCTTCCGGCGCCCAAAAGCGTGGCGCCGCTCAAGACAAGCACGCTGGCGACCCGTCGTGGCCCACCGTCGAGGAGGCGCTGTGGCACGCGGAGGGGATCGTCCCATCCATGGTGGTTTAGCCGACGAGGGGAGGCGCGTGATGGTGGCGCGGCCTCCCCGCCCGCGCTTCCATTCAGCTGAGGTATCGTCGAAGTTAAATCGTGCAGTCGGAGAGCCCGGCAACCGGCTCCAACCTGCGCTTCTTCGCCGGTGAATCCCGGCCTCTCTGGTCCCGTGGGCTCGGCTGCGGCGGACGGCTAACATGGCAGGGCCTCTTGGGTTGCGATCGAGACCTCCGCCTGGGCAACATAGCCACAGCCCTTGGTGGCAGACGTTGCCCAGCGCCCGGCTGGGCGGTGCACCCTCCACTTCAGTGCGATGGTGAATCGACCCTCTATGTGAGGGTGTTCGGGAAGATGGTCGCCGCGCCGGGTGCTGCCCCGAGACGAACGACGATGAGGAGGTGGTCGGCCTTGGTGATGGTCGCGATGAGGATGAGGGCGAGCCTGCCCTCGGCGGCGACCGCGTCTCCTCCAGCTACGGCGGCTCTTCCTCCGGTGACAGCTCCAGCAACAGTGGCTACGACCAGCCGCCGCACCACCGCGCCCGCTTCGAAGGAGGCAGCGGGTCATCTCGTCGTCGCGCCTCCGTGAAGCGCGAGGAGGGGTCTGGCTAGGCTCGGGGCGTCGCCAAGGGGCTGCTTCTGCGGATTGCTGCAACGCTGCTTTGCTTAATTTTTCTTTCTTTCCTGCATCGGTAAACGAAACCAGTATGGGCCCAGAGGGGTGTGTATCGAACTGTGGTTCTTCGGTTAATGCACTGTGCGTGTCGTTCCCATGCCTTGTTGTTGTCTCGTGCAAAGATAACTTAACCTGGTGCGTTCGGGACGCCCTTTCCTCCACGTGGTGTCTGCGTTGCTCGGGAACTGCAAAAAATTCGTTAGGGGGTGCACTAAAAGGTTTGCCGTCCACCCAAGCCTTGACTTGGCACTCTGCATCGCGGTACCCGAGGGGCACGGATTAGGAGAGATGTGCCAGCTTCCAGGCTCGAACGAGGGTGGCTCGCGGGAAGGCAAAGAGAAGAGAAAAGCTCGCGAGGGCACCTGGCTAGCCCCCTCGCGAGGTATGCGAGAGAGAGAACATGGGCAAACTAGAGCCGAAAAAAGCGGTAAAAGGCTAGGGAACCAAATCAGCAACGAACACCAAGAGCAACTCCGATTAAGGAAAAGCGAGCCAATTACAGAAAGCAAATGAAAAGCTGCGTCCGGCACCTAATCTAGTCTTCAAGTCTTCTCACCAGCGCGGAGCTAAGTGCTGTCCACTAGGCGTGGGAGGGAGCCCCAGGGCCTGAGGCCGGTGCTCCTGAGACTCCGGGGCGTGTACAGCCCCACTCATTATTACGTGAGAGTGTCACGGGCGGCGATTCTTCACATGCACCGGGCCTTCTTCACAGGCTCTGGGCCTTGCTTCATGGATAGAACTTCCGAAGGTGCTGGATGTTCCAGGCGTTCTGGACGGGTATCCCATCCCGCGTCTCCAGGCGCACTACACCCGGCCTGGATACATGGACGACCCTGAACGGGCCCTCCCACATGGGCGAGAGCTTGTGCAGCCCTTCCCTGGAGAGGACCCACCTCAGGACGAGGTCACCCACCTCGAGCGTCCTGGAGCGGATGTTGCGACACTGGCACCTCCGCAGCGCTTGTTGGTACCTTGCCGCCCTCAATGCGGCTTCGCGTCGGCGTTCCTCCCCCAGCACGAGATCCATCCCCCGCATGGCGTCCTGCTGCGTTTCGTCGAACGCCAGGACCCGCGCGGAGCGATGCTTGACCTCGTGAGGGAGGACTGCTTCGGCTCCGTAGACGAGGAAGAACAGAGTCTCGCCCGTTGGCTTGGTAGCGGTGGTATGGATGGACCACAACACGGACTGGAGTTCGTCGTGCCGGCCCCTGCCGCAGGCCTCCAGCTTCTTCTTGAAGGTCCTGGTCTTGAGGCCCCTCAGGACCTCAGCTTTGGCGCGTTCGGCATGACCATTGCTCCTGGGGTGGGCCACCGAAGCGTAGCAGATCTGTGTTCCAAGGTTAGCACAGTAGGTTTTGAAGAGGTTACTAGTAAACTGCGAGCCGTTATCTGTGATGATGTGGTTGGGGACCCCGAAGCGGCTCATGACGCCCTTGGTGAATTTGACAGCAGAGCCGGCTTGAATGGTATAGACGGCTTCCACTTCCGCCCACTTGGTGAACTTGTCGATGGCGACGTAGAGATAGCGGTAGCCCCCTGGCGCTCGTGGGAACGGGCCCAAGATGTCCAGCCCCCAGACCGCGAACGACCATGTGAGCGGGATGGTTTGGAGGCCCTGAGCGGCCAGATGGATTTGCTTGGCGTGGAATTGGCAAGCTTCGCAGGACTTCACCAACTCAGTTGCATCATTGAGTGCTGTAGGCCAGTAGAATCCGCTGCGGAAGGCCTTGGTGACGAGGGTCCTTGACGATGAGTGATGTCCACAATCCCCGCCGTGTATGTCAATCAGCAGCTCCCTTCCTTGATCGCTGGAGATGCAGCGTAGCGTGACGTCGTTCGGCCGTTTCCTGTATAACTCGCCGTCTTGAATGCAGTATGCCATGGCCTGTCGGGCCACGCGCTCTGCGTCTTCTTCCTTCTCCGGCAGCGTCCAGTGCATTAGGTACTCCTTGAATTCCTTGGTCCAGCACTCCTCCTGGGGCTCGAGCGCTAAGAGCAGCCGAACTCCTGAAGTTGGGCCGCAAGCTGGGGCTCCCGTGGCCGGGGGCTGTGGGAGCTCCTCCCGAGGCTGTGTCGTGCTTGAAAGAGGTGGCGTAGCTGACGGCTTGAAGAGCCGCTCTTCGAAGACGCCGGGCCCTTGCAGTTGCCACTTGGATGCTCTCTTGGCGATGTCGTCGGCTTCCTTGTTGGTGCCCCGGGGCACGTGCTGCAGCTCCAGGCCCGAGAACTGCTTTTCCATCTTGCGCACCTCCGCAAGGTAGGCCTCCATGTGCTCATCCTTCGGCTCATACACTTTGTTGGAGAAGTTGACGAGGAGATGCGAGTCGCCCTTGACGGTAAGGCGCCTCAACCCCAAAGCCGCCGCAACCTTCAGGCCTGCTATGAGGCCTTCGTATTTTGCGATATTGTTGGAGACCATCTCACCGTGCTGGAAGCAGAGCTGCACGGCGTAGTAAAGCTTTTCCTAAGTGGGCGAGATGAGCACGGCTCCAGCCCCCGCGCCGTGGTGCGCGAAGGCGCCATCGAAATGCATGACCCAACCGTCTGGTGCCTCACTTCCTGGGGAGGTGGACCGGTCTTCTCCTTCCTCAAGAGCCGGGGCATCTGTCCATTTAGCCACAAAATCGGCGAGCGCGGCTCCCTTGATGACCCTGGTAGTGCTGAACTCCAGCTGGAATGCTTGCAGCTCGATGTTCCATTCAGCGACCCTTCCGGCTGAGTTTGGGCTCCTGAGTACCCTCTCCAATGGGTAAGATGAGACGACCTTGATGGGGTGGCCCTGGAAGTAGTGTCGCAGGTTGCACGAGGCCACCAAGAGTGCGAGCAGGAGCTTTTGCGACATGGGGTAGCGTGCCCTCGCGTCCCGCAGTACCGTGCTGACGAATTACACCAGGTGCTCGATGAGGGCTGGCACACCGTTGAGGCTCGGGTCCTGCGGAGATTTTGACATATCCTGAGGTGGAGGGTTCCCTAAGGCTTGGCCGTCCTCAAAAGCTTCTGCGATGTTGCCCTGCTAAGCTTGGTCTTCCGCCGCTGATGGCTCTGCTGCGTCTTCTTGACCCTGTGCTGCATCGGCTCTGGCTGGGCGTGGCACACCCTTGTCTTGGCGCTCCTCCCGAACCACCACATGCACCGCGCTGGCGGAGTACGGGGTGGCGGCAAGGTAAAGTACCAGAGGCTCTAGAGGCCGTGGTTCCACCATCACCGGGGGGCTGGTGAGGTACTTCTTGAGGTCTTGGAAGGCCCGGACGGCCTCTGGGGTCCACTCAAAGGGGCCCTTCTTCTTCATGAGCTTAAAGAAGGGTAAGGCGCGCTCGCCTAGCTTGGAGATGAAACGCCCTAACGCGGTCACCCGGCTTGCTAGCTTTTGCATCTCCTTGAGGGTCTGTGGTGGGCTCATGTCTTCGATGGCCTTGATCTTCTCCGGGTTTGCCTCGATCCCTCTGTGGGATACGAGGAACCCTAGTAGCTTGCCGGAGGGGACGCCAAACACGCACTTCTCCAAGTTAAGCCTCAAGTTCACCCGGCACAAGCTCTCAAAGGTCTCTTCCAAGTCTTGAATCAATGTCCTCTCCTCACGAGATTTGACCACTATGTCATCAACGTAGGCCTCTGTGTTCCTGCTGAGCTGCCGCCCCAAGGCGATGTGCATCAGCCGCTGAAAGGTTGCGCCTGCCTTGCGCAGGCCGAAGGGCATGCAGGTGTAGCAATACACCTCGCACGGCGTCAGGAAGGCCGTCTTCTCCACATCCTCCACCGCCATCTTGATTTGGTGGTATCCAGAGAACGCATCCAGGAAACATAGCAAGTCGCACTCGGCGGCGGAGTCGACGATTTGATCGATGCGCGGAAGGGGGAACGGATCTTAGGGGCAAGCTTTGTTAAGGTTGGTGAAGTCAACACACATCCGTTCCTTCCCGCCTTTCTTCGGTACTACGACGGGGTTCGCCAGCCAATCAGGGTATCGAACTTCTCGAATGGTACCGGCCGCCTCCAGCTTGCGTGTCTCCTGGACGATGAAGGCCTGCTTCTCAGTGGACTGCCGTCTTGCCCACTGCTTCATGGGGCGCATGTTGGGGCACACCCTCAAGTGATGCTGGATCACCTCTCTCGGGACCCCTACCAGCTGATTGGGCTCCCACGCGAATATCTCCTTGTTTGCGCGCAAAAACCTCACCAAAGCTTCTTCTTGTCCCGGGTCAAGGCTGGTTCCTATGGTAAAGGTGGCTACCAAAGACCCATCCTCATCAACTGGCACCTGCTTGGTCTCCGCCTTGTCTTGGGTGAACAACTGCTTCTTCTTGGCGGGCGCGGTCTCCTTGGCCTCGGGCATCTTGGCGCCCAGTGGCAGTCTTGCAGCCCTTGGTCTTGAAAGGCGAGCCTGAGCGCCGTCACGGCCTCCTTAGTGTCCCCCTTGATGGTGAGGACGCCCTTGCTCCCTGGCATCTTCATGAGGTTGTAGGCCGGGTGAGTCGCCGCCATGAACTGAGCGAGGGCCGGGTACCAGAGTATTGCATTGTACGGGAGACCGATGCGGGCGATGTCGAAGTCCACCAGCTCACGCGTGCCGAAGGTGACGGGGAGGCGTATCTGCCCCAGGGGGTGGGCAGCTCCGCCACCTACTCCCGAAAAAGGCTTGCTGAGGTTGAGCCACTCGGGCGGCACGTGGAGGAGGCTGAAGGCTTCTACGGAGAGCAAGTTGAGGCCGGCACCGCCGTCGATGAGGGTCTTGGTGACGGCCATGTTGTAGATGGTGGGCGTGCAGAGCATTGGGAGCATGCCAGAGCTGGCGATGGAGCCGGGGTGGTCTCCTGAGTCGAAAGTGAGGTCGGCCTCCGGCGCAGCCCCCGGGCGCTTGGAGGCTGCCCCAATCTGACGGAAGAAAGGCTTGACGTGGCGATCTGAAGGCGGTGCATGAGAGCCACCGAGCAGCGCCGCGGCTGCGTGTTGTGCCGGCACCGCGTAGTGCGCGGTGAAGAGGTTGCGGAGTTCCTCCCAGGACGTCACCGTGGACCCCGGGAGGTTGAGCAGCCAGGCGCGTGGCTCGCCGGTGAGGGCCATGGGGAACCAGTTGGCCATGATCTTGTCGTCGCCTCCGGCATCGAGGACGGCCTCCTCGTACGCCCGCAGGAACGGCACCGGGTCTGCCGTGCCATTGTAACGCGGCGGCATCTCCCGCCTGAACTTGGCCGACCACTGCACTCGCTGCAGGGCAGGGGCCAGGGCTCGGTACCCAGACTCCCTGCTGCTAGCGTCGGCCGTAGAGGCGGCTGACGTCGCGCCTGCCATGGGAGGGAAGCGCGGCGGCACGGGGCGCAGGTTGGTGGAGAGGAGCTCCGGAGCACCCCTACCTGGCGTGCCAAATGTCGGATGTGGGGTTCCGGCAAACCCTTGAGGTTCGAACATTGGGGTGCGCGCGAAGTCTCTCCCTCCTACCGATCTACGCTCTAGCTCGCTAAGATCTTGCGGACGAACTCGACGAACTCGCAACACTGAAAGACACGAGGTTTATACTGGTCCAGGCCACCGTTGTGGTGTAATACCCTACTCTAGTGTGTGGAGGTGGATTGCCTCTTGGGCTGATGATGAACAGTACAAGGGAAGAACAACCTCCTGAGGTTGAGGAGTTCTTGTGTTTGTGTAGTTGAGGATGATCTGAACTAGCTCTGGATCAGTTGCCTCCTACTGTGGTGGCTAGTCCTATTTATAGAGGCCCTCGTCCTCTTCCCAAATATCGAGCGGGAAGGGAGCCAACAACGGCGAGCAAATTTCAAGGGGGACAACTAGTACAAGCTATCCTGACAAAAGCGATCTTCGCCTGCGAAAAGATCTGGGGTGACGCCGTCTTGGGCTCCACGATGACCTCCGCCTTGCCGTCCTCCTAGTCTTGGTCTCGTTGCACAAATATGGCAACCTTTGCCTGATGCCTCGGTACTCTTCTCCTGCGCTGGCTTCCTTAGCACCAAAGAGCAAATAAGGACGCTGCACGCACCGGCGACCGCCTGGCACCCGCCTGGTACGTTCGTCATGGCTCACGTCACGAGTGCCTCGTGAGGTTTTCCTTGCCTTGATATCTCCGCTCCTCGTGAGCCTGCCTGGCTAGGCCACTCCCGAGGAGGTCTTACGTCGTCTGCCTCGTGAGGCCTGGACCCTCATGAGGGTCTTGGTTTCCTTGTTGACGAAGATGGGCCGTATGGCCCTCTTTGTAACCCATTTGTGGGCCCGCAGGCGAGCAAGTCTGGGAGCCCTGTTCCCGGAAGCATGACGATTTCCTCTTTGGTGCTAAGCGAGGCAGCACAGGTAGCGAATACCGAGGCATCAAGCAAATGTTTCCATATCGGTGCATCGAGACCGAAGACTAGCAGGACGGCAATATGGAGGTCACCATTGAGCCCAAGATGGCGTCACCACAAGAGCCTTTTGCAGGCGAAGACCACTTTTGTCAGGATAGCTTGTACTAGCTGTCCCCCTTCAAAATTGCCCGCCGTTATTGGCTCCCTTCCCGCTCAATATTTGGGAAGAGGACCATGGCCTATATAAGTAGAACTAGCCACCACAGTAGGGAGAGGCAGACCTGATCTCATCAGATCCAAGGCCAATCCCTAGCCACACACCAAACACGAGAACACCTCAACCTCAGGAGGTTGTTCTTCCCCTTATACTGTTCATCATCAGCCCAAGAGGCAATCCACCACCACCACACTGGAGTAGGGTATTACACCAGAACGGTGGCCCGAACCAGTATAAATCTTGTGTCTTTGTGTTGCTAGTTCGTCGAGTTCGTCCGCGAGATCTTAGCGAGCTAGGCGTGGACTGGTAGAAGGAAAGAACTTCGCGCGCACCCCAGAGTTCGAACCTTAAGGTTTTTGCCGGAACCCCAGATCTGACATTTGGCGCGCCAGGTAGGGGTGCGCCGAATCTTCACTTCCGTCGATCGGCGCCCTGTCGCTCTGTCGTCTCCATGGCGGACGCTCGCCGTGCTCGAGCTGAGTGCTGAGCAGCCCTCACCGCTCGCGTTGCTCAGACGGCTCCCGTAGGCGGGTCACCTCGTCGTTCTTCGTCTCCTGCCACCAACGCCACCATCGGCCCAGCGGGGAACGAGCAGCAAGCGTCTGTGCTGCACCCATCGGTGCGGCAGGACGGCCGCACCGCCACTCCATCGCTGACCCCGGCCGGTTCCTCGTCCCACGCACGTCACGCTCCCATGGACGTGCAAGCCGTGCTCCTCACGGCGAACGAACTCCTGCGCTACCACCCGATCGACGACCTCTACGAGGACTGGCTCGACCACGTCACCGAGCTTGTCCGTGCCGCAGGGGGCTCCCCGACGCTGTCCCTCTCTCTGCCTCGCCCTCCGCCAGCCACGAGCGACGTGGCTCACGGAGTGCCTCCACCACTGTCGGATCTGGGGTTCCAGCAAAACCCTTAAGGTTCGAACTCTGGGGTGCGCGCGATGTTCTTTCCCTCCTACCAATCTACGCCCTAGCTCGCTAAGATCTCATGGACAAACTCGACGAACTAGCAACACAAAGACACAATATTTATACTGGTTCGGGCCACCGTTGTAGTGTAACACCCTACCCCAATGTGTGGTGGTGGATTGCCTCTTGGGCTGATGAAGAACAGTACAAAGGGAATAACAGCCTCCTGAGGTTGAGGTGTTCTTGTGTTTGGTGTGGCTAAGGGTTGGCTCTCGATGAGATGAGACCAAGCTGCCTGCCCCTACTGTGGTGGCTAGTTCTACTTATATAGGCCCTGGTCCTCTCCCCAAATATTGAGCGGGAAGGGAGCCAACAACGGCGGGCAATTTTGAAAGGGGACAGCTAGTACAAACTATCCTGACAAAAGTGGTCTTCGCCTGCAAAAGGCTCTGGTGGTGACACCGTCTTGGGCTCCATGGTGACCTCCGTCTTGCCGTCATGTTAGTCTTCGGTCTCGTTGCACCGATATGGAAACCTTTGCTTGATGCCTCGGTACTCCGCGCCTGCGCTGGCCTCCTTAGCACCAAAGAGGAAACAAGGGCGCTTCTGTGGCACCGGGCGCCCCTTTGGTTCGATCGTCATGGCTCACGTCACGAGAGCCTCGCGAGGTTTCCCCCGCCTTGATATCTCCGCTCCTCGTAAGGCTGCCTGGCGAGGCCGCTCCCGAGGAGGTCTTGCGTCATCAGCCCAGCGAGGCTTGGCCCCTCGCGAGGGTCTTGGACGCCTTGTCGATGAAGATGGGCCGTACATGCCTACTAGCAAAGCCACGCCGTGGGCCTTAGGCAGGCAAGTCTGGGGACCCCCGTTCCCAGAACGCCGACAGTAGCCCCCGGGCCCAAGGTGCGCTCGGGCTTGGCTTTGAGGTGAAGCCAAAGGCCAAGCGCGTAGCGCCGCGGGCCCCAGAAGCCTGCGGCCTTGATCGATGCGTGGCGGTTGATTGGACGTGGGTGTCTCCACTTCCCCATGCTGCCTCGGCAACTCCTCGACTTGACAAGTCCCTGCGACATGCAAGGAAAACCATCATCACCTGTGTTCGTGGGAGGCGCCGGTTGGCCTTCTTTCGCTATAAATGGGAGGGGGCGGAGCCCCTGTCGCCCATCTCTTCTCGGTTCACTCGCTTCTTCCTCCTTAATCCACCGCTAGCAGCAATGGCGCCTGTCGGTGTCAAAACCGGCGGATCTCGGGTAGGGGGTCCCGAACTGTATGTCTAAGGCGGATGGTAATAGGAGGCAGGGGACACGATGTTTACCCAGGTTCGGGCCCTCTCAATGGAGGTAATACCCTACTTCCTTCTTGATTGATCTTGATGATATGAGTAGTACAAGAGTTGATCTACCACGAGATCGTAGAGGCTAAACCCTAGAAGTTAGCCTATGGTATGATTGTTGTTGTCCTACGGACTAAACCCTCCGGTTTATATAGACACAGAAGGGGGGTAGGGTTACACAGAGTCGGTTACAATGGGAGGAGATCTACATATCTGTATCGCCAAGCTTGCCTCCAGGCCAAGGAGAGTCCCATCCGGACACGAGACGAAGTCTTCAATCTTGTATCTTCATAGTCCAACAGTCCGGCCAAAGGATATAGTCCGGCTGTCCGGATACCCCCTAATCCAGGACTCCCTCAGTAGCCCCTGAACTAGGCTTCAATGACAATGAGTCCGGCACGCAGATTGTCTTTGGCATTGCAAGGCGGGTTCCTCCTCCGAATACTCCATAGAAGATCTTGAACACAAGGATAGTGTCCGGCTCTGCAAAACAAGTTCCACATACCACCGTAGAGAGAATAATATTTCCACAAATCCATCCTGCTGACATATTTGATACCATGACATCATACCACGGCCCGGTTATTATCGAACCGTTTTTCTCAACCAGCCTTGGCGCATATCGCGAGGCGGTTTCCTTGGCATGTCTTGTCGAAGCAGAGATCGTGTCCCCTTATCGCGGGATTCTCATCAATACGGGCGTGGGTAACCCAATCGTGCCTGTTGGTATGACTCCTTGATTATAGGCAAGTCCCAAACGGTCACGAGGAGGACGCTTGGTATTCACCCTCTTTATAAAGAGACCAAGGCCTATCCTCTTTTATTCCTCGAATTCAATTGAATCCTTCCCCCGCCTCGAGTTACAACACCCAAAGCTCAGGTCAGGCGCTTCGGACCTTCAACCTTGTCCGGATCCAACCTTCAAGGTCGGTGGATGCCCTCCTCCGTAAGGGAGGAAGACATCAAAAAGTTAAGAGAGGCTAGGTTTTTGACCGGCGAGATCGCGCACCGGCTGCCTGCTCGAGGGAAGGTCATTCCTACTCCCAAATCCGGCGAGAGCGTCGTGTTCATATCTCACTTCCTTCGAGGGCTAGGCCTCGCTCTGGATCCCTTTGTGAGGGGGCTCATGTTCTACTACGGGCTGGATTTCCATGATCTGGCTCCAGATTCTATCCTCCACATCTCGTCTTTTATCGTCGTGTGCGAAGCTTTCCTCCGCATCACCCCTCACTTCGGCCTGTGGCTCAAGACCTTCCAAGTGGAGTCGAACATGACCAAGGGGAGGCACGCGGAGTGCGAAGGTGCCGTAATAAGAAAAAGTGCCGATGCCCCATGGCCCGAGGGTTCTTTTCAGGAGGTGTCCAGCTTATGGCAACGAGAGTGGTTTTATGTCACGGCTCCCAGGGGTACCAAATGGGTGGCTCCCCCTGCCTTTCGCTCGGGCTCCTCCCCACAATTAATGTCATGGATCAACAAGGGGCTGGACTGGGGGCCAGTAAAGGATGTACCCATGCTGCAGAGCCGCATATGATATCTCCTTGAAGGAGATATTAGTCTGGCTACAGTAACGCAAGTGATGTTACTTCGTCGAATCCTGCCCTGCAAACGTCGTCCCCTCTGCCTGTGGGAGTTCAACCCGGAGGGACCGCGAGGTATTCAGCACTTCCTCGTCATGACGCTCGAGGAGATGTACAAATTATACTTCGGACCACAAGTAATGTGTGTGGATACCACCGAGGACGCGGGTCTGAGCTGCAATCGTCCAGACACCCAAGTAAGTCGCCCTGTGGCCGAACACGTTGTATTTTTATTCATCACAACATTATTCTGACAAGTCGCTCTTTGACCAGGACTGGATAGCAAAGGCGAAGATGATCAGTGTCCGGCCCCCTCCCGAGGTCTCACGGATCCGGTACTAGCCAGATGTTGGAGCTCGCGCCTTACCAAGCGCCCTCAGGGGAAGATAAAGGTGGAAAGAAAGAGGCTAACGCCTCCGCGAAGGAGGATAACCGGGGAGAAGAAGCCAAAGTTCCCTCTCCCCAAGGAAGCAAGAGGACCGCCTCTGAAATCCCGGAGACAATAGTCTCCAAACAGGGGAAGAAATCTTCGCCAGAGGGTCCTGCCCCAGGGGATACCCCGGCCGCACAATGCCCACAAGGGGGTCATCCCTCCATCGAGCTATAAGTAAAAATGGGTTTAATAGTAAAAAAACATCCTACTTTACCTCCGAGGAAAATAACCAAGACCTTTATCTTATAGTCCGGATCGTAGCCCTTCTCGGCAGAGTTCGTCTTCGGGGGATCTTCTTCCGGAGATGATGGAGAGCGAAACGCCTCCCCATACCATCCCGCCTTACGAGGCGGGCGACCCCGAGGTGTCGTCTCGGAGGGCTTATCCCGATCCGGCAAGGCCAGAGGGTGATCCTTTGGCCACCCGAAGTCCTCAGTATCCGGCTCTTGAAGAGAGCAACCGGAAGAGTCCGGCTCCGCCTGTTATGCGGTCGGACGCACTGAAGGATCTGCTAGAGTAGGCAGCTATCTCAGAAGCGCATCGTGCGCTCATGGGCGTGGTGGTTGAGAGGATTTCATCCGCTGAAAGCGGGTTGCATGAAGCCTTTATGAGTCTGCTGAGAGGTTTTGAGGTACGTGAAATAGTGTGTATTTTTGACAGTACCGCACACGTTTTAGATGTGCCATGTGCAAATAGTAGCCCCTGAGACTCTGGTTGCCGTCGAAGACGGCGGCAAACAGAGGATCATAGTCCCAGGTAACAATCCGGTCGTCTTCATATGCAGGTGGCAGGAGGTCTGGTGGCTAGCCGGATTGATGAGGTTGCCGAGCTAAAGCGGCAACTTGACGCGGCAGATGCCGACATCGTGCTTGTCAACAAGCGGCTTGACGAGGCGCAGGGTATGTAATTTCTCCGGTGATCAACATATAGTAAGAGGAGCGTGATGCCAGTATCTTTAACATGTTGTGACTGCAGATGGAGCTGCGGCAGTGGAGACCCTTCGGCCGGAACTTGCCCGAGCCAAAGAAGAAGCCAGGAGAAGCAATGCGGCCACTCTAAAGGCGGCCGAAGAGCTGAGAGCCGAACAGGCCGCTCAAGGCCGAAGCAAGGAAGAGATAGCCAAGATGGCTGTGGATTTGAAGGACGCCGCCGATCGTTACGAGCTTCTCAGAAATGAAGATCGAGCGAAGATAACTGACCTGGAAAAGGCCACGGCGGCGGCCAAGGATGCCCGCTCTACAATTAGAGCGATGAAGGAGGAGTTGCATCACGCCGGGGATATCGCGGCTGGCAAGGCCTTTATGCTGCGGATGAAGTTCGTAGATCCTAAGTATGCTCCTCTTGATCGGATGTGGAGCTCCGCAGACGATTATCTTGATTTGGCAGCGAGTGCCGCTGATGCGGCCGAATACTTCAAAGATCAGAGAGATTGCGAAGTGGAGAAGCTGTTCTGGTCACAATTTAATGCTCTAGCGTGTCTGCTTCCGTTGAATGAACGGATGGCCGAATGGGCCGAGCTCCATAGGTTGTCCGGGCTCGCCATGAGGTCTGTTGTGGATCATTTGTGGCCGAAAGGGCCAAGGCCAAACAGTTATTTTAGTCTGGTGCAACAGTTCCTTGGTGCTGTGTCACGCATCAACGCTATGAAGAAGTCGGCGTGCATCGAGGGTGCTTGGATGGCGCTTGCCCGTGTGAAGACATACTGGGCAGAGATGGAGGCCACCCCGATTGCAACTCCGAGTTCGGCCATTGGCCGAGTGGCTGCCGAGCACTACTTTGACGAAGTCCTTGAAGGTGCTCGTTCAATAGAAGCTCAGTGCTCGAAGAATATTATGTTCTAATGACATGTATTCCCATTGAAAATAATTTTTTACTTAATTGTAAAGGCTATTTTTATACTTTTGCCTGAAAGTGTTATGATGCCTCCTGTGCGGCCGTTTGTGTATATATGTATATAACCTGAAAGTTTGCGGGTTGTAAACTTTTACGCATATAATGCGGGGGTGTTTGCAAAAGACGCGTGTTCACACTTGATCCAACGTCTTGGTCCATTAAGGAGGTGATAGCACAGCGAACTAGGAAATCAGACTATATTGCTTTAACACTTTCACTTAACCATAGGAGTTTGACAATGGGGCTACTAGATAGCCCCTGGTGGCTCCGCGCTCATCCGAATATGGGGCGCGGTCATGCCTGACCGGGAAACGGCCCTTCGTTAATGCGGAGGAATCCCGAAGATTTCGATAAGTCATCGAGTGGTTGACCAGTCTCTCACTTTATCATGACAGTCAGTTTTTGGCTTTCTCTACTGAGGTGCTCGTCCGGGCTAGCCAGGGCACAATCGCAGTAGTTCTCCTAGTGCCACCTTAGCCGATAGAGCGGAACATAAGGTAGCAAAACACAGGAGCCGGGCAAACCCAACATTTGACCAAAGACATTATTCGGAGCTGATGCATATAAGGCCAAACTTGCGACGCCGAACACTCCCTAAGGTATTCGGTCTTTGTAGTATATACCGGGCTAAACAATGCCCTTGGTAATGAGCCCCTAGTGTCCAGGTACGTGCAATATTCTGACGTGGCCACATGCCAAGAACGCCAGCATCCTTCCCGGTTATATTGAGAATCCGGAGGATGTGAACAACAAAAGATAGTAAAAAAGGTTTACGCATGGTCTTAATCTAAAGAGAAACCTTTGAACGGGTCCCTGCTGCACTTCTGCACCTGTGTCTCCATTGTGCCGTATCCTGGACTGGTGTAGCATGATTGTCATCTGTAAAAGAGAGGAACTTCGTTGAAAGTCGTCGTGCAAAAAAAATTGGCTATTATAAATAAACCGTATTAAAAGTTAAGATGGGTAAAGTTGAGCCGTATTATCGTTGGGAAGCCCCTGGTACCGCCTGGGAGGGTGTAACCATTAAACCAATCTCAAGTATATCCAATGATTGTTCGGACCCGTCGAACCGTGTTCGTGGTCTTAACGACCAGTCATCTGGTCGGTGAGGCCGTCTAGTGTTTGCCTGTTAAAGCAGCAGTACGTTCTTCTGCGCGAAAGAAGCGCTAAACATTTCCATTTACTGTGATGATGCCACGTGGACCGGGCATCTTAAGCTTGAGAAAAGCATAGTGTGGTATTGCATTAAAACAAGCGAAAGCCGCTCGTCCGAATAGTGCTTGATATCCACTTCGGAATGGAGCAATGTCGAGGGTTAGCTTTTCGCTTCAAAAGTTGTCAGGCGAGCCGAACACAACCTCTAGTGTTAGAGAGCCCGTGCAGCGGGCCTCTGCGCCTGGTATTACCCCCTTGAAGGTAGAATTACTGTGGCTGATTTTTGTTGGGTTTATTCCCATTTTGTGGACTGTGTCTTGATATATCAGGTTTAGACTACTGCCCCCGTCCATGAGGACTCGTGTGAGATGGTACCCGTTTATTATTGGGTCTAACACCAACGCAGCCAATCCTTGAATTGGATACTTGTAAGCGTGATCCACTGTGATCAAAAGTGATCGGTCGGGACAGCCAAGGGTTGAACTTGGTGGTGATGGGTTCTGGGACGTGTATGTCTCAGAGTGCGGTTTTGCTTCTCCCCCTCATTACTTGCACCACATTTACCATTTTGACTTCTGGTGGGAATTTCTTCTGTCCCCCGGTCCCTTGGTGGCGAGGCTCATCCTCGTCTTCGCTTGGTGTGTCCTCCCCCTTATGTTCGGCGTTTAGCTTGCTGGCCTGCTTGAAGACCCAGAATTCTCTTTGGGTATGATTTGCAGGTTTATCGAGGTGCCGTGGATCTGACATAGTTTGTCTAGGATCTTGTTTAGGCTATTCGGACCATCTCTGTTGCCTTTAAAGGGCTTTTTCCACTGACCCGGTCAAGAGCCCCTGAATCCGGCGTTTACCGCTGTGTTAGTTGGGATGTCTTCTTTATTCCGGCGCTTGTTTTTACTGCTTCGCGGTTTTCCATTGCCGTCCCTGACTTTGGATGTGCTTGGGTCGCTGGTGCTACTTCGGGCTAACCAGCTATCCTCGCCCGCGCAAAAGCGGGTCATGAGGCTTGGTAGAGCTGCCATTGTTCTCGGCTTTTCTTGGCCGACGTGTCTGGCAAGCCATTCGTCTCGAACGCTTTGCTTGAAAGGTGCTAAGGCTTCAGCGTCCGGACAGTCAACAATTTGGTTCTTCTTAGTGAGAAACCTGTTCCAAAGCTTTCAGGCTGACTCTCCGGGCTGTTGAATTATATGACTTAAATCGTCAGCGCCCGGAGGCTGGACATAAGTCCCTTGAAAATTAGCCTGGAAAGCGTCCTCGAGCTCCTCCCAACTTCCAATGGAGTTTTCGGGGAGGCTTTTCAGCCAGTGCCGAGCTGGTCCTTTGAGCTTGAGGGGCAAGTATTTGATGGCATGGAGATTGTCTCCGTCAGCCATATGAATATGGAGGTTGAAGTCCTCAATCCGCACCCAGTGGTCCGTGGTCCTCGTCAGACGCTTCTATGTTCACTGGTTTGAACCCTTCTGGAAATTCATGGTCTAATACTTTGTCAGTGAAACATAGGGGGTGTGCGGTACCTCTGTACTTAGCTGTACCTTGGCATTCGGACGGTTGTGATATTTGGTTTAGGTTGGGTGCTGGAGCGTGTTTCCTTGATCCATAGATGGATCTGTTTGCGTCGGTCTTTTGATGCGAGTCCTCGCGTGGGTCATGTACTGACTTATGTGCAGCGTCGTTGGCTGCTCTGACGCGGCCACAGGGCCGTCGATCCGACCGGCCGACAATTTTGTATTTTAACTATGGGGGCTCTAAGGCCTCGTCATCGAATTCAGGCAGCAGCTTTCGCGTTGGGTAGCTCTTCGTGTGGCGACTGTCACCGTACTTTTCTTCCGTATCGAGCACTTTGTTCCATCTACTATTGAGTGTCTTTTGTGCGGCCTTGAGCCTTTGTTTCTTCTTCTTCAGACTTCTTGCAGTGGCGATAAGCCTTTCTTGCTCCAGCTGCCTTTCCAGGATGATGCGTTCATCGTCATCCGGACTATTCTCTTCTCCGAAGACGGGTTGATTGTCTTGATGCTCGGCGTCGCCGTGTTCGGACAGCGGCTCCGTACTCTGTTTGTCCGCTGGCTCACCCAGCTCTGTTGCTGGGTCTATTTGGTCGTCGTTTCCTCCGGAGTCTACCGGGGTATTGTTTATTCTTGCGCTGTTACCGTTGTTTTTGCCGAGGCGGGATTTGGGGCGGCGCTTACGGCACCGCTTTGATTGCTTCTCGAGGGAGCTATCTTTCTTCCGTTCCTCGTCCTCATTTTCTTTGGGTGTATCCACCATGTAGATGTCATGTGATGAAGTGGTGGTCCAGCGCCCTGTTGGCGGTGGTTCCTGTTCGTCTCCTGCATCGCTGTCCATACCATCGATGTCTTCGGAGTCATAGTCGAGCATGTCGGTTAAATCCTCGATAGTGGCTACTAAGTGGGTGGTGGGTGGGGAGTGAATTTCTTCGTCATCCGCATCCCATTCTAGACGAATATAGTTCGGCCAAGGTTCTCCTGACAGGGAGAGAAACCTTAACGAGTTTAGCACATCGCCGAAGGGCGAAGTCTTTGAAAGATATCCATGAGGCGAACTTCGATGATCGGCGCCCAACCGGATTCGATGAGCATGGGCGCAGCGGTTGAGTCTGTGGCGGAGGCAGTCGGCTTCTGGCTCTCGTGAAGGGTAAGGTCAGTATTCGGCTCTATCGCCACTGAGGGTGCGGCCTCCAAGGCGGGGTCCATCTGCCCGTCCTCGGGTGGCGCAACCTGTTCTGGATTAAAGGCCGGAGTGGTTGCTGGCATGATTTCCCGAACAATGTCCGACGACAGAGCTATATCATGCTCATTGTGATCGCGCGGCACGCCTGGCATGGGCTCGAATCCGTCGAAGATCAAGTCTCCAGGGATATCGGCAGTGTGATTCAAGTTTCCAAAACTGACCTGACGAGTTGGCCCGCTATGCGAAGCCACCAAATTCAAAGATCTGTTCGGGGAGGAAGACCTCACCCTGGACCGCATCGTTACCGATGATCGAAGGAGCCATCAGGCCTTACGGTGACGACACAGTGGAACTCTCAATGAAAGCACCAATGTCGGTGTCAAAATTGGAGGATCTCGGGTAGGGGGTCCCGAACTGTGCGTCTAAGGCGGATGGCAACAGGAGGCAGGGGACACGATGTTTACCCAGGTTCGGGCCCTGCTTGATTGATCTTGATGATATTAGTAGTACAAGAGTTGATCTACCACGAGATCGTAGAGGCTAAACCCTAGAAGCTAGCCTATGGTATGATTTTTGTTGTCCTACGGACTAAACCCTCCGGAGGGGGCTAGGGTTACATAGAGTCGGTTACAATGGGAGGAGATCTACATATCTGTATCGCCAAGCTTGCCTTCCACGCCAAGGAGAGTCCCATCCGGACACGAGACGAAGGCTTCAATCTGGTACCTTCATAGTCCAATAGTCCGGCCAAAGGATATAGTCCGTATGTCCGGATACCCCCTAATCCAGGACTCCCTCAGCGCCCATCCGAAGGTTCTCCGCTAAAGAGAAAGGAAAGGCCCCCCGCGATGATCCAGGGTCGCTTCCGCCGAAGAAGAGGTCGGTTCACCGTTGCGACGAAGCAGCGGTGCAGGTGGTGATGAGGCCTTGGTGCGAGCGGCCTCCTCCAGGGTATCCGCTACCCTTGTATGTCCGAGCCGAGGGCTCAGGAGGGCGAAGCAACGAGCGGCACCGCCCGCGTCGCGCCCGTGGTTGCCGCGTGACGGCTTTGCATGCCGTTGCTCCCGGAATCCACGCCGCGGATTCCTCGCATGAGCCGGTGCTATGGGCGCTGATGCCCCCAAGCTCTTGGATCCGCTTCCCGAGGTTCTTCTCCGACGTGATGCCGCCGAGGGGGCCTCTCGAGCTCTAGCTGCAGCATGCCGACTGCAACGCTCCGGCGACCGGAGCAGAGATCGAAGCGGTCCCCACGGGCAAGATCTTCATGACCCGTGGCTGGGCGAGGTTGCGCGGTTTTCCATGCGGAAGGCGCCCTCGCGGTCCACTTTGAGTACGACGGTGCCTCCACGCTCTTCTTCAAGGTCTTCGACACGGAGGGCCTCCGCTCGTGGCTACCCCAGCAGCAGCAGCCCCGGGGAGTCTAGCGATTCTCCTGAGCTTTACGAGACACCGGAGACGAGCTACGATAGCTACGTGCCCCCGAGCTCTCGTCGGGCTCGGAGCAGGGCCATGGCGTCTAGCCGCTGCCGCCGCTGATCTGGATGGGGTCGGCGCCGGCCTCCCGTGGCCCACTGTTGATGATGGCATCCGCCATGGGAGGGTGTAGATAGGATTCCTCTTAGTTCTCGTTTTTTGTTCCGTGCGAAGAATCATGAAGTACCCCGTGGGGTGTGTAAAGGGTCTGTAATGTCTTCTGTGTATGTATTCCTTGTTATGAAAATTTGCGAACGCATGTCCTGTTCAGGCTCGGTCTCCCCTTTCCAACCTCGCAATAGCTTGTTGCTCTACGCTAACAGGTCCCGGTCCCCAGGCAGGCTGTAGCCGTCGCTGGTATGCCAGGTCGCGTGCCGTGGTCAAGGCCAGGAGGTGAGCTGCCCGAGGTCTAGTAAGAGCCCCTGAGGCACGATGCTCAGGAGGTCCCCTTTAGTGCTCAAGCCGCCATGGTAAGGCAAGAAAGGGAGGCGACGTGGCCGCAATAGGGATGCAGCGAGCGCAAGCACCTAAGCTCCAACAACTAGCCAATCTGAACGTGAGACTTATCTTGCCGATTCCGAATCGATTCCTTGTGGTGCGCTAGGCCTCCATGCAACCATCCGCAGCGTAGCTAGGTGAGGCCCGTACGGGTCCTCCCCCTTCCAATGCTTTCCTTTGTGCTCTACGTCCTCAGGTCCCGGCCCTCGAGCGAGCTCAGCCGCCGCTGGTATGCCAGGTCGCGATGCCGTGGGCAAGGCCAGGGGTGAGGGCTGGAGAGGCAGTAAGATCTCCTGAGTGGCGATGCTCAGGGGCCCCCCTTTTAACGTGCAAGTGGATTACTTGGAAGAGGTGGGAGCTCGTGGTGCTGCCTGGTGCTATCCTCATGATATTCCTGCGATCCAGCACAAGGAGAAACACTGTTTTGCCGTTATGGTTGCCAGTCTGCCACTGGTTGCTCTGTGAGGAGATGAAGGCAATGAGGGCCTGATGAGGTGATGTGCGCGAGGCGTGCCGTGAGCCAGAGCTCGACCGCTCAGGTTTCTCGACGTGGCAGGGACGGACCCATGCACCAGCGCCGTGCCTGTGTGTGGAGGCTCCGTGGGAGGCGACGATCGAGCAGGTGGTAATTGGGCAGGTGACAATCATAGGCAGATTAAGCATGGGTAAATGCAGAAGATACATGCCACCGGGTCAGGCCCGAGCAGCTTGGGGATGATGCAGCCCGAGGGGCGCCCCCAATAGGGTAAGCTAAAGACATAAGAAAAGGATACACGCCACAGGGACGGACCCACGCGGCCTGGGAATAATGCAGCCCGAGGGGCGCTCCCTGCTAAACGAACTTGGAAAATGTCACCTGGTTCTGTTGACGAAGGAGGGTTGGGGCAGCTTAAGGTACACGGTGAAGGAATGGCTCCTCACGAGCCACCGGGGCCCTGAGCCTCGGGAGGCTCTCGGGGCTCAGGTGGTCCCCTGTCGACCGTCTCCACCTCTGCCAGGATGGCGTGGTGCCTGGCCTCCTGAGCCGCCAGGACATGCCGCATGTTGCGCTGATAGGCTAACGACACGCTCGGCAAGTCGAAGGGCATGCGAACGTAGTTGTGTGGTGGACCCTTGCAACAGCCCACGCGCGAAGGCCAGAAAAGCTCCTGAGATGCGGCCCTGTTGAGCCCTGGAACGTGGATGCAGACGCGCAGCCCGGCATCCTCGCCTAGATGGGAAGCTGCGCCTCGTGAGCGGTGGTCGCCGTGCATGGCCCTTGCGTCTTGCAGTTCCTGAGTTGTATGGCAGGCGGATGTGCGTGACGTAGAAGTCGATGAGCTCGGTGCGGTAGTTCTTGCGTTCTCCATAGGTGACAGGGAGGCGGACCTGCCCTATCGGTGTGGTGGAACCGTCGGTCACTCCTGAGAAAGGCTTGGTAGGCTGAAGCCGGTAAAAGGGCACTTGAAGGTTGTCAAATGTGTCAACGGACAGGACGTTGAGCCCTGCACTGCCGTCGATGAGGGTCTTGGTGACTTGTACATTGCTGATGACCGGTGAGCAAAGCATCAGGAGGGCGCCAATGGTGGCTGCGCACTTGAGCTGGTCTGATGAGTTGTAGGTGATGGCGCACTGGGACCACCTGAGCGGGCGCGTGGCCTCGAGCTTGGGGTGGACTGCATTCACTACACGAGCAAACTGTTTGAAGATGCGCTGCGAGGCTGGGCCCTGGGCTCCGTCCAAGATGCAGGCGATAGCGCGCGGCTCCTGGAAGCCCCCAGCCCCCTCATCCTGATGGTGGTCGTCGTTCCTTCTTGGCAGTGGTGGCACCGGGGGAAGACTGGTGTTGCCCTGGGGGCGATCCTCGTGAGGCTGGTCTCTCCAGGTGCCCTCGCGAGGATGATCCTGCCAGCGGTCCTCGCGAGGACGGTCGCGCCACTCGTGGCACGGGCCACGGTCGTCCTAGCGTTCGCCACCATGTCCTCCTCCTTGGCCATAGCCCCGGTCGCCGCGCTCGGGGCGTCGACCGAACCGTCCTTTGCGAATGGCTCTGAGCTCTTGACGGTCACTGGTGTTGTGGGTGTTCAGGTTGTCGAAGGTGCAGAACGGCCGGCTGTTCTTGGATGACTCGGGCTGATCTCTGCCTCGCTTGGTGTCGGGCTCCGCTGCGAGCACAGCTGCTTCCTTGCGCTTCACGTCCTTGGCCTTGGCCTTCTTCTCTTCTGCACCAACAGCTGGCAGCTCGAGGAGGGAAAGGCGCCCCTCCTTAGCTCTTGCGCACTTGGTTGCCAGGTTGAACAGCTCCTGAGATGTGCACAACTCCTCGTGGATAGCGAGCTCTTCCTTTATCTTGATGTCGCGGACACCATCGGAGAACGCGGAGATGATGGCCTCATCTGTCACCTTGGGGATCTTGAGGCGGGTGTTGTTGAAGCGCTGGATCTACTTCTGGAGGGTCTCTCCTGGTTGTTGTTTGATGCGGCGCAGGTCACCCGCGGCCGGCCGGCGATCGCGAGTGCCCTGGAAGTTGGTGACGAAGTGGTCGCGCATCTCGTCCCAGGAGGAGATCGAGCCTTGCAGTAGGTTAAGGAGCCAGGAGCGGGCACCATCCTTGAGAGCCATAGGGAACCAGTTCTCCATGACTTTCTCGTCGCCGTTGGCCGCTTCGATGCTCAGCTAATAGAGCTGCAGGAACTCCGCGGGGTCGAGGGTGCCGTCGTAGCGAGGAGGCAGATCCGGCTTGAACTTGCCCGGCCATGCGACGCTACACAGCTCGGGGGTGAAGGCGTGGCAGCCGGCCGTGGTCGCCGGGGCCCGTCTCGGAGGTGGAGCTTGGTCTTGATGAGGTCCGCGCTCCACCACCGCAGGGAGCGCGCGGTCTTGGCGAGGCGGTGCAGGGAGCGCATCTGCAGCTTCTTGCGGCCGAGGAATTTCTTGGCAACTTCTCTCTTCGCGTGCAGGCACCGGGAATGGTAGATCGCGCCATGGGGCCGCGCGCCTTGGCGCCAAGGCACAGTCTTGGGGCAGAGGCAGTGGAGGCGCTCCATGAGCCACGTCGCCCGTGGCTGGCGGAGGGCGAGGCAGAGAGAGGGACGGTGCCGGGGAGCCCCCTGCGGCACGGACGAGCTCGGCGACGCGGTCGAGCCAGTCCTCGTAGAGGTCGTCGACCGGGCGATAGCGCATGAGTTTGTTCACCATGAGGAGCGCGGCATGCGCGTCCATGGGAGCGCGACGTGTGTGGGACGAGGAAGCGGCCGGGGTCAGCAATGGAGTGGTGGTGCGGCCGTCCTGTCGCACCGTTGGGTGCAGCGAGGACGCTTGCTACTCGTTCCCCACCAGGCCGGTGGCGGCGGGCGAGGGAACGACGAGGTGGCCCACCGACGGGAGCCATCATAGCAATGCGGGCGGTGAGAGCGGCTGAGCGCTCAGCTCGAGCGCTGTGAGCATCCGCCATGGAGACAACGGGGCGACGGAGCGACAGGGCGCCGATCGATGGAAGGGAAGCTATGGCGCACCCCTACCTGGCGCGCCAAATGTTGGATCTGGGGTTCTGGCAAAACCCTTAAGGTTCGAAATCTAGGGTGCTTGCGAAGTTATTTCCCTCCTACCGATCTACGCCCTAGCTCGCTAAGATCTCGTGATGAACTCGACAAACTAGCAACACAAAGACACAAGATTTATACTGGTTTGGGCTGCCGTTGTGGTGTAACACCCTACTCCAGTGTGTGGTGGTGGATTGCCTCTTGGGCTGATGAAGAACAGTACAAAGGGAAGAACAACCACCTGAGGTTGAGGTGTTCTTGTGTTCGGTGTGGCTAAGGGTTGGCTCTCGATCAGATGAGACCAAGCTGCCTGCCCCTACTGTGGTGGCTAGTTCTACTTATATAGGCCCTGGTCCTCTCCCCAAATATTGAGCGGGAAGGGAGCCAACAATGGCGGGAAATTTTGAAAGGGGACAACTAGTACAAGCTATCCTGACAAAAGTGGTCTTCGCCTGCAAAAGGCTCTGGTGGTGACGCCGTCTTGGGCTCCATGGAGACCTCCGTCTTGCCGTCCTGCTAGTCTTCGGTCTCGTTGCACTTATATGGAAACCTTTGCTTGATGCCTCGGTACTCCGCGCCTGCGCTGGCCTCCTTAGCACCAAAGAGGAAACAAGGACGCTGCGCGCGCTGGCGCCCGCCTGGGTTTGATCGTCATGGCTCACGTCACGAGAGCCTCGCGAGGTTTGCCCCACCTTGATATCTCTGCTCCTCGTCAGCATGCCTGGCGAGGCCGCTCCTGAGGAGGTCTTGCACCGTCTGCCCCGTGAGGCTTGGCCTCTCGTGAGGGTCTTGAACGCCTTGTCGATGAAGATGGGTCGTACGGGCCTGCTAGCAAAGCCACGCCGTGGGCCACAGGCAGGCAAGTCTGGGGACCACCGTTCCCAGAACACCGACAACCACCTCTGCCCCAAGACTGTGCCTTGGCGCCAAGGCGCGCGGCTCCACGGTGCGATCCACCACGCCCGGTGCCCGCACATGAAGAGAGAAGCTACCAAGAAATTCCTCGGCCGCGAGAAGCTGCACCTGCGCTCCCCCGCGCCACCTCGCCAAGACCACGCGCTCCCTGCGGTGGTGGCGCGCGGACCTCATCAAGACCAAGCTCCACCTCCGAGACGGGCCCCGGCGACCACGGCCGGCTGCCGCGCCTTCACCCCTGAGCTGCGTAGTGTCGCCTGGTCGGGCAAGTTCAAGCCGGATCTGCCTCCTCGCTACGACGGCACCCTTGACCCCGCGGAGTTCTTGCAGCTCTACGAGCTAGGCATCGACGCGGCCAACGGCGACGAGAAAGTCATGGCGAACTGGTTCCCTATGGCTCTCAAGGATGGTGCCCGCTCCTGGCTCCTGAACCTGCCGCAAGGCTCGATCTCCTCCTGGGACGAGATGCGCGACCGCATTGTCACCAACTTCCAGGGCACTCGTGACCGCCCGCCGGTCGCGGGTGACCTGCGCCGCATCAAGCAACAACCAGGAGAGACCCTCCAGAAGTACATCCAGCGCTTCAACAACACCCGCCTCAACATCACCAAGGTGACAGGTGAGGCCATCATCTCCGCGTTCTCCGATGGTGTCCGCGACATCAAGATGAAGGAAGAGGTCGCTATCCACGAGGAGTTGTGCACATCTCAGGAGCTGTTCAACCTGGCAACCAAGTGCGCAAGAGCTGAGGAGGGGCGCCTTTCCCTCCTCGAGCTGCCAGCTGCCGGTGCAGAAGAGAAGAAGGCCAAGGCCAAGGACGTGAAGTGCAAGGAAGCAGTTGTGCTTGCAGCAGAGCCCGACACCAAGCGAGCCAGAGATCAGCCGGAGTCATCCAAGAACAGCCGGCCGTTCTGCGCCTTCCACAACCTGAACACCCACAACACCAGTGACTGTCAAGAGCTCAGAGCCATTCACGAAGGACGCTTCGGTCGACGCCCCGAGCGCAGCGACCGGGGCTACGGCCGAGGAGGAGGACGTGGTGGCGGACGCTGGGACGACCGTGGCCCGCGCCAGGTGTGGCGCCACCATCCTCGTTAGGTCCACTGGCAGGATCATCCTCGCGAAGGCGCCTGGAGAGACCAGCCTCGTGAGGATCGCCCTCAGGGCAACGCCGGTCTTCCCCCGCTGCCGCCACCACCAAGAAGGAACGACGACCACCATCAGGACGAGGGGTGTGGGGGCTTCCAGGAGCCGCGCGCTTTCGCCTGCATCTTGGGTGGAGCCCAGGCCCCAGCCTGACTGCGCATCTTCAAACAGTTCGCTCGTGATGTGAATGCAGTCCTCCCCAAGCTCGAGGCCATGCGCCCGCTCAGGTGGTCCCGGTGCGCCATCACCTTCAACTCGGCAGACCAGCTCAAGTGCGCAGCCACCACTGGCGCCCTCCCGATAATTTTCTCACCAGTCATCAGTAATGTGCAAGTTACCAAGACCATCATCGACAGCGGCACAGGGCTCAACGTCTTGTCCGTCGATACGTTCGACAATCTCCATGTCCCATATGACCAGCTTCAGCCTACCAAGCCTTTCTCAGAAGTGACCGACGGTTCCACCACGCTGATAGGGAAGGTCTGCCTCCCTGTCACCTTCAGAGAATGCAAGAATTACCGCACCGAGCTCATCGACTTCGACGCCGCGCACATCTGTCTGCCGTACAACGCCATCCTCGGGTATCCAGCCCTGGCAAAGTTCATGGCCGTCAACCACCACTGCTACAACGTCCTCACGATGCGAGGAAGCGGCGAAATCATTACGGTCCCATGTGAAGAGAGAGATGCGGTGTTTTCCCTCGAGCGTGTCTTCCAAGCTGCAGCAATCGACGACCCCGACAGCAAAGGTGAGGGCCCTCCTAAGTCCCTCCCGAAGAAGAAGAAGCAGCTGCACCGTGCAGGATCTCAGGAGGATGGTGTCATAACTGGAACCTCGACAGGATCAGCGCCCGCTCCAGGGGCACCTCCCTCCATCGCATAGGAAGGCGCGCCCGGTGCCCTCCTCGGGCAGGGCTCGGGGGCTCTTTTCTGGATGGCCTCAGACCTTGCCAACCTCACGAGGGAGGCGCTCGGGAACCACTTGGAGGCGTGCTTCGTGACACGTTTCCCTCAGGAGAATACAGGGCAAGGAGTTCCCACCACTAAGGAGTTCATCACCAAAACCACCCAGGAACTGCAATACGTAAGGGCCATTGAAAGCCCAAGTGCTCCCTAGGTGGTTTTGGTAATTAATGTCAACATATCTCTTGTTGGACTAACACTTTTATCTAGTATGTTTCAGATAAGTTCAACAATGGAGTGGCATGGACTAAAGGATGTGGGAACTCCTTCAAGATGCTAAGGACAAAGGATTGGCTAAAGCTTCAAGCTCAAGACTCCTTATTTTACATTTTAGTGATCCAAGATCACATTGAGTCTATAGGAAAAGCCAATACTATCAAGGAGGGATGATTTGTTGCTTAATGAGCCTCTTGCTTCATGTGCTTAGTGATATGCTCCAAAACCCTCAGCTACTTTCTCACATCCACATATGACCTAAACCTAAAGCCAAAATCGGTCTCACCGATTCTTCCTATCCGGCGCCACCGATTTCATATGTCATAGCCACTGCCACAAACCCTAGGCAAATCGGTTCTACCGATAGGGATCTCGGTCTCACCGAGATGGGATTGTAATCTCTCTGTGTATGTCAACTATCAAAATCGGTCTCACCGAGTTTGAGAATCGGTACTACCGAGATTACAATGCAAACTTTCTGGTTGACTTATTACCAAAATCGGTCCTACCGAGTTTGAGTAATCAGCCTCACCGAGTTTGCCTGACCAACTCTCTGTTTAGCTAATTACCAAAATCGGTCTCACCGAGTTTGTGTAATCGGTCTCACCGAGATTACGTTATGCCCTAACCCTAACCATATCTGTCCTACCGAGATGCAAGTCAGTCCCACCGAAAACCCTAACGGTCACTAGGTTTACTAAAATCGGTCTGACCGAGTTTTATTATTCGGTCCCACCGAGATTGATAAATTGTGTGTAACGGTTAGATTTTGTGTGGAAGCTATATATACCCCTCCACCACCTCTTCATTCGTGGAGAGAGCCATCAGACTGAACCTACACTTCTAGTATCCTATTTCTGAGAGAGAACTACCTACTCATGTGTTGAGGCCAAGATATTCCATTCCTACCATATGAATCTTGATCTCTAGCCTTCCCCAAGTTGCTTTCCACTCAAGTCTTCTTTCCACCAGATTCAAATCCTATGAGAGAGAGTTGAGTGTTGGGGAGACTATCATTTGAAGCACAAGAGCAAGGAGTTCATCATCAACACACCATTTGTTACTTCTTGGAGAGTGGTGTCTCCTAGATTGGCTAGGTGTCACTTGGGAGCCTCCGACAAGATTGTGGAGTTGAACCAAGGAGTTGTTAAGGGCAAGGAGATTGCGTACTTCGTGAAGATCTACCGCTAGTGAGGCAAGTCCTTCGTGGGCGATGGCCATGGTGGGGATAGACAAGGTTGCTACTTCGTGGACCCTTCGTGGGTGGAGCCCTCCGTGGACTCGCGCAACCGTTACCCTTTGTGGGTTGAAGTCTCCACCAACGTGGAAGAACGATAGCACCACCTATCGGAACCACGCCAAAAACATCCGTGTCTCCAATTGCATTTGATTTCTCCAAACCCTTCCCTTTACTTTCTTGCAAGTTGCATGCTTTACTTTTCACTGCTCATATACTCATTGCATGCTTGCTTGTTATGTATTGAAAAAGTTAAACTTGTGCCTAAACTCCACTTAAACTTTAATAAGGTTAAAAACTGCAACTTTGATACTTAGTGTCTAATCCCCCCCCTCTAGACACCTCTTATCAAGATTCTACAAGTGGTATCAGAGCTTTGGTCTCCATTGCCTTGGTTTAATCACCATTGGAGGAAGATGGATGAGTCTACTTTGGGGAGTCTTAGTCATAGAGTGCCTATTCTTGATGGAGAGTATTTTCATGAGTGGAAAAATGAAATGCTTGTAATTTTCAATCAATATCATTTGAACAAGTACATTGCTAGTCCTTGTGCTCCTCATGTTGATCCTATGCATCACACCCTTGATGAATCTATTGACATGACTAGGAATCTTAGAACTGTTAATCTTATCACTAGCGGCTTGCCTAGAAACTTGATTAGAATCTTGCCTACCTTTGAGTGTGCTACACTATATGGAAATTTCTTGAGGAACGCTTTCCAAATTATTCCTTGAAAAATCTAGATGCAATTATCTATAAGTCTATTGCTTTGAGTAAGATGAAGAAGACCAAGAAGAAGAACAAAGAAGAACAAGATGAAGAAGATGTTCAGCGAAGACCCAAGCAAAAGCTTTCACGAGTTCGAGCAATAATTTCTAAAGACCATCCCGTCGAGCAAATCTACAATTATATTCAACCGGGAGAATCACTCGCTCTAAAACTCGTTTAGCTAACTTTTGTGAAAACTATTCTTTCATCTCTAGAATTGAACCTATGAAGGTTGAAGAAGCATTGGAAGATCCGGATTGGATAAATGCTATGCATGAAGAGCTACACAACTTTGAGAGGAATCAAGTTTGGACATTAGTTGAGAAGCCCGACAACAACCACAACATCATCGGTACCAAATGGGTGTTTCACAACAAGCAAGATGAAGATGGACAAGTAGTACGCAACAAAGCACGTCTCGTCGCCCAAGGCTACACACAAGTCGAAGGTATGGACTATGGTGAGACTTATGCTCCCGTTGCTAGACTTGAGTCCATTCGCACCTTACTTGCCTATGCTAATCATCATGATATCACCTTGTACCAAATGGACATTAAAAGTTCTTTTCTAAATGGAGAAATAGAGGAGGAAGTTTATGTTAAGCAACCTCCCGGCTTTTTCAATCCTAAGAAACCCAATCATGTTTACAAACTTCACAAAGCTCTTTATGGTCTTAAACAAGCTCCTAGAGCATGGTATAAATGCTTGACCAAGTTTCTTCTTGAAAAGGCTTTGAAATTGGGAAAATTGATTCCACACTTTTTACTAAAAGGGTTAATGGAGAATTATTTGTATGCCAAATTTATGTTGATGATATCATATTTGGATCAACTAACCCTCATTTTAGTGAAAAGTTTGGGAAGCTAACGTCGGAGAAGTTTGAGATGTCTATGATGAGTGAACTCAAATTCTTTCTTGGGTTGCAAATCAAGCAAACTAAGGAAGGTACTTTTGTCTCTCAAACGAAGTACACTAAGGACTTATTCAAGAAGTTCAATATGCAAGAATGCAAAGGTATGTCTACAGCCATGCCTACTAGTGGACATCTTGACTTAACCAAAGATGATGAACCGGTTGATCAAAAGGTTTATCGCTCTATGATTGGTTCATTGTTATATCTATGTGCTTCATGTCCCAATATTATGCTAAGTGTGTGCATGTGTGCACGATATCAAGCCGCTCCTAAAGAATGTCATCTTAAGGCCGTGAAAAGGATAGTGAGATACTTAATCCATACACCAAATTTTGGCATTTGGTATCCTAAGAGGGCCTCTTTCGATCTTGTTGGCTACTCTAACTCGGACTATGCCGGCGACAAGGTTGATAGAAAGTCCACTTAGTACTTGTCAATTTCTTGGTAGATCTCTTGTGTCTTGGTCCTCCAAGAAACAAAACTCGGTATCCTTATCCACCTTTGCCGAAGTGGAATACATTGCCGCTGGTTCATGTTGTGCTCAATTACTTTGGATGACCCAAACTCTTAAAGATTATGGGATATATGTGAAACATGTTCCATTGCTTTGTGACAATGAAAGTGCTATCAAAATTGGTCATGATCCCATACAACATTCTCGAACTAAGCATATTGAAGTTCGTCATCATTTCATTCGAGATCATGTTGCTAAGGGTGACATTGATCTTAAGCATGTTCGCACCGAAAAGCAATTAGCGGATATATTCACTAAACCTCTTGATGAGAAAGTGTTTTGCAGGTTAAGAGGATAATTGAACATCATTGATGCTTCAAACTTGGAGTAGAAACTCCATTGGATACATGCAATACATGAGCTTATGCCTAATCCTTGATATCTCACCTATGATGGAAATCTTATGTCTTGGATATATTTGTATCTTGCATGTTATCCAACCCATGTAGGTACTTGGTTGAATCAAAATCCATGAGATTGTAAACCACTCATATCTTGAGCAATCTCTACATCACCAAGTCTCTACACAAGGTGGTTGGAGCCAAGGAAGCACAAAACCATTTAAACATATCCTTTTGATAAATTCTATGTTGAGCTTCATGATTGTCATTTTTGGATACACAAGTGCTCTTCCTTGCACGAACTAACCCATATAGGTAGATGGACTCAAATTCCAAGTGGTGCTCCAAAATCTTGATAAGCTACATCAACCTTGAGCAACCCACACAAGTTCAACTACAGGGACGACACCACCAGCCAAGGTATGTTATTCCATCTTAGAGAAGATTTACTCCAAGTCATGAGTTAAAGCAACTCGACAAGATGTGAATACATCAAGATGCTTAAACGAAAAATGGCAACCCCATTTTGAGCTTAAAAGATGACTATGAACTATGATCAAGTGATCTCACTTGACTCCTAAGTCAATATACTCTAACATAGGTGACTTTGTCGCCGGCCATCTCTAGATGAAGTTCTCTTGTGTTCTTTTCTGAGTTTTTGCATTTGACTCATGCATATGTGTTTCCCCTTTCAAAAAAAAACTTCATCTAGATCTCTTTCTGTTTGCTCTGCATTTTCTGTATTCCAATTCATTGCAAATCTTTCAGTAAATTCCTTGCAAATCTTTGTGAGATCGTATTAGTCAAGCGAGCTGAGGTGACAAGTGTTTTCTCTGCGATGAACTCGGTTACACCGATTTCTTATTTTCGGTCCAACCAAAAACTTTCGGTACCACCGAAGCATACCACTCGGTACCACCGATTTCACAACAGGAAAAACAGTTTGCCACTTATTCTGTGTTTCTTTTGATCCATCTCCACTAAATGAATCTTGTCCTCTACAAGCATCACATTTTTATCATTGCTTTAGGTTGTGACTCAAGGATCAAACCCATTCACGACAAATTCCAACGGGGGAGAGAGAGCTCAATTTTCTTTCAAGCCCTTCTTGGAAATTGATGTCAAAGGGGGAGAGAGAGATCACATCAAAGCTTATCATTTAGAGAGAGAGATCACATCTCAGAGGGAGAGAGAGATCCTTCAGGAGGAGAGAAAGATCTCCAGGGGGAGAGAATACTAGATAAAAGTATTTCTCAAGGATCCCAGATGCTTGGTGTTCAAGAGGAGAGATGCCACATGTCTTCTTGAGGGGAAAGACATGTTCATATGTGCTTATTTGCACTAGCTTGCATTAGCTCTGTTCATTTATATCTTTCAGCTCTGATTTTCTTTTCAGCTCTGATTTCCTGTTCCCTACCTTCTCCCAATATCCCATGCTAGATTCAGGGGGAGCAAGACATCTAAGGGAAAGAAATCATTCAAATTCATTGCATATCTTTACTCTTGGGGACATGTCAAATCCAATGTAGTACTTAGTACTCACTCTCAACATGTCATCCCAGTCTTGGTATTCTTGTGGTTTCTTTTGTTTGCTCTGGCTAGTAGGTGCATCTGTGTTATCTAACCTTGTTTACGATTTTCATTCCATCCTAAGCCAACTCAAGACTACAAGGTAAGTATATGCATCACAATCATGTGTATGAGGAATTCTTGCTGATGTACATACTGTTTGCAAGAAGGACTCATGGGCATGAAGGTATTTTCTTTAATATTCTTTCCTCTGATGCATATGGCAAAGATACATGTAACACATTGCCTACTCTATCATGGTTATGCTATCACATGCTTCTATATTCCATATTCACATGATTGCATACATATAGGGGGAGCCTATGCCTGTTACATGTCTTTCCAAAGCTTTACTTGTTATTCTTTATATCTGTATCTAAAGCTTTGATGTATGTTGTCATCAATTACCAAAAAGGGGGAGATTGAAAGCACAGGTGCTCCCTAGGTGGTTTTGGTAATTAATGTCAACATATCTCTTGTTGGACTAACACTTTTATCTAGTATGTTTCAGATAAGTTCAACAATGGAGTGGCATGGACTAAAGGATGTGGGAACTCCTTCAAGATGCTAAGGACAAAGGATTGGCTAAAGCTTCAAGCTCAAGACTCCTTATTTTACATTTTAGTGATCCAAGATCACATTGAGTCTATAGGAAAATCCAATACTATCAAGGAGGGATGAGGTGTTGCTTAATGAGCCTCTTGCTTCATGTGCTTAGTGATATACTCCAAAACCCTCAGCTACTTTCTCACATCCACATATGACCTAAACCTAAAGCCAAAATCGGTCTCACCGATTCTTCCTATCCGGCGCCACCGATTTCATATGTCATAGCCACTGCCACAAACCCTAGGCAAATCGGTTCTACAGATAGGGATCTCGGTCTCATCGAGATGGGATTGTAATCTCTCTGTGTATGTCCACTATCAAAATCGGTCTCACCGAGTTTGAGAATCGGTACTACCGAGATTACAATGCAAACTTTCTGGTTGACTTATTACCTCGGTCCTACCGAGTTTGAGTAATCGGCCTCACCGAGTTTGCCTGACCAACTCTCTGTTTAGCTAATTACCAAAATCGGTCTCACCGAGTTTGTGTAATCGGTCTCACAGAGATTATGTTATGCCCTAACCCTAACCATATCGGTCCTACCGAGATGCAAGTCAGTCCCACCGAAAACCCTAACGGTCACTAGGTTTACTAAAATCGGTTTGACCGAGTTTTATTATTCGGTCCCACCGAGATTGATAAATTGTGTGTAACGGTTAGATTTTGTGTGGAAGCTATATATACCCCTCCACCTCCTCTTCATTCGTGGAGAGAGCCATCGGTGAACCTACACTTCTAGTATCCTATTTCCGAGAGAGAACTACCTACTCATGTGTTGAGGCCAAGATATTCCATTCCTACCATATGAATCTTGATCTCTAGCCTTCCCCAAGTTGCTTTCCACTCAAGTCTTCTTTCCACCAGATTCAAATTCTATGAGAGAGAGTTGAGTGTTGGGGAGACTATCATTTGAAGCACAAGAGCAAGGAGTTCATCATCAACACACCATTTGTTACTTCTTGGAGAGTGGTGTCTCCTAGATTGGCTAGGTGTCACTTGGGAGCCTCCGACAAGATTTTGGAGTTGAACCAAGGAGTTTGTAAGGGCAAGGAGATCGCCTACTTCATGAAGATCTACCGCTAGTGAGGCAAGTCCTTTGTGGGCGACGACCATGGTGGGATAGACAAAGTTGCTACTTCGTGGACCCTTTGTGGGTGGAGCCCTCCGTGGACTCGCGCAACCGTTACCCTTCGTGGGTTGAAGTCTCCACCAACGTGGAAGTACGATAGCACCACCTATCGGAACCACGCCTAAAACATCCGTGTCTCCAATTGCGTTTGATTTCTCCAAACCCTTCCCTTTACTTTCTTGCAAGTTGCTTGCTTTACTTTTCGCTGCTCATATACTCAATGCATGCTTGCTTGTTATGTATTGAAAAAGTTAAACTTGCGCCTAAACTCCACTTAAACTTTAATAAGGTTAAAAACTGCAACTTTGGTACTTAGTGTCTAATCCCCCCCCCCTCTAGACACCTCTTCTCAAGATCCTACAGCCATGCGCGGCGTCCGCCGCGCACGAGGTGCAGCTCCCCATCCAGGCGAGGATGCTGGGTTGCGCGTCTGCATCGATGTTCCAGGGCTCAACAGGGCCGCATCTCAGGAGCTTTTCTGGCCTTCGAGCATGGGCCGTTGCGAGGGTCCACCACACAGCTACGTTTGCATGCCCTTCAGCTTGCCGAGCGTGTCGTCAGCCTATCAGCGCAACATGCGGCATGTCCTGGCGGCTCAGGAGGCCAAGCACCACGCCATCCTGGTAGAGGTGGAGACGATCCACATGGAACCACCTGAGCCCCCAGAGCCTCCCGAGGAGCCATTCCTTCGCTGCGTACCTTCAGCTGCCCCAACTCTCCTTCGTCAACAGAACCAGGTGACATTTTCCAAGTTCGTTTAGCTGGGAGCGCCCCTCGGGCTGCATTATTCCCAGGCCGCGTGGGTCCGTCCCTGTGGCGTGTATCCTTTTCTTATTTCTTTAGTTTACCCAGTTGGGGGCGCCCCTTGGGCTGCATCATCCCCAAGCCGCTCGGGCCTGACCCGGTGGCATGTATCTTCTACATTTACCCAAGTTGATTTTCCTTCCATGCTTAATCTGCCTATGATTGTCACCTACCCGATTACCACCTGCTCAATCGTCGCCTCCCACGGAGCCTCCACCCACAGGCACGGTGCTGGTGCATGGGTCCGTCCCTGCCATGTCGACAAACCTGAGCAGTCGAGCTCTGGCTCGTGGCACGCCCCATGCACGTCACCTCATCAGGCCCCCAGTGCCTTCATCTCCTCATAGAGCAACCAGTGGCAGACTGGCAACCATAATGGCAAAACCGTGTTTCTCCTTGTGCTGGCTCGCAGGAATATCACGAGGATAGCACTAGGCGGCACCGCGAGCTCCCACCTCTTCCAAGTAATCCACTTGCACGTTAAAAGGGGGCTCCTCAGCATCGCGACTCAGGAGCTCTTACTGGCTCTCCAGCTCTCACCCCCTGGCCTTGCCCATGGCATCACGACACAGCATACCGGTGGCCGAGCTTCGCCGAGGGCGGGACACGAGGACGAGAGCACGAAGGAAAGCATTGGAAGGGGGAGGACCCGTATGGGCCTCACCTAGCTACGCTCCGGATGGTTGTGTGCAGGCCTAGCACACCACAAGGAATCGACTCGGAATCGGCAAGATAAGTCTCGCGTTCAGATTGGCTAGTTGTTGGAGCTTAGGTGCTTGCGCTCGCCACATCCCTGTTGCGGCCACGTCGCCTCCCTTTCTTGCCTTACCATGGCTGCTTGAGCGCTAAAGGGGACCTCCTGAGCATCGCGCCTCAGGGGCTCTTACTGGACCTCGGGCCGCTCACCTCCTGGCCTTGACCACGGCACGCGACCTGGCATACCAGCGAAGGCTGCAGCCTGCCTGGGGACCGGGACCTGTCAGTGTAGAGCAACAAGCTATTGCGAGGTTGGAAAGGGGAGATCGAGCCTGAACAGGACATGCGTTCGCAAATTCTCATAACAGGGAATACATACGCAAAAGACATTACATACCCTTTACACACCCCCACGGGGTACTTCATGATTCTTCGCGGGGAACAAAAAATGAGAACTAATAGGAATCCTATCTACACCCTCCCATGGCGGACGCCATCCAGATCAGCGGCGGCGGCGGCTGGAGGCCGCGGCCCTACTCCGAGCCCGGCGAGAGCTCGGGGGCACATAGCTATCATCGCTCGTCTCCGGAGTCTCGTAAAGCTCAGGAGAATCGCTAGACTTCCAGGGGCTGCTGCTGCTGGAGTAGCCACGAAGCGAGCAGCGTCGACTGGTGCTCCCTCCGAGGCAACACTCGGTAGCGGCCTTCCGTGTTGAAGACCTTGAAGAAGAGCGTGGAGGCGCCGTCATACTCAAAGTGGATCGCGAGGGCGCCTTCCGCACGGCAAACCCACGCAGCCTCGCCCCAGCCATGGGTCATGAAGATCTTGCCCGTGGGGACCGCTTGGATCTCTGCTCCGGTCGCTGGAGCGTTGCAGTCGGCATGCTGCAGCTAGAGCTCGAGAGGCCCCCTCGGCAGCATCACGTCAGAGAAGAACCGCGGGAAGCGGATCCAAGAGCTTGGGGGCATCGGCGCAAATAGCACCATCTCGCGCGAGGAATCCGTGGCATGGATTCCGGAAGCAACATCACGCATCGTCGTCACGCGGCGACCACGAGCGCAACACGGGCGGCGCCGCTCGTCGCTCCGCCCTCCTGAGCCCTTGGCTCGGGCATACAAGGGTAGCGGATACCATGGAGGAAGCCGCTTGCACCAAGGCCTCGTCACCACCTGCATCGCTTCTTCATCGCGATGGTGAACCGGCCTCTTCTTCGGTGGAAGCGGCCCTGGATCATCGCGGGGGGCCTTTCCTTTCTCTTCAATGGAGAACCTTCGGATGGGCGCCATTGCTGCTAGCGGTGGAGCAAGGAGGAAGAAGCGAGTGAACCGAGTAGAGATGGGCGACGGGGGCTCCGCCCCCCCTCCCATTTATAGCGAAAGAAGGCCAGCCGGCGCCTCCCACGATCACAGATAATGATGGTTTTCCTTGCATGTCGCAGGGATTTGTCAAGTCGAGCAGTTGCCGAGGCAGCATGGGGAAGTGGAGACGCCCACGTCCAATCAACCGCCACGCGTTGACAAAGGCCACATGCTTTTGGGGCCCGCGACACTATGCGCTTGGCCTTTGGCTTCGCCTCGAAGCCAAGCCCGAGCGCACCTTGGGCCCGGGGGCTACTATCAGTGTTCTGGGAACGGGTTTCCCCAGACATGACTGCCTGTGGCCCACGGTGTGGCTTTGCTAGCAAGCCTGTATGGCCCACCTTCATCGACAAGGCATTCAAGACCCTCGCGAGGGGCCAAGCCTCGCGAGGCGGACGATGCAGGACCTCCTCAGGACCGGCCTCTCCAGGCAAGCTCGCGAGGAGCGGAGATATAAAGGCGGGGCAAACCTTACGAGGCTCTCGTCACGTGAGCCATGACGATCGATCCCAGGCGGGCGCCAGCGCGCACAGCGTCCTTGTTTCCTCTTTGGTGCTAAGGAGGCAGGTGCACGCGCGGAGTACCGAGGCATCAAGCAAAGGTTTCCATATCGGTGCAACGATATTGAAGACTAGCAGGACGGCAAGACGGAGGTCACCATGGAGCCCAAGACGGCGTCACCACCAGAGCCTTTTGCAGGCGAAGACCACTTTTGTCAGGATAGCTTGTCCTAGCTGTCCCCCTTCAAAATTGCCCGCCGTTGTTGGCTCCCTTCCTGCTGAATATTTGGGAAGAGGACCAGGGCCTATATAAGTAGAACTAGCCACCACAGTAGGGAGGGGCAGACCTGATCTCATCAAATCCAAGGCCAATCCATAGCCACACACCAAATACAAGAACACCTCAACCTCAGGAGGCTGTTCTTCCCCTTGTACTTGTTGGGATCTACGGTAGGGTGCGTCGATTGCAAATTAAAATTTTCCTACGCGCAGAACATCCAGGTACATGCTACGGGAGATGGATCACAGTTCATTACCACTACACGCGCAGTGCCGTGCAGCTGAAGAAGAGTTGGGGCAGCGCGTCCGCGTGGATCGTCTCCTCCTCGTCCGATCTCCCTCGAACAGTCGGTCGTCCGATCCCACATACGAGTTCGCTGGAGCGGCGTAAGTGCACCGCCTCTAACTGTATCCGCGCGTGCAGGAGGAACATCGTGCGGCGGACTGCTAGGTCCGATCACACAGTTGTCGGCGAGTGGAGGTGGCTATTCGCAACACATGCAAACCGTAGTCGCAGCCAAAGCGATCAACCCCATGAGTGTGCCGCACCTCCACTTTATATAGGCGTTCGTCGCAGGCTCAACACTTGGGCCTTGCATGGACCCTAAAGCCCAAAGTATACTCGGTCATGTTCCTAGTCCAGTTCGGATCACATTCGACCAGTGTCCTACGAACCGACCTCGTAGGTTCCTTCCCTTAAGCGCGCGGCCCCTTAGGTTCAAGTCGGCTTGGTCACAGTTCGGATCACCTCCGACCTGCACGGTTGGTAGCGGCCTCTAGCAAGGCGTGCCGACCACCAAGCAGACTATGAAGCTGGTTAGGTGAACCTGTACAACGTGTCACACTTCTGTTCCCTTTGCCACATGATATATGTTGTCGGGCGCAAGGCGAGACTGTCATCCTTATGCTAGCCCGACCTCTTTCTCGTTCCAGTGATTCCGACCACTATCTGGATTATCTCAAAATCCTTGTTGCATGGCCATGCTTATCCTGGTCAGATCATACGAGGGGCCCAGAGTATATCTCTCTTGATCGGAGGGGCAAATCCCATCTTGCTCGACCATGTCTCGCAGCATGGGACTGGACAAGCCCGAAACCTACCTTTGTAACTACCCGGTCACGGAGTAGCGTTTGGTCGGCCCAAAGCAAGTCTATCACCATCTCGAGTACATGCGTTAGCTCAGGTCTTAGGACATAGAACGTATGTTGTACTAGAGACTCACTGATGACATATCATTGCGTCTCATAGTTGGGTCTGTCCGATTCGGACCTTATCTTGACTCGGATCCGAATACGTCGAATCCGACCAGACCTTTCCAAGTCCATATTATCCGGTTAGCATCCAATGCTCCATGGCTAGTGAGACCAAGTCATCGACCGTGTCATATGCCAGTCTAGTCGGCTGCGCGTCCACACAGCCCTTTCGACTAGGGACCTTTTAGGACAGTCATCATAAAATGCATAGTCCCACAAACAAGTCACATACTTGCTGATACACATCATTGATAATGTCCAAGGACTATCTTTATTTATAAACACATAGGAAATATCATCATACATGATTGCCTCTAGGGCATATCTCCAACAGTCTCCCACTTGCACTAGAGTCAATCAAATAGACATCGAATGCCCATAGCTCTAACGTGTCCCTCATGCTTGGGTTGTGGAAGCGGCTCAGTCAACGGATCTGCAACATTTGCATCTGTGTGAATCTTGCATAACTCTACATCACCATTCTTTACGATCTTTCTTATCGGGTGATAATTCCGGTCTATGTGTCTGACCTTGTGGTGATTCCTCGGCTCCTTGGCTTGTGCGATGGCACCAGAATTATCACAATAAAGGTCCAACGGTTTCACCGAGGCTGGGAAAACACCAAGATCATCCAGAAAATGCCGGATCCAAACACCTTCCTTTGCAGCTTCACAAGCCGCAATGTATTAAACTCTGTGGTAGAATCGCCACCATATCCTGCTTGGAACTCATCCGATTAATCGCTCCTCCATTCAGGGCGTACGAATCCGGACTGTGATCGACAATCATCTCTGCCGGTTTGGAAACTAGCATCAACGTAACCCCTTACGACGAGCTCTTCCTCACCTTCATAAACTAGGAACATCTCTTTAGTCCTTTTCGTGTACTTCAAAATAGTCTTTACCGCTGCCCAGTGACTCTCACCTGGGTTGGCCTGGTATCTACTTGTTAGGCTTATTGCAAAAGCAACATTAGGCCTTGTACATATCATGGCATACATGATGGATCCGATTGCCGAGGCATACGGAATCCTACTCATCCTGCTTTGCTCATCAGATGTCGAAGGACTCCGAGTCTCGCTTAGCCTTATACCATGTGAGAGTGGCAAGAACCCTTTCTTCGCCTCACTCATGTTGAACCGCTTCAACACTTTGTCTATGTACGTGCTCTGGCTTAGGCCAAGCAGCCTCCTCGATCTATCTCTATAGATCTTAATGCCTAAAATATAGACTGCCTCACCAAGGTCCTTCATCGAAAACTTGACATTCAATGATCCCTTGACCGAGTTTAGCATCAAAACATCATTTCCGATCAGTAGTATGTCGTCCACATACAAGATCAAAAGCACTATCGAGCTCCCACTTAACTTCTTGTATAAACAAGAGTCCTCTTTGCTTTTGATGAAACCGAGACCAGTGACGACCTCATCAAAACGAATGTTCCAACTCCGAGATGCTTGCTTCAACCCATAAATGGATCTCTTGAGCTTGCATACCTTACTAGTGCTAGTCGGATCGACAAAACCCTCGGGCTGTATCATATACACGTCCTCGGTTAAATTTCCGTGAAGGAAAGCTGTTTTGATATCCATCTGCCATATCTCGTAATCAAAATATGCAGCTATAGCTAGTATGATCCTCACCGACTTCAGCATCGCTACCGGCGAGTAAGTCTCGTCGTAGTCAATTCCTTGAACTTGTCCATAACCTTTAGCGACAAGCCGAGCTTTGTGGATCTAAACATTTCCATCCACATCGGTTTTCTTCTTAAAGACCCATTTGCAACCAATGGCAGTTACACCAGGTGGCGGATCAACCAAGTCCCAGACTTGATTCTCATCCATGGACTTTAACTCGGATCTCATGGCCTCCAGCCATGCCTTGGAATCTGGGCTCACCATCGCTTCCGCATATGTGGCCGGCTCGTCGCTTTCTAGCAACAATACATCACGCACTCTGCGCAATTTTCCGACCTCCGTGGTTCCGGTGCCGCTTCCACTACAGGTTCCCTGTCTGACTCCGGTACGATCTCATCACCAGCCGAGCCGTTCCCGAGTGGTCCTCGAATTTCTTCGAGTCGAACCGTCCTCCCACTGGCCTCCCGACCGAGAAACTCTTTCTCAAGGAAAATCCCGTTCCGAGCAACAAACACTTTGTTCTCTTCCCGGTTGTAGAAGCTATATCCCAAGGTTTCCCTCGGATATCCCACGAATATGCATTTATCCGAATTAGGTGTAAGCTTGTCTGACATAAGTCACTTGAAAAATGCTTCACAACCCCAAATCTTTCGAAAACACAAACTGGGACTCTTCCCGGTCCACATCTCATGTGGTGTCTTGTCTACGGATTTTGATGGTACCCTGTTAAGTGTGAAAGCTGTTGTTTCTAAAGCATATCCCCAGAATGACAAGGGTAAATCCGATTTGCTCATCATAGATCGGATCATGTCCAACAAGGTCCTATTCCTCCGTTCCTACACGCTGTTTCTCTGTGGCGTACCCGAAGGTGTGAGCTGAGGTACTATACCTCGACTTTTCAGATGATCATCAAACTCCTGGCTCATGTACTCACCTCCACGATCAGATCACAGAAGCTTTATAGTCTTGCCGAGCTGATTCTCAACCTCGTTCTAAAACTCTTTGAACTTTTCAAAAGTCTCCAACTTGTGCCTCATCAATTAGATATATCCATATCTACTCAAGTTGTCGGTAAACGTCACGAAGTACTGATAGCCACCTCTGGCAGTTGTGCTCATTGGACCACACACATCAATGTGTATAAGCTCCAACAACTTGGGCGCCCTCTAGCAACTCTTTACGAAAGGAGACTTAGTCATCTTGCCTAGCAAGCATGATTCAGATGTCTCGAACGACCCGAAGTCGGACTAAGTTAGGAGCCCATCATCATGGAGCTTCTTCATGCGTTTCAGACTAATGTGTCCAAGTCGGCAATGCCAGAAGTATGTTGGATTTATCTCATTAGGCTTATGCCTCTTGACATTCACGTTATAGACCGGTTCCCGTTCTAGATTCAATATAAATAGCCCATCAACAATGGGTGCAATGCCGTGGAACATACCATTCAAAAATATCGAACAACCATTGTCCTTTAAATTGAATTCATAACCTTGACTCATCAAATATGAGGCAGAAATAATGTTCTGACTAAGTGCAGGAATGTAATAACAATTATTCAATTCCATTATGAATCCGGAAGGAAGTTGGAGCTGCATCGTGCCGACCTCCAACACAGCAACTCTTGCTTTGTTGCCGACCCTGATGTCAATCTCCCCTTGTGCCACCGCCTAGTTCTTACCATCCCCTGCATCGAGTTGCAAATATGAACAACCGATCCGGTATCAAATACCCAAGAGCTACTAGGTATGTCAGCAAGGTAAATGTCTATAACATATGGAACAAGTGTACCTTTGCCTGAAGAAGCATTCCCGGCCTTCTTGCCATGCTCTGCAAGCCACTTGCTACAGTTCCTCTTCGAGTGACCGGTCTCCTTGCAGTGAAAGCAAACGGTCTTCGAGTCCGGTCCAGACTTCGGCATAGCGGCGGAGGTTACCGTCTCCGTGCCCTTTGCCTTAGCCTCTTTCTTGGACCAACTCTTCTTGAACTTAGCCGATTTCTGCACCATCAACACTTGATGCGTGCCTTTCTTAATATCCTGCTCTGCCACCTTGAGCATCCCATGCAATTCAGTGAGCTTCTTATCCATGCCATGTATATGATAGTTTGAGATGAACATCCCATAGCTGGGCGGAAGAGAACCCATAACAACATTAGTAGCCAGCTCATCCAAGAGCGGGAAGCCCAAACGATCCATAGCTTGCACATATCTGATCATCTTGATCACATGTGGGCTCATAGGATCACCTTCCTTCAGCTTGCAATCCATCAAGGATCACCAGACGTTGAACCTTTCGGTCCTAGCCTGTGTCTGAAACATGCTCTTGAACTCTCGATCATATCGTAAGCCTCAACATTTTCGAAATGTTGTTGCAAATCGGGCTCCATACAAGCCAGCATCAGACAATTGATCTCCGTTGATTCATCAACGAGTTTACGTAGGCATTTTTAGCTGTGGCACTAGCATTATCAGCAGGTTCCTCTGGAAGTGGATCCTCTAGAACATGTTCCTATTTATCGTGCTTGAGAACAATTCTCAGATTTCTATACCAGGTGGTAAAGTTTGTTCCATTCAGTTTATCCTTTTCCAAAATTGATTTCAATGCAAAGTTGGGTTGAGCAGGTGGTGCCATTGATCTACAAATGTAAAATATGCAATCACTAAGCAATGTGTTTATATAGAGTAATTCTAGCCTAAACAGAAATACTCCCACTCAAGTCAAGATCCTCCGCAAACTCTCGGTGATTCAGATCCGACTAGCGCATGCGACTAGTGAGCTTTAGCATCACTGCTAGCCAACATACCTATCCGGTAAGCAACTCCTTGCTAATCGTATCTCTATACGACTCCTGTCGGTTGGGAAGGTATCTCATACCCCGGCTCCCAACCTTCTTTGCCACAAGGCCCAAAACTGTTTTGATAGCCTTGTCAAGTTAACCTGATGCAGTGCATGTCCGTGTCCGACACGAACCCTTCAGTTCAAGGACATCCAGCAGCACCCCAAATTTATGAGCCCACTACTAGACGTACTTGACGTGCGAAGGTGCAACATCGGGGATGGCAATTCGCTTGATATTCATGAGGGATCATTCTATCATTCTAACATGCATAGAAACAAAGAAGCATAACAATCACAAATATAAAACATATTGTGAAATAGTATGGCTCCTTCATGGACGTTCTTCCAGGTCGGCTTCGACTCCGATGACCATCTACGAACTCCATCTTGTTTGTCACGCCGGGATGCCAAGCCGCCAACCTGATCTCTATTATCCAACTACTACAACTAGTAATGAATTTACATAGAGTCACAAGTCGACACGCATGTCGTTATACAATATAATGACAGCACTTTGGCTCCTGCCGGCTGACAAACATGACACACAGGCCACGTATAAATTACACACATGCATCACATACACATGAGCCATACTATTCACATCAAACCTGCAAAACAAAGTTATGCATAGAATCGCATTCTACCGGTTTGTGTGTCGGGTACGAAATACACGGCGCTACGCACACGGCGGTCACAGATCACATGGCGGGTACGAAATACACGAGGCTACGTTTTCGGAAATCACAGATCACATCTGAACTCCGTTCACGCCGAATTTTCTGATCTGACCGATCTTATCGATCATCGCGAATCCGATTCGGATTTACGTTTCACTGTTAACCCCGATGGTGGATGACCGACCGGTAGGGGTAGATCGTGTCACGACCTCATCGATCCTGATTTAAAGAAAACATAGCCTCAACGATCCCCATGTGCAGTTGATCACATCAACCGTCCACATAGCCGATCTCTTCAAGGACAACAGATCTCATCTGCCGCCTCCGCATATCTAATATGCATACGATCTGAATCCAAATCCTATAGCAGAGGCTCTGATACCACTGTTGGGTTCTTCGGTAGGGTACGTCGACTGCAAATTAAAATTTTCCTACGCACAGAACATCCAGGAACATGCTACGGGAGATGGATCACAGTTCGTTACCACTAGACGCCAAGCGTCGCGTGCAGCGGAAGAAGAGTTGGGGCAGCGCGTCCGCGTGGATCGTCTCCCCCTCGTCCGATCTCCCTCGAACAGCCGGTCGTCCGATCCCACGTACGAGTTCGCCGGAGCGGCGCAAGTGCATCACCTCTAATGGTATTCGCGCGTGCAGGAGGAACACCGTGCGGCGGACTGCTAGGTCCGATCACACAGTCGGCGGCGAGTGGAGGTGGCTATTCACAACACATGCAAACCCTAGTCGCAACCAAAGCGATCAACCCCATGAGTGTGCCGCACCTCCACTTTATATAGGCGTTCGTCGCAGGCTCAACACTTGGGCCTTGCACGGACCCTAAAGCCCAAAGTCTACTCGGTCACGTTCCTAGTCCAGTTCGGTTCACATCCGACCAGTTTCCTACGAACCGACCTCGTAGGTTCCTTCCCTTAAGCGCGCGACCCCTTAGGTTCAAGTCGGCTTGGTCACAGTTCGGATCACCTCGACACCTTGCGGTTGGTAGCGGCCTCTAGCAAGGCGTGCCGACCACCAAGCATACTATGAAGCTGGTTAGGCGAACCTGTACAACGTGTCACACTTCTGTTCCCTTTGCCACACGATATATGTTGTCGGGCTCAAGGCGAGACTGTCATCCTTGTGCTAGCCCGACCTCTTTCTCGTTCCAGTGATTCCGACCACTATCCGGATTATCTCATAATCCTTGTTGCATGGCCATGCTTATCCTGGTCGGATCATACGAGGGGCCCAGAGTATATCTCTCCTGATCGGAGGGGCAAATCCCATCTTGCTCGACCATGTCTCACACCATGGGACTGGACAAGCCCGAAACCTACCTTTGTAACTAGCTAGTCACGGAGTAGCGTTTGGTCATATGCATCCAATGCTCCATGGCTAGTGAGACCAAGCCATCGACCGTGTCATATGCCAGTCTAGTCGGCTGCGCGTCCACACAGCCCTTTCGACTAGGGACCTTTTAGGACAGTCATCATACAGTGCATAGTCCCACAAACAAATCACATACTTGCTGATACACATCATTGATAATGTCCAAGGACTATCTTTATTTATAAACACATAGGAAATATCATCATACATGATTGCCTCTAGGGCATATCTCCAACAGTACTGTTCATCATCAGCCCAAGAGGCAATCCTCCACCACCACACTGGAGTAGGGTATTACACCACAACGGTGGCCTGAACCAGTATAAATCATGTGTCTTTGTGTTGCTAGTTCGTCGTGTTCATCCGCGAGATCTTAGCGAGCTAGGGCGTGGATCGGTAGGAGGGAAAGAACTTCGCGCGTACCCCAGTGTTCGAACCTTAAGGGTTTTGCCGGAACCCCAGATCCGACAGTCATGTTACTTGACCATGACGAACCTACGAACTATGAGGAAGCGATGATGATCCCAAATTCCGCGAAATGGCTTGAGGCCATGAAATCTGGGATGGGATCCATGTATGAGAACAAAGTGTGGACTTTGGTTGACTTGCCCGATGATCGGCAAGCCATCGAGAATAAATGGATCTTCAAGAAGAAGACTGACGCTGATGGTAATGTTACTGTCTACAATGCTCGACTTGTTGCGAAAGGTTTTCAACAAGTTCAAGGAGTTGACTACAATGAGACATTCTCACCCGTAGCGATGCTTAAGTCCGTCCGTATCATGTTGGCAAATGGATGTAAAGACTGGATTCCTGAATGGATTTCTGGAAGAAGAGTTGTATATGATGCAACCTGAAGGTTTTATCGATCCAAAGGATGCTAACAAAGTATGAAATCTCTAGGATCCATTTATGGGCTAGTGCAAGCATCTCGGAGTTGGAATAAACGTTTTGATAGTGTGATCAAAGCATATGGTTTTATACAGACTTTTGGAGAAGCCTGTATTTACAAGAAAGTGAGTGGGAGCTCTGTACCATTTCTCATATTATATGTGGATGACATATTGTTGATTGGAGATTATATAGAATTTCTGGATAGCATAAAAGGATACTTGAATAAGAGTTTTTCAATGAAAGACCTCAGTGAAGCTGCTAATATATTGGGCATTAAGATCTATAGAGATAGATCAAGACGCTTAATTGGACTTTCACAGAGCACATACCTTGACAAAGTTTTGAAGAATTTTAAAATGGATCAAGCAAAGAAAGGATTCTTACCTGTGTTACAAGGTGTGAAGTTGAGTCAGACTCAATTCCCGACCACTGCAAAAAATAGAAAGAGAATGAGAATTCATTCCCTATGCCTCAGTCATAGGTTCTATAAAGTATGCTATGTTGTGTACTAGACCTATTGTGTACCTCACCATAAGTTTGGCAAGAGGGTACAATAGTGATCCAGGAGTGGACCACTGGACAGCGGTCAAAAATATCCTTAGTGGAATAAGGAAATGTTTCTCGGTTATGGAAGTGACAAAGAGTTCGTCGTAAAGAGTTACGTCGATGCAAGCTTTGAAGCCGATTTGGATGGCTCTAAGTCTCGATCTAGATACATATTAAAAGTGGGAGCAATTAGCTAGAGTAGCTCCATGCAAAGCATTATAGACATAGAAAATTTGCAAAATACATACGACTCTGAATGTGGCAGACCCGTTGACTAAATTTCTCTCACAAGCAAAACATGATCACTCTTTGGGTGTTAATCACATAGATATGTGAACTAGATTATTGACTCTAGTAAACCCTTTGGGTGTTAGTCACATGGAGATGTGAACTAATCATATAAAGATGTGAACTATTGGTGTTAAATCACATGACGATGTGAACTAGATTATTGACTCTAGTGCAAGTGGGAGACTGAAGGTAATATGCCCTAGAGGCAATAATAAAGTTGTTATTTATATTTCCTTATATCATGATAAATGTTTATTATTCATGCTAGAATTGTATTAACAGGAAACTTAGTACATGTGTGAATACATAGACAAACAGAGCATCACTAGTATGCCTCTACTTGACTAGCTCGTTAATCAAAGATGGTTAAGTTTCCTAGCCATGGACAAAGAGTTGTCATTTGATGAGCGGGATCACATCATTAGAGAATGATGTGATTGACTTGACCCATCCGTTAGCTTAGCACGGTGATCATTACAGTTTCATTGCTACTTCTTTCTTCATGACTTATACATGTTGCTCAGACTATGAGATTATGCAACTCCCAAATACCGGAGGAACACCTTGTGTGCTATCAAACGTCACAACGTAACTGGGTAATTATAAAGATGCTCTACAGGTGTCTCCGATGGTGTTTATTGAGTTGGCATAGATCAAGATTAGGATTTGTCACTCCGTGTATCGGAGAGGTATCTCTGGGCCCTCTCGGTAATGCACATCACTATAAGCCTTGCAAGTATTGTGACTAATGAGTTAGGTGCAGGATGATGCATTACAGAATGAGTAAAGAGACTTGCCAGTAACGAGATTGAACTAGGTATGAGGATATCGACGATCGAATCTCGGACAAGTAACATACCGATGACAAAGGGAACAATGTATGTTGTTATGCAGTTTGACTGATAAAGATCTTCGTAGAATATGTAGGAGCTAATATGAGCATCCAGGTTCTGCTATTGGTTATTGACCGGAGATGTGTCCCGGTCATGTGTACATAGTTCTCGAACCCGTAGGGTCCGCACGCTTAACGTTCGATGACGGTCGGTATTATGAGTTTATGTGTTTTGATGTACCAAAGGTAGTTAGGAGTCTCGGATGTGATCATGGACACGACGGGGAGTCTCGAAATGGTCGAGACATAAATATTGATATATTGGATGACTATATTCGGACACCGGATGAGTTCCGAGGGTCACCGGATAATTATCGGAGTGCCGGGGGGTTATCGGAACCCCCGGGGGAACTATTGGGCCTACATGGGCCATAGGGAAGAGGGGAGGAAGCCCACAAGGGCAGCCGCGCCCCCTCCCTATAGGGAGTCCGAATTGGACTAGGGAGGGGGGCGCGCCTCCCCTTCCCTTCTCCTCTCCCTCTCCTTCCTTCCCCCTTCCTCCTCCTAGTTGGACTAGGAAAGGGGGAGTCCTACTCCTATTAGGAGGAGGACTCCTCCCCCTCCTTGGCACGCCCCAAGGGCCGGCCGGCCTCCCCCCTTGCTACTTTATATACGGGGGCAGGGGGTACCCTAGGACATACAAGTTGATCATTGATCTCTTAGCCGTGTGCGGTGCCCCCCTCCACCATAATCCACCTCGGTCATATCGTTGCAGTGCTTAGGCGAAGCCCTGCGCCGGTAGCTTCATCATCACCGTCATCACGCCATCGTGCTGACGAAACTCTCCCTCGACACTCTGCTGGATCATGAGTTCGTGGGATGTCACCGAGACGAACATGTGCAGATCGCTGAGGTGATGTACTTTCGGTGCTAGGATCGGTCGATCGTGAAGACGTACGACTACATCAACCACATTGTCATAACGCTTCCGCTTACGGTCTACGAGGGTACGTAGACAACACTCTCCCCTCTCGTTGCTATGCATCACAATGATCTTGCGTGTGCGTAGGAATTTTTTTGAAATTACTACGTTCCCGAACACCTAGACGCCAAGCTCACCAAACACATGGAAAAATTCTGTAACATGATCGTGAGCCGCGCGTCTTCCTCAACCTCTTCGCCAAGACGGCGCCACTCAAGTCATCAATATTTGGACTACTCTTCTTACGATGCAAGTCCTCCATGAACTCGCTTTCATCAATGTGGCGACCCACAAGATGGACAAGCTCAAGAAAATCCATTCCATGACAATTGATTACAAGACCGAGTTCGAGCACGTGAAAGGGCGAGATGCCAAGCTCAAGAGGCCAAGGACCAAGAGCAACCTCCACAAGTGCAACGTCAAGCACCTCAAGAAGGTGATGCCATCCGACAAGCACAAGAGCACCGTGAAGCACAAGAACTTGAAGCACAATGCGCACTCCGCGAGGCCACTAGAGTCATCGACGAGCGCAACTGCCAAGTGCGTGAACAAGAGGAAGCACTTTGTCAAGCACAACAAGAATAAGCCACACAACATGAAGAGCAACAAGAAAGGCGAAACCAAGGGCATATGCCTCGTCCTCCTCCAGGACAAGAATGGCACCAAGTGGAACAAGTGATTCAAGACCATCCTCCACGCCAAGAGCGACATCATGAGAAACGGGCATTTGAGGACCTTCCTCCACGACCAGAATGACATCAGAACTGCCATTATGATGAAGAACTCCGCTACGGTAAGCTCAAGTTCACCATGCACAAGTTCTCCAAAAGCAATGACCCTGAAGAATATCTCTCATTGGCATTGAAAGTGGACAAAATATTCCATGTTCACAACTACGACGAGGAAAAGAAGATCGCCATGGCTTCCCTCGAGTTTCAAGACTACGTCCTCATTTGGTGGGAACAAGTGATCGAGTGATGACAAGCAAGAGGCGAACCACCAATCACAACTTGGACGCAAATGAAGGATGTCAATGTCAAGGAAGATGACGACCAAACTATGGCACACTTCTTGAACTGTGTCAACAACCTAATCAAGCGGATTGCCGACTTCAAACCCTACTCCAACCTTCTCGAGCTAGTTCAAGATGACTTCAAATACACCAGGTACTCTTCCAAGACCTACGGCTCCTACACTCAAGCTCCCGCGACTTCGATGCCTCCTGCCTCAGACCATCACCAAGTACAGGCGACAAGTCAAGTTCCAAGCAAGTTACACCTTCCTCGACTTGTCCTCCAGCAAGCAACTACAAATCCAAGACTCCCTCATCTTCGGCGCTACCGAATGACCCCATCAAGACAAGTTCTAGCAATTGGTTCACATGTGGTGGCCGAGTACACAAGTCCATCAAATTCACCAACGGGGCGTTCCGTGAAAATCATCATCGACGGAGGCAGTTGTCACAACTTGGCAAGTGAAGAGCGATGTTCCAAGCTGAAATTGGTGAAGAAGAAGCATCCTCGTCCCCACAAGGTCCAATGGTTAAGCGACTCCGGCACCATTCAAGTGGAGCATACGGTACAAGTTTCCTTCAAGATTGGCGCCTACGAGGACACCTTGGAGTGTGTCATAGTTCCAATGTCCATGTGCCATCTTCTCTTGGGAAGACCTTGGCAATTCGACAATGGTGGCATCCACAACGGAAGAACAAACCACTATAGCTTCAAGATGAAGGGCAAGGAGTACGTGCTACGACCTATGTTACCAAGCCAAGTGATCACTGACAAGCAAGTATCCACACACCATGGAGAAGCTAGTGAGAGAGTGAACCACCACAAAGAAAGCGAGCACCATAAGCGCAAATTGAGTGACTCTTCGCCAAGAGAGAAAAACTTAGTCATCCTAGCCAGAAAAAAGAGATGAGAGAAGTGTGTGATAACCCATCGAGTGTCATCCACTATGTCCTACTATGAAAAGTTGAGGTGGCCAAACCTAACACTTCTAATCCTCTTCCTCTAGTGTTCTCCAACTTGTTGCAAGAATTCCCGGATGTCTTCCCTGATGAGCTACCTCCGGGTCTTCCTCCTATACATGGCATCGAACACCGAATCGACCTCATCCCCGGAGCACCTCTTCTGAACATGGCTCCATACCGTGTCAACCCCGAAGAAACTAAGGAGATCCAACGGCAAGTACAACAACTCATCGACAACGGTCACGTACGTGAAAGCTAAAGCCCTTGTGCCGTTCTAGTTATCCTTGTGCCTAAGAAAGACGGTAGTTTTCACATGTGTTCCGATTGTAGACCTATCAATACTATCACCATTCGATATAGGCACCCCATTCCTTGCCTTGATGATATGCTAGATGAGCTTAGCAGCGCCACCATTTTTCTTAAAAATTGATCTTAAAAGTGGCTATTACCAAATCCGCATTCAAGAAGGTGATGAATGGAAAACCGCTTTTCGAACTAAATTTGTCTTGTGCGAGTGGTTAGTTATGCTTGTGGGTTTATCGGAAGCTCCTGGTACTTCCATGCGTGTTATGCATTTTGTGCTTCGTCCATACATTGGAGTGTACGTTGTGGTCTATTTTGACGACATACTCATGTTTAGCAAATCCCTCGAAGACCATGTGAATCATCTTAGGGCCGTTTTGCAAACTCTTCGAAAAGAACGTATTTATGCCAAAATTAAAAAAATGCACATTTGGTGTTGACAAGCTTGTTTTCTTGGGTCTCATTGTTTATTCAAAGGGTGTCCATGTTGATGACTCCAAAACAGAAGCAATTAAAACTTGGCCTCCACCCACTAACTTGCAACAAGTGCGTAGTTTCCTTGGTCTTGCTGGTTTTTATCGTCGCTTTGTGAAAGACTTTAGCACTATTGTCGCACCGTTGCACGCCTTGAGTAAGAAAAATGCACCCTTTGTTTGGGGGCCCTTGCAATCTAACGCATTTGATGAGCTCAAATCTTTGCTTACTCGTTCTCCGATTCTTACTTTGCCTAACTTTGACAAAACTTTTGAGGTTCATTTTGATGCTAGTGGTAATGGAATTGGTGGAGTTTTGATGCAAGAAAAGCGAGCCATTGCATATGTTAGTGAAACCCTTTCTGGTGCTCAACTTAAATATCCCATCTATGACAAAGAATTGTATGCTTTAGTGCGTGTCTTGCATGTTTGGGAGCATTATCTTCGCCCACATGAATTTGTCATACATACCGATCATGAGACACTTAAATACCTTAAAGGTCAAATAAAGTTGAATAAACGGCATGTTAAATGGAGTAAATTTATTGAATATTTCCCTTATGTTACCAAGTGCATTACGGGCAAAGAAAATGTTGTGGCGGATGCTCTTTCTCACAAATGCATGATAGTTACCCAACTTGAATTGGATGTTGTTGGATTTGATCATATCAAATATTTGTATGAGCACAATGTGACTTTTCTACTCCTTATGCTAAGTGTGTGACCCATACATCCTGGGAACGATATTATATCAAAGATGGTTATCTAATGAGAGATAACAAACTATGCATCCCCAAGTCTTCTCTTCGTTTGTTACTTTTGCAAGAGGCTCATGGAGGAGGACTCATGGGACATTTTGGACGTGACAAGACTTTTGCCACGCTCTCCAAGAACTACTTTTGGCCCAAGATATTCCGCGATGTCTCATGCTTCACCAACCGGTGCTCTACATGCCGCAAAGCTAAGTCACAATCTCAATCCCATGGTTTACATATGCCACTTCCTATTCCGCATCAACCATTGGAAGATATTAGCATGGAATTTGTTCTTGGATTACCTAGGACTCCGAATGGCAAGGATTCTATATTTGGTATTGTGGACCAATTCTCTAAAATGGCGCATTTTATCCCATGCAATAAGATAGACGATGCTTCACATGTTGCAAATCTTTTTTGTAGAGAAATCTTGAGGTTACACGGAGTGCCAAAGACAATTGTGTCGAACTGAGACGTCAAGTTCTTAAGCTACTTTTGGAAGACGTTATGCACCAAGCTCGTCATCAAGCTACTATTCTCCACGACATATCATCCTCAAACCGATTGCCAAATGGAAGTCACCAACCGAACGCTCTCCACTCTCCTATGCGTGTTGATCAAGAAGAACATCAAGGAGTGGGAGGAGTGCTTACCCATCGCCGAGTACGCCTACAACCGCGCAAGACACGCTACTACCGGCAATCCCCCTTCGAGGTTGTCTACGGCTTCAACCCTTTGCTGCCCTCTACTGCTACAAGCAAGAGCCACCTACCTCAAGAAGATGCATGAAGAAACAAGGTCCACGATCGAGCGTCAAGTACACTGCCTCGCCACCAGGCTCAACATCAACAAGTCACCGATGGTATTCCAACATGGCGATCTCGTATGGTTACATCTCTGCAAGGACCGCTTCCCCAAGGAGCGCAAGTCCAAGCTACTTCCGAGGGCCGATGGACCCTTCAATGTGCTCGCATGCTACACTGACAACGCCTACAAGATCGAACTCCCATGTGACAAGTACAACATAAGAGACATCTTCAACGTCAAAGACTTGACCAAGTACCATGGTGATGAAAATCACGATCCGTGGACGGATCTTTCCCAAGGTGGGAGATTATGTGGAGAATCCCTCGACCATCCCCATGGACACTCTGTCACCACCGCAAGCACTAAGAGGACCAATGACGAGAGCTCGTGCATGTGCCATAGAAACCGAGGTTAAATCCTTCCTCTTGGAGCTCCATTCAAATTCACACGAGAGTTGGGTCCTACCTCAAACGGAAGCCTTATGCATGCTTAGGTACAAAAGTGATTATCATGAAGAGGCTAGGACGGAGACCCGAGCACCTATGGACGAGGAGAAGGAAGAAAGGAGCGACAAGAATGAAGAAGGGGAGGTCCGAGACACTTTGGGTGCCCGGCCACCTTGGCCCTGGGTGCCCTGCCTCAACCTGGGCGCGGCCCCTGCAAGCCCCGGGTGCCCGGCCGCCCCCTAGGCGCTGCTCCTAGCCAGCCCCGGGTGCCCGGCCCTCCTGCCTGGAGCCGCCAGCCACCACCCCGGGTGCCCGGCCTCTACAGCGCCAAGGGCGCGCCCCCCTGACCGGTCCGGGTGCACGTCCCATTGCGCACCGGGATGCCCGACCTCTCCTGGAGTGTCTACCCCCACATGCCCGGGACACTTTACCTCGGGTGCCCGGAGTCACCACCGTGCCTACACGTTTTTTGGGACAAATGACCCATGTACCCTTGTTTTACCCCCATTTCGTCCCTAGCATATATAAACTCTTCCCCTAGCTCATTTGAGAGGTTAGCAAAGTATTTGATAGACACTAGAGAGCTTTGCTCCTTGTATCCCCTCCTCTTGGAGATCAAGCCCCACTTTGGGAAGAATCCTTGTGGATTATCAAGGCCTCCTCTTGGAGAAGATCAACATCAAGATCTCATGTTCTAGGAGTGGAACAACTTTACCCTAGTGCTATTTCCCTTGAATTGTTCTTGTATGCTTGTGGATCTGATGTATGCTACTCTAGTGGATGTGTTATTTGGGTTTGTTTGAGTCATATCCCTCTTGTGTTCTTGTGTGTTCATCTCTTTTCCCCCCTCCAAGTGTGAAAAGGTCCCCTCTAGGGTTTCACCCGACAACATCATGGTATCATGAGCAAGGTTGATTCACATCTTGGAGTCCCATCCCCCCATTTGCTAGCTTGATTTTGTTGTTTTTCGTCCTAACTCGAAAATCCCCGGAAAAGTAGCCCCCAAAAAAATTCTTGCATTTGTTGGATCTTATGAGATTTGGTTGTTTTGGTCCATGGATTTGTTGTTTGGCAAGTGGATCTAGCCCCTACCCCATCAATCCCCACCCTTCACACCACGAAATCCACTGAATTTGGCCATTCCCCAAAACAATTTCGCCCAAATCCGACACCCCGGGCACCCACACCCCAAACCCCCGGGTGCCCGCACCCCCGGGCTGTTTGCCCCTGACCAGCCCGGGCACCCGCACCCCGAACCCCCAGGTGCCCGCGCCCCCCAAAATCAGCCCACCAACATCACCATTTTGGCCATAACTTTCACCTCCCAAGTCCGTTTTTCGTGTTCTTTATCTCATTTGGAAGCTCTTGACATCCCCCATCCACATATATCATTACAACAACCATTTGCCTCCATAAAAAATTTCACCATAAAAACTCCCACCTTCCGCATTTGATCAATTTTGAGTTGCAGTTTCCGTTTCCTAAGGTGTTTCGGCTACTTAGGAACGTATGACATCAACATCACCGCCATTCATCATCGCCACGGAGTCATCATCGCCAACAATACTCACCTTTGACACCGCTAACCATAAGCAAGGACGGTAACCTCAACGACACTTATTTCATTTTCTTGCTTTTTCTTTGATAACCCGAGCCATTTTGCATTGCTTACCCACCGAGACTAGCGAGTTGAGAATTTTCGGGCCACGCTATATTGTGCACCATAGTGATCTTGCTATCATCGTTGAGAATTTTCGTGTTCTCGTGCATATCTTACATACTTGTCTCATATCATACTTGGCTCAAGCATCAAGCATAGAGAAAAAAATAAAGAAAGGAAGGAAGGTTTTAAGCAAAAGAGGAGAAACAGAGAGTTGTAAGCAATAGCATTGAGCCATTTTGCATCGTTACATCATCTTGGTCATCACATGCATAGCATAGTTGGGATTGAAGACGACACGTTTCTCTCATAGGTAGGTGCACAAGCGTATCTTGCCCATTTTAGCAATCGAGCTAGCGTCTCTCTAGCATTCGTAGCACAAGAGCATTTTCCGGGGTTACACATCTTGAGATCACTCCTTGGTTGTGCGGATCCCATCTATCTTCCGTGTGTGTGTTCCTAGTGATATCCTTGGGTTTCATATATTTGCTTTACTTGCAATTTTGTGAACCTTCTCAACCTTGTCAATATCTTGACTAACATTTGCTTGAAAATTTTGTGCCACCATCCTAACCAAGCTCCTCCATAAGCTTTACTTGTATAGGTGTGAGAAAGAAACCCGGTACCAATTCTCCTATTGTGGCATTACATTGAGCGATATTTAATACATCCACAATCCTCGGGAAAAGGTAACTTCGGTATTGTTCCTACTCACCCCACTTGGTTATGATGGACATGCCAAGTTCTTTGGAGAACCCACTTTTCGAGGAGCAAGGTTATGATCACGATTACGTCACCAAGAACCACTTCTTCGTCATCCAACGAGCTCTACATCAAGAAAGTGAAGCTTTGGTGAGCGCCTCGAGCAACTCGCCACCGACCTTCGTCAATCGAAAGCAAGGAACCGCGACTACCTAGACGCCAGGCTTACCACACAAATAGAAGAATTCTGCAACATGATCATGAGCCGTGCGTCTTCCTCAACCTCTTCGGAAAGACGGCGCGACTCAAGCCGCCGCTCAAGTCGTCAATCTTCGGACTACTCTTCTTACGATGCAAGTCCTCCACGAGCTCGCTTTCATTGACGTGACGACCCACGAGATCGCCAAGCTCAAGAAAATCCATTCCATGGCAATTGATTACAAGACTGAGTTCGAGCACGTGAAAGGGCGAGGCGCCAAGCTCAAGAGGCCGAGGACCAAGAGCAACCTCCACAAGTGCAACGTCAAGCACCTCAAAACGGTGATGCCATCCGGCAAGCACAAGAGCGCCGTGAAGCACAAGCACTTGAGCGTGAAGCACAAGAACTCGAAGAACAACGTGCACTCCGCGAGGCCACTATAGCCGTCGACGAGCGCAACCGCCAAGTGCATGAACAAGAGGAAGCACTTCATCAAGCACGATAAAAAGAAGCCACACGACGTGAAGAGCAACAAGAAAGCGAAACCAAGCTCATATGCCTCATCCTCCTCCACGACAAGAACGACACCAAGTGGAACAAGTGATTCAAGACACTCCTCCATGCCAAGAGCGACATCACAAGGAACGAGCATTTGAGGACCTTCCTCCATGCCAAGAGCTACATCAAAACTGCCACTATGATGAAGAACCCCGCTACAGCAAGCTCAAGTTCACCATGCCCAAGTTTTCTGGAAACAATGATCCCAAAGAATATCTCTCATGGGCATTGAAAGTGGACAAAATATTCCGTCTTCACAACTAAGACGAGGAAAATAAGATCGCCATGGCCTCCCTCGAGTTTCAAGACTACGTCCTCATTTGGTGGGAACAAGTGGTCGAGTGATGACAAGCAAGAGGCGAACCACCAATCACAACTTGGACGCAAATTAAGGATGTCATGAGAGCTCTCTTCATGCCTACACACTACACCCGTGATCTTTTCAAGAAGTTGCAATGATGAGGACATGACTACCTTGGATACAACCGAAAATATTGCATACATGTATATTTGTGAGGTGATTTCTAATGCAAACTATACAATAATTTATTTATGTCATCCAGGACAAAAATACTTCACAAACTTTTGTGCCATGTCTAATTGCAGGTGTATGGGACATTTGTACAATCCACCTATGAAGATAAGGGAGAAAGAGATGTTTACCTGCTGTTCAAAAAGTTCTCTCACGTCACTTTTGGCCCAAGAGAAGATAGAGTCCAAGTCTCTCACGTTACGGACTCAGATTCGGACTGCAGATATACCTGACTCAAAACGTCAATAACTTTTTCATACGGACTCCAAATTGGTTGATTCTTTTTTTGTTGGAAAATAGATTTCGTGCACTTTCCAACCCAATTGGATTCACCTTAAAATTCGTCCGGAGCGTTGATTTATGGACGAAACAATCTGATGCTGCAGCAGAATCCAAGTCAAACTACAAGTCCAAATGTGTTACGTCACCTCCACTTGGGCCCATATGCCTTGTACGACCTAGGGTTAGTTTTAGGCTGCCTTGGGACGTCCTCCCACCTCCTTGGCCGCCACCCTTTGCTTCTATATAAGTAGATCCATCTAGTAGCTTTTTCCTTGGGATTTGTTTAGTTAAAAGTTAGCTATTGCAACTTCGTGTACTTCGTTTGTGTCCAACGACCAGACCAAGGCCGCTTACGGATCCCCACCATTATTAATACTTCATATATATTCGCAATATTCAGATTGCTTTATCATATTCTTGCTCGTTCTTCGATTGCGTGCAGGAATAGACCTTCGTGGTCAGGCTGATTGTGCTTCCAGCATCGTCAGTAACCTCGGGAGATTGGTTTAGCGATTGCTAAGGCACAACGTCGTGCACGCTTGTAGTCGGACCGTCAAAGTCGACTCCACCAAATCGATAGTTATCATCTCATCGAAAGATGGGGAGACCCTCGCCTCTATCAAGTGGTATCAGAGCTCAGGTTGCTCGGTGAGAATTTCCAATTATCCCTAGATTAGATTTATTTTCTTACCTATTGTCCAAGAAAAAGCCACAAAAAAAGTTAGATCTATTCATCCTTTGTCCAAGCCAGTCTGAGCCTTTGCAGTTTTCTTTTCATTGTTTGCATTATTGAATTATCGGTTGCATCGTCGTGTCGATTTGCTGGTTTTAGTGTCTAGTTCGTTTAGAGTTTCAAGTTCTGTTCACATTAGTCACGTCGCCGCTGCATCGTTATCCCTTCCGTTGACTACCATCCATCCATCAATTTCCACCACGTGCTACCCACCGTTCATTGTCATAATCATAATTGAGATCGTTCACATCTTCACTTGATCCAATCTGCATCTTATCTAGTTTGTTTGGAAAGAGGGAGAGAAAAAAAGAAAAAAGTAAAAAAAAGTCAGAGAAAAATAGAGAGAAAGAAAAAGGAAAAAAGTGTGAGAAAAAAAAGAGAGAAAAAAAACAAAGTTCGGATCTGTCTAGACTCAATCTCGTAGCTGAATTCGGATTGGAATCTGTTTTGTGCACTGTTCAGTAAAACAGGCATAGCTTCCTCATCCGAAGTCCGTTTTGGCTCCGCGAGTACTCAAATTAAAGCTAGAGACGAGCCGCATCTAAATAGTTGCAGAAGCTTGTTCAAAATTTGGCACCTCAAAATCGGCTTCTAAATAGGTCTTTTTGCCCTCCGAAGTTCGTGAACACAGCTTATTCCAGTTTTTCAAACAAGTTTTAGAATTTTTTGACTCCTCATATCAACTCGAAATTGAGTGATTATTTTTGCATTGGAAAGCTTGAGTTAGTAACATTCTTTCAAAAAAGTTATCAGAAAATTGGCTCAAACTTTTCAAGAGGAAAATTGGAGAGAGAGTTGTTGTATATCCTGCTTGGCAGTTGTTTTTCATCATTATCTTTACTGCCGTTATGATCTTCACTTATATCTTGCTGTCTGGAGCTACTTATTATCCTTCATTGATGCTAGTTGTGCTACGCCGTGACCTTATTAGTGTTCTAGGCTCGCGTCTCTAGTCCGGTCTAGCCTAGGACCAGCCTGATACCGTCGTTGAGCGTTTATTCAATATTGCATCTCTGAATTGATTATTGCTAATCTTTTGCTATCATATATAGCCAACCCAGCTCCACATATTTCTACACCGTGTATATGCACGTTCCCCTGGCAATTGCTTTACACAATCTTCGGAGTTATTTGACACCGCTGGTTGCCTGTCACCACCTGCCGCATGGTAAGAACTTGTAAGATATTGATATTTGCTTTACTGTGAGCACTTTACAACCACATCCTAGTAGTTCATCGGAACATTATTCTCGAATTTTGTTTCTTGTTATTACTAATCATGACAAGTTCCGGAGATAGAAATTCTTGGACGACGGACACATCATCACCATCACGAGAGTTGGGACAACACACACAAGCACATGGTCAGGTTATCTCTTTACCGTCATTTAATGGTAGATTTAATTCTGCTATTTATCTAGCTTGGGACCTTGAAGTAAAACAAGTTTTTTGTCACCATGACTTTTCTGAACTTGAGCGAGTACGAGTTGCCACTAGAGCATTTACTGGTTTTGCTTCTGTTTGGTGGAGTGTGCATTGTAAAAAAACATTGATAACCAACCCACAACTTGGAAAGATTTGAAAGATGTAATGAGACAACAATTTTTCCGTCCTTACTATCGTCGTGAATTGCTTCGCAAGTTTGAACAATTTAAACAAGGAAACACCACTATTCATGCTTACTACCAGGAGTTCAAATCTTATATGCATCACTGTGACATAGAAGAATCTGAGGATGATACAATGAATAGATTTTTTTGTGGTCTTAACCATGATATCCATGCAAGATTTCACTATATTCCTCGTTGCATTACTGGTATGTATGTTCGTGCTTGTACCTTTGAGAGACAGCTACAGGAGGATGCATTGGGTGACTACAACAACTACTATTCCAATTCATGCTCACTACCATCGGTTGATTCCTCCACCGTTGCACCTACTAGAGCAGCCACACCTCCGATCATGAGCGACATCATCTCAAGTGTATGATACATTGTCATTGTCCATACCTACATCAGCTACGTCTTTGCGACAAGGTAACAAAAAGGTATTGATGATATAACTTCACATGGGAATGATGCATGCCTAATTAACTTAAATACATCATGTGTTGAGTTACCTGTTGATTTGAGCACGCCACCTATTTTAGAGAATCATGTTACTATCATGAATGCATCATGTGATCAAAGAACTGAAATACCAACAATTTTGAGTGCGCCCATTGAATTAACTGTTGATGCAAAAGAATCAATGTTTAATCAGTTTGATATGACCTCTAATATTGGTGATGATTCTATGTCGAATGAATTATTGCATGTTTGCTTATATAAGCATGTTGTAGCATGTAAATTTGATGCAAGTAAGGTTTATTCACCAATGTTGGGATGGTTTAATGATGAACATTGTCAATCTTTTGAAATGAATAAGGGCTTCACTTATATGTGCAAACTGAGTTGCAATATTTTCATGCCTTCTACTTCTTGTGATAATGTTTTGGCTTTAGATTTTATGAACTATGCAAGTTACTCATCTATTCACGTGTCATATGTGCAAAAATCAAGGGAAGTACAAACGGATGACATATACATATACAACATGTACACCTTGTCTTTTTTGTTAGCCACATTTCAGATTAAGCAACGCCGAGGACGGCTTTGTTTTCAAGAAGGGGAGGATGATGAGGACATGACTACCTTGGATACAACCGAAAATATTGCATACATGTATATTTGTGAGGTGATTTCTAATGCAAACTATGCAATAATTTATTTATGTCATCCAGACAAAAATACTTCACAAACTTTTGTGCCATGTCTAATTGCAGGTGTATGGGACATTTGTACAATCCACATATGAAGATAAGGGAGAAAGAGATGTTTACCTGCTGTTCAAAAAGTTCTCTCACGTCACTTTTGGCCCAAGAGAAGATAGAGTCCAAGTCTCTCACGTTACGGACTCAAATTCGGACTACTGCAGACATACCTGACTCAAAACGTAAATAACTTTTTCATACGGACTCCAAATTGGTTGATTCTTTTTTTGTTGGAAAATAGATTTCGTGCACTTTCCTACCCAATTGGATTCACCTTAAAATTCGTCCGGAGAGTTGAGTTATGGACGAAACAATCTGATGCTACAGCAGAATCCGAGTCAAACTACAAGTCCAAATGTGTTACGTCACCTCCACTTGAGCCCATTGGCCTTGTACGACCTAGGGTTAGTTTTAGGTTGCCTTGGGACGTCCTCCCACCTCCTTGGCCGCCACCCCTTGCTCCTATATAAGTAGATCCATCTAGTAGCTTTTTACTTGAGATTTGTTTAGTTAAAAGTTAGCCATTGCAACTTCGTGTACTTCGTTTGTGTCCAACGACCAGACCAAGGCCGCTTACGGATCCCACCATTATTAATACTTCATATATATTCGCAATATTCAGATGCTTTATCATATTCTTGCTCATTCTTCGATTGCGTGAGGAATAGACCTTCGTGGTCAGGCTGATTGTGCTTCCAAAGATCGCCAAGAACCTCGGAGATTGGTTTAGCGGTTGTTAAGGCACAACGTCGTGCACGCTTGTAGTCGGATCGTCAAAGTCGACTCCACCAAATCGATAGTTATCATCTCATCGAAAGATCGGGACAACCTCGTCTCTATCATGCAACTCCTCAAGCAAGGCACGAAGATGGTGGAAGAATACTACCAAGAAATGGAGATTGCCATGATAAGAGCCAATGTCAAGGAATGTGATGAGCAAACTATGGCACGCTCCATGAACAGCCTCAACAACCCAATCAAGCGGATTGCCGACTTCCAAACCTACTCGAACCTTCTTGAGCTAGTTCATCAGGAGACCAAGGCCGAGCGACAAGTGCAATATGACTTCAAATACGCCAAGTACTCTTCCAGGACCTACGGCTCCTACACTCAAGCTCCTGCGACTTTGGTGCCTCCTACCTCAACTAGACCATCACCAAGTACCGGCGACAAGTCAAGTGCCAAGAAAGTTACGCCTTCCTCGGCTCATCCTCCGGCAAGCTACTACAAATCCAAGACTCCCTAATCTTTGGCGCTACCGAATAACCACATCAAGACAAGTTCTATCAAGTGCTTCACATGTCGTGGCCGAGGACACAAGTCCTTCGAATGCACCAACAAGCGAACCATGATCTTCAATGATGATGGCACATACGACTCCATGAGTGAAGAAGAAATGGTAGCCCTTGAGCACGTCGCATGCACCGGCGCGTGAACGAACATGAAGATGATTAAGTCTTTTGTGACAACGATTCAAGTCCCTCTCTCGTGGTCTCCAAGGTCTTGACACTTCAACACCACCAAGAGGAAGACCAACGGTGCCACATCTTCCACACCAAGGTCGGCATCAACGGGCGTCCCATGAAAGTCATCATCGATGGAGGCAGTTGTCACAACTTGGTAAGTGAAGAGCTATGTTCCAAGCTCCAATTATTGAAGAAGAAGCATCCTCGTCCCTACAAGGTCCAATGGTTAAGCGACTCTGAGACCATTCAAGTGGACATGCGATACAAGTTTCCTTCAAGATCGGCGCGAGAAATCCTTGGAGTGCGACGTCGTTCCAATGTCTGTGTGCCATCTTCTCTTGGGAAGACCTTGGCAATTCGACTGCGGCGTCATCCACAATGGAAGAACAAACCACTATAGCTTCAAGATGAAGGGCAAGGAGTACGTGCTGCGACCTATGTCACCAGGCCAAGTGATCATCGACAAGCAAGCATCCACACACCATGGAGAGGCTACTGAGAGAGTGAACCACCACAAAGAAAGTGAGCGCCACAAGCCCTAATTGAGTGACTCTTCACCAAAATACAAAAACTTAGTCCTCCTAGCCACAAAAAGAGAGATGAGAGAAGTGTGTGAGAACCCATCGAGTGTCATCCACTATATCCTACTATATAAAGATGGGGTGGCCACACCTAACACTTCTAATCCTCTTCCTCTAGTGTTCTCTAACTTGTTGCAGGAATTCACGGATGTCTTCCCTGATGAGCTACCTCTGGGTCTTCCTCCTATACATGGCATCGAACACCGGATCGACCTCATCCCTGGAGCACCTCTTTCGAACACGGCTCCATACTACATCAACCCCGAAGAATCTAAGGAGATCCAACGGCAAGTACAACAACTCGTCGACAACGGTCACGTACGTGAAAGTTTAAGCCCTTGTGCCTTTCCGGTTATCCTTGTGCCTAAGAAAGATGGTAGTTTTCACATGTGTTCCGATTGTAGACCTATCTATGCTATCATCGTTCGATATAGGCACCCCATCCCTCGCCTTGATGATATGCTAGATGAGCTTAGCGGTGCCTCCATTTTCTCAAAAATTGATCTTAAAAGTGGCTACCAAATCCGCATTCAAGAAGGTGATGAATGGAAAACAACTTTTAAAACTAAATTTGGCTTGTACGAATGGTTAATTATGCTTATGGGTTTATCGGAAGCTCCCGGTACTTTCATGCATGTTATGCATTTTGTGCTTCGTCCATACATTGGAGTGTTCGTTGTGGTCTATTTTCATGACATACTCGTGTTCAGCAAATCCCTCAAAGACCATGTGAATCAGCTTAGGGCTGTTTTGCAAACTCTTCGAAAAGAACATCTTTATGCCAATATGGAAAAATGCACATTTGGTGTTGACAAGCTTGTTTTCTTGGGTTTCGTTGTTTCTTCAAAGAGTATCCATGTTGATGATTCTAAAATTGAAGCAATTAAAACTTGGCCTCCACCCACTAACTTGCAACAATGGTGTAGTTTCCTTGGTCTTGTGGGTTTTTATCGTCGTTTTGTGAATGAATTTAGCACTATTGTCGCACCGTTGCATGCCTTGAGTAAGAAAAATGCACCCTTTATTTGGGGACCCTTGCAATCTACCGCATTTGACGAGATCTAATCTTTGTTTACTCATTCTCCAATTCTTGCTTTTGCCTAACTTCGACAAAACTTTTGAGGTTCATTGTGATGCTAGTGGTAATGGAATTGGTGGAGTTTTGATGCAAGAAAAGCGAGCCATTGCATATTTTCGTAGAAACCTTTCCGGTGCTCAACTTAACTATCCCATCTATGACAAAGAATTGTATGCTTTAGTGTGTGTATTGCATGTTTGGGAGCATTATCTTTGCCCACATGAATTTGTCATACATACCGATCATCACACACTTAAATGCCTTAAAGGTGAAACAAAGTTGAATAAACGGCATGCTAAATGGAGTGAATTTATTGAATATTTCCCTTATGTGATCAAGTACATTAAGGGCAAACAAAATGTTGTGGCGGATGCTCTTTCCCGCAAATGCATGATAGTTACCCAACTTGAACTGAATGTTGTTGGATTTGATCATATCAAAGATTTGTATGAGCACGATGTGACTTTTGCTACTCCTTATGGTAAGTGTGTGACGCATACATCTTGGGAACGGTATTATATCAAAGATGGTTATCTAATGAGAGCTAACATACTATGCATCCCCAAGTCTTCTCTTTGTTTGTTACCCTTTGCAAGAGGCTCATGGAGTTGGACTCATCGAACATTTTGGACGCGACAAGACTTTTGCCACGAACTCCAAGAACTACTTTTGGCCCAAGATGTTCCACGATGTCTCACGCTACACCAACCGGTGCTCTACATGCCACAAAGCTAAGTCACAATCTCAATCCCATGGTTTACATATGCCACTTCCTATTCCACATCAACCATGGAAGATATTAGCATGGATTTTGTGCTTGGATTACCTAGGACTCAAAATGGCAAGGATTCTGTATTTGTTGTTGTGGAACGATTCTTGTCGCGGGAAACCACAGCCACCTATGGGACCAGGAGGCCCCTTGCTGGTTCGGCAGGGGGACGTCGCGGTGCACAAAGAGCAGACGAGCGTGGGGCAGCCCGACAGAGATCACGCGGGCAGTTTTACGCAGGTTCGGGCCGCCGCGAGGCGTAAAACCCTACTCCTGCTTTGGTGGATTGATGGTGTAAAGGTGGTGGTGAAGTGTAGTACACTTGCCCGGCAGGGTTTGCCTCAGGGCGACAGGGACTACGCGTGTATGAGGGTGTGAGTTATCCAACCTTCTAACCATGTCTATGGTTGCCATGGGCCTCCTTTTATAGATCAAGGGGTTACCACAATGGCAAAGTAGTCATTACGCACTGATAAGGTAGCAACAGTGCTATGATACCTAACTCTGCAGGCTGACATGGCACATTAAATGCACCGCCCAACGTCACATCGTGGTTGCCCGACAAGGCTTGCCGGGCTATCTTGCCAGCTGCACGCCTGCTTGCTTGACACGTCGCACGACGGGTGTCATATGTGGGTTTTTCCTGTAGGGAGAGGCTGCCATGTGGTGAATGGTTGCCACTTAGTCACTCTGCGGCTTGACACCGCACTGATCGATGACGTGGGTCGTGGTGGAGTGGTTGGTGAGGCAGTTTTTCCTCCGTGAGTCCCGGGAGGCCCTACCGGGATGCCTTGGTTGTCTGCTTCTGGGGGTGTCCTCGCCCTTTACCGGGCTCACCTGCCCAGCAAAGGAGGCCTTTCTCTTGACGACATCTTTCTTCTCTAGCTTGATCTTGCTCCCTCTGATCTGCATGTTGGTCCTTCGATGCTCTTGATTTCTTGTACTCTGACTTGGGTTGGTGCTCCAATCTTGATCCCGTGCCTGTGCATAGTCAAGGCAACAGACCCAGGGTTTGTTGCACCAACAGTTCTCTAAAATGGCGCATTTTATCCCATGCAATAAGATAGATGATGCTTCACATGTTGCAAATCTTTTTTGTAGGGAAATCTTGAGGTTACACAGAGTGCCAAAGACAATTGTGTAAGACCGAGACGTCAAGTTCTTAAGCTACTTTTGGAAGACGTAATGCACCAAGCTCGACATCAAGCTACTATTCTCCACGGCATATCATCCTCAAACCGATGGTCAAACGGAAGTCACCAACCGAACGCTCTCCACTCTCCTATGCGTGTTGATTAAGAAGAACATCAAGGAGTGGGAGGAGTGCTTACCCATCGTCTAGTACGCTTACAACCGCACAAGACATGCTACTACCGGCAAGTCCCCCTTCGAGGTTGTCTACGGCTTCAACCCTTTGTCGCCGTTGGACATCCTCCGTCTACCGCTACAAGAACGAGCGAACATGGACGCTAGCGCAAGAGCCACCTACCTCAAGAAAACGCATGAAGAAACAGGGTCCATGATCGAGCATCAAGTACACCGCATCGCCACCAAGCTCAACATCAACAAGTCACCTATATGGTGTTCCAACCTGGCGATCTCGTATGGTTACATCTCCGCAAGGACCGCTTCCCCAAGGAGCACAAGTCCAAGCTACTTCCAAGAGCTGATGTGAAGGAAATATGCCCTAGAGGCAATAATAAAGTTGTTATTTATATTTCCTTATATCATGATACATATTTGTTATTCATGCTAGAATTGTATTAACCGGAAACTTAGTACATGTGTGAATACGTAGACAAACAGAGTGTCGCTAGTATGCCTCTACTAGACTAGGTCGCTAATCAAAGATGATTATGTTTCCTAACCATAGACATGTGTTGTCATTTGATGAACTGGATCACATCATTAGAGAATGATTTGATGGACAAGACCCATCCGTTAGCTTAGCACTATGATCGTTTAGTTTGTTGTTATTGCTTTCTTCATGACTTATACATGTTCCTATGACTATGAGATTATGCAACTCCCAAACACCGGAGGAACACTTAGTGTCCTATCAAACATCAAAATGTAACTGGGTGATTATAAGGATGCTCTACAGGTGTCTCCGATGGTGTTTTTTGAGTTGGCATAGATCTCGATTAGGATTTGTCACTCCGATTGTCAGAGAGGTATCTCTGGGCCCTCTCGGTAATGTACATCACTATAAGCCTTGCAAGCAATGTGGCTAATGAGTTAGTTGCAGGATGATGCATTACGGAACGAGTAAAGAGACTTGTCAGTAAAGAGATTGAACTAGGTATGATGATACTGACGATCGAGTCTCGGGCAAGTAACATACCGATGACAAAGGGAACAACGTATGTTGTTGTGCGGTTTGACTGATAAAGATATCCGTAGAATATGTAGGAGCTAATATGAGCATCCAGGTTCCTCTATTGGTTATTGACCAGAGATGTGTCTCGGTCATGTCTACATAGTTCTCGAACTCGTAGGGTCCGCACGCTTAACGTTCAATGACGATTGGTATTTATGAGTTTATGTGATTTGATCTACCAAAGGTTGTTCGGAGTCCCGGATGAGATCACGGACATGACGAGGAGTCTCGAAATGGTCGAGACATAAAGATTCATATATTGGAAGGTTATATTCAGAGACCGGAATGGTTCGGGTCGTATCGGATAAGTTTCGGAGTACCGGGGGTTACCGGAACCCCCCCCCCCCCCGGGAAGCTATTGGCCTCATGGGCCTTAGTGGCGAAGAGAGAGGGCTGGCGAGGAGGTGGCGCCCCCCTTGCCCCAATCCGAATTGGACAAGGGGAGGGGGCGGCACCCCCCTCCTTTCTTCTCTCCTCCTCCTCCTTCCCCCCTTCTCCTACTTGGACTAGGAAAGGGTGAAACCTACTCCTACAAGGAGTAGGATTCCTCCCCCCTTGGCACGCCCCTTGTTGCCGTCCGACCTCCTCCTCCCCTCCTTTATAAACGGGGGAGGGGGGCACCCCATAGAAACACAAGTTGATCTTTAGTCGTGTGCGGTGCCCCCCTCCACAGTTTTCCACCTCGGTCATATTGTCGTAGAGCTTAGGCGAAGCCCCGCGTCGTTAACTTCATCATCACTGTCACCACGCTGTCGTGCTGACAAAACTCTCCCTCGGCCTCAACTGGATCTAGAGTTCAAGGGACATCACCGAGCTGAACGTGTGCAGATCGCGGACGTGTCGTGCGTCCGGTACTTGATCGGTTGGATCGCGAAGACGTTCGTCTACATCAACCGCGTTACTAAATGCTTCCGCTTTTGGTCTACGAGGCTACGTGGGGCTTCGCCTAAGTCTAGATATATCTTGCGTGATCGTAGGATTTTTTTTTGAAATACTACGTTCCGCAACAGTGGCATCCAAGCCAGGTCTATGCGTAGATGTTATATGCACGAGTAGAACACAAAGAGTTGTGGGCGATAATAGTCATACTGCTTACTAGAAACGTCTTACCTAGATTCGGCGGTATTGCTGGATGAAGCGGCTCGGACCGAGATTGCATGACCACGTTCATGACACTGGTTCTACCGACGTGCTTCGCACACAGGTGGCTGGCGGTTTTCTGTTTCTCCAACTTTAGTTGAATCGAGTTTGACTACGCCCGGTCCTTGTAAAAGGTTAAAACAGCACACTTGACGAAAAATTGTTGTGGTTTTGATGCATAGGTAAGAACGGTTCTTGCTAGAAGCCCATAGCAGCCACGTAAAACTTGCAACAACAAAGTAGAGGATGTCTAACTTGTTTTTGCAGGGCATCTTGTGATGTGATATGGTCAAGACGTGACGAGATATAAATTGTTGTATGAGATGATCATGTTTTGTAACAGTTATCGGCAACTTGCAGGAGCCATATGGTTGTTGCTTTATTGTATGAAATGCAATCTCCAAGTAATTGCTTTACTTTATCACTAAGCGGTAGCAATAGTCGTAGTAGCAATAGTTGGCGAGACAACAACGATGCTTCGATGGAGATCAAGGTGTCAAGCCGGTGATGATGGTGATCATGACGATGCTTTGGAGATGGATATCAAAGGCACAAGATGATGATGGCCATATCATACCACTTATATTGATTGCATGTGATGTTTATCCTTTATGCATCTTATTTTTCTTAGTACGGCAGTAGCATTATAAGATGATCTCTCACTAAATTTCAAGGTACAAGTGTTCTCCCTGAGTATGCACCATTGCGACAGTTCATCGTGCCGAGACAACACGTGATGATCAGGTGTGATAAGCTCTACGTTCACATACAACGGGTGCAAGGCAGTTTTGCACACGCAGAATACTCGGGTTAAACTTGACGAGCCTACCATATGCAGATATCGCCTCAGAACATTAAGACCGAAAGGTCGAGCATGAATCATATAGTAGATATGATCAACATAGTGATGTTAACCATTGAAAACTACTCCATCTCACGTGATGATCGGACATGGTTTAGTTGATATGGATCATGTGATCACTTAGATGATTAGAGGGATGTCTATCTAAGTGGGAGTTCTTAAGTAATATGATTGATTGAACTTTAATTTATCATGAACTTAGTACCTGATAGTGTTTTGCATGTCTATGTTGTTGTAGATAAATGGCCCGTGCTACTGTTCCGTTGAATTTTAATGCGTTCCGAGAGAGAGCTAAGTTGAAAGATGATGGTAGAAACTACACGGATTGTGTCCGTAACTTGAGGATTATCCTCGTTGTTGCACAGAAGAATTATGTCCTAGAAGCACCGCTAGCTGTACCACCCGCACCGGCAATTGCAGTCATTGTGAATGCCTGGCAGTTGCGTGTTGATGACTACTCAATAGTTTAGTGTGCCATGCTTTACGGCTTGGAACTGGGACTCCAACGAAGTTTTGAACGTCATGGAGCATATGAGATGTTCTAGGAGTTGAGGATAATATTTAAAGTAAATGCCCGAATTGAGAGATATGAAGTCTCCAATAAGTTCTATAGCTGCAAGATGGAGGAGAATAGTTATATCAGTGAACATACTCAGAATGTCTGGGTACCACAACCACTTGACTCAACTGGGAGTTAATCTTCCTGATGATAGTGTCATTGACAGAGTTCTTCAATCACTGCCACCAAGGTACAAGAGCTTCGTGATGAACTATAATATGCAAGGGATGGATAAGACAATTCCCGAGCTCTTCGCAATGCTAAAGGCTGCGGAGGTAGAAATCAAGAAGGAGAATCAAGTGTTGATGGTCAACAAGACCACTAGTTTCAAGAAAAAAGGTAAAGGGAAGAAGGGGAACTTCAAGAAGAACGGCAAGCAAGTTGCTGCTCAAGTGAAGAAGCCCAAGTCTGGACCTAAGCCTGAGACTGAGTGCTTCTACTGCAAAGGGACTGGTCACTGGAAGCGGAACTGCCCCAAGTATTTGGCGGATAATAAGGATGGCAAAGTGAAAGGTATATTTGATATACATGTTATTGGTGTGTACCTTACTAATGCTCGTAGTAGCGCCTGGTTATTTGATACTAGTTCTGTTGCTCATATTTGCAACTCAAAACAGGGGCTACGGATTAAATGAAGATTGGCTAAGGATGAGGTGATGATGCGCGTGGGAATTGGTTCCAAAGTCGATGTGATCACTGTCGGCACGCTACCTCTACATCTACCTTCGGGATTAGTTTTAGACCTGAATAATTGTTATTTTGTGCCAGCGTTAAGTATTAACATTATATCTAGATCTTGTTTGATGCGAGATGGTTATTCATTTAAATCAGAGAATAATGGTTGTTCTATTTATATGAGTAATATCTTTTATGGTCATCCACCCTTGATGAGTGGTCTATTTTTACTAAATCTCGATAGTAGTGATACACATATTCATAGTATTGAAGACAAAAGATATAAGTTTAATAATGATAGTGCAAATTATTTGTGGAACTGCCGTTTAGGTCACATTGGTGTAAAGCGCAAGAAGAAACTCCATGCTGATGGGCTTTTGGAATCACTTGATGCTTGCGAACCATGCCTCATGGGCAAGATGACTAAGACTCCGTTCTCCAGAATAATGGAGCGAGCAACAGACTTGTTGGAAATAATACAAACTGATGTATGCGGTCCAATGAGTGTATGCTCATGGCGGGTATCGTTATTTTCTGACGTTCACAGATGATTTGAGCAGATATGCGTATATCTACTTGATGAAACATAAGTCCGAAACATTTGAAAAGTTCAAAGAATTTCAGAGTGAAGTGGAAAATCATCGTAACAAGAAAATAAAGTTTCTACGATCTGATTGTGGAGGTGAAAATATTTGAGTTACGAGTTTGGTCTTCATTTGAAACAATGCGGAATAGTTTCACAACTCACGCCACCCGGAACACCACAGCGTAATGGTGTGTCCGAACGTCGTAACCGCACTTTATTAGATATGGTGCTATCTATGATGTCTCTTACTGATTTACCGCTATCATTTGGGGGTTATGCTTTAGAGACGGCTGCATTCACGTTAAATAGGGCACCATCTAAATCCGTTGAGATGACACCATATGAACTGTGCTACCTCTTGAGCATGTGTTGGTTTTCCCTTGAAGAGGAAAGGGTGATGCAGCAAAGTAGCATAAGTATTTCCTTCATTTTTTTGAGAACGAAGGTATCAATCCAGTAGGAGACAACGCAAAAGTCACCTAGTACCTGCACAAACAATCAAGAACCTTGCAACCAACGCGGTAAAGGGGTTGTCAATCCCTTCACGGTCACTCGCAAAAGTGAGATCTAATAAAGATAGTAAAGTAAATATGTTTGGTATTTTTGTTGTATAGATTGGAAAGTAAAGATTGCAAAATAGTAAATGAGATGTGACGTAAATAAAAGAATGCAATATAATAAGAAAGAGACCCAGGGGCCACAGGTTTCACTAGTGGCTTCTCTCAAGATAGCATGTATTACGGTGGGTGAACAAATTACTACCGAGCAATTGATAGAAAAGCGCATAGTTATGAAGATATCTAAGGCAATGATCATGAATATAGGCATCACGTCTGTGTCAAGTAGACCCAAACGATTCTGCATCTACTACTATTACTCCACACATCGACCGCTATCCAGCATGCATCTAGAATATTAAGTTCATAAGAACAGAGTAACGCATTAACCAAGATGACATGATGTAGAGGGATAAACTCAAGCAATATGATATAAACCCCATCTTTTTATCCTCGATGGCAACAATACAATACGTGCCTTGCTGCCCCTACTGTCACTGGGAAAGGACACCGCAAGATCGAACCCAAAGCTAAGCACTTCTCCTATTGCAAGAAAGATCAATCTAGTAGGCCAAACTAAACTGATAATTCGAAGAGACTTGAAAAGATATAAAATCATGCATATAAGAATTCAGAGAAGAACCAAATAATATTCATAGATAATCTGTTCATAAATCCACAATTCATCGGATCTCGGCAAACACACCGCAAAAGAGTATTACATCGAATAGATCTCTAAGAACATCGAGGAGAACTTTGTATTGCGAATCAAAGAGAGAGAAGAACCCATCTAGCTAATAACTATGGACCCGAAGGTCTGTGGTAAACTACTCACGCTTCATCGTAGAGGCAATGGTGCTGATGTAGAAGCCCTCCATGATTGATTGCCCCTCCGGCAGATCACCGGAAAAGGCCCCAATATGGGACCTCACGGGTACAGAAGGTTGCAGCGGTGGAAAAGTAGTTTCTTGGCTCTCTCTGATAGATCTAGGGTATAAGAGTATATATAGGCGAAAGAAGTACGTCGGTGGAGCTACGATGGGCCCAAGAGGGTGGGGGGCCCGCCTACCCCCCTGGGCGTGCCCTCCTACCTCGTGGCCGCCTCGTGGCGTTCTAGACTTCAACTCCAACTCTTTTGGATTGCTTTCGGTCCAAGAAAGATCATCGCGAAGGTTTTATTCCGTTTGGTATTCCTTTTCTGTGAAACTCTAAAATAGGCAAAAAAAATAGAAACTGGCACTGTGCCTCCGGTTAATAGGTTAGTCCTAAAAATAATATAAAAGAACATATTAAATCCCATTAAACATCCAAAACAGATAATATAATAGCATGGAACAATAAAAAATTATAGATACGTTGGAGACGTATCAAGCACCCCCAAGCTTAATTCCTGCTCGTCCTCGAGTAGGTAAATGATAAAAATAGAATTTTTGATGTGGAATGCTACCTAACATAATTATCAATGTAATTTTCTTTATTGTGGCATGAATGTTCAGATCCGAAAGATTCAAGACAAAAGTTTAATATTGACATAAAAATAATAATACTTCAAGCATACTACCAAAGTAATCATGTCTTCTCAAGATAACATGGTCAAAGAAAGTTCATCCCTACAAAATCATATAGTTTGTCTATGCTCCATCTTCGTCACACAAAATGTTCAAATCATGCACAACCCCGATGACAAGCCAAGCAATTGTTTCATACTTTAGTATTCTCAAACTTTTTCAACTTTCACGCAATACATGACCGCGAGCCATGGACATAGCACTATAGGTGGAATATAATGGTGGTTGTGGAGAAGACAAAAAAGAGAGGAAGATGGTCTCACATCAACTAGGCGTATTAATGAGCCATGGAGATGCCCATCAATAGATATCAATGTGAGTGAGTAGGGATTGCCATGCAACGGATGCACTAGAGCTATAAATGTATGAAAGCTCAACAAAAGAAACTAAGTGGGTGTGCATCCAACTTGCTTGCTCATGAAGACCTAGGGCATTTTAAGGAAGCCCATCGTTGGAGTATACAAGCCAAGTTCTATAATGAAAAATTCCCACTAGTATATGAAAGTGGCAAAATAAGAGACTCTCTATCATGAAGATGATGGTGCTACTTTGAAGCACAAGTGTGGAAAAAGGATAGTAGCATTGTCCCTTCTCTCCTTTTATCTCTTTTTTTTGTTTGGCTTCTTTGGCCACTCTTATTTTTCATTGCCTTCTTTGGCCTCTCTTTTTTTCCTCACACGGGACAATGCTCTCATAATGATGATCATCACACTTCTATTTATTTACAACTCAAGGATTACAACTCGATACTTAGAACAAAATATGACTCTATATGCGTGCCTCCGGCGGCGTACTGGGATGTGAAATGAATCAAGAGTGACCTGTATGAAAAAATTATGAATGGTGGCTTTGCCACAAATACGAGGTCAACTACATGATCATGCAAAGCAATATGACAATGATGAAGCATGTCATAATAAACGGAACGATGGAAAGTTGCATGGCAATATATCTCAGAATGGCTATGGAAATGCCATAATAGGTAGGTATGGTGGCTATTTTGAGGAAGGATATGTGGTGGGTTTATGATACTGACGAAATTTGTGCGGCACAAGAGAGGCTAGCAATGGTGGAAAGGTGAGAGTGTGTATAATCCATGGACTCAACATTATTCATAAAGAACTCACATACTTATTGCAAAAATCTACAAGTCATCAAAACCAAGCACTACGCGCATGCTCCTGGGGGGATAGATTGGTAGGAAAAGACCATCGTCATTCCCGACCGCCACTCATAAGGAAGACAATCAAAGAAACACCTCATGCTTCAAATTTGTTACACAACAGTTACCATACGTGCATGCTACGGGACTTGCAAACCACAATACAAGTATTTCTCAAATTCATAATTAATCTACTAGCATGACTCTAATATCACCATCCTCATGTCTCAAAACAATCATCAAGCATCAAACTTCTCATAGTATTCAAAGCACTTTATATGAAAGTTTTTATTATACCCATCTTGGATGCCCATCATATTAGGACTATTTTTATAACCAAAGCAAATTACCATGCTGTTCTAAAAGACTCTCAAAATAATATAAGTGAAGCATGAGAGATCAATAATTTCTATAGAATAAAACCACCACCATGCTCTAAAAAGATATAAGTGAAGCACTAGAGCAAAATTATTTAGCTCAAAAGATATAAGTGAAGCACATAGAGTATTCTAATAAATTCCGATTCATGCGTGTTTCTCCAGAAGGTGTGTACAGCAAGGATGATTGTGGTAAACTAAAAGGCAAAGACTCAAATCATACAAGACTCTCCAAGCAAAACACAGATCATGTGGTGAATAAAAATATAGCATCAAGTAAAGTTACCGATAGACGAAGACGAAAGAGGGGATGCCTTTCGGGGCATCCCCAAGCATATGCTTTTGGTTGTCCTTGAATTTTACCTTGGGGTGCCTTGGGCATCCCCAAGCGTAGGCTCTTGCCACTCCTTATTCCAAAATCCTTCAAATCTTTAACCAAAAACTTGAAAACTTCACAACACAAAACTTCAACAGAAAATCTCATGAGCTCCGTTAGTATGTGAAAATAAACCTGCACTTTAATGTACTGTAATGAACTCATTCTTTATTTATATTTGTGTTAAACCTACTGTATTCCAACTTCTCTTTCGTTCATACCCCCCGATACTACTCATAGATTCATCAAAATAAGCAAAAAACACACGAAAAACAGAATCTATCAAAAAACATAACAGTCTGTAGTAATCTGACTTGTTCGAATACTTCTGGAACTCCAAAAATTCTGAAATAAATTGGTGGACATGAGAAATTTGTCTATTAATCATCTTCAAAAATAATCAACCTAAAAGCACTCTCCAGTAAAAAAAATGGCAGCTAATCTCGTGAGCGCAAAAGTTCATGTTTTTTACAGCAAGATCGCAAAGACTTCACCAAAGTCTTCCTAAAGGTTCTACTTGGCACAAACACTAATTAAAACATAAAACCACCTCTAAACAGAAGCTAGATGAACTATTTATTGCTAAACAGGAACAAAACAAAGAACAAAACTAAAATTGGGTTGCCTCCCAACAAGCGCTGTCGTTTAACGCCCCTAGCTAGCCATAAAGGCAAGAATAGATCTAGGTATTGTCATCTTTGGTATGCAATCCATAAGTGGCTCTCATAATAGATTCATAAGGCAATTTAATTTTCTTCCTAGGAAAGTGTTCCATGCCTTTCCTTAACGGAAATTGGAATGTAATATTTCCTTCTTTCATGTCAATAATTGCACCAATCGTTCTAAGGAAAGGTCTACCAAGAATAATAGGACATGTATGATTGCAATCTATCAAGAACAATAAAATCTACGGGCACATAATGTAACATCTCAAATTTTCATATTTGGTATGTTAATAGGATCATTACTTTTCTTCGTGATTTCTATGCATATTTGAATTTTCCGAATATTCAATTCATTATTGCAACTTAAGGCAACCCTTCTTCATCGATTTCTTCTCTTTTGGGCTCTGCTCCCCTTTATCTGACTTCTTCAACGACGTCATGCAGACCTACGGCTTCCATCTTTTTGATCTCACACCGAATGTCGTGTCGTGCATGGCTCTCTTTGCCCACCTCTGCGAGGGCTTTGCCGGGGTGCTCCCTAGCACGGCGCTCTTCCGCCACTACTTCTACCCTCGCCTCCAACCAGGGGGCGCCATCTCTGGGAGCATTGCCTGGATCCCGAGGACCCAGGAGAAAGGCACGTACCCGGAGGGTGCCTAGAAGGAGAGGTGGGAGGAGTGGCGGTGCCGCTGGTGCTGGATCGAGAAGAAGGACCCGTAGGAGTACTGCCGGGTTCGTCAGAGCCCGCTAACCCGCCACGGGGACTGGAGCGACCTCAACACCAGCGACAAGAAGCTCTCAATCGCCACCACCAGGATCCATTGCCTCACCACGGCTAGGCTCACCCTCGAGATGATTGGGGCGGACTTCTTCGGTCGCCGAATCGCCCCGCTGCACAACAAGGGGAGGCCGGCCTGGGACTTCAGGAATGTGGCCGACGTCATGAGGCTCCGCCCTGGCCTGAAGCATAACTTCAAAGAGATGGGGCATGCCCATTTTTGTCAAGGCTCTTTAAGCTCGACGTGGACAGCAACGGCAGGGCTAAGAGGACCGGCAGGGCCGCGAAGGTTGGCAAGGCTGTCAAGGGGCCCCTGTTTGGGTTGCCGGCGGGAGTGGTCTAGCTGAGAAACAACTCTTGCCAGTCTGCCATCATCACCATGATGCCGGACTTCAACGCGCATGGCCTTGACCCGGCCTGGGCCGAGCCGTCAGCGAAGAAGGTGCAGGAGTTATTCAACACCTTGTCGGAGGGCTATGTCCGTGACAAGTCGCTGCTAATACATGACACCACCAAGGCGGAGCTGGACTACATCGCCGCCAGGGCGGCAGAGGCGGTGCTTGCCAGGGAGGCTGGCAGCGTTCGCGCCATGGAGGACGAGGCCGACACAGCCACGAAGGAGACGGACCTCGCCCAGTGGGTGGAGTCTTCCAGGGAGGCCAGCGACACCAATGCCGAGGCCCCACTTGTTGATGACGCGGGCGACGAGTCGTCCGAAGAGGAGGTCGAGGTGAACGACCCCCCGATCGTGGGGAGGCAGCGCGTCTTGCGGCGGGCCAGCTCTGGTGAGCCGGTCCGGCCCGGCAGGATCATGTAGCGGCAGCCGCCCCAGGAGCAGCTCGTGCGCGAGACGAGGGTGATGAAGGCCGCGACAGTGAAGAAGGCGGCGAAGGCCGCGGTGGCGAAGAGGATGGCGACTGCTTCCTCCTCGTCCAAGCGGTACAGGACCCCATCTCCTTCCCCTTCGGACAGCACCTTGGAGGCCGAGTTTGACCTCGGATCTTTTAGCCCGGCAAGGAAGAGGAAGCTAGTGGAGGAGGAGGTGGAGGAAGAGTAAGTATTTAGCCCCCCACATCATCTCCTGACTTTATTCTAGTATTATACTTCTTTGATTTGGTGTTATCTTTACAGGGACGTGGAAACGCTGGCCCAGAGGGTGGCGAAGAGGGCCAAGGCCTCAACGGGCGACAAGCCCCCGGCGGGTACTTCGTGTACGCCGTTGTTGGTGGAGACACTACTGGAAACTGGGAATTTGCCATCAGCCAGCCCTTTGCCATCTGCCAGCTGATGGCAAAGAACGTCTTTGCCATCTGCTTATAAAAAATAGATGGCAAAGAACTGACAGACGGCAAAGAACATGGTTGCCATCAGCCAATTCTTTGCCATCGGCAAAAAACAGATGGCAAAGAACTGGCAGATGGCAAAGAAGCCTTTACCGGCAGGGTTTCAGACAAACTGTTTGCCATCTGCTGGCAAATGGCAAAGCCTTTGCCATCCGCCGACCATGCCTTTGCCATCTGCCATGGCAGATGGCAAAGTGCCAGATTCCAGTACTGAGAGCTACCCGGATAGCAACCTCCAGTGTAGCCCCCACTTCAGCCCCCAGCGTAAGCTCATCACTCACTCCTCCACTGATGAATATTGAGGTGTGAATCCTTGATGCTGATCTTGCCAAGTTTGCAGGAGAAGAACGACAACAGGAGGAGCTGCCGAGGGCCACCTCCAATACGCCGCTCCTCTCGACTATGCTGCCCCGAGGGCGTCCCCGGCAAGGGCATCCACCACCGAGCCCACGCATATGGAGGAGGAGGAGGAGAACTTGGGTGCCGGGGGTTCTGCCCCGGCAATGAATGTTGGCGGGGAGGGCACCACTTCTTCCCAGCCTGGTGTGGGTCAGTCATTTGCTTTCCGTCCCTGTTCTTTCTTCTTCTTCTTGAACCTTGACCTTGGCTCCGCCTCATTCCCCTCCTTGGTATCCAGACCCTTCGTCAACGGACCGGGGGGACATTGACACCGTCATCGAGGAGGTTGCCAGGGACGCCGAGGCCGAGGCCGACAAGATCACCGCCGAGGAGGCCGCCAAGACTGCCGCCGAAGAGGCCACCAAGGGGCATGGTAGGGAGGCCAGCAAGGGGCCTGCCGGGGAGGGGGCGGTTGACGACCAACCTTCCTCCTCTGTTGCCTCTGGCTCGGGCAAGTACTTGAAGGTGAGCGATGACCTGTTCGTCCACCTCCTAGGGACGGCGGGCACCAGGGCGCCCACCGAGGGGGAGGTGTTCGACAACGAGGCGCTCGCCGCCGCCGGGCTTGAGGTTGTTGACAAACTGAGCGCCGGTGGTGGCGGTTCCCAAGAGGAGAAGCTCCTTCGGGCCATGAGCGCCAACTTCCAGAAGCTCCAGGTGCTTCACCGTGCCCGCCTGAACAAGGGAAAATCCAGGATGGCGGCGGTGGACAAGGCAGAGGCGGGTCTCGAGGGGCGCGTTGCTAAGACGCGGGCCTGGTTCCACCAGGCCCACGAATAATTGAAGGTTGCCCAGGATCTGCTGGCCGAGCGCAAACAAGAGCTTGTCCTGAAGCAAGCTGATGTCGAGAAAGCCCAGGAGGCGGCGAAGGAACAGGCCTCTAAGGACGAGGCCGCTCGGCACCAGCACAAGGCCGAGCTGAACTCCCAGGAGGAGGACCTTGCCGCTCGTGAGGATGCGCTTGCCGCCACACTCCGCGGCAAGGATGAGGAGGTTGAGAAGCTCGTCGCGCAGCGGAGTCAGGAGCTGGAGCAGAGGCACAAGGAGGCACTCAATGCTCAAGCCCTGGTCGAAGGAGCTGGAGGTGGAGCGGGATGGGCTGAAGAAACAGGTCCTGGAGCTCGTGAAGGAGAAGGAAACGATCAACGACGCTCTGGTGGAGGCGCATGCATCAGTCCTTGGCAAGGCCGAGCTGCTCCCCAAGGCCAACGACTCCATCAAAGACCTGAAGCTGAAGCTAGAGGGTCTTGAGGGGACGCTTTCGAAGGTCAGGGCCCGGGAAGAGACCCTGACCAAGGACCTGGAGGAGGAGAGGCAGTTGCGGAGGAATGAGGCCACCGAACACAAGGAGTATGCAGAGGGCATAAACCGTTGGGTCAGCCGCCTCGCCGACGTCGCCGGCAGGTACGCCCCGGAGCCGAACGTGAGTTCCAATGCCAAACTGACCCTGTTCTTCGAGGGTGTTCTTGGAGTCTTGGAGCAGCTCCGCTCCATCCGGGCAACTTATCTGGCCAACGAGTCCCAGAGGCTCTGCCGGGGCGCCCTGACCAAGGTGCTCACCAAGGTGGCGTTCTGGAACCCCACCGTCAACTTTTCCAACGCGTTGGAGAGCTTGCCGGAGGAGGCGAACCTCGCGGAGCTCAAGGAGCGTATCAAGCCCATCATCGACTGCGTTGATACGTCCATTTTGCATCATGCTTTTATATCGATATTTATTGCATTATGGGCTGTTATTATACATTATGTCAAAATACTTATGCCTATTCTCTCTTATTTTACAAGGTTTACATAAGGAGGGAGAATGCCGGCAGCTGGGAATTTTGGGCTGGAAAAGGAGCAAGTATTAGACACCTATTCTGCACAACTCCAAAAGTACTGAAACTCTACGAAAGTTATTTTTGGAAATAATAAAAAATACTGAGCGGAAGAAATACGTCAGGGGGGCCTCCACCTGTCCACGAGGGTGGGGGGCGCGTCCCCTGCCTCGTGGGCCCTCTGTTGGCCCTCCAGTGCCCATCTTCTGCTATATGAAGTCTTTCGTCCGAAGAAAAATCATAATCAAGCTTTCAGGACGAGACTCCGCCGCCACGAGGCGGAACCAATCTAGGGCTCCGGCAGAGCTATTCTACCGGGGACACTTCCCTCCGGGAGGGGGAAATCATCTCCATCGTCATCACCAACGCTCCTCTCATCGGGAGAGGGCAATCTCCATCAACATCTTCACCAGCACCATCTCCTCTCAAACCCTAGTTCATCTCTTGTGTCCAATTCTTGTCTCCAAGTCTGGGATTGGTACATGTAGGTTGCTAGTAGTGTTGATTACTCCTTGTAGTTGATGCTAGTTGATTTATTTGGTGGAAGATCATATGTTCAGATCCTATATGCATATTAATACTCCTCTTATTATGAACATGAATATGCTTTGTGAGTAGTTAAGTTTGTTCCTGAGGACATGGGAGAAGTCTTGCTATTAGTAGTCATGTGAATTTGGTATTCGTTTGATATTTTGATGAGATGTATGTTGTCTCTCCTCTAGTGGTGTTATGTGAACATCGACTACATGACACTTCACCATTATTTGGGCCTAGAGGAAGGCATTGGGAAGTAATAAGTAGATGATGGGTTGCTTGAGTGATGAAGCTTAAACCCTAGTTTATGTGTTGCTTCGTAAGGGGCTGATTTGGATCCATATGTTTCATGCTATGGTTAGGTTTACCTTAATACTTTTGTTGTAGTTGCGGATGCTTGCAATAGAGGTTAATGATAAGTGAGATGCTTGTCCAAGCAAGGACAGCACCCAAGCACCGTTCCACGCACATACCAAATTATCAAAGTACCGAACGCGAATCATATGAACGTGATGAAAACTAGCTTGACGATAATTCCCATGTGTCCTCGGGAGCGCTTTTCTCTATATAAGAGTTTGTCCAGGCTTGTCCTTTGCTACAAAAAGGATTGATCCACCTTGCTACACTTTATTTACTTTTGTTACTTGTTGCTTGTTACATATTATCTTATCACAAAACTATCTGTTACCTATTATTTCAGTGCTTGCAGAGAATACCTTGCTGAAAACCGCTTACCATTTCCTTCTGCTCCTCGTTGGGTTCGACACTCTTACTTATCGAAAGGACTACGATAGATCCCCTATACTTGTGGGTAATCAAGACTCTTTTCTGGCGTCATTGCCGGGGAGTGAAGCGCCTTTGGTAGGTGGAATTTGGTAAGGAAAAATTTATATAGTGTGCTGAAATTTAATGTCACTTGTTACTATGGAAAGTAATGCTCTGAGAGGCTTGTTCGGGGTATCTTCACCCCGACCGGTAAAGCAAAGAGTTTCTCCTTAACCTACTGAACCTACTGAAAATGAAAATTTCTACTTTGAAATTCCTTCGGGTATGTTAGAAAAATTGCTAGCTAATCCTTTTGTAGGAGACGGAACAAAGCATCCTGATGAGCACCTAATCTATGTGGATGAAGTTTGTGGATTATTTAAGCTTGCAGGTGTGCTCGGTGATGTTATTAATAAGAAGTTCTTCCCTTTATCTTTAAAGGGAGATGCATTGACATGGTATAGGCTATGTGATGATACGGGGTCATGGAACTACAAACGTTTGAAATTGGAATTTCATCAGAAATTTTATCCTATGCATCTTGTTCATCGTGATCGCAATTATATATATAATTTTTGGCCTCGTGAAGGAGAAAGCATCGCTCAAGCTTGGGGGAGGCTTAAATCGATGTTATATTCATGCCCCAATCATGAGCTCCTAAGAGAAATAATTATTCAAAGTTTTTATGCTCGGCTTTCTCATAACAATCGCACCATGCTCGATACTTCTTGTGCTGGCTTTTTTATGATGAAGACTATTGAATTCAAATGGGATTTATTGGAAAGAATTAAAGGCAACTCTGAAGATTGGGATCTCGACGAAGGTAAGGAGTCAGGTATGACACCTAAGTTTGATTGTGTTATATCTTTTATGGATACCGATGTTTTCCGTAAATTTAGCACTAAATACGGACTTGACTCTGAGATAGTAGCTTCCTTTTGTGAATCTTTTGCTGCTCATATTGATCTCCCTAAGGAGAAGTGGTTTAAATATCCTCCTCCCATAGAAGTAAAAGTAGCTGCACATACTAAAGTTGAAGAAAAGACTATCACTTATAATGATCCTATTGTTCCTACTTCTTATGTTGAGAAACCACCTTTACCTGTTAGGATAAAGGATCCTGTTAAAGCTTCAACTGTGGTCCGTAAAAGCAATATTAGAACTTATACACCTCCTGAGCAAATCAAACTTGAACCTAATATTGCTATTGTTAAAGATCTCTTCTTTGATAATATTGATGGGCATGTTATTTATTTCTGTGATGAAACTACTAGAATTGCTAAACCTTGTGCTAAAGATAAACATAGACCTGTGGTAGGAATGCCTGTTATTTCTGTTAAAATAGGAGATCATTTTTATCATGGCTTATGCGATATGGGTGCCGGTGCTAGTGTTATACCTCATGACTTATACAAATAAATTATGCATGAAATTGCACCTGCTGAGATAGAAGGTATTGATGTTACCATCAAAGATGCTAATAGAGATACAATATCACCCATTGGAATTGTTAGAGATGTTGAAGTCATGTGTGGGAAAACTAAATATCATGCGGATTTTCTTGTTCTTGGCTCCCCACAAGATAGCTTTTGTCCCATTATATTTGGTAGACCCTTCTTGAACACCGTTAATGCTAGGATAGACTGCGAAAAGGATGTTGTTACTATTGATCTAGGTGATATGTCTCTTGAGTTTAATTTCTCTAAATTTCGTAGACAACACCGTGAAGAGGAATTGCCTAGTAAGGATGAAATTATTGGTCTTGCTTCTATTGCCGTACCTCCTAGTGATCCTTTAGAACAATATTTGCTAGACCATGAAAATGATATGTTTATGAATGAAAGAAGGGAAATAGATGAAGTATTCTTTAAACAGGAACCCATCCTGAAACAGAATTTGCCTGTTGAAATCCTAGGGGATCCTCCTCCACCCAAGGGTGATCCCGTGTTTGAGCTGAAACCGTTACCTGATACTCTTAAATATGCTTATCTTGATGAGAAAAATATATATCCTGTTATTATTAGTACTAACCTTTCAGAGCATGAAGAAGAGAGATTATTGAAAACTCTGAAGAAGCACCGCGCTGCTATTAGATATACTCTTGATGATCTTAAGGGCATTAGTCCCACTCTATGTCAACACAAAATAAATTTGGAGAAAGATGCCAAACCAGTTCGTGATCACCAACAACAACTGAATCCTAAAAATGAAAGAAGTGGTAAGAAAGGAAATACTAAAGCTCCTAGAGGCAGTTATAATTTATCCCGTTGCTGATAGTCAGTGGGTAAGTCCTGTCCATTGTGTCCCTAAGAAGGGAGGTATTATTGTCGTTCCTAATGATAAAGATGATTTGATTCCGCAAAGAATTATTATAGGTTATAGGATGGTAATTGATTTCCGCAAATTAAATAAAGCTACTAAAAAGGATCATTACCCCTTACCTTTTATCGATCAAATGCTAGAAAGATTATCTAAACATACACATTTTTTCTTTCTAGATGGTTATTCTGGTTTCTCTCAAATACCTGTGTCAGCCGATGATCAATCAAAGACCACTTTTACTTGCCCTTTCGGTACTTTTGCTTATAGACGTATGCCTTTTGGTTTATGTAAAGCACCTGCTACCTTTCAAAGATTCATGATGGCTATATTCTCTGACTTTTGTGAAAAGATTTGTGAGGTTTTCATGGACGATTTTTCCATCTATGGATCCTCTTTTGATGATTGCTTGAGCAACCTTGATCGAGTTTTGCAGAGATGTGAAGAAACTAATCTTGTCTTGAATTGGGAAAAGTGTCACTTTATGGTTAATAAAGGTATTGTCTTGGGGCATAAAGTTTCTAAAAGAGGTATTGAGGTTGATAAAGCCAAGGTTGATGCTATTGAAAAGATGCCATGTCCCAAGGACATCAAAGCACATAGAGTATTCTAATAAATTCCGATTCATGTGTGTCTCTCCAAAAGGTGTGTACAGCAAGGATGATTGTGGTAAACTAAAAAGAAAAGACTCGAATCATACAAGACGCTCCAAGCCAAACACATATCATGTGGTGAATAAAAATATAGCCTCAAGTTTACCGACAGATTTAAGATTTAAAGAGGGGATGCCTTCCGGGGCATCCCCAAGCTTAGGCTTTTGGTTGTACTTGAATTTTACCTTGGGGTGCCTTGGGAATCCCCAAGCTTAGGCTCTTTTCACTCCTTATGCCAAAATCCATCAAATCTTTACCCAAAAACTTGAAAACCTCACAACACAAAACTTAAACAGAAAATCTCATGAGCTCCGTTAGTGTAAGAAAACAAACCACCACTTTAAGGTACTGTAATGAACTCATTCTTTATTTATATTGGTGTTAAACTTACTTTATTCCAACTTCTCTATGGTTCATACCCCCCGATACTAGCCATAGATTCATCAAAATATGAAAACAACACACGAAAAACAGAATTTGTCAAAAACAGAACAGTCTGTAGTAATATGTATCAAACAAACACTTCTGGAACTCCAAAAATTATGAAATAAATTGTTGGACGTGGGGAATTTATCTATTAATCATCTGCGAAAAGAATGAACCTAAAAGCACTCTCCAGTAAACAATAGCAGCTAATCTCGTGAGCACTAAAGTTTCTGTTTTTTACAGCAAGATTGCAAAGACTTCACCCAAATCTTCCCAAAGGTTCTACTTGGCACAAACACTAATTAAAACATAAAACCACATCTAAACAGAGGCTAGAAGAATTATTTATTACTAAACAGTAAATAAAAGCAAGGAACAAAAATAAAATTGGGTTGCCTCCCAACAAGCGCTATCGTTTAACGCCTCTAGCTAGGCATAAAGCAAGAATAGATCTAGGTATTGTCATCTTTGGTATGCAATCCGTAGGTGGCTCTCATAATAGATTCATAAGGTAATTTAATTTTCTTTCTACGAAAGTGTTCCACGCCTTTCCTTAATGGAAATTGGAATCTAATATTTCCTTCTTTCATGTCAATAATTGCACCAATCGTTCTAAGGAAAGGTCTACCAAGAATAATAGGACATGTAGGATTGCAATCTATATCAAGAACAATGAAATCTACGGGAACATAATTCCTATTTGCAACAATAAGAACATCATTAATCCTTCTTGTAGGTTTCATAATGGTGGAGTCCGCAAGGTGCAAATTTAATGAACAATCATCAAATTCACAGAAACCTAACACATCACACAAAGTTTTGGGAATCGTGGAAACACTAGCACCCAAATCACATAAAGCATAGCATTCACGATCTTTAATGTTAATTTTAATAGTAGGTTCCCACTCATCATAAAGTTTTCTAGGAATAGAAACTTCTAATTCAAGCTTTTCTTCATAAGATTGCATTAAAGCATCAATGATATGTTTAGTAAAAGCTTTATTTTGATCATAAGCATGAGGAGAATTTAACACGGATTGCAACAAGGAAATACAATCTGTCAAAGAGAAATTATCATAATTAAATTCCTTGAAATCCAAAATAGTGGGTTCATTGCTATGTAAAGTTTTGACCTCTTCAATCCCACTTTTAATAATTTTAGCATCAAGATCTAAAAAACCCAGAATCATTGGGATGCCTTTTAACTAAAGTTGACTCATCTCCAGTCCCATCTTTATCAAGATTCATATTGGAAAACAAAGATTTAATAGGAGAGACATCAATCACTTTTAGATCTTCATCATTATTATCATGAAAACTAGAAGAACACGCTTTCACAAAGAAATCCTTTGTAGCACGCATCCTAGAAACTAGAAGAACACGCTTTCACAAAGAAATCCTTTGTAGCACGCATCCTAGCGGTTCTTTCTTTGCACTCATCAATGGAAATTCTCATGGCTTTGAGAGAATCAATGATATCATGCTAAGGTGGAATAGATCTAAGTTTCAAAGAATCAACATCAAGAGAAATTCTATCCACGTTCCTAGCCAAGTCATCAATCTTAGGCAATTTTTCTTCAAGCAAAGCATTGAAATTCTTTTGCGAATTCATAAATTCTTTAACACTAGTCTAAAAATCAGAGGGCATCTTATTAAATTTCCATAACAGTTGTTGTTGAAATTACTATAATTATTAGAGGAATTACTAGGGAACGGCCTAGAATTAAAGTTTCCTCTATATGCGTTATTACCAAAGTTTTTCCTACCAAGAAAATTCACATCCAAGGATTCATTATTATTCTCAATCAAAGTGGACAAAGGCACATCATTAGGATCAGAAGAAACACTCTTATTAGCAAACAATTTCATAAGTTCATCCATCTTCCCACTCAGAACATTAATCTCTTCTATCGCATGAACCTTTTTACTAGTGGATCTTTCGGTATGTCATTGAGAATAATTAACCATAATATTTTGTAGGAGTTTAGTAGCTTCTCCTAAAGTGATTTCCATAAAGGTTCCTCCCGCTGCCAAATCCAAAAGATTTCTGGAAGCAAAATTCAATCCGGCATAAAAACTTTGTATAATCATCCATAAATTCAAACCATGTGTAGGGCAATTACGTATCATTAATTTCAACATCTCCCAAGCTTGTGCAACATGCTCATGATCAAGTTGCTTAAAATTCATAATATCATTTCTAAGAGAGATGATCTTAGCGGGAGGAAAATACTTATAGATAAAAGCATCTTTGCACTTATTCCATGAATCAATACTATGTTTAGGCAAAGAGGAGAACCAAGTTTCAGCACGATCTCTAAGCGAAAATGGAAATAGCTTCAATTTAACAATATCATTATCCACATCTTTCTTCTTTTGCATATCGCAGAAATCAACAAAGTTGTTTAGATGGGTAGCGGCATCTTCACTAGGAAGGCCAGAAAATTGATCTTTCATGACAAGATTCAACAAAGCAGCATTAATTTCACAAGATTCAGCATCAGTAATAGGAGCAATCGGAGTGCTAATAAAATCATTGTTGTTGGTATTGGAAAAGTCACATAATTTAGAATTATCTTAAGTCATCGTGATAAACAATCAATCCAACACACAAGCACATAAGAAGCAAGCAGAAAGAACTGGACGGAAAAAAGGGCGAATAAAACGGTAAAGGTGAAGTGGGGGAGAGGAAAACGAGAGTTAAATGGAAAATAATGTAATGCGAGGGAGAAGAGTTTGTGCTGGGTACTTGGTATGTCTTGACTTGAGCGTAGACTCACCGGCAATGGCGCCAGAAATCCTTCTTGCGACCTCTTGAGCATGCGTTGGTTTTCCCTTGAAGAGGAAAGGGTGATGTAGCAAAGTAGCGTAAGTATTTCCCTCAGTTTTTGAGAACCAAGGAATCAATCCAGTAGGAGACTACATGCAAGTCGCCTAGTACCTCCACAAACAATCAAGAACCTTCCAACCAACACGATAAAGGGGTTGTCAATCCCTTCACAGCCACTTGCAAAAGTGAGATCTGATAAAGATAATAAGATAAATATTTTTGGTATTTTTGTTGTATAGATTGGATAGTAAAGATTGCAAAATAAACGGCGAAAGAAATTGGCAAGTTGGCGATAAACTAATATGATGTAAAATATACCCGGGGGCCATAGGTTTCACTAGTGGCTTATCTCAAGATAGCATATATTATAGTGGGTGAACAAATTACTGCCGAGCAATTGATAGAAAAGCGCATAGTTATGAGAATATCTAGGCATGATCATGAACATAGGCATCACGTCTGTGTCAAGTAGACCGAAACGATTCTGCATCTACTACTATTACTCCACACATCGACCGCTCTCCAGCATGCATCTAGTGTATTAATTTCATAAGAACAGAGTAACGCATTAGGAAAGATGACATGATGTAGAGGGATAAACTCAAGCAATATGATATAAACCCCATCTTTTTATCCTCAATGGCAACAATATAATAAGGTGCCTTGCTGCCCCTACTGTCATTGGGAAAGGACACCGCAAGATTGAACCCAAAGCTAAGCACTTCTCCTATTGCAAGAAAGATCAATCAAGTAGGCCAAACTAAACCAATAATTCGAAAAGACTTGCAAAGATATCAAATCATGCATATAAGAATTCAGAGAAGAATCAAATATTGTTCATAGATAATCTTGATCATAAACCCACAATTCATCGGATCTCGGCAAACATACTGCAAAAAGTATTAGATCGAATAGATATCCAAGAACATCGAGGAGAACTTTGTATTGAGAACCAAAGAGAGAGAAGAAGCAATCTAGCTAATAACTATGGACCCAAAGGTCTGTGGTAAACTACTCACACATCATCGAAGAGGCTATTGTGTTGATGTAGAAGCCCTCCATGATCGAACCCCCCTCCGGCAGATCGCCGAAAAAGGCCCCAAGATGGGATCTCACGGGTACAGAAGGTTACGGTGGTGGAAAAGTGGTTTGATGGCTCCCCTGGATGTTTTCAGGGTATAAGAGTATATATAGGCGAAAGAAGTAGGTCGGTGGAGCTACGAGGGGCCCATGAGGGTGGGGGCGCGCCCTCCTGCCTCATGGCTGCCTAGCTGCGTCCCTGACTTCCACTCCAATTCTCCTGGATTGTGTTTGTTCCAAGAAAGATCCTCGCGAATTTTTCGTTCCGTTTGATATTCCTTTTCTGCGAAACACTGAAATAGGCTAAAAACAGCAACTGGCACTGGGCCTCCGGTTAATAGGTTAGTCCCAAAAATAATATAAAGGAGCCTATTGAAGCCCATTTAACATTCAAAACAGATAATATAATAGCATGGAACGATAAAAAATTATAGATACATTTGAGACGTATCAGTATGATAGAGAAACTACTAGTTAATCCTTATGCAGGAGATGGAACACTACATCCTGATATGCATCTAATCTATGTGGATGAAGTTTGTGGATTATTTAAGCTTGCATGTTTGCCCGAGGATGATGTCAATAAGAAAGTCTTCCTTTTATATTTGAATGGAAAGGCATTGACATGGTATAGGCTATGTGATGATATTGGATTCCGGAATTACAACCGATTGAAATTGGAATTTCACCAAAAGTTTTATCCTATGCATCTGGTTCATCGTGATCGGAATTATATATATAATTTTTGGCCTCGTGAAGGAGAAAGTATCGCTCAAGCTTGGGGGAGGCTTAAGTCAATAGTATATTGATGCCCCAATCATGAGCTCTCAAGAGAAATTATTATTCAGAATTTTTATGCTTGCCTTTCTCGTAATGATCAATCCATGCTCGATACTTCTTGTACTGGTTCTTTTATGAAGAATACTATTGAATTGAAATGGTATTTATTGGAAAGAATTAAATGCAACTCTGAAGATTGGGAGCTCGATGAAGGTAAGGAGTCAGTTTTAAACCTTAAGTTTGATTGTGTTAAATCTTTTATGGGTACCAATGCTTTTCATGAATTTAGCACTAAATATGGACTTGACTCTGAGATGGTAGCTTATTTCTGTGAATCATTTGCTACTCATGTTGATCTCCCCAAGGAGAAGTGGTTTAAATATCATCCTCCCATTAAAGTAGCAGTAGTAGAACCTATTAAAGTTGAAGAAGAAACTATTACTTATAATGTTGATCATGTTATTCCTACTGCTTATATTGAGAAACCACCTTTCCCTGTTAGGATAAAGGATCATGCTAAAGATTCAACTGTGGTTCATAAGAGTTATACTAGAATACCTACACCCCTGAACAAATTAAAGTTGAACCTAGTATTGCTATGGTTAAAGATCTCTTGGTCGATAATATTGATGGGCATGCTATTTATTTATGTGGTGAAGCTGCTAGAATTGCTAGACCCGATAATAAAGATAAACATAGAAATGTTGTTTCTATTAAAATAGGAGATCATTGTTATCATGGCCTATGTGATTTGGGTGCTAGTGTGAGTGCAATTCCCTTTACCTTACATCAAGAAATAATGAATGATATTGCACCTGCAGAAATAGAAGATATTGATGTTACTATTAAGCATCCTAATAGCGATTCAATTTCACCAATTAGGATTGTGAGAGATGTTGAAGTCTTGTGTGGGAAAATAATATACCCTACTGATTTTCTTGTCCTTGGTTCCCCACAAGATTATTTTTGTCCCATTATATTTGGTAAACCTTTCTTGAACATTGTTAATGCTAAGATAGATTGCGAGAAAGAAACTGTTAGTGTAAGTTTTGGGGATGTGTCTCATGAGTTTAATTTCTCCAAATTTCGTAGACAACCCCATGATAAAGAATTTCCTAGTAAAGATGGAAATTATTGGTCTTGCTTCTATTGTCGTTCCTCCTACTGATCCTTTAGAACAATATGATGAGAACGGTATGTTCATGAATGAAAGGAAGGAATTAGATGAAACATTCTTTAAACACATGCCTGTTTTGAAACACAATTTGCCCATTGAGACTCTTGGAGATCCTCTACCACCCAAGAGTGATCCTGTGTTTGATCTACAACAATTACCTGATACTTTGAAATATGCTTATCTTGATGAAAAGAAGATATATCCTATTATTATTAGTGCTAACCTTTCAGAGCATGAATAAAATAAATTGTTGAAAATTATGAAGAAGCACTATGCCGCTATTGGGTATACTCTTGATGATCTTAAGGGCATTGGTCCCACTCTATGTCAGCACAAAATTAATATGGAGCCTGATGCTAAACCGGATGTTGATCAACAGCGACGGTTGAATCCAAATATGAAGGAAATGGTAAGAAATGAAATACGAAAGCTTCTGGAAGAAGCTATAATTTATCCTATTGCTGATAGTAGATGGGTAAGTCTCATTTATTGTGTCCCTAAGGGAGGCATTACTGTTGTTCCCAATGACAAGAAAGATTGATCCCACAAAGAATTGTTGAAGGTTACATAATGGTAATTGATTTTCGCAAATTAAACAAAGCTACTAGGAAAGATCATTACCCTCTACCTTTTATTGATCAAATGCTAGAAACACTATCAAAACATACACCCTTTGGCTTTCCAGCCATTTATTCTGGTTTTGCTCAAATACACGTGTCACAAGAGGACCAAGAAAAAGCTACTTTTACTTACCCTTGTACTTTTTCTTATATACATATGCCTTTTGGTTTATGCAATGCACCTGCTACATTTCAAATATGTATGACTGCTATATTCTCTGAATTTTGTGAAAAGATTGTTGAGGTTTTCATGGATGATTTCTCCGTTTATGGAACTTCTTTTGATGATTCCTTAAGCAACCTTGATTGAGTTTGGTAGAGATGTGAACAAACTAATCTTGTCTTGAATTGGGAGAAATGCCACTTTATGGTTAACGAAGGTATTGTCTTGGGGCATAAAATCTCTGAAAGAGGTATTGCAGTTGATAAAGCTAAAGTTGATGCTATTGAAAAAATGTCGTGTTCTAAAGATATCGAAGGTATAAGAAGTTTCCTTGGCCATGCTGGTTACTATAGGAGATTTATTAAAGACTTCTATAAAATTTCTAGGCCTCTTACTAATCTTTTGCAAAAAGACGTTCCATTTGTTTTCTATGATGATTGTGTAGAAGCCTTTGAAATACTTAAGAAAGCCTTGATTTCTGCACCTATTGTTCAACCACTTGATTGGAACTTACCCTTTTAAATTATGTGTGATGCTAGTGATTATGTTGTAGGTGTTGTCCTAGGACAAAGAGTTGATAAGAAATTATATGTTATCCATTATGCTAGTAAAACTCTAGACAGTGCCCAAAGAAATTATGCTACTACCTAGAAAGAATTTCTAGCAGTTGTATTTGCTTGTGGTAGGTTCATATCTTACATTGTTGATTCTAAAGTAACTGTTCACAACGATCATGCTGCTATTAAATACCTTATGGAAAAGAAGGATGCTAAACCTAGACTTATTAGATGGGTTCTCTTGCTACAAGAATTTGATTTTCATATTATTTATAGAAAAGGAGCTGAGAACCCGGTAGCAGATAACTTGCCTAGGTTAGAAAATTTTCTTGATGACCCACTACCTACTGATGATAGCTTCCATGATGAACAATTAGCTTTCATAAATACTTCTCACTGTGCTCCATGGTATGCTGATTATGTTATTACATTGTTGCTAAATTTATACCACCTAGTTTCACATACCAGCAAAAGAAAACGTTTTTCTATGATTTAAGACATTACTTTTGGGATGACCCACACCTTTATAAAGAAGGAGTAGATGGTGTTATTAGACGTTGTGTACCTGAGCATGAACAGGAACAGATCCTACGCAAGTGTCACTCCGAGGCCTACGGAGGACACCATGCTGGAGATAGAACTGCACACAAGGTATTACAATCTGGTTATTATTGCCCTACTCTTTTCAAGGATGCTCGTAAGTTTGTCTTGTCTTGTGATGAATGTCAAAGAATTGGTAATATTAGTAAACGTCAGGAAATGCCTATGAATTATTCACTTGTTATTAAACCATTTGATGTTTGGGGTTTTGATTATATGAGACCTTTTCCTTCCTCTAATGGGTATACACATATTTTAGTTGCCCTTGATTACGTTACTATGTGGGTAGAAGCTATTCCAACTAGTAGTGCTGATCATAACACTTCTATTAAAATTCTTAAAGTTATTTTTCTGAGGTTTGGAGTCCCTACATATTTAATGACTGATGGTGGTTCACACTTTATTCATGGAGATTTCCGTAAATTGCTTGCTAAATATGATGTTCACCATAGAATTGCATCTCCATACCATCTTCGGTCTACTGGTGAAAGTGTGTTATGTCGACTAGAGGGGTGGTGAATAGGGGAATTTTGAAAATTTGATACTGAGGAATTTCTAGGTCAGGAAATTCCTAAGCAACGAACTACTTAGCAGCGGAATAGGTACTCAGATGCATGCATAACAGAATAGTAGCACAATCATCATGATGAAATGAAACATACACAGAGCACAAGTAGCGTGTAAACTGGATAAGCAGGCTGAAGACAAAGTGACTGAGAAATGGGATTGAGGAAATTGAGAAAGTCTTCATTCAAAGTCTTCAAACAGTAACGATCAAGTTCATCAACATATGAATGAGGAAATGAAAGGTTTGAGGAAATAGAACCAGTAGCTTGGTGAAGACGATGATTTGGTAGAACAGTTCCAACTGCTGTGATAGTCGTACGTCTAGTTGCAACGGCTAGGTATTTAAACCTGTGGACACACCGTCCTCAACGTATTGTCCTTGAGATAAGATCACACAGACCTTGCCCAATCACTCGTGGTAAGTCTTCAGGTGACTTCCAAACCTTCACAGACCCGGTCACTCAGCGATCCATAATTTCCTCTTGGATGCTCTAGACCATGAAACCTAACCGTCTGGACGATTCACAACCCTCAAAGGTAACAATGTCGGCTCCACACAGGAACAATCTCTTCAGTGATGCTCAATCACTTTGGGTTTGGGTTTTCCTCACTGAAGATTTTCGCTCAAATTCCTAGCAGGATGGGATGCTCTCAATGACAAGTGACAGTTTCTCTCGGACCAGCCAACCAGCTAGTGGTAGTAGGGGGCGGCTATTTATAGCCTAGGGATCAGCCCGACATGATAATATATAAATGCCCTTCAATGATATGACCGTTAGGTGGTTAGATATTTTGGGACAGCTGGCGTGTAGTACAGCCACGGTCGGATGTTTGAGCTCTCAGATTCCTCAGGGCTATCATGTTCCTCACTTGTAGGCAATCCGCACTGGCGAATTCCTAACTCCTCAGTCAGAACAAATCCCTCAGAGACTAGAAGATCGTCGTCTCCTTCACTAAAAAATTGACTAAACTGTATGAGATTTCCAATGGCTTTACTCGGAAGGATTGGGTAGGTGTAGGATTTTGAGATGAGCATCACTTGGAAACTTTCCTTTAGTTTTACCTCGACCCCCTTTAACAGTACGGTCTTTCCTATGACTCAAGAAAGAGAAAAAGAAATTATGAAAACAAAAGTCTTCACGCTTCATATTCCTCGCATGAATATCAAGTCTTTATGGTCACACCAATTTCCTCACTTTCAAAATCTTCAAGAAAACCAATGTCTTCAGTTGAAGACATTCATTTTTAGGGGTGGACTTTCATCATAAATATCAAACTCCTCATAGATTTATAGATCTGTGTACACTCACAAACTCATTAGTTCCTTAACCTATAAGTCTTCAGTACACCAAAATCACTAAGGGGCACTAGATGCACTTACAATCTCCCCCTTTTTGGTGATTGATGACAATATAGGTTATATTTTTAACGGGGATAAACATATGAAGTGTAAATACTGATATTGAGGAATTTGATTGCAAGATATAGAAGAACTCCCCCTGAAGATGTGCACATTTGAGGAATTTGCTTTGAATAGCAAATGCACATTGTAGAGTAGAATCATGGAGATCTCCCCCTATATCTTGTAATTCATACACGCATTTAACATATGATATTAAGAATTTGAAATTCATGATGAAATATGGACTCTGACAAATTCAGCATGCCTGCATTAAGGTATATGAGGAATAAGCATGCAGAAAAGCAGTTCAAAAGAGTCAGAGCACCATAGGACTTAAATTTACAACTCATTAGAGGAAACACCGCAAAAGAGCAAGAGTTGCAACTTAGCAAAAAACGCCCATATATAAGAGACCCACTTGAAGACTAACTCAAATTTCTCCCCCTTTGTCATCGAATGACCAAAAGGGATGAGAAATGAGGACTAACACCCCTGAAGAATATCATCATGATGTCGATGAGGAGCGCCAGCGTTGTTGGGGTCGTCCATTGGAGTAGGGCCTGCCATAGTGTCGTTCAAATCTCCAGCTTCATCCGTCTCATGGGATGAAGAATATGAACTAGCAACGAGGTGAGGAACTTTGACCTTCTTGAATTTCTTTGAAGGTGGCTATGCCCAGTCAAAGTCCTGTTGAAATTTCATCTCCTTCAGATCTTCAACACTATAGAGATTAGACAGAATGCCCCAAGTGCGGTCAAAGACTTAATGCAACTAGTAGTGATTTTCTTCACAGTATTTTGTGTGACTATCATGTTCTGAAGAATTGCACCAAACTGACGCTTGACCCACTTGTGGTTGTGATCCACCTTCTGATGAAGACTGAGGAGAAGCTCACGATCAGTCATAACCTGCGGGGCAGTAGCTTGAGCATTTTTCTTTGAAGCTTTTGTAGAGGAATCTTGCGTTGTAGATTCATCACTGGTGGAATAGGATGTAGCTTTACGAAACTGCCCATCCAATGGACGAGTGCCTTAATCTATAACAGCAGCTTTGCCTTTCTCATCTGCTGAGGAAATAGTCCTTTTGAGGACTTCAATGGGGGGCAAATAGCTGAGATGATTTTAAAAGTCAGCCTTATAATGAATTGAAGACCTCGATCTGATGAATTTCATGATCCAGGGAGCATAAGGCTTCAACTCAAAAGGTGACAAAGCAGCATTGGCCAAAGTCCGCATGAAGAAATCGTGGTAGTTGATAGGAATACCATGAATGATATTGAACAGCAGATTCTTCATTATGCTAACAACTTCTTCATACTTAGCATTGTGGCCTTTGATCGAACTGAGGGTTTTGGTCAATATTTTGTACACTGTCCTTGGCACATAAAGCAATTCCTTGACGAGGAATGTAGTCCTTGGAGCTTGGCTAGGCTTCAATGGCTTCACAGCACTTGCATCAAATGATCTGAGAGTTCAGGTTCTGCATACATGAGCCTTGCACCTTCAGTGGGAGGACTGACTGGGACAGCTTAAAGCAATTCAGAGGGCGATGCTTTGTAGTGAGAATTTTTAGTCATCCAGTCTAGAACCCATGAATTCACATCTTCAACATTTCTACGGGTGTGCAGTGTGGCGTAGAACTGAAGAATGAGTTCTTCATTCCAATCACAGATTTCGGTGCAGAAGTTAAGTAGCCTAGCATCATGAAGAACACTAAGGACAAGGGTGAAGCACGGAAGAGGCTCCACATCCACATGAGGAAGTTTCTCATGGTCAAATACCTTGTCCTTATCAAATATCAGTGAGGAATGTAAATTCATTTGGCTGGCTGTCCAGAAGCGCTTGCGAGAAGTCTAGCAGAATCATAAGGATTATAGTCTGAGAAGAAATGATGCCAGCAAATAAATCATCAGCTTTGAATTTCCGCTTCTGGGTATGAGGATTCCGTGGCTTGGGCTTAAGATTAACAGTTGAAGTCTCCACAGCATCTTGTTGCACAACCTCTAGAGCCACAGGCTGAGGAATTTCAGTAGCAGTTTCATCAGCAGCAGCCTTGGCCTCCATTTCTTCAGCACTAGTGGCTGGAACTTCTTCTGGAATAGAATGACGTTAGGTTTGATGTCCTTCAGAGCCTGTATGAATTTCTTCAGTCTGCACAGGGGACTGAGGAAGTTGATGTAGAGGGGTTGTCAGTGGTGAATTGGGGGGGATGACTTTCCCAAAAGACATCATTCAAAATAGGAGTTGTTGACGCAATGTCCACATCCTCATCTTCCTCATCAATTTCTTCAACGCCTGCCTCTTCAGTTGTGAACTGAGGCATGGGTGATGATACCAGCAGAGTTGATGGGATATCATCCACTTCAATGTCTTCATCCAACTGCTCTGAAGAAGCAGCAGAAGGATTTTCCTCATCACTGTCATCTGGAATGACATATTCCTCACGAAAGGGAACAATCTCCTTTGATTGCATGCTTTATATAGGAACATCATCAATTGGGTTTGCAAATGAGCTCATTAAAGTCTTCAGTTTCTTAGGAGCTAAAGACACTGAAGTCGCTAATGCTTTCCTTTTATTCACAGCTGCCCTCTCAGCAGCTTTGGTCTTCTTTGCTTCTGATGCAGAAGGAAGGTTGATACTTTTCATCTGTGTTGACTTTGCTGGAGAAGCAGATGAAATAGGTTCAGTTTCTTCAGGCACAACTGATGCAGTTGCCCTGGCATGTTCAGATTCCTCAGGTACAATAGCAGATGCTTCAACTGGCCTGGTTTGGTCTTCAGGCGCAACACTGGAGGTTGCCCTGGCACTTTCTTTAGAGGCTGGAATTTCTTCAGCTGCTCTAGTGCTCTCATTTCTTCAACGGAATGATTTTCATCAACCGTGCTTGCATTCTCTTCAATAGGCTGAGCAAATGCCTCAGCCTGAGGAATTTCTTGTTGCGATGAAACTGCAACATTTGGAGTGAATTCCTTTGCCATTCTGACGAATATGATTTTGGCGCCTAGCCAGTCTGCACGATATGCGTCAAATTCATCACTGAGTGCTTTCATCTCAGTCTGCAAACCACTATTTCTTCAAGAGACATTTTCACAACATTCTTCTTCAAAAAACGCTCCTACTTGTACTGAGCTTTCTTCACTTGCCTGGCCTTCTCAAATTTCCATTTTTCTTTGCCTATGAAGGCCGTCAACATATGACTTTGGCCAGGAGTGAGCTTGAAGTTAGGGAGAGGAGTGTTAGGGTCCTTGTGCCATAAATCAATGAAATCAAGGATCAACTTTGGATCCAGCATAAGTGGCACTTGATTGCCTTTGGCTCTAGCGGCCCTTGCTTGCCTGTCTCTGATGATCTCAGCCAATACTTCATCATCAGCTTCGTCGTCACTTAACGAAACTTGAAAGGTAACCTGCTTCTTGTGAGGACTTGGCCTTGTGCCTCGTCCAGCAGTGGCCTTTTTCTTCAGCAAGGTTGGACCAGCTGAAGACTGAGGTGGAGTTTAGGAACTAGCAGATTCTCATGAAGCAATTGAGATTCATGTGGTCCTTTGGAAAGAGGCAAGATGCACAGGTGCCGAGGACTTTGCAGCAGCTGTTGAGGATTTTGCAACATAGGGGGCTGGAGCTGCTTTTGAGGATGTTCCTTGAGGAATGGGCCGTGAGGGATTTGAAGAGCTTGGCTGTGAGGGCATTGCAGCTGAGGAACTTGGCTTGACAGCTGGTTTCTTTGGCATTGCCTTCTTAGGCTTGCTAGCAGAGGCCTCAGCAGCGGCAACAGCAGAATCTTCATTGAATTTCCTCACTGCTTCTTTTGCCATTTTGGCCAACTTAGCTTGGAGCTTGGCCCACTCCTTGGGAAAATCCTCACCTCTTTTGATGCTAGTGGGATCAGCAACTTGGCCTGGTGCCAATGGAGGTCTTGGGCATGGAGGGTGTACAGTGAATTTCTTCATGTATTTCGGAGTCACATATCGATACTCCCTCTATTCTCTGGCCCATCTCCTCTCAATCCGCTGAATGCGCACCTGGCGCTGATTTTTATTCTCCTTGCCATGCTTGGCTTCATCTGGAGTACAATATTCATCATATATGCCATCAGGGATTTCAAAATCAGTATTCGCTTTTGGTCTCTTTCCTCCCTTCTGAGGTCTTTTACCATCAGCCATCTTCTTCACTTGAGGATTTTGAACAATCGAATTTTTTGATGAGGTATGCAATTTGTCTTCAGGAATGCTACAAATGAGTTAAGTTGATGAGAACCTAGTGATTCCGCAGTGGACATGTGTACCTGCGAACAGAGTATAGGTGCGAAGAATTTGGAGAGGTCATATGCGTTCTCAGAATTTTTTCAAAAGAATCAAGTTTGAGGAATTTGACCATGGGTGTCTTGAGGAATTCCACTAAGCGTTCTTGACTTAGGTTCCAGAGTTGTATGGATTTGAAAATCCACACAATTGAGGAATCTTGAGGAAAGACGTTGCTTAGAGAAACAAATCAAGAACACAAGCAATAGGGTGTTTAAGAGTATAGAAGCTGAAGAATAAACACCTTCTGAAGATTTTGTGGAAATCATCAAAATAAACAAGGGCAGTAAAAACAGATTTAATTTATCCTTGACGAAGAACACGAGAACTGAGAGTAGTAGTGGACAAGCTCGTCCGTTCATATCTTCCACGCCCTAACTTGGCGGTGGCAGAGTGAAGATTTCCACGGCCGGTGCGAGTACGGCAGCGACGAGGTCGAGGCAGTGAAGCTCTTCCTCACCGGCGACGATGGAAGTTAGCGGCGGCGCTAGGTCAGAGAGCTCGAGTGAGGGGAGTGAGACCGAACGGAGTAAATGATGTCTGGGGAGGGCGAGGGGTATTTTATAGTCGAGGTGAAAAACCGCCAGTCCGAAGAAATTGGACTAACGTGCCCCTGAGCCTTCTGATCCTAGCGATATGTGTCACCCATGAGCTGAGAGGTGGAGATCGTGTTAGATCGTGGATGATTAGATTAATCTTATCGTGGGATGCAGAACGGTTTGAGCGAAAAAAATCCAAAAATTCAGATAAGGAAATTTTAATGTTTCGTTCGCAAATTCTTCAGCTGTCAAGGACACAGTGAAGATTATGAACGGGTTTTAAATAGAATGCACATGAAGAATTTGTGCACAGACTGGGTTGAGTTTAGCATAGAGAGGGATGGGTTTGATCACATTCACTTAGGCAAAAAAAGTCAACTTAAGGAAATAGCAATAAGTGAATGTTGTAGAGGACTGAATAATCATATAAATATATATATATATAGATATATATATATATATATATATATATATATATATATATATATATAGTCAATGAAGAACACAGTCGGAAAGAGTGAGGACATTGCAAAGTTAAAGAATTTGACCAAATGAGGAATTTGAAAATTTGAAGAATTTGTAAATGAAGAAAAAGTCAAAGTTGAAAATTCTTAACTTTTGTTGGTGGCGTGACCCACCGTATAAGAATGATGAATTCAGACGCCGCATACAATTGTCATAGGGCTCTGAGAATCAAATTATTCATTAATTTCTTCACACTTAGAGAGTTAGTCTTCATTGATTGAAGAAAAATGTTACTTCGTGTGTTGCACATCTATGTCGTCAAATTTGCATAAGTGTCAGGATATGTGTTTTTTTCAAAGAACATTCGTAGATTCTAAGATATTTAGCTCACACCGCAACTTGCTAAATCTCTTCTCATCCAAGGTATTTGTGAAGATATCTGATGTAGGGCGGAACCCTATTTGGATGATCTTTCACGTTTGGAGAGGATCCCTACGAGGACCACGAAGAACGAGCGGAAGAGCACGAGGGAAATCATGGGGAAAAGACAAGAGAATCACTCTAACCAACAAGATCAATCACACATGTGCTAGATCGATGAACACAAAGGGAGATACATGATCCAAAGTCAACAACGGACGATACAAGTGGCGGTAGCTCATCTCCGAGAGGAGGTCCTGAATCCACGAGGGATCTTCCCGTAAAGGGGTCTTGAATCCATGGTAGATCTTCTCCGAAGAGGCCGCGGTCTCTCACGAGGAGGAGATCCGATATGGATGAGCGAAGCTCTATCTAACAATGAGCTAAATCAACACTAACCCTAACTAGGAGGAGGTGGAGGAGTATATATAGTCATGGGCCACGAAGGGGTAAGTGGGGGATACATGGACTCGGTCCAATACACTGTGCGTAGACAGGCGTCGGACGTCCGGAGGGTTCCGGTCGTCCAGAGGCTCGGGAAGGTCCAGACGTCCGGTGCTCTTCGGACTTCCGTAGATTTGGCTCGGGTGCGCTTCGGTCGGACGTCCGGAGGGGGCCGGTCGTCCGGTGCCTGGAGTTCATCGGACGTCCGGTCCTGGTCGGACGTCCGGCCGCTGTAGCATTTGCTGGCCTAGTTTCCTTGGGCTGTTGTGACCTTCAGGGGCCAGACATCTGGGCTGGACCGGTCGTCCGGTGGCTGTAGCTTCAGGCAACTTCTTCTCTTGGTCCTTGTACTTTGTGTCCTCGCCGTCTTGTCCATGGTCTTCCTCCTTGTTCCTGGTCATGCATAGCACATATATTTGAGGTAGTAACCATGTCTCACATGTGGGAAGTGAAGGTTCGGAGAGGAGCGAGTTCACCTTGTGTCCAATGGCGTTTTTTCGAGGTCTCGTCATATGTCCACTTGGGGCTTGCAGAGTAGTGGGAGTGTACATGGGGATGAACGTGGGATTCTCCGCATCATCTCCCCCCCCCCCTTGGGAAAGATCCGACCTCGGATCGTGATCCTCATCACCATGGAAACGGTTGTCGTAGACGAACTTGTAGTTGGACGAAGATGAAGACATGGCGCAATCCAAGTAGTCCAAGGTGTCGCCGGAGTGATAGACATGCAAAAAGAGCAAACACAAGCAACACTCGGAAATGCAATGGTTAGCGCACACAAAGTGTCCATCATGTAATAATGAGTCCGTGCGGCAAGATTGGTCGTGACAAAGCGCATGAAGCTCATCGAGATGATCTAGAATGAGATGCAAAGCATTCATGGGAACAAAAGCATGGTGCACAAAGCGACAAATTCTACCATTGTGCAAAATGATGTCATAGAGAGACGGTTCATCAATAGCATGAATATGGTAATGGATGCTCAATATGATTATGTTATCATGCAATTGATTATAGGCAATATGATCATGATGTATGAATGTGCCATCAAGAAAGATCACAACAAATTTGCTAAGAAAATGCACGAGCTCATATATCATGGATGACATTGAAATTGAAGATGCAACAAGGCAATCATAATGTGGGTCAATCCATGTATAAGATGCAAATTTGTTATGTGTGGTGTTGTACCATAGCTCAATGTCGTGGTGGAAATGGTGGTCCGTTGGTGAATCCACTAAGTCCGAGCACTCCTCAACTTGAAGGTCCATAGGGTCCATCTCCAATGCCGGTCCTCCATCCAATAGATGTATCATGTAGACAACAATAAGGACACAACAATGAAAGAATGGCCCATCCAATATGCATATTTGAGGATGGCTCAAAGGGAAGGAGGTCACCTTTAGGAGTTTCTTAAGGATGATGGAGTTTCACATCTTGTATGCCTTCACATAACCAATATGTCTCATGATGGTATCGCCTTGTGAATCCTTCAAAATGAACGAACATGACAAATACCCGGAAAAACAAATGAGGTTAGTGTAAATGCAAAACCTAACATTCGTGTAGTAAGATACCCAACAAGTGTATGCATCATGCTCATCATAAGAAAGAACAAGGGAGCATTTCATATTATGGAGGCATATGATGCGAGAGCAACCAAATACAATAGGCTCGATCAAACAAGCAGGCATCACAAGTAAAGTGTCAAAGTCTCCAAGATCAATAAGCATAGATGCAACAATTGGAGGCAATCGACAATGAACAAGATATATCATGTGAGAGGCATGAACATATATGTCATCAACCCAAGAAAGCGAGTAATAGTGGAACATGGGTGATGCAACATAGCAAGCAATCATAGCGATCAAGTCAAGCAAGCTAGTAGTGCGAAGATACAACATACTAGAGGGAATCATGGCAATCATGTCATGTGTGCAAATAGTGGGCATGAGTAAATAACATGACATAGCACAAACATGAAAGCAAAATGTGAGGCAAATAGCATCAATGTATTGGCGAGAGACCATATGTAAATAGCAATGGGACATCATGACTCTCCCAACACAACAAGCATCGATAGCACCGGGCACATGATAAACATGGCAATAGAAACAAGGATCTCCACCAAGCATGCAAATACACATAGGGTCAATCATGGGTGGATGCAAGCAAGGGTCACAATTGCATGGCAAAGGCATAGAAGCAAGTATAACATGCAAAGTGAACACGGTAAAATGAGCATAAGGTGACAAATGGTATATAGACCATAGCCGTGTGAGAGCCAAGTAGAAGAGGTGTGTGCAGTCCTTGTGCAAAGAGAACGATGGTAAGGATAGTCCACGGGATCCCAAAGCATCGGTGCTCTCAAGAGCTCGTTTCGTCAACTCTTGGGATTGAGAGGTTGACGAGTATACATGAGTACCTACACAAAACAAAGACAAAGGGAAGATTGTGTGTGCGCGGTAGATGTCCGCATCATCCATCATGATGCATACGTGCATGTGTCGGTTAGCACAAAATATCCAATGCTCAAATAAATGAGATGCGTGATATAGAAATATGTCATCCATCATGATATGTTTGTTTTTATGTATAGCATAATGGAGACTCAAATTGTGTAATGCATCATGAGCAATATCTAGAGCATTGTTATTCATGGAATGCATATAGTGCAAGCAATCATGGAAATCATGCAAAAGATGGGATGAATCAAAATCTCCGAATATGTATGAGGAAACTATGGGGGTCTCCTCATGAGCATGAGTAGCAACATCACATGGAGAATATTGGCAACATTCAAAACAATGAATATTTGGAACAATGTGATCATGGCATGCCATAGTAGATGAATTGCGCAAATCATGTAAAGGAAGCATGGCAATATCATCACATTATAAACAAAAGCCAATGACCATCATCTCGTCATCTATGCCATAAGAGCAAATGGGATTTATTTTAATGGGGCATGCATAGTTACTATGTTGAGATTGAAATGAGGCTATATGGGAGATCTCACTCATAGCATATGACAAATTCAATGGATTGTCAAACATGAAGTGACCAATAGAATTTTCACAAGATATCCTATGAAGCACAAAGATCACAACTAGGCAACTCAATATGCTCATCATCATATTCATCATAAATAGGTAAGTCATGACATGAAGAAGTCGCACTAGCATGAAGCATGGGAATAGGTGGATCAACATCATGGGAGCAATCGATGTCAAGATAGTCCACTAGTGGGACAAGAGAAGCACCATCTCCTATTTTACCTTTGGAGCATCGCTCATGTTTTGTAGGTGAGGTGTCGAAGAACGAGTCATTGTCATCTTCATCGTGATGGAACCATGTGGGGGGTGCATCATCGTCCACCATGGCCATCGGTTTTCCCTTTTGAGGGATGGACTCGTCGAGGATAGGCATGTCGTCATGTAGGAGACCTAGCACCAAAGAAGAAAACACACTAGGAGTAGAGGTTAAGTCGTTAGAAATCATGGTGGCCTCACATGCCGTGCCAACTACCTCACTCACTAAGTGTTGTGGCTCACTCACTCCCTCAAGAATGCTCTCACTCATATGGTTGGTGGAGTCACTCAAATGGCGCTCAACCTCACATAGGATGTGTGGTATGCTCTCAAGTGTGGGACTAGTGGTGGTCACACTCATCCTCTCATAGGAAATGCACTCAATGTCATATAGGGTGGAGTCACTCATCTCACTCATGGGTTGGTGGCTCTCCTCACATGGCAATTGTGTCATCTCATGATATGTGGGTGTCGGAGAGATGTTGGTGCAAATATCTCCATGCTCGGTCGCGTAGCTTGACTCGGAGTATGAGTCTAATGTGGGCGCCGTCTTCATGTTGTAGAAGAGATTCACGCTCATCGCCGTGGACGAAGGGGATGGCCCTTGATCGACCGTCTTGACACCATCTTAGTGTTGGAGGCCCATATCATGTGGCACCTCGTAGCTCGTCTCCATGACCGAAGGGAATTTCCCATGCTCGGCCATCTTCCTTGAGGGGCTTCCGAAGATGGATGTGTCACCCTCGCTCGTAGGTGGTCGCCTTGTTGTTGAAGATGTCGATGTAGGCGAACTGACAGGAAGTAGGCGAAGATGCCGTACGTCGAAAAGCGAAGATGCCCTGATAGCACTTGGCGAAGATGCCGAAGTGGTTGGTGTCGCCGTAGCTCCGTCTTGGTGGTGGTCGTCTCGCGGTCTTCTCTTTTGCTCTTGAAGCGTCGACTTGGCATGAGGTAGGGCTTGTTGGGACTTGTGCACTTGTGCTTGTGGAGCATCTTCATGATGATGATGTCGTTGTCGTGCTTGAGCTTGTAGTAGATGTCGTTCGTCGTCGTCGTGCACATGTTGCTTGGAGGTGACTTTCCCTTCATGACGATGTTGATCACGAACGTGATTCGTGGTCGCCATGGAGATGTGGACGACTTGCGCTTGCATCGTTTGGGCGCTCCGAAGACTTGTGTCTTGAATGTCGCCGCCTTGAGGATGACGAAGGGGAAGAAGACTTGATCAAGGCTCTAATCTCCTCCATCCTTGCATCTTGCTCCTCTTTATGTGCGGAAAGCTTCTTGTCGATGTAGTCCCTTTTCCTTGCTTCGGAGAGATGAATGTCGATGGAGAGGTTCTCGATGCGCTCTCGCAATCTTGATTGTGCGCCTTGCATTTGTCGTTGTAGATCGAAATTGGACGCTTTGGTGATGTAGTTGTTCACGCCGTCGTCGTTGTCGAAGGCCGGCGAGTAAATGCCTTGCCTATCCATCACAAGACTCGAGCAAATATGAGTGGGAGAAAGAGAAGAACTTGACCAAATGTACCTTGACCGATGTTGAAAATGGATCAATGATCACTCAATGTGTAATAAGGAAATAGCACAGTTGGTACCAATTCTTGTCGGTTTCTCACACCTACACAAGTAAAGCTTATGGTGGAGCTCGGTGAGGACAGTGGCACATAAATTTAATGCAAAATGTTAGCAAGAGTCAATAATGTTGAAAGAGATTCACAAATTCGCAAGAGAAACAAGTAGACCAATAGCAAAGAATGGCACACGGAAACACACACACGGATAGATAAATGGGGCCGTGCAACCAAGGAATGAGCTCAAAATGTGGAATCCACCAAAACGCTCGTGTTTCACAAATCAAGAGAGACGCTAGCACGATTGCTCAATAGGCGGATACGACACTTGTGCACAACCTATAAGATGCAAAATGGATAAACTTTCTATCCCAAGTATGCTATATATGTATGGTTCCCGGTGTTTAATCCAAGATGATCGGATATGACAATCTTATGCAATGTGGTATGATGCTATGGCTCTTGCTTACAAGCTTCTTTGCTTTCTCTTTTGCTTAAAAGCTTTGTTCTTTTTTTTGTATGGCCACTTTGCGAAATGCACAAACCAAGATAGCAATTGTGTATATGCGGGAACAAACTTGTGACACAAGGGATGATATGATGATACGAATATGATATGGTATGTATGCAATGAAAGGGTGGATCACTAATGTGCACGAGTAACGTTGCCGGGCAATACTCAAATGGCTAGTCTCGATAGGCAAGTGATGCAAAATGGGCTAGGGGTTAACAATGCAATAGCAAGGGAATATACAATGGTGGTCGAGGTTACCGTCCTTTGCGACGATGAGTGGCGGTGTTCTTGATGTAGATACCAAGATGATGGAGACTCGTCCCTAAGTAGCCGAAACACCTTAGGAAACGGAAAAACCACAACTCAAAATCTCAAGGACAAAAGTCAAATGGTGGTAGCAGAAAGCGGTGGTGGTTGCGTAAGCTCAAAGGGATTGCGGAAATGCAATGGTGGTTTTGGAGTACGCAATGCGGAAGTGGGATGTAAGGTGGTGAACTATACACTGTGTCGGAGTTGGAAGCACGGTCCCTAAGTAGCCGAAACACCTTAGGAGACACAACTCACAACACAAAAAAAATTGGGTTAAGTTGGGATGGCGGAAGTGTATGGTGGGTAAGCCTATGCGGAAGTGGCGGTGGTGGTTGATGAAGAAGCAACCGTCCCTAAGTAGCCGAAACACCTTAGGAGACTCGAATCACAACTCAAACAACCATGAGGAACAAAATTAGTTAGGTTGCGGAAGTCGGTGGTGGAGTAGCGGAGGATGTGGTGGAAGACCTAGGCAAAGATGCCAAAGTTCTAAACATTTTATGGAGTCAAATGGTTTTTGTGGTATTTTTGTTGGAAGGGGGATGTCAAGAGCTTTTCAACGAGCTAAAGAACGCGAAAATCGGAGTCCGGATGAATTAGTTATGGACAAAACAAAAATCAGCCGAAATATGAAACTATAAGTTAAGGACGTTCGTAAATGGACGGATGTCCGGGGGCCGGACGTCCGGGAGGCTCGGAAATCCATGATTTCGGTTCGGGTTAGGGGTTCCGGTCGTCCGGAATGGTCGGACGTCTGGGGGTCGGGGGTCAACGCGGGATTTGAGCTCCGGGACGCGATTTTGGGCGGAATTTTGAGATTTTGGGGTCAAAATTGAAGAGATTTTGTGGATGAAAGATGGGGAAACTTGGGGAAATGCTAGATCCACTCGAAACCAAGAAAATCCATGGATCAAATTCAACAAAACTTCATCTCATCAACAAATCACAAAAAAAAATTGGGGCTATTTTTGGATTTAGGACGAAATCAACAAAATCAAGCTAGGAAAAGAGAGGTAGGGGCTCCAAAACGTGATCAACGTGGCTCATGATACCAAGATGATGTAGGGCGGAACCCTATGTGGACGATCTTTCACGTTTGGAGAGGATCCCTATGAGGAAGGAACACGAAGAGCGAGCGGAAGAGCACGAGGGAAATCATGGGGAAAACACAAGAGAATCACTCAAACCAACAAGATCAATCACACATGTGCTAGATCGATGAACACAAAGGGAGATACATGATCCAAAGTCAACAACGGACGATACAAGTGGCAGTAGCTCATCTCCGAGAGGAGTTCTTGAATCCACGAGGGATCTTCCCGTAAAGGGGTCTTGAATCCATGGTGGATCTTCTCTGAAGAGGCCGCGGTCTCCCACGAGGAGGAGATCCGATATGGATGAGCGAAGCTCTATCTAACAATGAGCTAAATCAACGCTAACCCTAACTAGGAGGAGGTGGAGGAGTATATATAGTCATGGGCCACGAAGGGGTAAGTGGGGGATACATGGACTCGGTCCAATACACTGTGCGTAGACAGGCGTCGGACATCCGGAGGGTTCCGGTCGTCCGGAGGCTCGAGAAGGTCCAGACGTCCGGTGCTCTTCGGACTTCCGTAGATTCGGCTCGGGTGCGCTTCGGTCGGACATCCGGAGTGGGCCGGTCGTCCGGTGCCTGGAGTTCATCGGACGTCCGGTCCTGGTCGGACGTCCGGCCGCTGTAGCATTTGCTGGCCTGGTTTCCTTGGGCTGTTGTGACCTTCAGGGCCGGACGTCCGGGCTGGGCGGCCGTCCGTGGTAGCTTCGGGCAACTTCTTCTCTTGGTCCTTGTACTTGGTGTCCTCGCCGTCTTGTCCATGGTCTTCCTCCTTGTTCCTGGTCATGCATAGCACATATATTTGAGGTAGTACCAATGTCTCACATGTGGGAAGTGAAGGTTCAGAGAGGAGCGAGTTCACCTTATGTCCAATGGCGTTTGTTCGAGGTCTCGTCATATGTCCACTTGGGGCTTGGAGAGTAGTGGGAGTGTACATGGGGATGAACGTGGGATGCTCCGCATCAATATCTGCTAGCTGTTCTTCAGGCTTCACGTTCTCAATAGAGATGTCGCCCTTCAACACATGATCTCGAAGAAAATGATGACGAATCTGGATGTGCTTTGTCTTCGAGTGCTGAACTGGGTAGCAATCTTGATGGCAATCTTATTGTCATAGATGAGTGGCACATTCTTCACATTGATACCGTACTCCTTGAGGGTTTGCTTCATCCATAGCAATTGAGGACATCACGAACCAGAAATGTACTCAGCTTTAGCAGTAGAGAGTGATACGTAGTTCTGCTTCTTTGAGGACCAACCTACTAAGGATCGTCCGAGGAAATGGCATGTGCCTGATGTTGACTTGCGATCCTCACGATCACCAACATAGTCAGAGTTAGAATATCCAATGTGATAAAAAGCTGAGCCCTTGGGATACCATAATCCAAGTGGTAGAGTGCGATCTAGATATTGAAGAATATGCTTCACAGCCTTATGGTGTGATTCCTTTGGTGTAGCTTGAAAACGGGCACACATGAAAAAACTAAGCATAATATCTGGCCTAGATGCACATAGATACAATAAAGAGCCAATCATGGAGTGGTATACCATTTGATCGAAGTCTATACTATTTTCATCAATCCATAGATAGCCATTTGTGGGCATAGGGATTTTGACGCAATTGCAATCTTGCATGCCGAAATTTCTCTTGAGATATGAAGATGCCGTTGCGCTGTTGACGAATTTGAAGACCTAAGAAGAATTTCAATTCTCCCATCATAGAAATTTGATATTCCTCACTCATCATATAGGCAAATTAAATCCTTTATAACGTTGGTTAGTATAGCCAAAGATAATATCATCAACATATATTTGGCACACGAATAATTCATCATCATAGGTTTTGGTGAAAAGAGTTGGGTCAAGTTAACCGGGTTTCAAGCATTTCTTCATGAGGAATTCCTTCAAAGTATCATACCACGCCCGAGGGGCCTGCTTGAGGCCATAGAGGGCCTTATTGAGTCTGAAGACTTTGTCAGGATGCTTAGGATCTTCAAAACCTGGGGGTTGAGCAACATACACTTCTTCCTCAAGCTTACCATTGAGGAATGCACTATTCACATCTATTTGATATAAGATGATATTATGACGGTTAGCATAAGCAAGCAATATGCGAATAGCCTCATGTCTATCAACAGGTGCAAAAGTTTCATCGAAATCAATTCCTTCAACCTGTGTGTAGCCTTGAGCTACAAGACGAGCCTTCTTCCTCACCACAAGGCCATTTTCATCTTGCTTGTTGTGGTAGATCCATTTGGTACCGATGATATTGTGCCTGCGTGGGTCTGGTCGCTTGACAAGTTTCCAGACATTATTGAGTTCGAATTGATGTAATTCCTTTTGCTTCACTTGAATCCACTCAGGCTCTAGAAATGCCTCATCAACTTTGGTGGGCTTTGTGATAGAGACAAAGGCAAAGTGCACACAAAAGTTAGACAAATGAGAAGCCCTTGGGCGTGTGAGAGGACCTGGAGCCTTAGATCGTCGATGATTTTCTTGATCTGCACTTCATTTGCAACGCGAGTATGAGTGGGTGGACGACGTGGAGTAGGCTCAGCATTTTCTTCAGAGCCATTTTCCTCAGGTGCACCAGCATGATGATCTTCATGTTCTGGAATGACTTATTCAGCAGATTCCTCAGTGGGTATGACGTCCTCAGTAGCCTTGAACTTCATGGATTCCTCAGGTGACATTTCATCCTGTTGATGATGTGGCACGCAGTATCAATTGCCTCAGGCCAGAAGCCAGGAGGCGTCTTGTATTCATCAAGCATAGTGCGAGCCATCTCAATGAAAGTCATGTTCTTACGCTCCACGACGCCATTCTGCTGACGAGTATAAAGGGCAGGTAACTCGTGAGTAATACCAAGTTCATCAAGATAGTCATCAAGACCAGTATTCTTGAACTCGGTCCCATTGTCACTCCTAATGTGCTTGATCTTCACAATGAAATTCGTTGAGGCCCTTGGGGAAAATCGTGTGAAGACTTCCTGCACTTCAGTTTTGTAAGTGATGATATGTACCCATGTGTAATGAGAATAGTCATAAAAAATAACAATGCCATATAAAAATGATGCATTAATAAATTTGGCATAGTGAGTAGGGCCGAAGAGATCCATGTGAAGAAATTCAAATGGACGAGTGGTAGTCATGATAGTCTTCGAGGGATGCTTGGACTTGGTCAGTGAGGGAGTCCTGGATTAGGGGTTATCCGGACAGCCGGACTATATCCTTTTGCCGGACTGTTGGACTATGAAGATACAAGATTGAAGACTTCGTCTCGTGTACGGATGGGACTCTCCTTGGCATGGAAGGCAAGCTTGGAGATACGGATATGTAGATCTCATCCCTTGTAACCGACTCTGTGTAACCCTAGCCCCCTCCGGTGTCTATATAAACCGGAGGGTTTAGTCCGTAGGGCAACAACAATCATACCATAGGCTAGCTTTTAGGGTTTCGCCTCTACGATCTCGTGGTAGATCAACTCTTGTACTACTCATATCATCAAGATCAATCAGGCAGGAAGTAGGGTATTACCTCCATCGAGAGGGTCCGAACCTGGGTAAACATTGTGTCCCTCGCCTCCTGTTACCATCCTCCTTAGAAGCACAGTTCGGGACCCCCTACCCGAGATCCGCCGGTTTTTACACCGACATTGTGCTTTCATTGAGAGTTCCACTGTGTCGCCACCGTAAGTCTTGATGGCCCCTTCGATCATCGGTAATGATGTGGTCCAGGGTGAGGTCTTCCTCTCCGGACAGATCTTTGTATTCGGCAGCTTCGCACTGCGGGCCAACTCGCTTGGCCATCTGGAGCAGATCGAGAGCTATGCCCCTGGCCATCAGGTCAGGTTTGGAAACTTGAATTACACTGCCGATATCCGCGGAGACTTGATCTTCGACGGATTCGAGCCCATGCCGGGTGTGCCGCACGATCACGACGAGCATGATGTAGCTCTGTCGTCGGACAGTGTTCGGGAAATCACGCCAGGAACCACTCCGGCCTTCAATCCGGAACAGATCGCGCCATCCGAGGATGGGCGGATAGACCCCGCCTTGGAGGCCGCACCCGTAGTAGCGATGGAGCCGAATACTGACCTTACCCCTCACGAGAGCCGTGACGCCGGACTACTGGACTCGTCTCCGGCCATGGACTCTGAACCGACTGCGCCCACGCCTATCGAATCCGATTGGGCGCCGATCATGGAGTTCACCTCCGCAGATATCTTTCAGCACTCGCCCTTCCGCGATGTACTAAACTCGTTAAGGTCTCTCTCCCTGTCAGGAGAACCTTGGCCGAACTATGTTCGACTAGAATGGGATGCGGATGACGAAGAAATTCACTCCCCACCCACCACCCACTTGGTAGCCACTATCAATGATTTAACCGACATGCTCGACTTCGACTCCGAAGACATCGATGGTATGGACAACGATGAAGGAGACGAACAGGAACCACTGCCCACGGGGCACTGGACCGCCACCTCATCATACGATATATATATGGTGGATACACCCAGAGAAGGCAATGGCGAAAAGACAACGGAGGATGACCCCTCCAAGAAGGAGCCCCAGCGCCGACGTCAGCGGCGCCGCTCTAAGTCTCGCCACAGCAAAAGCAGTGATACCGGCACAGGAGATAAAAGTACTCTGGACAGTGCCGAAGATGATGACAATCCCCTCCAGCATGATCTAGAGCCGGAGGATGAACAAACCAGCCCTCCTAAGAGAGCGGCCGAGGGAGAAGCGAAGGACGACAATTACATGCCTCTCTCGAAGGCCGAAGCAAGCCTCGGCGACGAAGAATTTGTCGTGCTCGAGGATCCCGTCGGCAGGAGCGCTTTAAGCGTCGGCTTATAGCCACAGCAAATAGCCTGAAGAAAAAGGAATAACAGCTTCGAGCTGATCAGGATCTGCTAGCAGATAGATGGACTGAAGTCCTTGCGGCCGAGGAATATGAACTCGAATGCCCTTCCAAGGGTTACCCAAAGCGCAGGTTGCTACCCCGACTTGAGGAGGAAGCATTGAAACCTACATCAATAGCGTACGATGCGGCTGATCGGCCACCTCGTGGCCGAGACAGAGAAGCATTCCAGCCTGAAGCTCCGCCCGCACCCCGCCGCCACTCAAACAAAAATACAAAGGCACGGGGCAACACGCGAGACCTGCGAGACGTATTGGAAGATAGGGAAAAACACGCAAGATCGATCTACGGATCACGAGGGCACGCCCCTACGCAGGACGTTGACCGCCACGCGGGATACAGTAAAAGCAAATCCGGCCGGGCCGAATATAGCAGGCAAGACTCATATGAGCTACGTCGCGACATAGCCCAGCACAGAGGCGCGGCACACCCCCTATGCTTCACTAACGAAGTAATGGAGCATGAATTCCCGGAGGGTTTTAAACCCGTAAATATCAAATCATATGATGGCACAACAGACCCCGCGATATGGATCGAGGACTTCCTCCTCCACATCCACATGGCCCGCGGTGATGATCTACATGCCATCAAGTACCTCCCGTTAAGACTTAAACGACCAGCTCGGCATTGGCTGAATAGCTTGCCAGCAGACTCCGTTGGCTGTTGGGAGGATCTGGAAGACGCATTTCTTGACAACTTCCAGGGCACTTATGTGCGACCACCAGATGCCGATGACTTGAGCCACATAATTCAGCAGTCAGGGGAATCGGCCAGGCAATTCTGGACACGGTTCCTAACCAAGAAAAATCAAATTGTCGACTGTCCGGATGCAGAAGCCTTAGCGGCATTTAAGCACAACATCTGTGATGAGTGGCTCGCCCGGCACCTCGGCCAGGAAAAGCCGAAGTCTATGGCAGCCCTCACGACACTCATGACCCGATTTTGCGCGGGAGAGGATAGCTGGCTGGCTCGCAGCAATAACATATCAAGGAACCTTGGCACTTTGGATACCAAGGACAGTAACGGCAGGCCATGTCGCCGCAAACACAAGCACCGCAACAACGGCGATAACACCGAGGATACGGCAGTCAATGGTGGATTCAGAGGCTCTAAATCCGGTCAGCAGAAAAAAGCCATTCAAAAGAAGCACTCCGGGCCCGTCCAGTTTGGACCGCATACTCGATCGCTCGTGTCAAATCCACGGCACCCCCGATAAGCCAGCCAATCACACCAACAGAGAATGCTGGATGTTCAAGCAGGCCGGCAAGTTAAATGCCGAAAACAAGGACAAGAGGCTTCACAACGATGACGAGGAGGAGCCACGGCCACCGAACACGGGAGGACAGAAGAGGTTCCCCCACAAGTGAGGACGGTGAACATGATATACGCAACCCACATCCCCAAGAGGGAATGGAAGCATGCACTAAGGGACGTATATGCGATGGAGCCCGTCGCCCCAAAGTTCAACCCATGGTCCTCTTGTCCGATCACCTTCGATCGCAGGGACCACCCCACTAGTATCCGTCATGGCGGATCTGCCGCATTGGTCTTAGACCCCATCATTGACGGATTTCACCTCACTCGAGTCCTTATGGACGGCGGCAGCAGCCTGAACCTGCTCTATCAGGATACAGTACGCAAAATGCGTATAGTGTTGGGGAACGTAGTAATTTCAAAAATTTCCTACGCACACGCAAGATCATGGTGATGGCATAGCAACGAGAGGGGAGAGTGTATGTCCACGTACCCTCGTAGACCGTAATCGGAAGCGTTATGACAACGCGGTTGATGTAGTCGTACGTCTTCACGATCCGACCGATCCAAGTACCGAACGTACGGCACCTCCGAGTTCAGCACACGTTCAGCTCGATGGCGATCCCGGACTCCGATCCAGCAAAGTGTCGGGATGAGTTCCGTCAACCTGACGGCGTGGTGGCGATGATGATGTTCTACCGGGCGCAGGTTTCGCCTAAACTCATGACGATATGACCGAGGTGGAATATGGTGGAAGGGGCACCGCACACGGCTAAGGAACGATCCGTAGATCAACTTGTGTGTCCATGGGGTGCCCCCTGCCCCGTATATAAAGGAGTGGACGAGGGAGGGCGGCCCTCTCTATGGCGCGCCCTAGGGGAGTCCTACTCCCACCGAGTAGGATTCCCCTTTCCTAGTCCAACTAGGAACCCTTCCATGTAGTAGGAGTAGGAGAGAAGGAAAGGGAAGAGAGAAGGAGAAGGAAGGAAGGGTGCGCCCCTTTCCCTAGTCCAATTCGGACTAGTTCAAGGGAGGGTGCGGCCACTCTTTTGGCCCTTTCTCTCCTTTCCCGTATGGCCCAAAGAGGCCCAATACGAATTCCCGTAACTCTCGGTACTCCCAAAAATACCCGAATCACTCGGAACCTTTCCGAACTCCGAATATAGTCGTCCAATATATCGATCTTTACGTCTCGACCATTTCGAGACTCCTCCTCATGTCCCCGATCTCATCCGGGACTCCGAACTCCTTCGGTACATCAAAAATCATAAACTCATAATAAAACTGTCATCGTAACGTTAAGCGTGCGGACCCTACGGGTTCGAGAACTATGTAGACATGACCTAGAACTATTCTCGGTCAATAACCAATAGCGGAACCTGGATGCCCATATTGGCTCCTACATATTCTCTGAAGATCTTTATCGGTCAAACCACATAACAACATACGTTGTTCCCTTTGTCATCGGTATGTTACTTGCCCGAGATTCGATCGTCGGTATCCAATACCTAGTTCAATCTCGTTACCGACAAGTCTCTTTACTCGTTCCGTAATACATCATCCCGCAACTAACTCATAAGTTGCAATGCTTGCAAGGCTTATAGTGATGTGCATTACCGAGTGGGCCCAGAGATACCTCTCCGACAATCGGAGTGACAAAACCTAATCTCGAAATACGCCAACCCAACATGTACCTTTGGAGACACCTGTAGTACTCCTTTATAATCACCCGATTACGTTGTGGCGTTTGGTAGCACCAAAGTGTTCCTCCGTAAACGGGAGTTGCATAATCTCATAGTTACAGGAACATGTATAAGTCATGAAGAAAGCAATAGCAACATACTAAGCGATCAAGTGCTAGGCTAACGGAATGGGTCATGTCAATCACATCATTCTCCTAATGATGTGATCCCATTAATCAAATAACAACACATGTCTATGGTTAGGAAACATAACCATCTTTGATTAATGAGCTAGTCAAGTAGAGGCATACTAGTGACTATATGTTTGTCTATGTATTCAGACATGTATCATGTTTCCGGTTAATACAATTCTAGCATGAATAATAAACATTTATCATGAAATAAGGAAATAAATAATAACTTTATTATTGCCTCTAGGGCATATTTCCTTGATCTCCCACTTGCACTAGAGTCAATAATCTAGTTCACATCATCATGTGATTCAACACTAATATTCACATCTGTATGTGATTAACACCCATAGTTCACATCGTCATGTGACCAACACCCAAAGGGTTTACTAGAGTCAATAATCTAGTTCACATCGCTATGTGATTAACACCCAAAGAGTACTAAGGTATGATCATGTTTTTCTCGAGAGAGAAGCTTAGTCAACGGGTCTGTCACATTGAGCCGTATGTATTTTGCAAATATTCTATGTCTACAATGCTCGCACGGAGCTACTCTAGCTAATTGCTCCCACTTTCAACATGTATCCAGATTGAGACTTAGAGTCATCTGGATCAGTGTAAAAAGCTTGCATCGATGTAACTCTTTACGACGGGCTCTTTTATCACCTCCATAATCGAGAAATATTCCCTTATTCCACTAAGGATAATTTTGACCGCTGTCCAGCGATCTACTCCTAGATCACTATTGTACTCCCTTGCCAAACCAGTGTAGGGTATACAATAGATCTGGTACCTGACATGGCATACTTTATAGAACCTATGGCTGAGGCATAGGGAATGACTTTCATTCTCTTTCTATCTTCTGCCGTGGTCGGGCTTTGAGTCTTACTCAATTTCACACCTTGTAACACAGGCAAGAACTCTTTCTTTGACTGTTCCATTTTGAACTACTTCAAAATCTTGTCAAGGTATGTACTCATTGAAAAAACTTATCAAGCGTTTTGATCTATCTCTATAGATCTTGATGCTCAATATGTAAGCAGCTTCATCGAGGTTTTTCTTTGAAAAACTCCTTTCAAACACTCCTTTATGCTTTGCGTAATAATTCTACATTATTTACGATCAACAATATGTCATTCACATATACTTATCGTAAATGTTGTAGTGCTCCCACTCACTTTCTTGTAAATATAGGCTTCACATGAAAGTCTGTATAAAACTATATGCTTTGATCAACTTATCAAAGCGTGTATTCCAACTCTGAGATGCTTGCACCAGTCCATAGATGGATCATTTGGAGCTTGCATATTTTGTTAGCACCTTTAGGATTTACAAAACCTTCTCGGTTGCATCATATACAACTCTTCTTTAATAAATCCATTAAGGAATGCAATTTTGTTTATCCATTTGCCAGATTTCATAAAATGCGGCAATTGCTAACATGATTCGGACAGACTTAAGCATAGATACGAGTGAGAAACTCTCGTCATAGTCAACACCTTGAACTTGTCGAAAACCTTTTGCGACAAGTCGAGCTTTGTAGATAGTAATACTACTATCAGCGTCCGTCTTCCTCTTGAAGATCCATTTATTTAACATGGCTTGCTGATCATCGAGCAAGTCAATCAATGTAACATCCCAAAATTCTAAATTTTGGAATGTTATATTAAATAAAAAAAATTCTGATTGTTTGTTTGATTGTTGAGTGATTGCTTGTGTGAAATTGAGTGAAATTTGAATCTTTCTGAAAGTTGAATGAGACGGAATGAAATGATTTTCCCAAACATCCACCTTGCATTTATGATCTCCATGAATTCAAATTCATTTCATCACAAAACCCTAGAGTGAAGATGATATGACTCTTCCATTTAAATAAATGAAAAGGGTTTTGAAAAGATTTGAATTCCATCCTGAAAATATTTCAAATTTTAGAAACTTTATGCAACTCAATGATTTTCATGAGAGAAGATAAAATGACTTCTTAAATTATATGAGATATGAGTTGGAGGTTAAAAAAGAATCAAATTGGAAGTCATTTGAAAGTATTTTGAAACTCCCTTTCAAATTTGGAATTATTTGGATTTTATTCAAATTATTTTCTCCTAAAAATAAATAAATGTAAATAAGGGTAAAATGATTCCTTCAATGGAAAATTAGGAGAAATTTTTTTGAAATCATTTTGGTATTTTTAAAATGATTTTTATTGGATTTTATTAGAGCGAAACACTCTTTGTTTTATTTGAATTTTGTGTATTTTATTTGAAGCTGGAATAAAGTTCATCGTGTAGGATATATTTTTCTGAAAATTTTGATATATATATGTCCTATATAAAAATATATATATTATATATATTCCCCCTCTCCCTAATTCAAAAAAAAAGAACCCCAGGCGCCAGCCGAACTGACCAGCCCGGTGCAGGCCAGCCCAATGAGCAGTGTGACCACCAGCTGGCCCAGTCGCCAGACACGCCTTGAAACCCTTCGCCTCGGTCGCCCGCTCCTCTCTCTGTCGCCCTGTGCCGCTGACCGCTGGGTCCCACCGCCCGATCGCCCCTGCCGTCGACCACCACCGCTATTTTCAACGGAGTGACGAATAGTTCTACCAAGTCATTATTCGAGAGTGTTGCTATCTTCATCAACTTACCAGGCAAGTTCACTTTGACCATGTTTTTCATACCCATGTGTTTTATTGCATCTAGTGTCATCTTCGCAACAATCCCTCCAGTGGTGACATTGAACCCTTGTAGTTGAGTAGTATGCATGAGGTAGGAACCCATCACCCTGTTACCAAGCCCCGGGACGTTATTTATTTTAATGCTACGCTATAGTAGACGGGGTTTGGTATGAGTGCACGAGTGGTGTGAGAATGGAGGATCTACGTCAATGGCGACAACTCCATGATGGAATCTGCAAGGACTGCATCTTCAAGGCCTCAAGACTTCAAGACTCGAGACAAGAATTCAATACACACTCTTTGGGTGAAGGGCGGTTGTGGGCACCTGGAGAAACCGATGGTTGGCAGGATGCATGGAGAAGCGCCATGACATCTTGCGGAAAGCTTCACCCAGACTCAAAGAGACGGAAGAATACTTCATGCACGGAAGCTTACCTGTGCAACCGCAAGTCACTATGGGCTCTGGCTTGGTTGACCTTAGTTGTGACTCTGGCTGGGACGATGCTAGCAGATGTAGAACTACGGTAGGATTGGATGAGCACCGGACAGTGGTCAGAGGAACTCTTCGGAAAAACCATGTTTCGGTCATCTTGTTCTCAAACACCCTGAAGTGTGAGAACGTAAAAAGAGGGATCAAATCTTGTGGGTAAAGTGTACAAACCTCTGCAGAGGGTTTCAAACCTATCGATTAACCGTGTCCCCGGTTACGGACAATTTGATCATCTGGACTTGGATCTATCTCGGAACTCTCAACGCCGGACTGATAATTTAATTGTGGGCAACTTATGATGATTTGGGCTATGAGACATCGGTCGGCGGAACCATGTCATGATAGAAAACTCCATAGTACAGACTCGATTATTCCTTTGATGTAGGGAAAATAAAACCAGCTTTTACGCAAACAAAACTCGAATCTGAGCCACAAAGCCATACCGCATATAGTATAGTTTATCATCTGTTTTCTCTTATTGTGATCTTGCGGTACATTCAATGTACTGACCTACACGGCTGCAACGTATCATGTTGCAGATATTTCCTCGACGAGTAAGAGTTACGATACAGGGTTACGGTCTACACTCAACCTGCCGATGGCGTTGATGGGACTCCACACCCGACTATTTGTTTTCCACTGTGAATTATGAGGTATATATCAGCTTTACGTTAATTATACATGTGATTGCACTTTGATATATACATTGATGTACTGTGTGTGCCAAAGATCTTGATCCGAGGATGGCACGGCAACACGAAGGCTTGACTGCGTGTGGTCGGGTCGCCATGAGATATGGTATCGAGCACATGTTGACTATAGGACGTTACCCTAGGAAATGACTTAGTAATATGAAGACCCCAACAGAACGACCTTTGTTTTTGTTACTACTCTCGTAACACCTGATTCCTTTTCTTGAACCTTCCTTATTTCAAACTATAGATGGAGAGCTACATTCTGAACAAAAGAGAACACTACGAGAAGTTTCTTGGAGGCCCCTTCCTTGTGGAGCTAGTCAGGCTGCTGAAGTTACCGATACCTGAGATCAAGTCAACTAAGAGGACGTCTAGATCATGGGGAGTCAAGACCCAAGTTTTTGGCCGTAAAGAAGACCCCAAGACTGCAGACATCAGCTTCGGCACCATAAATGGTGACTATGATATGGGCATCAACACTGCCGTCCATGATGCTATTGTACGCTTATGCTATCGTCATCGTCTTTGCACTAAACCCACACTTCTTTGGAAGGATTGGATGGCAGAAGTTTGATGGAGCAACTATTGCCTTAACGGAAGTGCAAAAGATGAAGTTCTCCCCCTTTGTTAGTGTACAATCAGGATCTAGAACAATACATCAAGAATCTTTAGATGGACCTCCGAAGCCCTATTTGACGGTGAAGCACTACGAGAAGAAGTTGAGACTCGGAGACTGAAGGTAAACAACACGGAGGAGGAGAACCTCGAGATCCCGAGAATGCGTCGAGGCTGAAAAGCAGCAGGACCATGTCTCATGCCAAGGACGTTGAGATCCAGAAGCTCAAGGAACAACTTCAGGACATACAGGGTCGTCACAAGAAACTCCGCATCGACAGGGAAAATCTAGCAGAAAAATTGGAGGAGATTAAGTCCACACAGAAGAAGCCCCAATGGGGACAATGATCAAGTTCCCGGTAAATTAGCTTAGTAGTAGCCCACCATGAGAGAAATAAAGATGAACGCTTTCTCGATTTAAGTATCTGACCATACCAACTTATGTGGGTGGCGATACTAAAGAATTGATTAAATAAATGAATGCTTGGTTGCTATTATTTTATGTGTTTATTGAATGGTTGGATAGATGCGATATTCGTGGGCTTGTTATGTCAACCTTGAGAGGCGTAAGTTACGGAAGAATGGTAGAAGGCCTTCATATGGGAAAAGCATCGAAATTGGAAACTCCCAAGCATTGAAGACCTGAATAAATGAGGACTTAGAAACGAAACCATAGTAGAACGGCCCATTACAAACGGTACTTTTGAGCTAGGATTCTTTTGTTGATGGGTGGATATTTGCTTTCTCTTTCTATCTCAACCGGACCCGAAATCTTGAACCCATGGACAATCGAACACCAAACTTTTACGGGGACAATTGCAATTTCCCCATGGAGATACATTCTTTGTTACGAGTACCCTCTTATCATACACATGCAGATGACAACCCTTTATGAGTCTTTCCTTAAGGGCCTGAAGCGATCATGACCACGACAAGTGATCATGATTACCCGAAGATCCTGAAGGACATGATGAAGCATATTCACCTTGAAGGAGATGCACGGTCTACAAAGGCTACCCCTTCATGCAAAGGGAGTGGAACTTTGGTATGTGGAGGTACACCTCCACCGTTTGAAAGGAGTTTGCCCAAAGATGATGGGGCGATACTTTTCATCTCACGTGTACCACAAGCAACTTTCTTCGACGCTGTTAGGTGAAGCAGCCATGGAAGCCATCGCCAGATCGGAGAAATACTTGAAGCAAGACTCCGTTATACTCAGAATACCTCGGAGAAGTGCATGCAGAGATGGTGGAGGTGAAGCTCAAGGCCACCATGATGAAACAGAAGATTGAAGATTTCAAGGCGCATGTCGCACAATTCTAGCGGGACTAAAAAATCCTCGAGGAGGATAAATAAATAAAGTTGGAAGTAATGCCTGACCATACCAAACCATGTGGGTGGCAGCATTTGTAACAAAGTACTTTTGGAAGTTGGATTTACGAAAAATGGTTAAGGATGTAATAAAAGATTTGATATGAAAAATAATATGATTTATGGATAAACTTGTGCATTTCATTTTAAGTGTGGTAGTACTCCGTAAAGCCACAAGATCAATGAAGAAAGAAATGTGTTATTCATGACGGTCCATAGAAGGGAGCTGGACCAAATAAGTTGGATTTTTGTATGATCATCACCACAAGGGTATGAAGGTAGAAGTACTATTGGATTCTGAGGAGATGAATTGTTGGAATATGGAATCATAATCCTCGGAAGGATGAGTTAAACTTGTACAAGAGTTGAAGTGGGCCATAACCCACAGGCCCGAGGAGTTAATAAGAAGCAAGCACACTCTTTGAAGGAAGATATTTCGAAGAAAACTCTGAGTTAATCATCCGACATTTTTAGGAGGATCTGAAAACCCGAGGGTTGTGAAGACACGTTAGATGTCTTGTTCAGCTTGCGAAACCATGGATTTATTCAACTCGGTTCGTCAACAAGAGAAATTCCGCAATGCTTGTGAGTATGCCCAAGTGTTAGAATACGTGATTCGATGTCCGCATATGTAGTAATGGTTCAAATGCACGGGATGGATTGGCCCCATACCGGAGACTTCTATCATGAACTATCATATATTGATGGAAAATCGAGAGCCTTGAAAACCTTAGAAGAGTGTCGACACGTCAAGCCATAAAACCATAGAATGGTAGGACGATGAAACCCTTTACAGGCAACCGTTGCCAATCGTAGGTTATATGGTGAGATTTAAACTAGGCCCATTTCCTGCAGGAAAAACCATTAATTGTTGACCACCACGAGTATACCGAATAGTTGATTAGGGTTGGCGACGGACACAGCCATTTCGAGAAGACCAAGTCTCGGAAGGAACTCACCATAAATGAAAGGACACGTATTTGAGGAAAAGGTTTTGACCCTCTAGGAAGAGCTCCAGTAGAGGAGTTACTTGAAGTTGTGAGAAGACCGATAGTGTTCACCCTAAGGATGGAGTACATAAGATCTGTTGGAAAAATAACCCTGCTTTTAAGTGTGGTAGCACACTAGACCATTCCGATCGATGGAATTGCTGGAAGACCCCCAAACCCACCCTTTTCTTGCTAGCCTCTTCGAATCTCGAGGACGAGATTCATTTTAAGTGTGGTAGATTTGTAACATCCCAAAATTCTAAATTTTGGAATGTTATATTAAATAAAAAAAAATTCTGATTGTTTGTTTGATTGTTGAGTGATTGCTTGTGTGAAATTGAGTGAAATTTGAATCTTTCTGAAAGTTGAATGAGAGGGAATGAAATGATTTTCCCAAACATCCACCTTGCATTTATGATCTCCATGAATTCAAATTCATTTCATCACAAAACCCTAGAGTGAAGATGATATGACTCTTCCATTTAAATAAATGAAAAGGGTTTTGAAAAGATTTGAATTCCATCTGAAAATATTTCAAATTTTAGAAACTTTATGCAACTCAATGATTTTTATGAGAGAAGATAAAATGACTTCTTAAATTATATGAGATATGAGTTGGAGGTTAAAAATAATCAAATTGGAAGTCATTTGAAAGTATTTTGAAACTCCCTTTCAAATTTGGAATTATTTGGATTTTATTCAAATTATTTTCTCCTAAAAATAAATAAATGTAAATAAGGGTAAAATGATTCCCTTCAATGGAAAATTAGGAGAAATTTTTTTTTGAAATCATTTTGGTATTTTTAAAATGATTTTTATTGGATTTTATTAGAGCAGAAACACTCTTTGTTTTATTTGAATTTTTGTGTATTTTATTTGAAGCTGGAATAAAGTTCATCGTGTAGGATATATTTTTCTGAAAATTTTGATATATATATGTCCTATATAAAAATATATATATTATATATATTCCCCCTCTCCCTAATTCAAAAAAAATAAAGAACCCCCAGGCGCCAGCCCGGCCAACCCAGCCCGGCCAGCCAGCGGCCAACCAATGAGCGGGCGACCAGCCCGAAGCTGGCCCGGTCGCCCGCACACGCCTCAAACCCTTCGCCTCGGTCGCCGCTCCTCTCTCTCTCGCCTGTGCATCACTGGGTCCCACCGCCCGATCGCCTCGCCGCGTCTTCTTCTTCCTCCCCACGCCAGAACCACCGCCGCCGCCGCCGGAATCCCGTGATCCTCGGGATCCTCTCCCCGACTCACCCCCTCCTCCAAGAATCGCCCCCCTATATATATACCCCTCCCCTCACCCTGTTCCGCCCCTTCCCGAACCCCTCTCCGCTCGCCGCCATTTCTCGCCGGAGCTCCGCCTCCGCCACTGCGCCATTGTCGCCCTAGCCACTCCCTCCGTCGTCCCCGAGCCCCACCACCTCCACCAATCGCCTCAACACCGCCACCGCACCTCGCCAAGGACTCGCCCGAGCTCCTGCGCCCTTGAAACGCCACCGCCGACCACCCGACGCATACCGCCGCCTCGAGCTCACCGCCGACCATCTTCGACCACCTCCACCGACGCCACGACCACCGCTGGACTCGCCGCCGCCCGCTTCATCTCCCTGGCCACTCCACCGACGCCGAAGATCACCGGAGCGCCGCCACCATCGTCGCCCGACGCGCTCGCCGTCGACCACCACCGCGATTTTCAACGGAGTGACGAATAGTTCTACCAAGTCATTATTCGAGAGTGTTGCTATCTTCATCAACTTACCAGGCAAGTTCACTTTGACCATGTTTTTCATACCCATGTGTTTTATTGCTTCTAGTGTCATCTTCGCAACAATCCCTCCAGTAGTGACATTGAATCCTTGTAGTTGAGTAGTATGCATGAGGTAGGAACCCATCACCCTGTTACCAAGCCCGGGATGTTATTTATTTTAATGCTACGCTATAGTAGACGGGGTTGGTATGAGTGCTCAGGAGTGGTGTGAGAATGGAGCATCTACGTCAATGACGACAACTCCATGATGGAATCTGCAAGGACTGCATCTTCAAGGCCTCAAGACTTCAAGACTCGAGACAAGAATTCAATACACACTCTTGGGTGAAGGGCGGTTGTGGGCACCTGGAGAAACTAGTGGCTGGCGGGATGCATGGAGAAGCGCCATGACATCTTGCGGAAAGCTTCACCTAGACTTAAAGAGATGGAAGAATACTTCATGCACAGAAGCTTACCTGTGCAACCGCAAGTCACTATGGGCTCTGGCTTAGTTGACCTTAGTTGTGACTACTGGCTGGGGCGGTGCTAGCAGATGTAGAACTACGGTAGGATTGGATGAGCACCGGACAAAGGGTCGAGGAACTCTTTGGAAAAACCATGTTTTGGTCATCTTGTTCTCAAACACCACGAAGTGCGAGATCTTAAAGAGAGGGATCGAATCTTGCGGGTAAAGTGTACAAACCTCTGCAGAGGGTTTAAAACCTAATCAATTAGCCGTGTCCCCGGTTACGGACAATTTGATCATCTGGACTTGGATCTATCTCGGAACTCTCAACGCCGGACTGATAATTTAATTGTGGGCAACTTATGATGATTTGGGCTATGAGACATCGGTTGGCGGAACCATGTCATGATAGAAAACTCCATAGTACAGACTCCAGTTATTCCTTTGATGTAGGGAAAATAAAACCAACTTTTATGCAAACAAAACTCAGATACAGAGCCACAAAGCCATACTGCATATAGTATAGTTTATCATCTGTTTTCTCTTATTGTGATCTTGCCGGTACATTCAATGTCTTGACCTACACGGCTGCAACGTATCATGTTGCGTATATTTCCTCGACGAGTAAGAGTTACGATACGGGGTTACGGTCTACACTCAACCTGCCGATGGCGTTGATGGGACTCCACACCCGACTATTTGTTTTCATTTGTGAATTATGAGGTATATATCAGTTTACGTTAATTATACATGTGATTGCACTTTGATATATACATTGATGTCTTGTGTGTGCCAAAGATACTGATCCGAGGATGGCACAAAGAACACGTAGGCTTGACCGTCTGAGGTCGGGTCGCTACAATCAAAGTCCATACTTTGTTCTCATACATGGATCCTATCTCAGATTTCATGGCCTCAAGCCATTTCGCGGAATCTGGGCTCATCATCGCTTCCTCATAGTTCGTAGGTTCATCATGGTCTAGTAACATGACTTCCAGAACATGATTACCGTACCACTCTGGTGCGGGTCTTACTCTGGAAGACCTAGGAGGTTTGGTAGCAACTTGATCTGAAGTTTCATGATCATTATCATTAACTTCCTTACTAATTGGTGTAGGAATCACTGGAACTGATTTCTGTGATGTACTACTTTCCAATAAGGGAGAAGGTACAATTACCTCATCAAGTTCTACTTTCCTCCCACTCACTTCTTTCGAGAGAAACTTCTTCTCTAGAAAGGATCCATCTTAGCAACGAATAACTTGGCTTCGGATCTGTGATAGAAGGTGTACCCAATAGTTACCTTTGGGTATTCTATGAAGACGCAATTCTCCGATTTGGATTCGAGCTTATCAGGTGAAAACTTTTTCACATAAGCATCACAACTCCAAACTTTAAGAAACGACAGCTTAGGTTTATTGTTAAACCATAGTTCATACGGTGTCGTGTCAACGGATTTAGATGGTGCCCTATTAAACGTGAATGCAGCTGTCTCTAATACATAACCCCAAAATGATAGTGGTAAACCGATAAGAGACATCATAGATCGCACCATATCCAATAAAGTGCGGTCACGACTTTCGGACACACCATTATGCTGTGGTGTTCCATATGGCGTGAGTTGCAAACTATTTCACATTGTTTCAAATGAAGACCAAACTCGTAACTCAAACATTCATCTCCACGATCAGATTGTAGAAACTTTATTTTCTTGTTACGATGATTTTCCACTTCACTATGAAATTCTTTGAACTTTTCAACTATTTCAGACTTATGTTTCATCAAGTAGATATACGCATATCTGCTCAAATCATCTGTGAAGGTCGTAAAATAATGATACTTGTCACGAGCATCAACACTCATTGGATCGCATACATCGGTATGTATTATTTCCAACAAGTCAAGAGCTTCGTTCCATTGTTCCGAGAACGGAGTTTTAGTCATCTTGCCCAAAAGGCGCGGTTCGCAAGCATCAAATGATTCATAACCAAGTGATTCTCAAGATCCATCTTTATGGAGTTTCTTCATGCGCTTTACACCAATATGACCTAAGCGGCGATTACCACAAATAAGTTGCACTATCATTATTAACTTTACATCTTTTGGTTTCAATATTATGAATATGTGTATCAAACGATCGAGATCCAACAAACCATTTTCATTGGGTGTATGACCATAGAAGGTTTTATTCATGTAAGCAGAACAATAATTATTCTCTAACTTACATGAATAACCGTATTGCAATAAACATGATCAAATCATATTCATGCTCAACGCATAACGCCAAATAACATTTATTTAGGTTCAACACTAATCCCGAGAGTATAGGGGTGTGCGATGATGATTATATCAATTTTGGAACTACTTCCAACACTCATCGTCACTTCCCTTCAACTAGTCTCTGTTTATTACGTAACTCCTGTTTTGAGTTACTAATCTTAGCAACCAAAAAATATCAAATACCCAGGGGCTACTATAAACACTAGTAATGTACACATCAATAACCTGTATATCAAATATACCCTTGTTCACTTTGCCATCCTTCTTATCCACCAAATACTCGTGGTATTTCCGTTTCAAAGGACAATTTCCTTTGCGATTATAAGCACTCGATTTCAGGCTTTGGTTTAGCTTTGGGCTTCTTCGTGGGAGTGACAACTTGCTTGTCATTCTACTTGAAGTTCCCTTTCTTTCCCTTTGCCCTTTTCTTGAAACTAGTGATCTTGTCAACCATCAACACTTGATGCTCTTTCTTGATTTCTACCTTCGTCGATTTCAACATTACGAAGAGCTCGGGAATCATTTTCGTCATCCCTTGCATACTATAGTTCATCACGAAGTTCTAGTAACTTAGTGATGGTGACTAGAGAATTCTGTCAATCACTATATTATCTGGAAGATTAACTCCCACTTGATTCAAGCGATTGAAGTACCCAGACAATCTGAGCAATGCTCACTAGTTGAGCGATTCTCCTCCATCTTTTAGCTATAGAACTTGTTGGAGACTTCATATCTCTCAACTCGGGTATTTGCTTGAAATATTAACTTCAACTCCTGGAACATCTCATATGGTCCATGACGTTCAAAACGTCTTTGAAGTCCCGATTCTAAGTCGTTAAGTATGGTGCACTAAACTATCAAGTAGTCATCATATTGAGCTAGCCAAACGTTCATAACGTCTACATTTGCTCCTGCAATAGGTCTGTCACCTAGCGGTGCATTAAGGACATAATTCTTCTGTGCAGCAATGAGGATAAACCTCATATCACGGATCCACTCCGCATCATTGCTACTAACATTTTTCAATACAATTTTCTCTAGGAACACATATAAAAACATAGGGAAGCAACAACGCGAGCTATTGATCTACAACATAATTTACAAAATACTACCGGGACTAAGTTCATGATAAATTAAAGTTCAATTAATCATATTACTTAAGAACTCCCACTTAGATAGACATCCCTCTAATCTTCTAAGTGATTACGTGATCCATATCAACTACACCATGTCCGATCGTCACGTGAGATGGAGTAGTTTCAACAGTGAACATCAATATGTTGATCATATCTACTACATGATTCACGCTGGACCTTTCGATCTCCTTGTTCCGAGGCCATATCTGTTATATGCTAGGCTCGTCAAGTTTAACCTGAGTATTCCGCGTGCGCAACTGTTTTGCACCCGTTGTATTTGAACGTAGAGCCTATCACACCCGATCATCACGTGGTGTCTCAAAGACGAAGAACTTTCGCATAGCGGTGCATACCAGGAGAACACTTCTTGATAATTAGTGAGAGATCATCTTATAATGCTACCGTCAAGCCAAAGCGAATAAGATGTATAAAAGATAAACATCATATGCAATCAAAATATGTGACATGATATGGCCATCATCATCTTGTGCCTTTGATCTCCATCTCCAAAGCATCGTCATGATTTCCATATCGCCACACGACACCATGATCTTCATCATCTTGATCTATATCAATGTGTCGTCACATGGTCGTCTCGCCAACTATTGCTCTTGCAACTATTGCTATCGCATAGCGATAAAGTAAAGCAATTATTTGGCACTTGCATCTTATGCAACAAAGAGACAACCATATGGCTTCTGCCAGTTGCCGATAACTTCAACAAAACATGATCATCTCATACAACAACTTATATCTCATCATGTTTTTGACCATATCACATCACAACATGCCCTGAAAAAACAAGTTAGACGTCCTCTACTTTGTTGTTGCAAGTTTTACGTGGCTGCTACGGGCTGAGCAAGAACCGTTCTTACCTACGCATCAAAACCACAACGATAGTTTGTCAAGTTGGAGCTGTTTTAACCTTCACAAGGACCGGGCGTAGCCACACTCGGTTCAACTAAAGTGAGAGAGATAGACACCCGCCAGTCACCTTTAAGCAACGAGTGCTCGCAGCGGTGAAACCAGTCTCGCGTAAGCGTACGCGTAATGTCGGTCTGGGCCGCTTCATCTCACAATACCGCCCGAACCAAAGTATGACATGTCGGTAAGCAAGATGACTTGTATCGCCCACAACTCACTTGTCTTCTACTCGTGCATATGACATCTACGCTTAAAACCAGGCTCGGATGCCACTGTTGGGGAACGTAGTAATTTCAAAAATTTCCTACGCACACGCAAGATCATGGTGATGGCATAGCAACGAGAGGGGAGAGTGTATGTCCACGTACCCTCGTAGACCGTAAGCGGAAGTGTTATGACAATGCGGTTGATGTAGTCGTACGTCTTCACGATCCGACCGATCCAAGTACCGAACGTACGGCACCTCCGAGTTCAGCACACGTTCAGCTCGATGACGATCCCCGGACTCCGATCCAGCAAAGTGTCGGGGATGAGTTCCGTCAGCACGATGGCGTGGTGACGATTATGATGTTCTACGGCGCAGGGCTTCGCCTAAACTCCGCGACGATATGACCGAGGTGGAATGGGGGCACCGCACACGGCTAAGGAACGATCCGTAGATCAACTTGTGTGTCCATGGGGTGCCCCTTGCCCCCGTATATAAAGGAGTGGAGGAGGGGAGGGCCGGCCCTCTCTATGGCGCGCCCTAGGGGAGTCCTACTCCCACCGGGAGTAGGATCCCCCCTTTCCTAGTCCAACTAGGAACCCTTCCATGTAGTAGGAGTAGGAGAGAAGGAAAGGGAAGAAAGAAGGAGAAGGAAGGACGGGTGTGCCCCTTTCCCTAGTCCAATTCGGACTAGTCCAAGGGGAGGTGCGGCCACTCTTTTGGCCCTTTCTCTCCTTTCCCGTATGGCCCAAAGAGGCCCAATACGAATTCCCGTAACTCTCCTGTACTCCCAAAAATACCCGAATCACTCGGAACCTTTCCGAACTCCGAATATAGTCGTCCAATATATCGATCTTTACGTCTCGACCAATTCGAGACTCCTCGTCATGTCCCCGATCTCATCCGGGACTCCGAACTCCTTCGGTACATCAAAAATCATAAACTTATAATAAAACTGTCATCGTAACGTTAAGCGTGCGGACCCTACGGGTTCGAGAACTATGTAGACATGACCTAGAACTATTCTCGGTCAATAACCAATAGCGGAACCTGGATGCCCATATTGGCTCCTACATATTCTATGAAGATCTTTATCGGTCAAACCGCATAACAACATACGTTGTTCCCTTTGTCATCGGTATGTTACTTGCCCGAGATTCGATCGTCGGTATCCAATACCTAGTTCAATCTCGTTACCGACAAGTCTCTTTACTCGTTCCGTAATACATCATCCATAACTAACTCATAAGTTGCAATGCTTGCAAGGCTTATAGTGATGTGCATTACCGAGTGGGCCCAGAGATACCTCTCCGACAATCGGAGTGACAAAACCTAATCTCGAAATCGCCAACCCAACATGTACCTTTGGAGACACCTGTAGTACTCCTTTATAATCACCCGATTACGTTGTGACGTTTGGTAGCACCAAAGTGTTCCTCCGGTAAACGGAGTTGCATAATCTCATAGTTACAGGAACATGTATAAGTCATGAAGAAAGCAATAGCAACATACTAAGCGATCAAGTGCTAGGCTAACGAAATGGGTCATGTCAATCACATCATTCTCCTAATGATGTGATCCCATTAATCAAATAACAACACATGTCTATGGTTAGGAAACATAACCATCTTTGATTAATGAGCTAGTCAAGTAGAGGCATACTAGTGACTATATGTTTGTCTATGTATTCAGACATGTATCATGTTTCCGGTTAATACAATTCTAGCATGAATAATAAACATTTATCATGAAATAAGGAAATAAATAATAACTTTATTATTGCCTCTAGGGCATATTTCCTTCATATATACCCCTCGAGGATCAAACCCATAAAAACGACCTTTAAAGGCGTCATCCCAGGTGTAGAGGCCCACTGTACGGGTTCAATCACACTGGAAGCGGTCTTCGGATCTCGGGACATCTTCCGAAGCGAGGAGTTAATCTTCGATATCGTCCCGTTCCGCAGCGGCTATGTGTCACTGCTGGGGTGAACCGCATTTGCAAAATTCAATGCGGTAGCGCATTACGCATACCTCAAGCTCAAGATGCCAGGACCTAGGGGGGTCATCACAGTCAATGGAAATACAGAGCGCTCCCTCCGTATGGAGGAGCACACTGCGGCCCTCGCAGCGGAGGCACAAAGCAGCCTCTTAAGGAAATCCCCCAGTTCGGCGATAAAGCCCCCGGACACCGTCAAGCGCGTCCGGAGCAATCTGCAACAGGATCGCCTAGCACGCTCAGAGCTCGCCTAGCAATTCGGCCCCCGCCCTAGCCTCAGTCGAATGCCGAAATTCGTGCCACACGTACATAATTACGCATTGAAAATACCATAGGCATAGGCAGGGGCACGATCGCGGCACGTCCCACAATGCGGCTCAACCTCACTAGGGGCTTACTACCTTTATCATTTTTCTCTTTCAGGACTTTACTCTCTGGAAACCCTATCCGGTAGTACGATTGCCGGACACATGATACAACATCCATGGAGGCAGGAAGCTACGTCGCGCAATGGAATCCCTAGGTGGTCTCTGATAACGAGTTAAATACACCTTTAAGTTACCGATCCATGGATTGCCCTTGGATGGGACATGTCAAATAGTCCTATTTTTGCTTACCGCACTACTTGTATCAGTATGCTTCGACGCATTTTTCGAATAAACAATGCATAGCACTAGTCTATTATCGCATTCTATATTCTTTTTATATATATGTTCATTTACGACAGTCAGCACCCGTACACTCTGGTACGGCCAGTACGCCAGGGGCTTCCGTATACCCCATAATATGGCGCGAGAAGTCCGAACACTTTCGACAGTGCGGCACCCCGAACTTATACCATTATATGCATCAGCTCCGAATCATATCTTGAGTCAATAGTTGGGTTTGCCCGACTCCCATGTTTTGGTACCTTACGTTCCGCTATATCGGCTAAGGTAGCACTGGGAGACCTACCGCGATTGTGCCCCAGTTCTTCCGGCCAAGCACCTCAGTAGAGAAAGCTAAAACTGACTGTCATGATAAGGCGAGAGCTGGTCGCTGTTCGAGAGGTCTCAAGTCCCTAAAGACTTTTTCCGCTTCGGGCGAGGAGTCGGCCTTGTCCGACTTAGGTGTGTATAGTGCCCCAAATTCGGCCTTCCGAACACTAGGGGCTTCGCCAAAATTTAAAATTGTAGACTTCTATGGCTAAGTGAGAGTGATAAAGAATTATAGTCTGATTGCCTGGTTCGTTGCGCTGAGCACCTCCCTCGAAGGACCCAAAAATGGGAAAAAGAGTTCTCAGATTTATCCCGAACACCCCAGCACTAGTTGCATGGGGGTAGAAGCCGACGACTAGCCAACTCTCAGATTTATAAACAGCCACACAGAAGGTAATATTTTAAATACAAAAGCGTTGCATAGCACACATGAACTAGTTTTCATAATTCAGGATCACACGAGCAAGTTCATTCAAAAATTACAACTTTGGTACACTCGTCCGCCACGAGACAGTCACTCTTCAGGACACCTTCATAATACATTTCGGGGTGGCGATGCTCCTTTCCCTGCGGCGGCCCCTCCTTCACCAGCTTCTCGGCGTCTATCTTGGCGCAGTGCACCTTCGCACGGGTGAACACCCTGCGTGCACCTTCTATGCAGACAGACCGCTTTATGACTTCCAGCCGTGGGCAAGCATCCACAAGCCGCCTCACCAGGCTGAAGTAGCTGTTGGGAAGGGCATCGCCAGGCCACATCCAGACTATAAGGCCCTTCATGGCCTGTTCGGCCGCCTTGTGGAGTTCGACCAGTTGCTTCACCGGTCGCTCAAGGGCATCGGGTGTTCGGTCCCAAGATATCTTTGAGACCTCCGTCGAGCTCCCTCCTCGGCCGGAAGAACTCCATGCGGCATCGACACCTTTGCGGGGTAGATCTGCGAACGCCTACAGAGCTCGAACTCAGGTAAGTAAATAGAAATTTTCTTTCACATGCTTGCTTTGCATAATGAATGCCTTACCCGCCGCTATCTTCTTCACCGCCTCAATCTCCTGGAGGGCCTTTTGGGCTTCGGCCTTGGCATGTTTTGCGCTTTTGAGGGCCTTGGCGAGCTCGGACTCTCGTGTCTTCGAGTCAAGCTCCAATGACTCGTGTTTCTTCACGAGCGCCTGGAGCTCTTGCTGCACCTCGCCTACTCGGGCTTCTTGTTTTTCACGCTCGATGCACTCATTGGCCGCTTTGTTTTCAGCCTCGGCCAGCGCCTGCTTCAGGGACGCCACTTCGGTTGTGGTCCCTGGCACATTCATGATGATATTATTATCTTGCAACCAAATCTTTTTTCTTTATATATATATAGACAAGGTATTGCTTACCTTTGTTCTCCTCGAGCTGCCTCTTGGCAAGGACGAGCTCTTTCTCGGACCGCTCGAGGTTCTGCTTCAGTACGGCGACCTCCGCAGTACGTGCGGCAGCGGCCAGCAGTGAAGCCTGCATACGCATATGGACACATTTGGATTAGACTCCTGCAGTTATTGTTTGATCCTCCATTCGGCTTTTCTTTTCGAACGCCGAACAGAGCATCAGGGGCTACTGTCTATGCGGTAATATTTTCATATATTTCGATTACTCACCTCAAAGCCCGTTAAGAGGCTGGCACATGCTTCAGTCAGTCCGCTCTTGGCGGGCTGAACCTTCTTGATCACCGCACTCATGATAGTGCGGTGCTCTTCGTCGATGGAAGCACCGCGAAGCACTTCCAGCAAGTTGTCCGGTGCCTCTGGATGGACAGAGGTCACTGGCACGGGCGGCTTGCTCCTCTTAGCAGGGGGTCGCCTACCGGAGTCCGGGACCACTGGTGGTCCTGGTGCGGTGTTCGGCTGAGGGCCGAACTTGGAGCCCGTGGGAGTATTACTCCCTTTGCACCCAGGGTCCGGAAGGTCGCCTTGAGGCGCCTCCAGGACTACCTCCCCTCGGCTTGGCGCCCTTTGAGACAACACCTCGACGTTGTCCGTAGGGCGAGGGGAGGAGGCGGTCGGAAGTGAACTGCTACTCATAGCCGACGGGTCCAAAGAACCGTCCGACGAGGATACGTCGATGCGGGCTCGAGGCGGACTGCATAATCATATTCAGCGTAAGGACAAGTAGTGTAATAAAAGCATACCGTGAATTACTCTGGTATCCGAATACTTACGACTTCACCAGGGGCTTATCCCTGGTCAACCACTCATCTTCGCTGTGAGCGGCGGTCGTGGAGCAGTCCGGAAGGAGAGTCCTTCCCTTCATGGACCCTCCGGCCTCCCCGGTTGGGGTGGCCTTCCTTTTCTTGTCTCCCCCGACTGGAGGGGGAGAATCTTCATCTTCCTCCTCCTCGTCTTTGCGAGAGGAGTGCGTCTCGGAGTTATCAGACGATGAGTCCGATACCACCTGACGGCGAGAACTCTTTCGAGTCCCCGCGGCCTTCTTCTTGGCCTTCTTCTCCGGCACCTCATAGGGTGCCGGAGTCAGCATCTCCGTTAGGAGAGCGTTGGCTGGATCTTCGGGCAGGGGCGTCGGGCAGTTGATCTGCTCCGCTGTCTCCTCCCAGTCCTGCCAAAGGCATGGGAGCTCAGATCCCGCACACGATTAAGCTGGGGAAAGTAGTCATCCTACAAGGTTTAGGAGACTTACCGGATTCGCTGGGCGCTTCGCGCTAAGTCCGTGGTCCTCGGTAAGGGAAAGAGGGACCTCGACGCCCTTGAACAGCACCCTCCAGACATCCTTGTGCGTCGTGTCAAAAAGTTCACGCAGAGTCTGGTGCTGGGCCGGGTCGAACTCCCATAAGTTGAACGCCCGTTGTTGACACAGGAGGATCCGGCGGAAGAGCATGACCTGGACCACGTTGACAAGCTTAAGTTTCTTGCTTATCATGTTCCGGATACATTTTGGAGTCCGGCCAGCTCCACCGATGGACCCTAGGACATGCCCTTCTCTTTCCAGGAGGTGAGACACATGGGGATTCTGGATGGAACTCGGGGGCCGCCACCCAGTTGGTGTCGCGCGCTCGGTGATGTAGAACCACCCCGATTTCCACCCCTTTATGGTCTCCACATAGGAGCCCTCGAGCCATGTAGCATTGGGCATTTTTCCCACCATGGCGCCTCCGCATTCCGCTTGCTGGCCACCTACAACCTTTGGCTTGACATTGAAGGTCTTCAGCCACAGGTCGAAGTGGGGCTGGACGCGGAGGAAGGCCTCGCACACGACGATAGACACTGCGATGTTGAGGATGAAGTTCGGGGCCAGATCATGGAAGTCCAGCCCGTAGTAGAACATGAGGTCACGGACGAATGGGTGAAGGGGGAACCCTAGTCCGCCAACGAAGTGGGTGAGGGAAACTACCCTCTCGTAAGGTTCCGGGGTAGGGACGATCTGCCCCTCGTCGGGCAGCCGGTGCGCGATATATGCGGCCAAGTATCCGGCTCCCCGCAGCTTGCTGATGTCCTCCTCCGTGATGGAGGATTTCATCCACTTGCCTCCCGCTCTGGACATGGTTGGAGCGGTGGAAGGAGAAAAGTGCGAACTTGGGTGTTGGAGCTCGAGTGCGCGAGAATGGATAAGCAAGGAGGAAGAAGGCATGGGTGAAAAAAGGTGAACTCTTATCCCTTTATAAAGGCAGATGAAACTGTACACTCTCACTAGCCTGGTAAACACGCTTATTCCCCAAGCGCCGTAATTGATGGCGCGGTTGGGTTACCCATGCCCGTATTGATGAGAATCCCGTGATAAGGGGACACGATCTCTGCTTCGACAAGACGTTCCAGGGAAAACGGTTCGAATAATGACCGGGCCGTGGTGTAATGTCATACTACGAAATGCGTCAGCAGATTAGATTTGTGGAAGTATTATTCTCTCCTCGGTGGTATGTGGAACTTGTTTTGGAGAGCCGGACACTATCCTTGTGTTCAAGATCTTCTATGGAGTATTCGGAGGAGGAACCCGCCTTGCAATGCCGAAGACAATCTGCGCGCCAGACTCGTCGTCATTGAAGCCGAGTTCGAGAGGCTCTTGATGGAGTCCTGGATTAGGGGGGATCCGGACAGCCGGACTATATCCTTTGGCCAGACTGTTTGACTATGAAGATACAAGATTGAAGACTTCGTCTCGTGTCCGGATGGGACTCTCCTTGGCGTGGAAGGCAAGCTTGGCGATACGGATATGTAGATCTCCTCCCTTGTAACCGACTCTGTAACCCTAGCCCCCTCTGGTGTCTATATAGACCGGAGGGTTTAGTCCGTAGGACAACAACAATCATACCATAGGCTAGCATTTAGGGTTTAGCCCCTACGATCTCGTGGCAGATCAACTCTTGTATTACTCATATCATCAAGATCAATCAAGCAGGAAGTAGGGTATTAACTCCATCGAGAGGGCCCGAACATGGGTAAACATTGTGTCCCTCGCCTCCTGTTACCATCCGCCTTAGACCCACAGTTCGGGACCCCCTACCCGAGATCCACCGGTTTTGACACCGACAGTCAGCTTTCCAGCTTCACAAGCTCCACACAGATGGTCCTTGAGTAATTTGACACCCTCGATGCCAATGACGTGCTTCTTCTTCGCGGGTGTGTGTAGATTAGTCACGCTAGCATGACCTAGTCTTCGATGCCATAACCAGCCGTCTGAAGCTTTTACAAGTAGACATGTGGCAGGCTGTGGTCCTGTAGAGAAATCAACAATATACATTTCTCCTCTCCTAAAGGCTTCGAAGACTTTGAAACTGTCAGATTCCATGATCACAACGCAATGATACTTGCCAAAAACAACAACCATCTCAAGATCACAAAGCATTGCGACAGACATGAGGTTGAATCCTACGGACTCGACAAGCATGACTTTGTCCATGTGTCGATCCTTTGAGATCGCAACCCTACCTAGACCCAATACCTTGCTTTTGTCTTTGTCAGCATAGGTGATATGCTTCAGATGCGATGGAGATAAAGCAGTGTCCATCAATAGGTTCTTGTCACCGGTCATGTGATTTGTATATCCACTGTCTAGGACCCACTCAGTAGCTTTGGGTTGATCATCCTGTAGATGAATTAGTGTAACTTACGAACTCATATACTTCATCAGTGAAGAATATGACATCAAATTCATCAAATTGAATTTCATCAAGCAATACAACAGATATAGCAATATGAGGACGTGAGAAATGAATATTCATTTCTTCATGATTAGCTTGCGTCCTTTCAAGAAAATTCGGGTCTCCAACAATCTCATCGGATGTTTCAAGTTCGTCTGGAGACCTGACCCTACATAAGAGATTAGTTCTTTTTCTTCACCACCCACATCTGGAGGGGTGGCAAAGAGTTCATCATTCTGTGAGCTACATAAGAGAAAGCTGGCATAGAAGCCATTCCACTTTGTTTCACAGAAGAGGAGTTAGAGTAAGAAAATGAATAAGCAGAGAAATTCTTTGAGGACTTATGAACATAATGATTTGAAGAATAAGGCAGATATTCATAGCCCTTAGGTTTTCCCTGCGAAACAGAAGTGTTAGCATGATGATGTTCATATGAGGATTTTGATCCATATGAAGAATTTGATCCATGTGAGGAATTTGGTCCATATGAGGACTTGGATCCATATGAAGACTTTGGTCCATATGAAGAATTTGAGTTGTGGTTCCTATTCTTCACAAGTGGTGTCATGATGATATTCACTTGAGGACTTTCAAGGCACCTTTCGGGACCCAGATTTTCTTCATAGGGGGATAGTTCTTGCAGTTAGTTCCAACATATCTAGCAAATACTTTACCATTCTGATATTTGAACAATTTATAGTTGGAGTCAAATGACTCATCAGAAGAATATGAAGATTCACATGTAAAGCCGGATAAAGTGGATGGGTCTACGGGAGGTCCTTTCGCAGCAACCCATGAGGTTTTGGGGTACTGCTCAGGTTTCAAGTAGCTCCCATCAGCATTGACTTTCCTCTCAAAGTCAGTACCCTCTTTCCTAGGGTTCCTGTTGAGGATCTACTTTTTAAGAACATCACAGAGAGCCTATGCCCTTTGAGGCTTTTGTACATGCCTGTCACATACAATGCTTGAACCATGCATTGTCAGTGATACTTGTGGTATCCTCAGATGAGGAATTTGTGACCACAGAGACAATTGAAGAATTTGCAACAATAGAAGCATTTGAACTTTCAGGTGAAGAATTAGCAGATTCACGTTCAATGCATTTCAAACATGGTGGAATGAATTCATCCTAAGTGGAACTGATCTGTTGAGAAAGCAATGAATCATAATCCTTTTGAAGATCTTCATAACTCACCCTTAGCTTTTCAAAATCTTGCTTTCTTTGAAGAAATTCATAAGAAAGCTTCTCATGATCAGCTAAGAGTGTGTTATGATGACTCTGATGGTTATCAAACTTAGACTGAATTCTCTGAAGATTTTTAGTCAGAGTTTGAGTTCGATCCATTTCTTCACCCAACAGTTCATCGCTTTTGTCTAGCCAATTTTGAACCTTTTCTAAAGCTTTTTGTTGATTAGTGGCAATAGTAGCAAGCTTGGAATAACTGGGTCCAAAATCATCATCAGATTAGTCATCACTAGACTCAGATGAGGAGCATTTGGTTACCTTGGCAACTTTTTCCATGAGGCATGGTGCAGAAGATGATGGTTCAGGTTCGAAAGTCATCGTTTTGAGTGATTCCTTGAAATCCTCAAACCAGGGATCATGACAAGTTCGATGACCTTCATAGACATCAGAGATTTGGTCCCAGATAAGCTTCGCATTTGTGAGATGCATGAATGAGCTTGAACTGATTTCTCGATAGGCAGGAGCAGATGATGTCCTTCGCCATGATGTCAAGTCGAGTGTACTTGCGAATATCATCAGCATCCTCCATCTTGCATAGATCGATAAGACCAATCTCAGTGACGGTCCACAGCTTGCTATTCATCTCCATGAGGCGCTTCCTCATCATAGCCTTCCACTTGGGATAATCATGACCTTCAAAGATGGGGCATGTCACTTTCTTCATTCATGCGTTCGACATAACTAAAACTCCAGGTGTTTAAACCAAAATCACACAAAACAAGGGAGTACCTTGCTTTGATACCAATTGAAAGTGCGTTATATCGACTAGAGGGGGTGAATTGGTGATTTTTACAAATTCGACACTAAGGAATTTCTAGGTGAGGAAATTCCTAATCAACGAACTACTTAGCAGCGGAATAGGTACTCAGATGCATGCATAACAGAATAGTAGCACAGTCATCATGATGAAATGAAACATACACAGAGCACAAGTAGCTTGTAAACAGGATAAGCAGGCTGAAGACAAAGTGACTGAAGAAATGGGATTGAGAAAATTGAGAAAGTCTTCAGTCAAAGCCTTCAAACAGTAATGCTCAAGTTCATCAACTGCTTGGTCAAGATGATGATTTGGTAGACCAGTTCCAACTGCTGTGATAGTCGTACGTCTGGCTGGAGCGGCTAGGTATTTAACCCTGAGGACACATAGTCCCGAACACACAGTCCTTATCGTATTCTCCTTGAGCTAAGATCACACAGACCTCTCCCAATCACTCGTGGTAAGTCTTCAGGTGACTTCCAAACCTTCACAGACTCGGTCACTCGGCGATCCACAATTTCCTCTTGGATGCTCTAGACCATGACGCCTAACCGTCTGGAGGATGCACAGTCTTCAAAGGTAATTAGCATCATCTGCACACAGGAACAATCTCTTAGGTGATGCTCAATCACTTTGGGTTTGTAGGTGTTTGGGTTTGGGTTTTCCTCACTGAAGATTTTCGCTCAAAGTCCTCGGAGGATGGGATGCTCTCAGTGACAAGTGTCAGTTTCTCTCAGAGCAGCCAACCAGCTAGTGGTTGTAGGGGGCGGCTATTTATAACCCAACACGATAAGACATAAATGCCCTTCAATGATATGACCGTCAGGTGGGTAGATATTTTGGGACAGTTGGCGCGTTGCATAGCAACAGTCGGATATTTGAGCTCCCGAATTCCTCAGGACTATCATGTTCCTCACTTGTAGGCAATCCGCACTAGCGAATTCCTAACTCCTCAGTCAGAACAAATTCCTCAGAGACCAGAAGATTGTCGTCTCTGTCACTGAACAAATTGACTGAACTGTACGAGATTTCCAATGGCTAACCTCGAAAGGATTTGGTAGGTGTAGGATTTTGAGATGAGCATCACTTGGAAACTTTTCCTTAGTTTTACCTTAACCCCCTTTAACAGTACGGTGTTTCCTATGACTCAAGAAAGAGAAAAAGAAACTATGAAAACAAAAGTCTTCACGCTTCATATTCCTGGCATGAATATCAAGTCTTCATGGTGACACCAATTTCCTCACTTCCAAAGTCTTGAAGAAAACAAAAGTCTTGAGGTGAAGACATTCATTTTTAGGGGTCGACTTTGATCATAAATATTAAACTCCTCATAGATTTATAGACATGTGTACACTCACAAACTCATTAGTCCCTTAACCTATATGTCTTCAATAAACCAAAATCACGAAGGGGCACTAGATGCACTCACAAGTGGTCAAGTAGAATTAAGAAATAGGGAAATAAAATTGATTTTGCAAAAGGCTGTTAATAGATCTAGAAAGAATTTGTCTAAGAAACTTGGTGATGCACTATGGGCTCATAGAACTTCTTATAAAACTGCTTATTAAAACCCTATGGGTATGTCTCCGTATAAAATGGTTTATGGAAAAGCATGCCACTTACCTCTAGAACTAGAACATAAATAAGCATATTGGGCAATTAAAGAGCTCAACTATGATTTCAAAGTTGCCGGTGAGAAGAGGTTATTTGACATTAGCTCAATTGATGAATGGAGAACCCAACCCTATGAAAATGCCAAGTTGTTTAAAGAACAAAAATTAAAAGATGGCATGAAAAAAGGACACAAAAGCTTGAATTAGGTGACCATGTATTGCTATAAAACTTTTTTTAAGATGTTTTTGCAGGAAAGCTTCTCTCTAAATGGGAAGGTCCTTACATTATCGAGGAGGTTTATCGTTTCGGTCTCATCAAGATCAACAACGTCGAAAGCACTAACCTGAAGGTGGTAAACAGGCAAAGAATCAAACATTATATCTCAGGTACTCCCATAAATGTTGAAACCAATATTATTAATACCATAACACTGGAGGAGTACATAAGGGAGATCTACTAGAACATTTCAGACTCTGAAAAGCAATTTTACTCTGTTTTGGAATATTAACAAAGTTAGGAAAATAAAAAGTAGTCCGAGTAGTGCATGAGGAGGCGACAAGCCCTGGGGCGCACCTCCCTGGCTTGTGGCCACCTCTTGTGCCCTTCGGACTATGTGTGTTCAGCTGTCTTGTATATTTAACTTGGTCTTCTTCATCCGCTCCTTGATCTCAGGAAGAGCGGTTCTTCTGGTTGGTCTTGCTTTTATATGTTGGTGCTCATCATTCCTTCGTCAAGCCTTGGATGCCGGGGCTGAAGCTTCTTTATCCGTGCACAAGTCAAGGGAAACATACACCCCTATTTGTGTACCCCGACTATATTCTCAATAGAGAACATGGTGCTTTGCCAGCCCGAAGTAGGTGCTGCCATTGATAGAGACTATCGGATGTGGGGTTCCGGCAAACCCTTAAGGTTCGAACACCGGGGTGCGCACGAAGTCTTTCCCTCCTACCGATCTACGCCCTAGCTCGCTAAGATCTCGCGGACGAACTCGACGAACTCGCAACACAGAAAGGCACGAGATTTATACTGGTTCGGGCCACCGTTGTGGTGTAATACCCTACTCCAGTGTGGTGGTGGTGGATTGCCTCTTGGGCTGATGATGAACAGTACAGAGGGAAGAACAGCCTCCTGAGGTTGAGGTGTACCTGTGCTTGGCTAACTAGTGGGTGTGTGGATCCAGTCCAAGATCAGATGCCCCCACTGTGGTGGCTAGCTCTACTTATATAGGCCCTGATCCTCTCCCCAAATATTGAGCGGGAAGGGAGCCAATAACGGCGGGCAAATTTGAAGGGGGACAGCTAGTACAAGCTATCCTGACAAAAGTGGTCTTCGCCTGCAAAAGGCTCTGGTGGTGACGCCGTCTTGGGCTCCACGATGACCTCCGTCTCGCTGTCCTCCTGGTCTTGGTCTCGTTGCACCAATATGGCAACCTTTGCCTGATGCCTCGGTACTCTTTGCCTGCGCTGGCCTCCTTAGCACCAAAGAGGAAACAAGGACGCTGCGCGTGTTGGCGCCCGCCTGGTGCCGATCGTCATGGCTCACATCACGAGAGCCTCATGAGGTTTGCCCCGCCTTGATCTCCGCTCCTCGTGAGCCCGCCTGACCAGACCACTCTTGAGGAGGTCTTGCACCGTCTGCCTCGCGAGGCTCGGCCCCTCGCGAGGGTCTTGGATGCCTTGTTGATGAAGATGGGTCGTATGGCCTGCTGGCTTAGCCTCGTCATGGGCCGCAGGCAGGCAAGTCTGGGGACCCTTGTTCCCAAAACACCAACAGTAGCCCCCGGGCCCAAGGTGCGCTCGGGCTTGGCTTCACGGCGAAGCCAAGGGTCAAGTACGGAGCACCGTGGGCCCCAAAATCCTGCGGCCTCGGTTGACGCATGGCGGTTGATTCGACGTGGGCGTCTCCGCTTCCCCATGCTGCCTCGGCAACTGCCTGACCTGAAAAAATGCTGGCGCATGCAGTACTTGCCTTCATTGCTTTTTCCTCGCCTTTGCTCCAGATCCCCTTTCTTGCTCTTCGCCACCGCTACCACCAGATCCGCTTCAATCTCATCCTGCATCCGCGATCCATGGCGACGCGCAAGGTCAACACTTCCTCAGCACCGGCTTGGTATGAGCCGGCCCTTGGGGCGCCCACCGTCACGGAGAAGAGCCTCGCTTCCGTGCGCCTGCTGACGGCCGGTGAGAGCAATGAGTGGGGGGAGACCGAGCTCCGGCTTGCCTCCGACGTGCAGGAGCCCAAGGAAAGCACCTTCTTCCCCTTCTTCTCAAGCAGTGTCGCCGTCAGGTTGGTTCCTCTCTTCTCTGATTTCTTTTATGAAGTCCTCGACCACTATGGGCTGCAAGCGTTGCATCTCCATCCCAACTCTGTCCTCCTCCTGTCCATCTTCGCCTACTACTGTGAGGCGTACTTGGGCGTGATGCCGTCCGTGGCGCTCTTGTGCCATTTCTTCTTCCTCCGTGTCAGCGAGGGTCACATCTCTGGATGCGCTAACTTCGTCGCATACGGCAAGGCCAACTTGATCTCGAGCACCGGGAAGAGGGCCGACAACATTCGATCCAAATGGGTCATGATGGACGCCAAGTGCGCCGACCCGCGTCTAGTGTTGCCTACGGCGGCGCCCTCTTCCAACAGGGGGTGGCCCAAGGTGGAGCTTGCTGACGAGCGGGCATCGTTAGTGTTGGGGCAGATGGTGACCGACTTGAAGCCGGGCAACGCGAGTGTGGCCAAGGTGATGGGGGTCATGCTCCTGAGGGAGTTCTTGACGCTGCGAGTAGCCCCGCTCCACGCGCGTGCACGCCCCTTGTGGGAGCTTGAAGTAGAGGGAAACAAGACTCGCCTGAGGCCGGGGGCCCTGCCTGACGATGAACTGGCCGCTGTTCTGCACCTCATAGTTGGGGACAACCAGGAGTAACCACTAAGCGCCTTCGCCCACTTGTTCCAACATAGGGACCGGGAGGAATTCGTCGCCTCCAGGCCGACCTTTGACGCACGTGGGCTGGTGCCGCCGACGCTCTCGGGAGCCCCTGCGGCACCGAAACCGGTGGAGGTGTCTTGTGATGAGCCCCACGGGGAGGGGGAAGAGTAGGTGGACTCGGAGAAGACTCTGGAAGAGGTGGGTTAGACTGCCCCTCTGAGCAAGGCCGAGATCCCCCGCGCCCTTCCTGACGATGCCGAGGCTGACGCCTGCCAAAGGGAGAGGGAGTAGCCCCTCATCCCGACGAGGGGTAGGTCGTCGCTGGTGCCTCGCGATGCCGCCTCCGTCCCGACTCCTCCTGGGGCTGGCTCCGGCTCTGCCTCCGCACTGCCTGGCGCCGCCGAAACCCGAACACCTGCTCCTCAGGTCCCGATGCTGTCAGGCTTCAAGCTCCCCAAGCGGAAGTATGTTGCGGTGGATCAGTAAGTGTCTCAAGCTTCTCCTTGTCCCTGTTGGTACTCGTCATTTCCTGATGCTAGCCCTTGGTTGATCAGGCCGACGTCTTCTGTGAAGAAGAGGAAGGAGGATGCGGCGGCCGTGCCTCCCTCCGTAGAGAAAGGAGGTAGCAGCGCCCGCATCTCCCCGGCCCGGTCGTCCTCGCGTGGCCAAGAGGAACATCGCCGCGTGGAATCAGCCCCCATGGCCCTGCTGGCTCCGGAAATGCCGGCGCCTGGCGCGACTGATGAGGTCCCAGCTGCTCCGGAAACCGTGATCTCCCAGGCTATGGTAATGATGTCGCCTCCTCCCACTGCTGCACCTCCAATCCCAGGTTCTTCTGCTCCTGCCGCTGCTCTGGAACGTGCTCTTCCGGATATGACCCAGCTGCAGGCGGATCTCCTGGGCGCAGACCCACGCCTTGTGGACGGGCGTCTGGAGCTGGCCTCAGGCTGGCTCCACTCCGACTTGGCAGATCGCGCGGCGCTGGGCCAGGCCGCATCGGCTTCTGAAAAGGAGAAGCAGAGTGCCGCCAATGCCGCAGCCGATCGTGAGATGGCGCTGAAAGACGCCAAGGCTGCCCGTGACCGCTGCCAGATGCTGGAGGACGAGTTGCAGAGCCTACGCGACAAGCACGCCGAACAAGCATGCTGCCACCAAGCGAAGGAGGAGGAAATGAAGGCCAGGGAGGACGCCATCAAGAACCGTGATGCTGAGCTGGCGGAGTTGGGGTGGACACAGGCCGCCAAGCGCAACCAGCTGGAAGAGCTGGAGCGGTAGGCGAAGGTGAGGGAGGCCGATCTCGACGCCAAGGCGCGAGTCCTGACCGAAGACCGCGCGGCATTTGCCGATCTCGAGAATAGATCCCGCAAGGCACTGAAGATGCTCTACGAGCACGGCCTGGAGAAGTCGCTGGCCACTGATGAGGACGGCCCCCGCCCGGCTGCTTCCTCACTTGGTGAAGGCGCTCGAGGAAGTCGTTGATGTCATTGGTCCCATGGCGGAGGTGGAAGCTCGTGTCCTGCCTTAAGTTGCATTGACCAGCGTCTTCAGCTACCTGCACCTTCGCGACCCCAGCGCTTGTCTTGACGAGCTGCTGGAGCCTGTGGCTGAAGATCAATGCGAGGTCGCCGCCACGGCCGTGCAAGGTCAGGTGGAGGCCTTGCTGAAGAAGTTCCGTAGCTTCATCTCCGCTCCTCTGTCCGGCGATGTCGCCGATCCTGCAGCTGGTGGTGAAGGTGAAGACAAAATTGCTCACGGGGGAGCACCTTCCGCAGGCGACGGCGATGTCTAGAGGTGACCCGCGGCTATTCTTCCCGTTCCGTTCCTGCAACATGTATCAGGCCTCGTGGAGGCATTTAGACTTTTCATTTGATATCGTGAGGACAATGTGTTTGTAATATTTGCTTCGAGATTTTGCGATTTCCTTCCTATTTGCTTTGTGTTCTGCGTCGGCAGAGCCCGGCCCCGCGCATACCTCAACCGCCATTGGGCCGATCGGAGACCAGGACGGACCAAGGAGTGAGGGCCTTCGTGACCTGTTAGGCTCCTGAGTCGTGATGCTCAGGAGTCCCCCTTGACGCGCAAACAACTTATAGGGAGAGTTCGTGAGCGTAGATTAATGTTCTACGTCGGCAGAGCCCGGCCCCGCGCATACCTCAACCACCATTGGGCCGACCGGAGACCAGGACGGACCAAGGAGTGAGGGGCTACGTGACCTGTTAGGGTCCTGAGTCGTGATGCTCAGGAGTCCCGCTTGACGTGCAAACAATTTCCATACCTGCCCTCGCCGAGGCCTTGGGAGCGGCGCGCGACGCCTAGGTCCGGGAGACCTGGTTGGGTGGCGTGCGCTTGGGTGTGACCCGAGCGCAACCCCCATGCCCAGCCCCTTCGCGCGGCTCTCCCGAGGGGAGGCATTGCGGTGAGGTTGGACGCTGAGCTATGGGATCCCAGAGGTTGGTACGACCATGGGGCCGCCCTCAGTTGTTTATCAACAGCGCGGAGCATAGTGCTTCCGCTTGTGCACGGGCATAGCCGCTCCTCGGCAGTGTCGACAGCCAGCGCGGAGCATGGTGCTTCCACTTGTGCGTGGGATGGGGCCCCCCTCCGGGAGGAGCCCCCGGGGCGTGTACAGACCCGTCCTGACACGTGGCTTGCACGGCAGGGCTGCGAGGTGTATCTGGGCACTCGTGAGCCAGCGCGGGACTCACGAGGTGTCACATCCCTAGTTCTGGTATGCTCTAGGCTAGCCCTTCATGTGTGCATCATGTTTAAATTTCTCAGAAACTTGAAATGGGGATTGTTCAAACCCTAGCACCAAATGAATTCAAATAGGCTCAAATAGAATCACTTCCAATAAACCCAAAGTGACTTGTGAAAAGTCCATCATTTTTGAAACTGGTGAAAACCTCTGACAAAAATTGGTGCATATTTTTCCCAGGTCATTTCAGGTTTTTGGATTAAATCATAAGTATTTGAATTGGAGCATTTAATTGCAATAAACATTTTAAATGCTTCAATAATTCTGAAAATATTTGAGGGCTGTTAGTAAACATTTTAAAAGTACCCACAAATTTTCTCAGGAGTTTTAAAAATGGTTTAGTATTATTGCTAAATCAAAAACAGAAAAGCAAAATAGAAAACAGAAACATTTATTAGAGAGAGAGAGAGAAAGGTTTACTTGGACTTACCTGCAGCCCACCTAGCGCCCCATCTGGCCCAGCACTGTGGCTGAGGCCCAGCCCAACCCCCCACCGTCTTCAACCTCTGCCAGTAGGCAGAGGCGTGTCGACGCCAGCGCGCCCGAGGCCTCCACCTCCTCCCTCCCAGCCTGCCTGGCTCCTCCTCGATGCACCAGGCGATGCCACGCAGCCCATGGCCCTCTCCTCTCTCCCTGGACCTCTCTCCCTCCTCTGCTCTCTCCCTACTACGCCACCGAAACCGCCCATCGCCGCCGTTCCCCGTTGCCGCGACCACCGCCGTCCCAACGACACCCCGAGCAGTCTACGAGCTCCGCCCCGATGCCCTCTTCCTCCTCACCGATCCTCAAGACGCCGGAAGCCCCTGGACGCCGCCAACATCGACGTTTCCCTCGTCGGCCACCAGAGATCACCGCCGCCCGTACGTCGCCTCCGACGCTTCCCTGAGCCATCCGACACCGCCAAACGACGCGCTGTGAGCCACGCCGCCTTTCCCCCTGTTCCCCCTCGCTCGCCACCGCCGATGCCACAGCTCACCCCAGCTCCTCTCGCTTGCTCCATCAGATGCGCGCAAACCACAACAACCCGTAGCCGAAAACCACGCGTGAAATGGTGCCCTGTAGCAGGAGCACGGTGAACCTCCACCGTCGGGCTGGTCGTTGCCGGCCAAAGTCCGGCGATGATGACGTGGCCCCATCATTAGCGCTAACCACCGCCAGCTAGATCACCCACAGACGGCCGGATGGGCCCCGGCGCCCACTAATTTTGTAATTAGACTAATCCATTGAGCCCACACGTCGGGTTGACTTTTCTTGGCGTGGTCATTAACCGGACCCACACTATCGAATTTGACCACAGGCGCAACATCAGGTCATCACCGACTGGTCCCCACCGTCAGGTTTGACCCGGGCAGCCTTTGTTGACCCTCTTTGAGGTCGACAAGATGACGCCATGCTGACGCAATATTCCTTTTCTGGAATTTAGTTTATTTTCTAAATAAATCAGGAAATTCCAGAAAATGCCCAAAACTTCTAAAAATCATAGAAATTCAACCATAACTCCAAATGAGATAAATTATATATGAAAAATTATCAAAAAAATTCAAGGAATCCATATGTACCATTTTCATGCATGTTTGAAAAATGATTGTCCTTTGTTTTGGACAAAACAAATAAAGGGCATTTAAATAATCATATATGGAGTTGGAATTTGAATCATGTATTCAAACCAACTTCATTTAAATCATAGCTAGATGCATTAGCTCAAATCACGGCATATTGCCATGTCATGATCATGCATCATATTGTGGCATTGCATTGATTGTGTTCTTTCTCGATTGCGGTGTTTGTCCCCTCTCGATAGACGTGGTTCGACGATGAGTTTGATGACACCGATGAAGAGCTATAATATCTTCGAGTGCGTGCAAGCAAAACCCCCCTTGTTCATTCCGATATAATCCCACTCTCTCGCTCCTGCTCTCTTTTACTGCATTAGGACAACAACGATTCATCTGTTACTTGCTGCGGTAGCTGAACCCCTTTATCCTCCACATGACCTGTCATTCCACAGTAAATAGATGAAGCCCACTAGCATGAGTAGGAGTTGTTTGAGCCCTGTTGTGCCTACTCATTCATGCTTGTTTGTCATGCCTGCTACTTCTTAGAGTTGAGTCGGGTCTCGATTCATCGGGGAATGAATCGGAGGTGTGTAAACATGTCCCATTGTTGAGAGCTAAGTGTGTGAACACGATTTGGTAAAGGTAGCGGTGAGAGGCCATGTAGGAGTACATGGTGGGTTGTCTCATTGAAACCGCCCTCGAGAACTGAAGTTCTGTGTTTGTGATCCATGAAACAGTTACTACCACACATTGGGATCCTTAATTGACTCTCTCGGCTTCTTAACCACCCTTGTCCCCTGTCCGGGAGTTGCAAAGTAGTTTCTGGTGTTTGTAGCATGCTGGGGGCCGCACGCAGCGCTGACCTTAGGGGTGGGCTGTGTTGCGGTAGGCACGTGGCACGGTGTACCGATTCGCCTGTTTGGTGTCTCGGGAACCCTGCACACATCGTTCGGGGTCGTTAGTGGAAACCTCGGCCGGACTCCCTGCGAATGGAACCCGAATAGGCGATAAACCTGGACTAGGGACTTGAGTGTTTAGTAGGCCGTGGCCGACACCCTCGCCAGGCTTCCGCTTGAAGGTTGCCGAGATACATGACGTGTATATGGCGGTAAGTGGCGAGAGCGTGTGTGAAGAAGTACATCCCTGCAGGGTTATAAATGATCTATTCGAATAGCCGTGTCCGAGGTAAAGGATTTCTGGGTTGCCTATAATAGTTCATAGACAAGTGAAAGTGGATACTTTAAAATGCGCAAGATAAGCGTGAGTGCTATGGATGGCGTTCTCGTAGGAAGACGGGATCGAATCCATAGTGGTGTATTGATTGGTGAATATGTGGACTCGTGTGTGCCACCTCAAAAGAGTTACTCGTAGTCGTAGTTCAGGATAGCCACTGAGTCAAAGCTGGCTTGTCGGTCAAACTCCACCACCCCTTTGTTGATAATGATGCATAGGTAGTTAGTTACGATGTAAGTCTTGCGAGTACATTTGTACTCACGTTTGCTTATTTTATGTTTTGCAGAGAGATGTCGGTCTCGCTAGTAGTTCCGCATGGACTTCGACGTTTAGCTTGTTACCTTAGCTACGATCTTGTGCCCTCGGCAGGATCTTGTAGATAGTCAGGCTTCTCAGCCTTTTTCATTTATAGTTGTATGTACTCAGACATGTTAAGCTTCCGCATGTGTTTGACTTGTATGCTCTGAATGCTGGGTCGAGAGACCCATGTTTGTAATATCTCGCTCCTCGAGCCTAATGAATAAATACTTGAGTCGTAGAGTTATGTTGTGATGCCATGTTGTATTTACACATATTGAGCATATTGTGTGTATGTTTGAAATGCTTGGTATGTGTGGGATCCGACAATCTAGTTGTTTATCCTTGGCAGCCTCTCTTATGGGGAAATGTAGTCTTGTGCTTCCTTGAGCCATAGTAGTCCGCTACAGCCCGGTTCACCGGAGTCCTGCTAGCCCAAAGACTACCGCTCGGGACACTTGACTAGCCGGCATGTGTCTCACTGCTCCTATGTCTGTCCTTCGGGAAATGTCACGCTGGTGACATCCGAGTCCTGCCTAGCTCACATGACCGGGTTCCCTGAGTCCTCATAGCCCAAAGTGCTACAGCCCGGATTCACACGTCACGACCGACATGCTCAAGTTGACTCATGTATGCCTGTCCCCATGGGTTAGTGCCGCTTTGGGTTCACGACTAGCCATGTCGGCCCGGGTTCTCTGTCATATGGATGCTAGCGGCACTATCATATACGTGAGCCAAAAGGCGCAAACGGTCCCGGGCCATGGTAAGGCGACACCGTGGGAATACCGTGTGTGAGGCCGCAAAGTGATATGAGGTGTTACCGCTAGATCGATGTGACTTGGAATCGGGTCCCGACAGCTTTGGTATCGAGCTGATCGCCTGTAGGATTACCAAGCCAAACCGGTCGAAGTTGTGTCTAGAAATGCTTCAATTATGTAAGGGAATTGATTGTGGAAGGGAACGTAAGGCTCTTTTTACTCCTTATACCTCATGGCCTTCTGATCTGAGTCATCCTCTTCTCTTCTCCGGGGATTAAGAACTAGGCTTCTCATCTATCTATCAGGATGACGTGTTACTAATCCATAGACTTATAGAATTGATAGTTTCAAATCTCAGCTCAGTTTTTACTACTTCCGTATGTTCATAGCTGGTCTCAGAACCTTGTTATTGTGATGTTGAGTGGTTATGCCACCATTTTTGCAGGATGTCTCAAATCATTTTGAGCATTTATAGCTGTTATGCTGTCCGAGTCATCCCAGGTTTCTAAACTATCTGATGCATTTGCAAATCCCTTCTTTCCGTTCTCGATGTTCCTTTGGGCCAGGTTAATCACACTAATTGCTGAGTTGAGGTATTCTATTGCCCCAACATATATGTTGGAGCCAGTGTGATGATTCTGGCCATTATTCTTGAAAGCATCCCGTGATGCAATTTAGTTAGTAGGTATTCTATTCCTGGGTTCTTGAACCCGAGATTCACCCTACTTACCTCCAATTGATAGTGTTTGCTAGTTCCTTTAGGATATTAGGAACCTTTGCATTAGTCCTAGAGGTCCGTGGTATTTCCTTCTTCCAAATACCATGAACCATTAAGGCAGAAGTTATTTGAACCAAAAGATCACAATCAAAGTACTCTTGAGGAGTTCTCCATTCACAATTGTGACCCTGCCAGCCCTACCTCTCTGCATGGGTTATCCGGAAGAAATGTTGAGCTTCGCTCGACATACTAATCTATGCATCCACAACTCAGAAAGTTATATGTTCCTCGAGTTGTTCCTCCTTAGTTGTATTCTGACCCTCGTCTATCAATTGATAGTCAAGAGTATGCGTGCATTAGTTTATCTATGCCTATTACTCTTGTGGTCCGTCAAGCCATTCTATTCCAGAATGACTAGGAGAAACAAACTCCAGTACCTCATCCATATCCAGGATTGGGTCAAAGCAGTTGTAATCCGCAGATCAAATGCAATCAAGCTTTTGTTTCTGTTCTATCCTGAAGTATTACCCACTTTATGTCAGGAACGTCATGAGAATTGCACCTTCTCTTATGAATTCTTGATGCAGTGATACTTCTCGCTATCATTATTCATTCCTCGATCCCGTGTTGTTGCAACCGGAATGTCGACAAGTGAATCGTGGTGTGTGAAATCAATACTCCTAGCAACTCCGTTGCTTGGTAGTTAATGGACAATATTCTCATTCTTAGCGTGTTGATCATTGAATCATCATCCTGAGATTGATTGTGCTATCTAGTCCTTATTTCCTGGTGCACTTTTCCGATCAATGAGATAGGATTGTGTCAATCTCTCACTCTTTTGATCATATCATCTTGCCCTGAAAAGCAAGGTTGTTCTCGGGCTTAGTAACATACCGGTGGTTCGTGATTTTTCGAATATCTTCTCGGAAGTATTACCAGGTTGTCCCTTGACTGTTATGTTGAGCTCGTGATCAAGTTGGTTTTCTCTAAACCAGCCATTCTCCAAGAATCTGTGTTGGATACCCCTGAGCTAGTTGGTTAAGCTAAACAACAACTTGGAAAGTTGGGAGATAAAAGCTTGTCTAACTTAGTTCACTTCCAAAGGGATATCTTTGTGTGTGTGTGTGTGTGTGTGTGTGTTGAATAAAGATGATATCTTCACCAATTGGTCCTCGTGATCAGTTGTTGGATCTATTGCCTTGTCAAAACTTTGACTTGAGTATGGGCTATTGTTAAGTCAAATCAGAACCAACGATGTTCGTAATGTTGTCTTACTCGTGGTTGATCCCTCGAGCATACACCATTACATCTTTTGGTCTGACCAATGCTATCACCGTGTTCACATGATGGTGGAAGTCCAGTGATATGGAAATTCCGATGAGTTGTTGTCGAGCCCATCAGCAGCATTTTGTCTCCCCCATGACTCATGTTGAACATCAACCTAGTTTTGGAAACTTTTATTAGCATTATCTTCATGTCCCATTCGTGAAGAATATGTTGGATGAAAGAAGTGACTTTCTCTGATTCACGTGCATTTGATGCAAGTTGCCACCGTGAATTCAAGGAAGTTAGTTTTGCTTCCTCTGGAATCATCCCAAGTCAGTCATGCATATGTGCGAAGTATTCTGTGGTCTGGAGACTTGCAACCTGTATTCCATATGTATCCCTAGCACACCAAGCCACTAACTGATTTGTTCAAGGAGAAGAAGTTCCTTCATAAGAGCTAATCATATGACTTATGCAAGGACTTCATTATCCGCGATGATGGTTCCCAACCAGAACTCGGTAGTGTTTTATTATAAGAGTACTACGTGGCCATGCTTGTCTAGGACAACGTGTTCACATGTAGTAGCAGAACCAGCTCATATTTTGGAGCTTGCTATCGTAGTTCATCTCCTGAGAATCTCGCAACGCCATCTCGTCGATTTGTGTTGCAAACTTTCATTTCTCTCCTTAGACTAGATGAGTCTGGAATGTCCTGAGACCAACCAGATCTGAATCTCAGGCAGATATGATGGTTGGAACGTTTCCCAAGAACTATAATTTTGGTCTCACCGTAACCTGTAAAGTGGATGTCGTGGTCAACACACCCAGCCGGAGGACCTATCATTATAGTATCTTGATTGAAGAAGTTGGCCACCTCCCCATAAGGATTCTTAGGATTTACTCCATAGTTATTCCTTATGGATTCTTGAGCTCCCGAAGTCCGACCTTTACTTGATGGCCATGTCGATGCTTTTGAGCATGATCGTGGTAGCTAGAACATCAGGGATAACATCAGAAGCGGAGTGCTAAATGTCTCTCGGTCGATCATCCAGATTTCGTTCTCTTGGCCTCGCTAAGGAGAAGTCTGAGAAGGTGTTATCTTCCTTTGTATCCGCATCATCCATCACTATTCATCATGGTAGTAAGATGTGTTGCCAGGATCCTCGGCACGGATGTTGGTAAAACCTTGATGAATATGGAAATGCTCAAGTTCTTGAGAGCACACTCAGTCACTAGGTTATATCCTCGGTATCAATTGGAATGTGCCTTCTGTTTGCCGAGTTGTTCTATAACCATAGTTTCCTTTCCGAACTGAGTATGCCATTTCCCCGAACCCCTTTCAAATGATCGTTGTGAATTGCCTTAGCCTGGTATGGAGAGTTTCAATGATCCTTTTCGATAGAGTTCCTTTCTAACGTCATCGAGTTGGATGAAGATCTAGAAAGCAAAGACGTCAAGATCAATATGAAGCAATGAATCAACATCTTGAGAAGGACAGTTGGATCGTGAAGATCGTGTTAGCTTGTGACCCCTCTGACTTCTTACCTCACGACTTGAATCTCGGGACGAGATTCTTGTTTAGTAGGGGTGAGCTGTCACATCCCTAGTTCTGGTATGCTCTAGGCTAGCCCTTCATGTGTGCATCATGTTTAAATTTCTCAGAAACTTGAAATGGGGATTGTTCAAACCCTAGCACCAAATGAATTCAAATAGGCTCAAATAGAATCACTTCCAATAAACCCAAAGTGACTTCAGGAAAAGTCCATCATTTTTGAAACTGGTGAAAACCTCTGACAAAAATTGGTGCATATTTTTTCTAGGTCATTTCAGGTTTTTGGATTAAATCATAAGTATTTGAATTGGAGAATTTAATGGCTATAAATATTTTAAATGCTTCAATAATTCTAATAACATTTGAGGGCTATTAGTAAACATTTTAAAAGTACCCACAAATTTTCTCAGGAGTTTTAAAAATGGTTTAGTAATATTACTAAATCAAAAACAGAAAAGCAAAATAGAAAACAGAAACATTTATTAGAGAGAGAGAGAGAGGTTTACCTGGACTTACCTGCAGCCCACCTAGCGCCCCATCTGGCCTAGCACTGTGGCTGAGGCCCAACCCAACCCCCCACCGTCTTCAACCTCTCGCCAAGAGGCGTGAGGCGTGTCGACGCCCACGCCTCGAGGCCTCCACCTCCTCCCTCCCAGCCTGCCTGGCTCCTCCTCGATGCACCAGGCGACGCCATGCAGCCCCTGGCCCTCTCCTCTCTCCCTGGATCTCTCTCCCTCCTCTGCTCTCTCCCTACTACATCACCGAAACCGCCCGTCGCCGCCGTTCGCCGTTGCCGCGACCACCTACTCATTCATGCTTGTTTGTCATGCCTCCTACTGCTTAGAGTTGAGTCAGGTCTGATTCATCGGGAATGAATCGGAGGTATGTAAACATGTCCTACTTTTGAGAGCTAAGTGTGTGAACACGATTTGGTAAAGGTAGCGGTGAGAGGCCATGTAGGAGTACATGGTGGGTTGTCTCATTGAAACCGTCCTCAGGAACTGAGTTCTGTGTTTGTGATCCATGAAGCAGTTACTACCACACATTGGGATCCTTAATTGACTCTCTCGGCTTCTTAACCACCCTTGTCCCCTGTCCGGGAGTTGCAAAGTAGTTTCTGGTGTTTGTAGCATCTTTGGGGGCATGCAGCGCTGACCTTAGGGGTGGGCTGTGTTGCGGTAGGCACGTGTACGGTGTCTTGATTCGCCCGTTTGGTGTCTCGGGAACCCTGCACACATCGTTCGGGGCCGTTAGTGGAAACCTCGGCCGAACTCCCTGCGGATGGAACCCAAATAGGCGATAAACCTGGACTAGGGACTTGAATGTTTAGGTAGGTCGTGGCCGACACCCTCGCCAGGCTTCCGCTTGAAGGTTGCCGAGATACATGACGTGTATATGGCGGTAAGTGAAAAGAGCGTGTGTGAAGAAGTACACCCCTGCAGGGTTATAAATGATCTATTCGAATAGTCGTGTCCGCGGTAAAGGACTTCTGGGTTGCCTATAACAGTTCATAGACAAGTGAAAGTGGATACTCTAAAATGCGCAAGATAAGCGTGAGTGCTATGGATGGCATTCCCGTAGGAAGACGGGATCGAATCCATAGTGGTGTATTGATTGGTGAATATGTGGACTCGTGTGCGCCACCTCAAAAGAGTTACTTGCGGTCGTAGTTCAGGATAGCCACCGAGTAAAAGCTGGCTTGCTGCAGTCAAACTCCACCACCCCCTTTGTTGATAATGATGCATATGTAGTTAGTTCTGATGTAAGTCTTGCTGAGTACATTTGTACTCACGTTTGCTTATTTTATGTTTTGCAGAGAGACGTCAGTCTCGCTAGTAGTTCCGCATGGACTTCGACGTTTAGCTTGTTACCTCAGCTACGATCTTGTGCCCTCGGCAGGATCTGGTAGATAGTCAGGCTTCTCAGCCTTTTTCATTTATAGTTGTATGTACTCAGACATGTTAAGCTTCCGCATGTGTTTGACTTGTATGTTTCAATGCTGGGTCGAGAGACCCATGTTTGTAATATCTCGCTCCTCGGAGCCTAGTGAATAAATACTTGAGTCGTAGAGTTATGTTGTGATGCCATGTTGTATTTACACATATTGAGCATATTGTGTGTATGTTTGAAATGCTTAGTATGTGTGGGATCCGACAATCTAGTTGTTTATCCTTGGTAGCCTCTCTTATGGGGAAATGTAGTCTAGTGCTTCCTTGAGCCATAGTAGTCCGCTACAGCCCGGTTCACCGGAGTCCTGCTAGCCCAGCACTACTGCTCAGGACACTTGACTGGCCAACATGTGTTTCATTTCATTCTTGTGTCTGTCCATTCGGGGAAATGTCACGTGGTGACATCCGGATTCCTGCCTAGCCTACTACAGCCCGGGTTCCTGGAGTCCTGTTAGCCCAGTGCTACAGCCCGGATTCACACGCTGCTGACCGACATGCTCCAAGTTGACTCATGTATGCCTGTCCCCATGGGTTAGTGCCGCTTTGGGTTCACGACTAGCCATGTCGGCCCGGGTTCTCTGTCATATGGATGCTAGCGGCACTATCATATACGTGAGCCAAAAGGCGCAAACGGTCCCGGGCCATGGTAAGGCGACACCCGTGGGAATACCGTGTGTGAGGCCGCAAATTGATATGAGGTGTTACCGGCTAGATCGATGTGACTTGGAATCGGGGTCCTGACACGAGGCCCTACCTCATGGCAGGTTGCGCCTTGTCTTGAGTCTTGGTGACTATGTGTTCCTGCAAGGCGGTTAGGTGCAAGCACTCTATGTCCGTAGGTCCCAGCCCTCGAGCGAGCTCAGCCACCACTGGTATGCAATGTCGCAATACCGTGGTCAAGGCCATGGGTGAGGGCTGGAGAGCCAGTAAGAGCTCCTAAGTCGCGATGCTCAGAAGTCCCCCTTTTAACGCGCAAGCGAATTGCACGGGGTGAATGGACCCGTGGCGGGTGGCGGTCGAGCAGGCGATAACTGTAAGCAGGTTAAGCATGGAAAGTAGATCAACTTGGGTAAATACAGGAAGATACGTGCCACTAGGTCCAGCCCGAGCGGCTTGGGGATGATGCAGCCCGAGGGCGCCCCCAGCAGGGTAAGCTAAAGACATAAACGAAAGGGATACATGCCGCAGGGACGAACCCACGCGGCCTGGGAATAATGCAGCCCGAGGGGTGCTCCCAGCTAAACGAGCTTGGAAGATGTCACCTGGTTCTGTAGACGAAGTAGAGTTGGTGCAGCTGAAGGCGTGTGTCGAAGAAATGACTCTTCATGAGCCACTAGAGCCCTGAGCCTCGGGAGGGTCTAGGGGCTCGGGAGGTTCCCTGAAGACCGTCTCCATCTCTTCCAGGACGGCATGGTACCTAGCCTCCTGAGCCGCCAGGACACGCGGGATGTTGCACTGATAGGCTGACGCCACGCTCGGCAAGCCGATGGGCATGCGAACGTAGCTGTGTGGCAGGCCCTCGTAGCGGCCCACACGCGAAGGCCAGAAGCGCTCCTGAGATGCGGCCCTGTTGAGCCCTGAGACGTCGATGCAGACACGCAACCCAGCATCCTCGCCTGGATGAGGAGCCGTGCCTCGTGAGCGGCCGTCACCGTGCATGGCTCTTGCGTCTTGCAGCTCCTGAGTGGTCTTGGTGATGAAATTCTGAGTGGTGGGCACTCCTTACCCTGTGTTATCCTGAGGAAAACGTGCCGCGAAACATGCCTCCAAGTGGTGCCCAAGCGCCTCCCTCGTGAGGTTGGCAAGGTCTGAGGCCCTCCAGAAGAGCGCCCCCGAGCCCTGCCCGAGGAGGGCGCCGGGCGCACCTTCCTATGCGATGGAGGGAGGCGCCCTAGGACGGACACTGATCCTGATGAGGCTCCTTCCGCGACGCCATCCTCCTGAGGTCCTGCGCGGTGCAGGTTCTTCTTCTTGGGGATGGTCTCCGAAGGGCCCTCGCTTCTGCTGTCGGGGTCGTTGATTGTTGCAGCTTGGAAGGCGCACTCGAAGGAGCAAACCGCATCTCTTTCTTCACATGGGACCGTGATGATACCGCCGCTTCCCGGCATCTTGAGGACGTTGTAGCCATGGTGGGTGACCGCCATGAACTTGGCCAGGGCCGGATACCCGAGGATGGCGTTGTATGGCAGGCGGATGTGTGCGACGTTGAAGTCGATGAGCTTGGTGCGGTAGTTCTTGCGTTCTCCGAAGGTGACAGGCAGGCGGACCTGCCCTATCGGTGTGGTGGAACCATCGTTCACTCTTGAGAAAGGTTTGGTAGGCTGGAGCTGCTCATATGTCACTTGGAGGTTGTCGAACGTGTCGATGGATAGGAGTTTGAGCCATGCGCTGCCGTCGAAGAGGGTCTTGATAACCTGCACATTGCTGATGACTGGGGAACACAACATCGGGAGGGCGCCGGTGGTGGCGCGCACTTGAGTTGATCTGCCGAGTTGAAAGTGATGGCTCATTGGGACCATTTGAGCGGGCGCGTGGCCTCAAGCTTGGGGAGCACCGCGTTCACCTCCCGAGCGAACTGTTTGAAGATGCGCTGAGAGGATGGGGCCTGGGCGCCGCCCAAGATGCAGGCGATTGCACGCGGCTCCTGGAAGCCCCCAGCCTCCTCGTCCTGATGGTGGTCGTCGTTCCTTCTTGGTGGCGGCTGTGGGGGAAGATCGACGTTGCTTTGGGGGCGATCCTCACAAGGCTGGTCCCTCTAGGCCCCCTCGCGAGGAAGGTCCTTCCAGCGGTCCTCACGAGGCCTGTCATGCCATTCCTGGCGCGGGCCATGGTTGTCCCAGCGTCCGCCTCCACGTCCTCCTCCTCGGCCATAGCCCCGGTCGCTGCGCTCAGGGCGTCGACCGAAGCGTCCTTCTCATATGGCTCTAAGCTCTTGACAGTCACTGGTGTTGTGGGTGTTCAAGTTGTGGAAGGCGCAGAACGGTCTGCTGTTCTTGGAGGACTCGGGCTGATCTCTGCCCCGCTTGGTGTCGGGCTCCACTGCTAGCACTGCTTCTTCCTTGCGCTTCACGTCCTTGGCCTTGGCTTTCTTCTCCTCTTTGCTCGCGGTTGGCAGCTCAAGGAGAGAGAGGCGCCCCTCCTCAGCCCTTGCGCACTTGGTCGCTAGGTTGAACAGCTCCTGAGATGTGCAGAGCTCCTCATGGATAGCGAGCTCTTCCTTCATCTTGACGTCACGGACACCGTCGGAGAACACGGAGATGATGGCCTCATCCGTGACCTTGGGAATCTTGAGGCAGGTGTTGTTGAAGCGCTAGATGTACTTCTGGAGGGTCTCTCCTGGTTGTTGCTTGATGCGGCGCAGGTCACCCACGGCCGGCGGGCGCGCGCGAGTGCCCTGGAAGTTGGCGACGAAGCGGTCGCGCATCTCGTCCCAGGAGGAGATCGAGCCGTGCTGCAGGTTCAGGAGCTAGGAGCGGGTTCCATCCTTGAGAGCCATGGGAAACTAGTTCTCCATGACTTTCTCATCGCCGTTGGCCGCTTCGATGCTCAGCTCATAGAGCTGCAGGAACTCCGCGGGGTCGGCGGTGCCGTCGTAGCGAGGAGTCAGATCCGGCATGAACTTTCTTGACCAAGCGACGCTACGCAGATCGGGGGCGAAGGCACGGCAGCCGACCATGGTTGCTGGGGCCCGCTTTGGAGGTGGAGCTTGGTCTTGATGAGGTCCGCGCGGTGCCGCCTCGGGCGGTGCGTGGTCTTGACGAGGCGGTGCGGGAAGCGTGGGTGCAGCTTCTCGCGGCCGAGGGATTTCTTGGCAGCTTTCTTCGCGCGCGGGCACCGGGCGTGGCGGATCACGCCGCGGGGCAGAGGTAGCGGAGGAGCACCATGAGCCTCATCGCTCGTGGCTGGCTGAGGGTGAGGTAGAAAGAGGGACGACGTCGGAGAGCCTCCTGCGGCGCGGACAAGCTCGGTGACGCGGTCGAGCCACTCCTCATAGAGGTCGTCGACTGGGCGGTAGGACAGGAGTTCGTTTGCGGCGAGGAGTGTGGCCGGCGCCTCCACGGGAGCGCGGCGTGCATGAGACGAAGAACCGGCCGGGGTCAGTGATGGAGTGGCGGTGCGGCCGCCCTGCCGCACCGATGGATGTAGCGAGGATGCCTGTTGCTCGTTCCCCGCCGGGCCGGTGGCAGCGTTGCCAGCGGGAGACGGAGAACGACGAGGTGGCCCGCTGATGGGAGCTGTCTGAGCAACGCGTGCGGTGAGGGCAGCCCGACGCTCAGCTCGAGCACGGCGAGCGTCTGCCATGGAGATGACGGAGCGACGGAGCGATGAACTGATGGAAGGGAAGCTACGGCACACCCCTACCTGGCGCGCCAAATGTCGGATGTGGGGTTCCGACAAACCCTTAAGGTTAGAACACTGGGGCACGCGCGAAGTCTTTCCCTCCTACCGATCTACGCCCTAGCTCGCGAAGATCTCGCGGACGAACTCGACGAACTCGCAACACAGAAAGGCACAATATTTATACTGGTTCGGGCCACCGTTGTGGTGTAATGCCCTACTCCAGTGTGGTGGTGGTGGATTGCCTCTTGGGCTGATGATGAACAGTACAGAGGGAAGAACAGCCTCCTGAGGTTGAGGTGTTCTTGTGCTCGGCTAACTTGTGGGTGTGTGGATCCAGTCCAAGATCAGATGCCCCTACTGTGGTGGCTAGCTCTACTTATATAGGCCCTGGTCCTCTCCCCAAATATTGAGCGGGAAGGGAGCCAACAACGGCGGGCAAATTTGAAGGGGGACAGCTAGTACAAGCTATCCTGACAAAAGTGGTCTTCACCTGCAAAAGGCTCTGGTGGTGACGTCGTCTTGCGCTCCACGATGACCTCCATCTTGCCGTCCTCCTGGTCTTGGCCTCGTTGCACCAATATGGCAAGTTTTGCCTGATGCCTCGGTACTCTTTGCCTGCGCTGGCCTCTTTAACAACCAAAGAGGAAACAAGGACACTGCTCGCGCTGGCACCCGCCTGGTGCCGATCGTCATGGCTCACGTCACGAGAGCCTCGTGAGGTTTGCCCCGCCTTGATATCTCCGCTCCTCATGAGCCTGCCTAACTAGGCCACTCCTGAGGAGGTCTTGCGTTGTCTGCCTCGCGAGGCTCGGCCCCTCGGGAGGGTCTTGGATGCCTTGTTGATGAAGATGGGTCGTACGGCCTGTTGGCTAAGCCTCGTCGTGTGCCGCAGCCAGGCAAATCTGGGGACCCCCGTTCCCAGAACGCCGACAGAGACCTTGATGATGCCTTCCACTAATACAATTGCTACATGTCCACCGTAGCCCCCTGCAGCCATAGTCCTGTGTGCCAGTTCCCATCCGCGTCCTATTATGCACGCACCAAAGCCAAGCACAAATTGAAACAAAAACCATTTACACGAAGAAATCAACCTCCAAGAGGGCCTTGCATCCATGGCCAGTAGCGACGCCATTCCTGATGGCACTGGCAACTTATTTTTCTTCTTACTTTGAACCAATCAATTCTTTCCAAATTATGTTTCCTCATCAACTTATACATTAAAAAACAAGAAGACATGAAAAGAAAAAGAAATTATCCCCTGGTAGCTTGGTTAGGGCGTTCACCTTGTAAATTTTGAGAAGCTCTAGCACCATCTGCCTTGACGCCGACGAGCACCCTCTTTACTACAGCTGAACTAGAGTCAAAGTTGTGGTCATTCAGGTGGTCATGGTCTACGTCGGTGCAGTGTTCTCCGAAGACCGCATTACGTCAAGCAAGATGGGGCATCTGAAGAAGCTGGGGATCTTGAGCTACAGCCCCTAGTGGGGAGGCGGGAGACTCATTCTTGTGATCCACTCCTTCTTGGTCATTGGCCATCACTAGTTAATCCATTCTTGGCAATCCATTTGGTGATAGCGACGTCCTCCCCAATGTTGTTGTCGTCCTCAAGCCACTTGCGAGGCGTAGCGGCTATCCAAGCCTGTGGTCCCGGGCAGCAATGCACTTGCCCCTGCAAGATGCTCAAAGTGTGTCAATGGCACACGCAGAGGATGGAAATTGGCCCGAGGGTGGTCGACGATGCACATGCCCTCTGAGATGCAGGATGTTTCGGTCGCACAAGCGGTAGATGTAGTTTGAGCATGGATGGCTTGACGGCTGGGGGGACGGGATGGCGACATGTGGAAATGTGGGCGATGACTCCCTTTAGCATGGCAATGTGGATCTCTGAGAGGAGCACACCTGGATCCATCGACACCCACCGTCGGAGGGAACCAACCGTGGTCGACTATGATGGATCGCCATGATCGTTGTCATCTGGCCACTGTCGGTGTCAAAACTGGCGGATCTCGGGTAGGGGGTCCCGAACTGTGCGTCTAGGCGGATGGTAACAGGAGACAAGGGACACGATGTTTTACCCAGGTTCGGGCCCTCTTGATGGAGGTAAAACCCTACGTCCCGCTAGATTAATATTGATGATGTGTGTTACAAGAGTGGATCTACCATGAGATCAAAGAGGCTAAACCCTAGAAGCTAGCCTATGGTATGATTGTTGTTTTCCCTACGGACTAAAACCCTCCGGTTTATATAGACACCGGATAGGGTTAGGGTTACATAGAGTCGGTTACAATGGTAGGAGATCTACATATCCTTATCGCCAAGCTTGCCTTCCACGCCAAGGAAAGTCCCATCCGGACACGGGACGAAGTCTTCAATCTTGTATCTTCACAGTCTTGGAGTCCGGCCGATGATGATAGTTCGGCTATCCGGACACCCCCTAATCCGGAACTCCCTCAGTAGCCCCTGAACCAGGCTTCAATGACGATGAGTCCGGCGCGTATATTGTCTGCGGTATTGCAAGGCGGGTTCTTCTTCCGAATAATTTATAGAAGATTGTGAGCACCAGGATAGTGTCCGGCTCTGCAAAAATAAAATCCACATACCACCGTAGCGAGAATAACATTACACAAGATCAATCTGCTGACGTATTTTGTGGCGTGACGTCGCACCCCTACCAAGCCTTTATTCAAATTGTTTTTACTGTTCCACCTCAGCGCGTTTAGCGAAGCGGTTTCCTTGGCACGTCTTGTCGAGGCAGAGATCGTGTTCCCCTTATTCCGGGATTCCCATCAATACGGACGTGGGTAACCCAACCGCGCCCGTTGGGTTGCCTTCTCTATCAAAGGCGAGTCCTAATCGACCACGGGGGGGGGGGGGGCTCTTGGTATTCAACCTCTTTATAACGAGACCAAGGCCCTCTCCTCTTTACACCCTCTATCGAGTTCGCCCTACGCTTCGAATTCCAACACCCCAAAGCTTCAGATTCAGGCACTTCGGACTTTCGATGATGTCCAGCTCCGACCAGCATGGCCGATGGGTGTCTTCCTCCGTTACAGAAGAAGACGTGCTAAAGCTACGAGACGCCAGGTATCTAACCGGAGAGATCTCGCATAGGCTGCCTGCTCCAGGGCAGGTCATTCCCACTCCTGAGCCCGGCGAGAACGTGGTGTTCGTGTCTCACTTCCATCGGGGTTTAGGCTTCCCGACGGACCCCTTTGTGCGGGGGCTCATGTTTTATTATGGGCTTGATTTCCATGACTTGAATCCGGAGTCCATCCTCCATCATTCATTGTTGTATGTGAGGCCTTCCTCCATATTACCCCTCACTTTGGATTGTGGCTCAAGACCTTCAAGGTGGAGCCAAAGGCGATCGAGGGGCAGCAAACAGAGTGCGGAGGGGCGGTCATAAGCAAATGCGCTGGTGCTCCGTGGCCCGAGGGCTCTTTTCAAGAGGAGCTTGGTTTATGGCAACGGGAGTGGTTCTATATCACCGCCTCCTGTGGGCACCAAATGGGCGGCGCTCCCTGCCTTCGCCAGTCCACCACAGTAGTGGCGTCATGGGTCAACAAGGCTCGACTGGGGTCGCCCAAGGACGTTCCCTCGCTGCGCGAGGCCGTATTCGAGATCTCCAGAAAGAGGGATCAATCTGGTTGCAGTGGCGCAGGTTATTGTGATCCGGTGTCTTCAGCCCTGCAAACGTCGCCCCCTCCGCTTGTGGGAATTCAATCAGGAGGGATCACGAGCTCTCCAAAATTTTATGGGCACGACGCCCGTGGAGATGTATAAACTGTTCTTCGGATCACGAGAGAAGTGTCCGGACTTGACCGAGGACGCAGGACTAAGCTGCAATCGCCCAGATGCTCAAGTAAGTAGTCCTGTAACCGGACAAGCTATTCATTCCTTTATTATACATATATGCCCTTTAAAGGAGCCGTTTCTTGAACAGGAGTGGATAGCCAAGGCAAAGTTGATAAGGTGTCCGGCTCCCCTCCCAGAGACCACGTCGGATCCCATGTTGACCAATATGTTGAAGGTCGCGCCCTTTGAAGAAGGCGAAGGGAGGAGCGGGGGAGCAACTGCCTCTGCGAAGGAGGCTATCAAGGAAGGAGGGATTAAGAGTCCCACCTTCCGAGGAGAGAAGAGGATCGCTTCAGAAGATCCAGAGGTCAAGGCCTCAAAGAAAGGAAGGGAATCTTCGGCAGAGAGTCCGGCGCTGGGAAGTAACCCAGCCGCATTATTTCCCCAAGGGGATCAGCCCTCTAGCGAGCCGTAAGTAGAAAGAAGGGGTCTTGTAAATAAGGAGCATCCCCGTATTTATTTATGAAGATAACCAGAATTGTACCTTGTAGTTCGGATCTCAGCCCTTCTCAGCAGAGCTCGTCTTCAGGGAATCTTCTTCCGGAGATGATGGAGAGCGAAACGCCTCCACCTGTCGCACCCTCATGTGAAGCGGACGACCCAGAGGTGTCGTCGCGGAGGGTTCCCCCAAGTCCGGCGAGGGCGGAAGGTCCGGCGCCAAGTGGTGTGTGGTCGGAGGATCTGAAGGATCTGCTCGGGCGAGCGGCTATCTCAGAAGATCACCGTGCTCTAATGGGTACGGTGATTGAAAGAATTGCATCTGCGGAGAGCGGATTGCGTGAAGCCGTCAGCAGCTTACTGATGGGGTTTGAGGTACGCAAAAAATGATGTACCATCTGACAGTTATGCATATAAAATGCGCCCTGTATAGATAGTAGCCCCTGAGACTCGGTATGTTGTCAAAATTGACAACGTGCCGAGGATCAAATTTCGATTTTAACACATCGCCGCTTCTAAACAGGTGGCGGAGCTTCCGAGGCCAGCCGGATCGATGAATATGCCGAATCGAAGCGGCAACTTGACGAGGCAGATGCGGACATCGCTCTGGTCAATAAACGGTTTGACGAGTCACAAGGTATGCTACTTCTATGCGGACACCTGTTAAGGGAGCTTGACGCCCATGTCTTCCTGTTGGTATGCTTTAATGCAGATGGTGTCGCTGCCGTTGAGGAGCTGCGGCAGAACTTGCCCGAGCGAAAAGAGCAAGCCAGAGTAGTAATGTCGGCTGCTTTAAAGGCGGCCAAGAGCTAGAAGTTGAACGGGCTGCTCCTTTGCCGAAGCAAGAGGAGATGGCCAAGATGGCCAAAAGGTTAAGGAATGCTACCGATCATTGCGAGGTTCTTGAAAAAGAGCATCAAGCGGAACAGAGGGCCTAAAGAAGGCCGCCATCGAAACCAAGAATGCCCAATCGGCTTTGAGAGCTGCCAAGGAGGAGCTGAGTCGTGCCAGGCAATTGCGGTGGAAAACCGTTTACTGCTGCGGAGGAAATATACGATCCAAAGTATGCTCCGTTGGATAAATTATGGAGTTCGTGAGGATGCTTATATGGACTTGGCGGCGAAAGGCCAGGACGCGGTTGAGCACTTCCGGGGCCAGAAGGGGCACAAAAGGGAAGAGCCATACTGGTCCCAACTCCATAGTCCGGAGCGTCCTCTGCCGCTGACCAATCGGTTGGCCGAGTGGGCCGAGCTGAATCGATTGTCCGGATTGGCCATGAAGCATGTCTTGACTCACTTGTGGCCGGACGGACCCCGGCTCAAGAGCTATTTTGGTGTAGTGCAGCAGTTTCTTGGTGCGGTACCGTGTCGACGCAATGAAGCGATCGGGCGTGTATTGAGGAGCGCTGATGGCTCTTGCCCGTGTCAAGACATCTTGGCAGAGAGGAAGGTCACCGACGTTGCATCCCAAGACTCAGACAGAAGCCGAGTACCTGCCGAGCACTACTTTGAAGAAGTCCTGCCGGGCGCTCGTTTAATAGAGACGCAGTGCTCGAAGGATATTACGTTAGAATGACATGTATGATTTGTGAAAACAATGTTTCAATGTAATGAGTGATTTTTATACTTGTGCGTTCAAGTAGTAAACTACTCCCTGTGCGGTCGTTTATGTATATGTGTATATAACCTGAAAGATGGCAGTCCTTGGCTTCAGCCCCCACACACATAGTGCGGGGGTGTTTGCAAAAAGAAGCGCTTTTTCACTCTTAATCCAACGTCTTTGTCCTGTTAAGGAGGTGACAGCGTAGCAAACCGTGCAACCGGACTATAATGCTTTATCACTTTCACTTAGCCATAGGAGTTCGAGGGTGGGGCTACTATATAGCCCCCTGGGGCACCGCACTCTCCCGAATTCGGGTGCGTATGTGCCTGACCGAAAACCGGTCCTTCGTTAATGCGGAGGAATTCTAAACATTCCTGTGAGTCATCGAGTGGTTGACCAGTCTCTCGCTATATCATGACAGTCAGTTTTCGGCTTTCTCTACTGAGGTGCTCGCCTACCGAACCGGAGCACAATCGCAGTAGTTCTCCACGGTGCCGTTAGCCGTGAAAAGCGGAACGTAAGGAAGCAAAACACAGAGCCGGGCAACCCAACATTTGACCAAAGACATGATTCGGAGCTGATGCATATAAGGCCTAACTTCGAGACAATCGAATACTCCCTAAGGTATTCGGTCTTTATGAAAATGGGCAGAATAATGCCCTAAGCCCCCGTGTCTAGGTATGCAGCGCAAGAAGAATTTTTGGTGCGGCCAATGCCAAAGCACCAGCCTCCTCCTCGGTTATATTAAGGAACCGAGGGATGTGTATCAACAAGAGACAGTGAAACAAGGTTTACGCAGGTCTTAATCAAAAGAATCCTTGCAACGGGTCCCTCATCGCACATCTGCGCTGTGTCTCCGTTGTGCAGTATCCTGGGACGGGTGTAGCACGTTGTTCATCCGTAAAGAGAGGAACTTAGTTTAAAAGAAAAAGGATCGTGCGAAAGATGTACTTAATATTTAAATAAACAAAGTACGGTCGAAGAAGTGAATAAAATTTGATCTTTATTGTCTCTTGTTATGCATGCAGTCCCTTGTATGGGGGTATGCCGCTAGTGAGCGCCGGACTCGTCTAGCCGTATCCGGGGTTTGAATTACCTATTACAGGTTCTTTGCCTAGTGGAGCCGGATAGCTGTGGAGCAGTCGATGCAGTCTCCCCTTCTTCCGCGCTCGAGTAACACTTAATACTTCCTTTCAACGAGATGATGCCGCGTGGACCGGGCATTTTAAGTGTTAGAGATGCATAATGCGGTATTGCGTTAAAGCGGGCGAATGCTTCACGTCCCAATAGTGCTTGATTGCTACTTTTAAACGGGGCGACATGGAAGAGTAACCTTTCGCGACGGAAGTTGTCGGATGAACCAAACACAACTTCTAGCAGTATGGAGCCCGTGCAAAGGGCGTATGGGCTGGCGATACTCCTTTAAAGGAGGTGTTGCTATGGCGAATTTTGGTTGGGTTTATCCCCATCCTACGGATTGTGTCCCGATATATCAGGTTTATGTCATCGCCGCCGTCCATGAGGACATGTGTAAATTGGAATCCGTCGATTATAGGATTCAATATCAAGGCAGTCCATCCTGCGTTCCGGATATTATCGGAATAGTCCTGATGGTCGAAGGTGATTGGTTTTGACAACCAGTGTGCGGCGCGCCTTTTAGGGGGCGCCGCTTTGTTTTTCCCTTTGATCACGTGAAGTGAGTTTACTATTTTAACCTCCTGTGGGAAAGTTTTTCGTTTTTCGGAGTGCTGCTTTTGGGCTTCGTCACTCGCATTTGGTGTGTCGAGCCCCTTGTGTTCGGCTTTAAGTCGGCCGGACTGCTTGAAGACCCAGCAATCTCTGTGGGTATGGTTTGCAGGCTTCCCGGAGGTACCATGTATTTGACACAGTCTATCCAAAATCTTGTTTAGGTTGGATAGCTCGTCACTGTTATCCTTTAGGGGCAGTGTTTTGTTGTTTGGCCGAGAGTTTTTGAATCCGGCGTTAACCGCCGTACTATTTGGGCCATTTTCCTTATTCCGCGCTGATCTTTTCTGCGTCGTGATTTCCATTTCCATCCCTGATTTCGGATGTACTCGGGTCGCCGGTGTCGCATCTAGCCAGCCAGTTGTCTTCTCCGCTGCAAAGCGGGTCATGAGGCTTGTTAATGCGGCCATTGTTCTTGGATTTTCTTGGCCGAGGTGTCCGGGGAGCCATTCGTCTCGGACGTTGTGTTTGAAAGCTGCTAAGGCTTGGCGTCCGAGACAATCGACTATTTGGTTCTTTTAGTAAGGAACCTGTTCCGAAATTTCGGGCTGACTCTCCGGCTGTTGAGTTATGTGACTTAGATAAATCGCATCCGGAGGCGGACATAAGTCCCCTGAAAATTTGCCGAAATGCATCCTCGAGCTCTCCCCAGCTTCCAATGGTATTTTCGGGGAGGCTTTTAAGCCAATGCCGAGCTGGGCCTTTGAGTTTAAGGGGTAAGTATTTTATGGCGTGGAGATCGTCTCCTCTAGCCATGTGTATGTGGAGGATGTATTCCTTGATCCGAGACTCGAGTGCATTGTTCGTCAGATGCCTCTATGTTTACGGGTTTGAATCCGCTGGAAATTCATGATCCAAAGCACCTCATCGGTGAAACATAGGGGGTGTGCGGCGCCCTATATTTGGGTGTGCCATGATCTTCGAATTTTGGCGTGTGCATTGCTTTGACGAGCCTGCTTTCTTGGCCCATAGATGGACCTAATCGGGCCATCCTCTTGATGTGAATCCTTATGCGGATCGCATATTGGCTTGTGTCTTGGCGCCATTCGCCGCTCTCTTTTGCCATGAGGTCGCCCATCCGACCGGTGGCCTTCTTTCTTTTTAATTGTGGGGGCTCTAAGGCCTCCTCGTCGAATTCGGGCGTAGCTATCTTTTCGGTAGCTCTTTGTTCGGGCGCATCGTCAGTGCATTTGTTCGCGGTGCTGAATACTTTGCTCCATCTAATCCTGAGTGCATCTTCCGCTGTTTTGAGCTTCCGCTTCTGCTTTTTCAGGCTACACGCAGTGGCGACGAGCCTTTTATGGAGGTCATTTTGCTCCGGTGGTTTGTCCGGTGTGAGATCGTCCGAACTGTTGTCTTTGCCGGGGGCAGATTGTTTATCCAAGTTGTCTTGTTCGGACGACTGCTCGATAGCTAGTTCGTTGTCCACCGGTTCGCCCTGCTCTATGGCTGGGTCTTTGTTGAGGCGGGACTTTGTTCGGCGTTTACGTTGCCGCTTTTGACTGCTTTTCGAGGATTTATCCTTCGTAGCATCCCGCTGCTCCTCGCCTTCATTTGCTTTAGGTGTATCCACCATGTATACATCATGGGGTGAGGTTGTCCGACATCCTATAGGTGCTGGTTCATTGTTGTCTCCTACATAAATGCGTCCATACCGTCGATGTCTTCGAGTCGAAATCGAGCACGTCGTGTAGGCTATCGGCGATTGGCTTCGAAGTGGGTGGTGGGTGGGCGTTGAATTTCTTCATCGTCCGTATCCCAACCTTCCTGACCGTAGTCCGGCCAGGGCTCTCCGGATAAAGAGAGAGACTTTAGTGAATTCAGGATGTCGCCAAAAGGCGAGTGCTGAAAGATGTCCGTGGTCGTGAACTCCATAATGGGCGCCCAATCGGATTCGATCGGCAAGGGCGCGGAGGGTTCGGAGTCCGGATAGGAGTCCGGCGCCCTGGAGTCGGAGTCTTTGCAAAGGACAGGGATGGAGTTCGGCTCGATCGCCGTAGAGATTGTAGCCCCGCGGTGTCCAACCACTCGTCCTCGGTAGGGAATCCGGCTCCGGATTAAGGGCGGAGCGGATCTTGGTGCGGCCTCCAGGCACTGCTCGTTAGCAGAGCTAGATCATGCCAATCGAGACAAGTGTGGCATCGCTATTGCGGCTCGAATCCGTCGAAGATCAAGTCTCCGCGGATATCGGCCGTATAGTTTAAATTTCCAAATCTGACCTGATGGCCAGGGGCGTAGCTTTCAATCTACTCCAGATGGCCAAGCGAATTGGCCCGCAGTGCAAAGCCGCCGAACACAAAGATCTGTCCGGGGAGAAAAGTCTCACCCTGGACCGCGTCGTTGTTGATGATCGGAGGAGCCAACGGGCCTATCGGCGACGACGTAGGAACTCTCAATGAAAGCACCAATGTCGGTGTCAAAACCGGCGGATCTCGGTAGGGGGTCCCAACTGTGCGTCTAGGCGGATGGTAACAGGAGACAAGGGACACGATGTTTTACCTGTGTTCGGGCCCTCTTGATGGAGGTAAAACCCTACGTCCTGCTAGATTAATATTGATGATGTGTTTTACAAGAGTGGATCTACCACGAGATCAAAGAGGCTAAACCCTAGAAGCTAGCCTATGGTATGATTGTTGTTTTTCCTACGGACTAAAACCCTCCGGTTTATATAGACACCGGATAGGGTTAGGGTTACCGTAGTCGGTTACAATGGTAAGAGATCTACATATCCAGATCGCCAAGCTTGCCTTCCACGCCAAGGAAAGTCCCATCCGGACACGGGACGAAGTCTTCAATCTTGTATCTTCACAGTCTTGGAGTCCGGCCGATGATGATAGTTCGGCTATCCGGACACCCCCTAATCCGGAACTCCTCAGCCACCTTGGGTTCGCCTATTGTCTGTTTCAAAACCGGCGGATCTATGGTAGGGGGTCCCGAACTGTGCGTCTAAGGTCGATGGTAACAGGAGACAGGGGACATGATCTTTACCCAGGTTCGGGCCCTCTCTATGGAGGTAATACCCTACTTCCTGCTTGATTGATCTTGATGAATATGAGTATTACAAGAGTTGATCTACCACGAGATCGTGATGGCTAAAACCCTAGAAGTCTAGCCTGTATGACTACGATTATGATTATTGGCCTCTATGGACCTAGCCCTCCGGTTTATATCGACACCGGAGGGATCTAGGGTTACGTAAGATCGGTTACAAAGAAAGGAATCTTCATATTTGGACACCAAGCTTTCCGTCCATGCCAAGGAGAGTCCCATCCGAACACGGGAGAGAGTCTTCAGTCTTGTATCTTCACAACCCATTAGTCCGGCCCATGCCCAATAGGCCGGACGCCCGAGGACCCCTTATTCAGGACTCCCTCAGTAGCCCCTGAGCTAGACTTCAATGACGAGGTGTCCGGCGCGCAGATTGTCTTAGACATTGCAAGGCGGGTTCCCCTTTTCGAATACTTCAAGATAGTCTTTGGACGCAATGAACGTTTTCGGATCTGCAACACAAGTACCACACACAACTGCAGAGAGTATAATATTCCACGAGTCCAATCCGCTGACAACTTTTTGTAATGTGACATCACGTCTGCCCGGTCATTATTTCGAACCGTTTCTTGTCTGGCCATTCCATGTTTCGAGGCGCAATTTTTATTGGCACATCTTGTCGAAGCAGAGATCGTGTCCCCTTATTGCAGGATTCTCATCAATACGAGCGTGGGTAACCCAACCGTTCCATTGGGATGATTCCTTAGGAATATGCAGGTTTTTAGGCTTAGGAGGAGGCGTTCGATATCCGTTGCCTCTATAAAGGAGCCAAGGGCCGTCTCTTTCTTTTACGCCGACCCTTTCCTCAGCCCTTCCAACCTCAAGTTCTAGCACCCAAGGTTCAACTTCATTGCTTCAAGCTTCCCAATCATGTCCGAATCCAGCCCACAGGGCCGATGGGTGGCTTCCTCTTTTACAAAGGAGGACATTGTGAAGCTCCGTGCGGCCAGATACCTGACCGCGGAGATCCCCCATAGGCTTCCTGCTTGAGGACAGGTTATTCCTACTCCCAGATCTGGCGAGAGGGCTGTATTCATGTCCCACTTCCTCCGAGGGATAGGATTTGCTCTTCATCCCTTTGTCTGGGGCTCATGTTTTATTACGGACTTGATTTTCATGATCTAGCCCCAGATTATTTCCTTCACATCTCGGCATTCATTATCACGTGCGAGGCCTTTCTTCGTATTCCCCCACACTTTGGCTTATGGCTCAAGACCTTTAGTGTGAAGCCGAGGGTAGTCGACGGGGAACAAGTGGAGTACGGCGGTGCTACAGTGAGCAAGCTTACCAATGCTCTCTAGCCAAAAGGCTCCTTCACCGAAACTCCCAACCTATGGCAGCGGGAGTGGTTTTACGTCACTGAACCCCGCAGTACCAAGTGGGCAGCTATACCTGCGTTGTGATCTGGCCCTCCGTTACAGCTTGCATCATGGATTAATAAGGGGCTGGACTGGAGATCAATTGAAGAAGTGCAGACTCTACAGAGCCGCATCTGGAGCCTCCTTGAGAAGGACATCGATCTTATCAACGTGATTCAAGTAATGCTGGTCCGCTGGGCCCTACCGTGCCAGCGACGGCCTCTCTGTATGTGGGATTTAATCCGGAAGGACCACAGACCCTCCAACACTTCGTCAGCACTACGCACAAAGGAATGTGGAAGTTGTTTTTGGGAAATGAAAACAGTGGCCGGACACCACCAAGGACATCGACCTCGACTGCAACCATCCGGATACCTCAGTAAGTGCTCGACTCCCAAACAATTTTTAGCTATGTATGTCGTAATACGATACTGAGCAAATTATCTTCTTCCAGGGCTCGATAAAGAAAGCGGAGCGAATTAGGTGTTTGGCCCCCCTTCCCGAAGACTCAGCGGATCCCGTACTAACAAGGATGCTGGCCCCGGCACCATACCAGATGCCTGTGAAGGAGGACAAGGCGGAGAGCTGGAGGACCAAAGGTGGCCTCCACCCCGAAGGTATATCAGACACTGTGTCCGGGGAGATCAAAATTCCATCGCCCGAAGTCAAAATTGAAGGAGAAGCCAACATCCCTTCTCCCCATGGTAAGAAAAGGGCCACCTCTGAAGGATGGGAGGAAAAGGTTCCTAAGCGAGGCAAGATGCCCTTGTCGAGCGGCTCGGGCTTGGAGGACAACGTCATCGCACAGTCCCATAGTGAGGACAAGCCTTTAGCCAAATCGTAAGTGAACAAGGGTGTTTTAAACATATCCCGTCCCTTTCCTGTTACAAGGTAACATCTAGAATATATGTTTTTGCAGCTCGGCACACAGTCTTCTTCAACAATCCAATGGCCTCCTCGCCCAATAGGGCGGATGACTTCGAGGTGTCGTCCCGGAGGGTCTCTCCAAATCAAAAAGTGGTGCGAGGGATGATGAAGACACTACCAGAAGGTGATACTCGGTAGCCCAGGGTCCGGGGTCTAACAATCAAGGCCCCGGATTGTCCGGCTTACAGCCGGAGATGACTCTAGGGACGAATAAACGGATCCCTTTGAAGGGAGGTCGTACTCCTACAGCAGCTTCCGGAGCTGCAGAAGCGCCGGATATATTGACGAACATGCTGCGACAGGCGTCCGTCTTAGAGGAACATCGTACCTTGATGGGTACGGTGGTTGAAAAGGTTCTGTACGTGAAAAGCGGATTGAATGAAGCCTTCACGAGCCTGTTAAGAGGCTTTGAGGTTTGTACTGTAATATTTTCGATTGTGTTTTATTCACAAAATGCACCTGTGCATTGATAGTAGCCCCTGAGACTCTGATTGGCTTCCCAAGGGAGGCGACCAGAGGATCAAAAAGATATGCCCAGGAAATAATCTGATTAATTGGAATACATGTTGTTGCCTCCCTGGTTACTGCCTGAACTACAGAGGTTGTAGATCTACAGTGGAAGATTGATGATGCAGATGATGACATCACGCTTATTAACAAGCGGCTTGACGAGGCGCAAGGTATGTTTTTCGGGCAGTCACTATATGCACGTGCTTATAATATAAGCATGAAGCTAAGAATTGTATACTGATATATGCATGACAACAGATGGTGCCGCCGCAGTTGAGATCCTTCGGGCTGAGCTAGCCGGGCCAAGGAGCAGGCCCGGATTAGCAATGCAGCTACCGAAAAGGCATCTGCCGAGTTAAAGGCCGGACAGGATGCTCGGCGCCAATACGAGGAGAGAATATCCATGATGGCGCTTGAGCTAAAGGATGCCGCTAGCCGTTGCGAATTTCTCGAGAAGGATAATAAAGCCAGAACAGCTGATCTTGACAAGGCCTTACGAGAGGCGAACGAAACGCGGTCCGAGTCTAGAGAGGCCCGAGAGGAGATCCGGCAACTGGGGAGATCGCGACTGGTAAGCCCTTTTTGTTACAAACTAAGTTCGGCGATACAAATTATGCCCCGCTTAATCAAGTGTAGAGTTCTCCAGACGCATTGTTGGACTTGTCGAAGAGTGTCTCCGATGCGACGCAGTTTTTCCAAGTGCAAGAAGGACGTGCAACAGAAAAGTTGTTCTGGTCGTAGTTTAACATGCCGAAGCGTCCGCTGTTGCTGAACGAACAGATGGCCCAGTGGGTAGAGCTCCACAAGAGATCCAGATCTGCCATGAAGGACTTCGTGGTCCGACTATGGCCGACCGAGCCAATTCCGGATAGGTGTTTCGGTTTGGTGCAGCGACTTGTTGATGTCGTGCCGCGTATCGACGCTGTTAAGCGGTCAATGTGCATTGAAGGTGCACGGATAGCCTTTGCCCGCGTCAAGACAAACTGGGCGAAGATGAAGGCGACCGATCGTTGCAGCGAAGAGTCCACCCAAGGGAAAGGACCACCACGCACCAGAGCATTATTTCGAGGATGTCTTAGAGGGTGCCCGCTTGATAGAGGGTCAGTGCTCGAAAGACATGATATTCGAGTGAAATGTATTGAAATTGTAAAATAGAATATTATGATATAATAAAGCTATTTTTCATTTTAGTCTCGCCTAAAAGCTTTGGTTCCTCCTGTGTCTGAAAGTTTTCCAATCGTCGGCTTCAGCCCCCTCGTAGAAAATACGGGGGTGTTCGGAAAAGCACTTGATCACTCTTAACCCAACATCTTGGTCCATGAAGGAGGTGTCAACACGGCGAACTAGGCAATCGTACTATAGGGTTTTAACACTTTCACTTAGCCATAGGAGTTTTACGGTGGGTCTACGATATAGACCCTGGTATGTACGCGGTTATCCCAATACGGTGCGTTACATGTATGACCTGAAGAAAGGTCCTTCATGTAATACAGAGGGAATCACGAAAGATTCCGATAAGTCATCGAGTGGTTGACTAGCTCTCGCCGCATCATGACAGTCAGTTTTTGGCTTTCTCTACTGAGGTGTTTGACCAGATGAACCGGAAACACAATCGCAGTAGTTCTCCCTTTACTACCCTAGCCGATAGAGCAGAACGTAAGGTAGTAAGCACAGGAGCCGGGTAACCCAACTATTGACCCAAGACATGATTCGGAGCTGATGCATATAAGGCCAAACTCGTGATGCCGAAGTATGCTATAAAGCTGTTAGGACTTGTTGGCAACTCATTTTGTTCCCATACCGAGCCCATGACAAGTTATGTCGGGGTGCGTGTGTGAAACAACCAAAGGAGCAAAATTCAGTTCTTTAGAGAAAAGTGAATACTCGATACAGATTATGTTCACTGGATCCTGAGTGATATGCCAATCGTCATTTTATAGATAATAACGCCACAACTCCGGCTATTTGACATGCCAGGGGTCGACGGCTGAGGAAAAAGGCACTTTACAGGCTCGCAAAATAGAGAGTGCGGTCTACAAAAAGTTGTTTTGGACCTCCTGTCGCATGTCTGCACCGCCTTTCCTCGGTGAAGGGGCTCCTTAACAGGAGTAGACTTTGGGTGAATGTACGAACCCGAACTCCGATAGAGTCCGTGAGATGACCAGCCTCTGAGCCACCTGTGGTAAAGGATAATGAAAAAGAAAGAGTAGCTAGAATAGAAAAAAAGAAGGAGGTTATGGGAGTACTTGTAGGCCCGTCCGTATTGTGCTTCCGCCGATGCCCAGGGTATTTTAAGTGCATAGTTATGTATGCGCGGTACAGATTTCGCAGGTATATGAGGTGGACGGCGGAAGCTGAACTGCTATCCAGCTCCAAAATAGGTCGGTCCTGTTGAATGCAGACAGGCGGCTTAATGCCCGACAAGGTATGCGGTTTAATAAGACCGCTTTGTACTTCGGTTGAAGTAACCGTAGTATGATCCTCTGTCTGGAGGGGGCGCTTCTTATGCTCCCCTGTAGAGGTGTCTGTCATGTATGCCATGTTCACTGTTTTTACTTCGGGGGGAAATTGCTTCTGACCCCCGGTATTTGGTTGGTGAGTCTCTTCGTCGTCGCTATCACTGGGCGGCCTCTTCCCCTTGTGTTCGACGTTGAGCTTGCCGGCCTGTTTGAAGACCCAACAAATTCTGTTGGTGTGATTAGCTGGTTTATCGGGGTTTCCATGAACCTGGCAGGGCCGATCCAATATCTTCTCTAAATTGGATGGTCTGTCTCTGCTTGCCTTGAATGGCTCTTTCCGTTGATCGGGTTTGTGGCCTCTGAATCCGGCGTGGACCACTGTGTCATGCGTTCCTTCATTATCATTGCGACGTTTGTGTTTACTGCGTCGTGGCTTACCATTGCCACCTCGGACTTTGGAAGTGCCCGGATCGCTGGCGCTGTTGCTTCTACGAGCGAGCCAGCTGTCTTCTCCCGCGCAAAAGCGGGTCATTAGGGCGGTAAGGGCTGACATGGATTTTGGTTTTTCCCGACCGAGGTGGCCGGCGAGCCACTGGTCCCGGACGCTGTGTTTGAAGGCCGCTAGGGCTTCCGCGTCCGGACAGTCGACGATTTGGTTCTTTTTAACTAAGAACCTAGTCTAGAGCTTCCTGGCTGACTCTCTGGGCTGCTGGACGATGTGACTTAAGTCATCAACATCTAGTGGTCGGACATATGTACCTTGGAAGTTGTCGAGGAAGGCGTCTTCCAACTCCTCCGAGCTGCCAATAGAGTTTTCAGGCAGACTGTTTAACCAGTGCCGAGCTGGCCCGTTGGGTTTTAGTGGGAGGTATTTGATGGCATGAAGGTCATCTTCGCGGGCCATGTGGATATGGAGAAGAAAATCCTCGATCCATACCGCAGGATCAGTTGTTCCATTGTATGATTTGATATTGACGGTTTAAACCCTTCTGGGAATTCATGCTCCATTACTTCGTTAGTGAAGCAAAGAGGGTGTGTGGCGCCTCTATATCAGGCCACATCGCGACGTAGCTCAGATGGAGTCCGTCTGCGGTTTTTGACTCGGGCGTGACTAGGCTTGTCACATCCGAATAGCTGGCCGTCGTCGCGTGTCGGGGCGCCTCCTCGCGATCCGTTGATCGATCTGGTGTGTCCTTCTCTACTGTCCAGGTCCTACCAAAGGTCATATGTATAACCCCGAGCTGTTTTATCTCTGCCTTTATGGTGAGGTGGGGCGGGGTGGTGTTCGGCTTGAGTTGCCGCTTTGTCCCGACCGCGTGGTGGTCGGTCAGCCGCATTGTGCGATGATGGTATTGTTGGGTAACGCAGTAATTTCAAAAATTTTCCTACGATCACGCAAGACCATGGTGATGGCATAGCAACGAGAGGGGAGAGTGTCCGTCCACGTACCCTCGTAGACCGAAAGCGGAAGCGTTATATTAACGCGGTTGATGTAGTCGTCGCCTTCACGATCCGACCGATCCAAGCACCGTTACTCCGGCACCTCCGAGTTCTTAGCACACGCTCAGCTCGATGACGATCCCGGGCTCCGATCCAGCAAAGCGTCGGGGAGGAGTTCCACAAGACGACGGCGCGTGGTGACTATCTTGATGTTCTACCGTCGCAGGGCTTCGCCTAAGCACCGCTACAATATGACCGAGGTGGAATATGGTGGAGGGGGGCACCGCACACGGCTAAGGAACGATCACGTAGATCAACTTGTGTCTCTATGGGGTGCCCCCTGCCCCCGTATATAAAGGAGCAAGGGAGGGAGGAGGCCGGCCCTATGTTTGGCGCGCCAAGGGGAGTCCTACTCCCACCGGGAGTAGGATTCCCTTCCTAGTCCAACTAGGAATCCTTCCATGTAGGGGAGGAAGGGAGAAGGAAGTGGAGGAGTAGGAAGGTGGCGGCCCCTTTCCCTAGTCCAATTCGGACTAGAGGGAGGGGGCGCAGCAGCCTTTTTCCTCTTCCCACTAAAGCCCATCAAGGCCCATTACTTCTCCGTAACTACCCGGTACTCGAAAAATACCGAATCACTGGAACCTTTCCGAACTCCGAATATAGTCGTCCAATATATCGATCTTTACGTCTCGACCATTTCGAGACTCCTCGTCATGTCCCCGATCTCATCGGGACTCCGAACTCCTTCGGTACATCAAAATACATAAACTCATAATAACCGTCATTGAAACTTTAAGCGTGCGGACCCTACGGTTCGAGAACTATGTAGACATGACCTAGAACTATTCTCGTCAATAACCAATAGCGGACCTGGATGCCCATATTGGTTCCTACATATTCTACGAAGATCTTTATCGGTCGACCGCATAACAACATACGTTGTTCCCTTTGTCATCGGTATGTTACTTGCCCGAGATTCGATCGTCGGTATCCAATACCTAGTTCAATCTCGCTATCGGCAAGTCTCTTTACTCGTTCAGAATACATCATCTCACAACTAACTCATTAGTTGTAATGCTTGCAAGGCTTAAGTGATGTGCATTACCGAGAAGGCACGAGATACCTCTCCGACAATCGGAGTGACAAAACCTAATCTCGAAATACGCCAACCCAACAAGTACCTTTGGAGACACTTGTAGTACTCCTTTATAATCACCCAGTTACGTTGCCAGGACGTTTGGTAGCACCCAAAGTGTTCCTCCGTAAACGGAGTTGCATAATCTCATAGTTACAGGAACATGTATGGGTCATGAAGAAAGCATTAACATACTAAAGCGATCAAGTGTTAAGCTAACGGAATGGGTCATGTCAATCAGATCATTCAACTAATGATGTGACCTTGTTAATCAAATAACAACTCCTTGTTCATGGTTAGAAAACATAACCATCTTTGATTAACAAGCTAGTCAAGTAGAGGCATACTAGTGACATACCTGTTTGTCTATATATTCACACATGTATTATGTTTCCGGTTAATACAATTCTAGCATGAATAATAAACATTTATCATGATATAAGGAAATAAATAATAACTTTATTATTGCCTCTAGGGCATATTTCCTTCAGTCTCCCACTTGCACTAGAGTCAATAATCTAGTTCACATCATCATGTGATTCAACACTAATATTCACATCTGTATGTGATTAATACACATAGTTCACATCGTCATGTGACCAACACCCAAAGGGTTTACTAGAGTCAATAATCTAGTTCACATCGCTATGTGATTAACACCCAAAGAGTACTAAGGTATGATCATGTTTTGCTCGTGAGAGAAGCTTAGTCAACGGTCTCATCACATTCGTGAGCCGTATGTATTTTGCAAATACTCTATGTCTACAATGCTCGCACGGAGCTACTCTAGCTAATTGCTCCCACTTTCAATATGTATCCAGATTGAGTCTTAGAGTCATCTGGATCTGTGTAAAAAGCTTGCATCGATGTAACTCTTTACGACGGGCTCTTTTATCACCTCCATAATCGAGAAATATTTCCTTAGTCCTCACTAAGGATGTTCTTGACCAATGTCCAAAGGATCTACTCCTAGATCACTATTGTACTCCCTTGCCAAATTCAGAGCAAGGTATACAATAGGTCTGGTACATAGCATAGCATACTTCATAGAACCTATGACTGAGGCATAGGGAATGATTTTTCATTCTCTTTTCTATTTTCTGCCGTGGTCGGGATTTGAGTCTTACTCAATTTCATAAGTTTTGCAACACAGGCAAGAACTTTTCTTTGACTGTTCCATTTTGAACTACTTCAAAATCTTGACAAGGTATGTACTTATTGAAAAACTTATCAAGCCGTCTTGATCTATCTCTATAGATCTTGATGCTCAATATGTAGCAGCTTATTTGAGGTCCTTCTTTGAAAAACTCCTTTCAAATACTCCTTTATGCTTTGCAGAATAATTCTACATTATTTCCGATTAACAATATGTCATTCACATATACTTATCGTAAATGTTGTAATGCTCCCACTCACTTTCTTGTAAATACAGACTTCTCCAAAAGTCTCAGATAAAGCCATATGCTTTGATCACACTATCAAAGCGTTTATTCCAACTCCGAGATGCTTGCACCAGTCCATAGATGGATCATTGAGCTTGCATATTTTGTTAGCTCTTTAGGATTGACAAAACCTTCGTTGCATCATATACAACTCTTCTTTAATAAATCCATTAAAGAATGTAGTTTTGACATCCATTTGCCAGATTTCATAAAATGTGGCAATTGCTAACATGATTCGGACAGACTTTTAAGCATCGATACAAGTGAGAAAATCTCATTGTATTCAACATCTTGAACTTTGCCTAAAACCTTTTCGACAAGTCTAGCTTTGTAGATAGTAACACTACTATCTGTGTCCATCTTCCTCTTGAAGATCCATTTATTTTAATATGGCTTGCTGATCATAGAGCAAGTCAATCAAAGTCCATACTTTGTTCTCATACATGGATCCTATCTCAGATTTCATGGCCTCAAGCCATTTCATGAATCTGGGCTCATCATTGCTTCCTCATAGTCCGTAGGTTCATCATGGTCTAGTAACATGACTTCCGTAACACGATTACCATACCACTGCGCGGATTTTGCTCGAAGACCTACGAGGTTTGGTAGCAACTTGATCTGAAGTTTCATGATCATCATCATTAACTTCCTCACTAATTGGTGTAGGAATCACTGGAACTGATTTCGTGATGAACTACTTTCCAATAAGGGAGAAGGTACAATTACCTCATCAAGTTCTACTTTCCTCCCACTCACTTCTTTCGAGAGAAACTTTCTTCTCTAGAAAGGATCCATCTTAGCAACGAAAAACTTGCCTTTGGATCTGTGATAGAAGGTGTACCCAATAGTTACCTTTGGGTATTCTATGAAGACGCACTTCTCCGGTTTGGGTTCGAGCTTATCAGGTGAAAACTTTTTCACATAAGCATCACAACTCCAAACTTTTAAGAAACGACAGCTTAGGTTTTACTGTTAAACCATAGTACATACGGTGTCGTCTCAACGGATTTAGATGGTGCCCTATTAAACGTGAATGTAGCTGTCTCTAATGCATAACCCCAAAATGATATTGGTAAATCGGTAAGAGACATCATTGATCGCACCATATCAAAATAAAGTACGGTTACGATGCTCGGACACACCATAACGTTGTGGTGTTCCAGGTGGCGTGAGCTGTGAAACTATTCCACATTGTTTTAATTGAAGACCAAACTCGTAACTCAAATATTCATCTCCACGATCAGATTGCAGAAACTTTATTTTCTTGTTACGATGATTTTCCACTTCACTCTGAAATTCTTTGAACCTTTCAACTATTTCAGACTTATGTTTCATCAAGAAGATATACGCATATCTGCTCAAATCATCCGTGAAGGTCAGAAAATAATGATACTTGCCACGAGCATCAACACTCATTGAATCGCATACATCGGTATGTATTATTTCCAATAAGTCAAGAGCTTGTTCCATTGTTCCGGAGAACGGAGTTTTAGTCATCTTGCCCAAAAAGGCACGGTTACTTAAGTATCAAATGATTCATAATCAAGTGATTCCAAAAGTCCATCAAGATGGAGTTTTCTTCATGCTTTTACACCAATATGACCTAAACGGCAAGTGCCACAAATAAGTTGCACTATCATTATCAACTTTGCATCATTTGGTTTCAATATTATGAATATGTGTATCACTATGATCGAGATCCAATGAACCATTTTCATTGGGTGTGTAACCATATAAGGTTTTATTCATGTAAATGTAACAACAATTTATTCTCTTACTTAAATGAATAACCGTATTGCAATAAACATGATCAAATCATATTTATGCTCAACACCAAATAACACTTATTTAGGTTCCACACTAATCCCGAAAGTATAGGGAGTGTGCGATGATGATCATATCAAACTTGGAACTACTTCCAACACTCATCGTCACTTCCCCTTCAACTAGTTTCTCGCAACTCCTGCTTCAAGTTACTACTCTTAGCAACTGAACCAAAGTATCAAAATACCGAGGGTTTGCTACGAACACTAGTATAATACACATCAATAATCTGCATATCAAATATACCTTTGTTCACTTTGCCATCCTTCTTATCCGCCAAATACTTGGGGTAGTTCCGCTTCTAGTGACCAGTTCCATTGCAGCAAAAGTACTTAGTCTCGTGCTTAGGTCCGGACTTGGGCTTCTTCACTCGAGCAGCAACTTGCTTGCCGTTCCTTTTGAAGTTCCCTTCTTCCCTTTGCCCTTTTCCTTGAGACTAGTGGTCTTGTCAACCATCAACACTTGATGTTTTTCTTGATTTCTACCTTCGCCGATTTTTGCATCGCGAAGAGCTCGAGAATCTTTTCGTCATCCCTTGCATACTATAGTTCATCACGAAGTTCTAGTAACTTAGTGATGGTGACTAGAGAATTCTGTCAATCACTATCTTATCTCGGGAGATTAACTCCCACTTGATTCAAGCAATTGAAGTACCTGCATAATCTGAGCACATGCTCACTAGTTGAGCGATTCTCCTCCATCTTTTAGCTATAGAACTTGTTGGAGACTTCATATCTCTCAACTCGGGTATTTGCTTGAAATATTAACTTCAATTCCTGGAACATCTCATATGGTCCATGACGCTCAAAAACGCCTTTGAAGTCCCGATTCTAAGCTGTTAAGCATGGTGCACTAAACTATCAAGTAGTCATCATATTGAGCTAGTCAAACGCTCATAACGTCGCATCTGCTTTCGTGCAATAGGTCTGTCACCTAGCGGTGCATCAAGGACATAATTCTTCAAGGCAGCAATGAGGATAAACCTCAGATCACGGATCCAATCCGCATCATTGCTACTAACATTTTTCAATACAATTTTCTCTAGGAACACATATAAAAACATAGGGAAGCAACAACGCGAGCTATTGATCTACAACATAATTTGCAAAATACTACCAGACTAAGTTCATGATAAATTTAAGTTCAATTAATCATATTAAAAAACTCCCACTTAGACAGACATCTCTCTAGTTATCTAAGTGATCACGTGATCCATATCAACTAAACCGTGTCCGATCATCACGTGAGACGGAGTAGTTTCAATGGTGAACATCATTATGTTGATCATATCTACTATATGATTCACGCTCGACCTTTCGGTCTCCGTGTTCCGAGGTCATATCTTATATGCATAGCTCGTCAAGTATAACCTGAGTATTCCGCGTGTGCAACTGTTTTGCACCCGTTGTATTTGAACGTAGAGCCTATCACACCCGATCATCACGTGGTGTCTCAAAGACGAAGAACTTTCGCAACGGTGCATACTCGTGGAGAACACTTCTTGATAATTTTAGTGAGAGATCATCTTATAATGCTACCGTCAATCAAAGCAAGATAAGATGCATAAAGGATAAACATCACATGCAATCAATATAAGTGATATGATATGGTCATCAACATCTTGTGCTTGTGATCTCCATCGCCAAGCACCGCCATGATCACCATCGCCACCGCGCCGACACCTTGATCTCCATCGTAGCATCGTTGTCGTCTCGCCAATCATATGCTTCCACGACTAACACTACCGCTTAGTAATAAAGAAAAGCATTACATCGCGATTGCATTTCATACAAAAAATCGACAACCATATGTCTCCAGACATTTGAAGATAACTCTGTTACAAAACATGATCATCTCATACAATAAAATATAGCATCACGCCTTGACCATATCACATCACAACATGCCCTGCAAAAACAAGTTAGACGTCCTCTACTTTGTTGTTGCAAGTTTTACGTGGCTGCTACGGGCTGAGCAAGAACCGTTCTTACCTACGCATCAAAACCACAACGATACTTCGTCAAATAGACTCCGCTTAACCTTCTCAAGGACCGGGCGTATGCCACACTCGATTCAACTAAAGTTGGAGAGACAGTCTTCCGCAAGCCATCTATGTGCAAAGCACGCCGAGGGAACCGGTCTCGCGTAAGAGTACGCGTAAGGTTGGTCCGGATCGTCTCGTCCAACAATACCGCTGAACCAAAGTATGACATGTCGGTAGGCGTGATGACTTGTATCGTCCACAACTCACTTGTGTTCTACTCGTGCATATGACATCAACGCATAAAACCAGGCTCTCGATACCACCGTTGGGTAACGCAGTAATTTCAAAAATTTTCCTACGATCACGCCAAGACCATGGTGATGGCATAGCAACGAGAGGGAGAGTGTCCGCCCACGTACCCTCGTGAGACCGAAAGCGAAGCGTTATATTAACGCTGTTGATGTAGTCGACGTCTTCACGATCCGACCGATCCAAGCACCGTTACTCCGGCACCTCCGAGTTCTTAGCACACGCTCAGCTCGATGACGATCCCCGGGCCCGATCCAGCAAAGCGTCGGGGAGGAGTTCCGTCAAGACGACGGCGTGGTGACTATCTTGATGTTCTACCGTCACGCAGGCTTCGCCTAAGCACCGCTACAATATGACCGAGGTGGAATATGGTGGAGGGGGCACCGCACACGGCTAAGGAACGATCACGTAGATCAACTTGTGTCTCTATGGGGTGCCCCTGCCTCGTATATAAAGGAGCAAGGGAGGGAGGAGGCCGGCCCTATGTTTGGCGGCGCCAGGGGAGTCCTACTCCCACCGGGAGTAGGATTCCCTTCCTAGTCCAACTAGGAATCCTTCCATGTAGGGGAGGAAGGGAGAAGGAAGTGGAGGAGTAGGAAGGTGGCGGCCCCTTTTCCCTAGTCCAATTCGGACTAGAGGGAGGGGGCGCAGCAGCCTTTTCCTCTTCCCACTAAAGCCCATCAAGGCCCATTACTTCTCCCGTAACTACCGGTACTCGAAAAATACCGAATCACTCGGAACCTTTCCGAACTCCGAATATAGTCGTCCAATATATCGATCTTTACGTCTCGACCATTTCGAGACTCCTCGTCATGTCCCCGATCTCATCGGGACTCCGAACTCCTTCGGTACATCAAAATACATAAACTCATAATAACCGTCATTGAAACTTTAAGCGTGCGGACCCTACGGTTCGAGAACTATGTAGACATGACCTAGAACTATTCTCGGTCAATAACCAATAGCGGGACCTGGATGCCCATATTGGTTCCTACATATTCTACGAAGATCTTTATCGGTCAGACCGCATAACAACATATGTTGTTCCCTTTGTCATCGGTATGTTACTTGCCCGAGATTCGATCGTCGGTATCCAATACCTAGTTCAATCTCGTTACCAGCAAGTCTCTTTACTCGTTCCGTAATACATCATCTCACAACTAACTCATTAGTTGTAATGCTTGCAAGGCTTAAGTGATGTGCATTACCGAGAAGGCCTGGAGATACCTCTCCGACAATCGGAGTGACAAAACCTAATCTCGAAATACGCCAACCCAACAAGTACCTTTGGAGACACTTGTAGTACTCCTTTATAATCACCCAGTTACGTTGTGACGTTTGGTAGCACCCAAAGTGTTCCTCCGTAAACGGAGTTGCATAATCTCATAGTTACAGGAACATGTATGGGTCATGAAGAAAGCATTAACATACTAAACGATCAAGTGTTAAGCTAACGGAATGGGTCATGTCAATCAGATCATTCAACTAATGATGTGACCTTGTTAATCAAATAACAACTCCTTGTTCATGGTTAGAAAACATAACCATCTTTGATTAACAAGCTAGTCAAGTAGAGGCATACTAGTGACATACTGTTTGTCTATATATTCACACATGTATTATGTTTCCGGTTAATACAATTCTAGCATGAATAATAAACATTTATCATGATATAAGGAAATAAATAATAACTTTATTATTGCCTCTAGGGCATATTTCCTTCAGGTATGGGCTCCGGCGCCTCATCATTGAATTGAGGTAGCAATTTGCACTTCGGGTAACTTTTGGCTGGGCGCTTGAGGCCGTATTCCTCGGCCGCCAGGACCTTAGTCCGTCTATCATTGAGCAAGTCTTGATCACCTTGAAGCTACTACTGCTTCTTTTTCAGGCTTCTTGCAGTGGCTATTAGCTAGCGCTTAAAGTTCTCTTGCTCGAGAGGTTCCTCAGGCACGATAAAATCCTTGTTGCCAAGGCTCACCTCGTCCTCAGAGAGCAGAAGATAATTACTGTCCTCCGAGTCTTCATGTATGGCTGTTCATCAGGGCTAACTTGCCCGTTTTCCCGTTCGTCCTGTTCGGAAGTTATCTCAACGGGGTCTTCATTATCTTCAACATCATCCGAAGTATTGTTTTCTCCCGTGCAGGTATTGTTGTCTTTTCCACGACGTGACTTGGAGCAGCGCCACTGACGCCGGCGCTTTGGCTGTGTCTCAGGAGGTTTATCCTTGACTGGATTTTATTTGTCATCGTTGTTAGTTTCTTTAGGTGTATCCACGATGTACACGTCGTAAAAGAGGTGGTCGTCCAGCATCCGGTAAACGGCGGGTTTTGGCACTGCTCCTCATCGGCATCGTCGTCCATACCGTCGATGTCTTCGGAGCCGTAATCGAGCATGTCGGTTAAGTCTTCGACAGTGGCTATGAAGTGGGCGGTGGGTGGGAAGCGAAATTCTCTGTCATCAGACTCTAGTTCGAACCGGATATAATTCGACTGTGAGCCCCCCGCTAAGGATAGTGCTTTTAACGATTTTAACACGTCGCCCAAAGGCGAGTACCGAAAATTGTCCACAAAGCTGAATTCAACGATCGATGACAGATCGAGCTCGACGCACGTGGACGCACATGGTTCGGAACCTGTAGCCGGAAACGAGTCCGAGGCTCCGGTGACACAGATTCCACTCGAGGTTGGGTCTGTGTATGGCTCTAACACTGCTGGGACTGCGGCATCCGTGGCGGGGTTGAGCTTCCCGTCTTCGAATGGCGCGATCTGATCCGGATCTAAGGCCAGAGCAGTTACAGGTGCTATCTCCTGGGTATGGACCGATGACAGATTTAAGTCATGTTCATCGTGGTGACGGGGAGTGGCTGCCATGGTCTCGACTCTCCGCGGATATCTGCGACGTAGTTCAAGCTCCGGAATCTGACCTGACGGCCAGGGGCTTAGCTATCGATCTACTCCAGATGGCCAAGCGAGTTGGCCCACAGTGCGAAGCCGCCGAACACGAAGATCTGTCCGGGGAGGAAGACTTCTCCTTGAACAACATTGTTGTTGATGATTGAAGGGGCCATCAAACCTTTTCAGGACGACACAGTGCAACTCTCAATGAAAGCACCAATGTCAGTGTCAAAATTGGCGGATCTCGGGTAGGGGTCCCGAACTGTCTGTCTAAGGTCGATGGTAATAGGACACATGGGACACGATGTTTACCCAGGTTTGGGCCCTCTCTATGGAGGTAATATCCTACTTCCTTCTTGATTGATCTTGACGAATATGAGTATTACAAGAATTGATCTACCACGAGATCGTTATGGCTAAAACCCTAGAAGTCTAGCCTGTATGACTACGATTATGATTATTGGCCTCTACGGACCTAGCCCTCCGGTTTATATAGACACCAGAGGGATCTAGGGTTACGTAAGATCGGTTACAGAGAAAGGAATCTTCATATTTGGACGCCAAGGAGATTCCCATCCGGACACGGGAGAGAGTCTTCGGTCTTGTATCTCCACAGCCCATTAGTCCGGCCCATGTCCAACAGGCCGGACGCCTGAGGAACCCTTTTTCCAGGACTCCCTCACCTACTCGTTCACCGAGGGGAGAAAGGAAAGATCAGGATTGATTCTAGTTAGGGATGCTAGCTGCACTTGGATCGGTCGATCGGATTGATTTAGCTGGGCCAACCACAGATTCATCGCTAGGGATTTTTTCTAAAATCGATCACTAGACCTCCCAGATCATATTGATCACTAGGATTAGATCAGATCGATCGCTAGGCACTACTGCAGGATGCTGCTAATGCGACACTACGATCAGAGAACCTTTGACGAAATTGTGTGCGATGTATTAATCAAAAATGGTGATGTAAAAAACCATCAAAAAAGGTGCAAAACATTTACGATGCCGGAGCCATCAAACACGGTTCAGACTTTAGTTGCGCGTGCAATTAAGGGCACACGGTTAACCCGTTCGAGCTGTTTGTGATGAGACAGAACAATAGAAATGGGCAGCCATATCAATGTGTGTGCCATATACGGCATACAATTCGCTCCGATGAACCGTTTGCTATTAGGGAGTGCAAATAAACGGTTAGCCAGATCAAGGTGTGTGTGATATAGGGCATATGGTTCACTCGGACGAACTGTTTTCGATTAGCGAACGCAAAAGAAACGGTTCGACTTAACAAGATGTGTGTGATACGCGGCAAATAGCCGACTCGGACGAACTGTTTGCCATGAGAAATTACAACACAGACGGTTAATACAGTTAGTTCGTGTGCGATTCTATGTGTACAAAAAACTTTTAAAAATGCAAACTAGTTGCTTGCGGTGGCTAGGAGTACTGAACATGATGAATCTGCGAGTACTCGTGTGAGATGATTAGTAAGTTACACGTACGTTTCCTTATGTTAAAACTTTTTTAGAACCCTTATGTTAACACTTGTGTGATAAATAACACGTGGCACCGGATACGGTTTTCGGGTTGTGTGTGTGCTCCACTTAGTCTTCCCGCGCTCCAGCGAATGCTTCCCACATTCCACATGGGTGAATTGTAAAATCCACGCCTATTCCATCACCGGTTTCCCGCCACTAGCTAACGGCTTGTTGCATATAACCCAGGCGGCAACGCACCGCCGCGACACTCTGCGAAGATCTAGTCCTCACCCATCTACCATTAGGTATTCCAAGCATGCGAGGCAATGACCAAAGCTTCGACGTCGACGCCTACCTGCGTTACATCTTCGGCGAGGAGAACAAGCCGGAGCGGGTCGGGGAGCAAGAGCTTCATCGACCGGTACAGGCGCCATGGCCCATCGGCAGCGATATCGGCTTCACAGTCCTTCGGAGCACAATTGACATATTGCAGAGGAGGTGTGATGAGCAGTTTGCCATCCATTGTGCAAAAGATCCAGAGCTGCTCGGCGGCATGATCGACGACCCACCCGAAGAGCCACCGTCACCAGTGCTCATTGAGAGCCTGATGCCCCGTAAGGAATGGGCAGAGGACCTCTACGATTCAGTCAACATAAAGGCAGCTTGCAGCTTCATCATTGCCCGCGACGGCCATGTCAACCTCGATCCCGATGATGTGGTGGCCAGCCTTGAGCGCGTCCTTGGCGGAGTTGAAGTCACCGACGAAGTAGAACATCGCCAACGTGATATCTTGAGGATGTTGGTGATCGACGGAATTTGCTACCAGGCCAGACACATGGAAATGGAGCGTTCCGCGGAGTTGTCATGCGCGCGACTGCACGCTGTCAAGCTCTTCTGGAAGAGGCCCAGCAGCCCCAAGAGCCTCCCAGTATCAGCAGCTCTGTAGGCGGAGGTGGGTCGGGACACTTGGAGTGAACGGCCACAAGGGTGCTATTCTGATCATGGAGTCCGAGAAGACCATCGTCGGAAGGCCGCCAACTCAGCCTTTTAGCTTATATTTTATTATAATTGTATGCATATGTAGGTCGTGAGTGTTCTCGGCCTTGCCGCATTTGGCATTTTATATTATCCTGAATATGTAAGACAATTATTAAGAATTATTAGCCGTTGCCATTGTAACTTTGCCTCAACGGTGAGCAGAGGGCGCGCAGGGACGCCAGAGCGGAGCGCATCGGCCGCCTCAACGGAGAGCAACCATGTGGTCAACCTTCTACCATCAATAAATTTTGACCTTCTTTCTGGTCTTATTGTTGATTACAACGCAATAAGTAATTGCAAATCTGTTCACACCTATCAAACTAATATGTGTTCACACTTAGCACCAGGCTATGAAAACTACCCACTCAAAATTACTTCACAGTTCCTCTACTCATCACCCACAAAATTGGTTTTTTCTATCAAGTTGTTCCGCCATGACCGGTAGGGGGAGTTTAGGGTGGACATATAACCAGGCAGCAAAGACCAAGGCTGCAGAAGCACTAGAGAGGTCCCGCCGAAAAGCCGCAGCCGCAACAGAGATGTCCCGGCACGCCGCAGAGCCCTCGAACGAGCTCTCACGGGCACGCGAGGGCTCTCAAAAGTGCATTCGCGGCGTCAGCCATCGCGATGAGCCGGCGTTCCTGAAGTCCTTCGCCGGTGATGATGACATTCTCACTAGCGTCACTACACAGCAGGAGCTGGTCGACGGCTTGATGAAGCTGCTCAAGATCAGCGATGCCTCGGTTGACAAGGCGACCGGCCTCGTCGAGCAACTCATGGGTGACAATGCGAAGCTCCTCAAGTTGGTCGCCGAGAAGGAGGAGGAGGCCGCCGGCTGGAAGATGCTGCATGAGCAGAGCAAAGGCCTCGTAGATGATGCCGAAAGCGGTCGTCGAGGAACCGATGGGTGGCTTGAGGAAGCTCCGGATCGAGCGCGAGCAGGAGGTGGAGGAATCCGTGGCTGCTTTCAAGCAAAGTCGTGAGGAATTGAAGAAGGAGCTGGAGGATTTCGCCGCCCGGCGATCCATCGACGAGTAGAGACAGTAGCGACCCAGATCGTTGTCTGCAATTTCCTTCTTCTCTTGCCCCCGTGTCTTCCGGGCTTTGCCGCATGTGGCATTTTAAATTATCCAGAATATGTAAGACAGTTATTATCGACGCCATTGTAAATTTGTTGTTGTATATCCGTTGCCATTTTATTTGTGGTTGTATTACCCGTTGCCCTATGTGGCAATTTATATTAGGGAAGAATATGAGTTGAAAACACGAACAAAGAAAATGCTTCCATGGGATCACAAGCAAACACCCTCCATCCAGGTGCTTTAATTAACCCATTAATGGAGGAGTTGTGAGCGAGGCGGGCGGTGGCTGGTGCATGGAGGTCAAAGAGCTCGCTTCCCGGTGAGCATGGGCGGCCTTGCTACTCGCACGTGTCCCGTCGAGCATGCGAGGTAGACAGGATGCACGCGTCCCGTCGAGCCTGCGTGGCGGACTACTCGCACGCGTCCCGTAGAGCCTGCACGGCGGACTTCTCGCACTCGTCCCGTCTAATCAAACAGCTGCAGGCACGCCACCGAGTATGGTTAAATTTCTACATGGTTAATATAATACAACCATTTGTGATATTAATGTGTCATCTTTTTGTTTCAAAAAGGACTTCATTGGCTACTAATGTATGCGCCTCTTCTCAAATTGGACGATTTTTTAACCACAGCATATATGTGCCATGTCATGAAACCATGCCAAGTTTCATGTTTTTTGGGTGACTTTTTGATTTACTGGGATTTAAAAACCGAGATTCTCAATGTTTCAAGATGACGACAAGTTTGTAATTCATTGCCATTCCTTAAATGAGACCTAAACATGCACCCAATGACACATGTATGATTTCCCACCCATTTTGCTTCACTCGAGCATGTGGTTGTAGTTCAAATTTGAATTATGGACTACATTAAATGCATAGAAAACTTAGTAATTAGTAATATATATACAATGGCCAAACGAACCCTGAACAGTTTCAAATTTCAGCCCGACACTCCTCTTATTCTATGTTGCCTGTAGAAAATAAAGTTTAAGGCGAGAAGAGGCAGCGATTATCGTTTCACCCACAGGAGGGGCATGTTTACCTACTGGAACCACGAGGGTTACGACATTCTCCGGTTCGTAAAAGGCTTGTAATATAGCTTCGCCCAAATTGGACAATTATATGTACCATGTAGTGACACCACGCCAAGTTTCATGATTTCCTGGTGAGTTTTGGATTTATAGAGATTTAAAAACCGAGTTTCGCAATGTTCGTGGCCATGCCAGGACGGCGATACGGTTGAATTCATTCCCATTCGTTCCATGGGACCTAAACATGCACCCCAAGGAAACATGTATGTTTTTTCTAGCCATTTTGGTGCACTTGAGCATGTATTTGTAGTTCAGATTTGAATTATGGACATTAATGCCTAGAAAACTCAATTAATGAATAGAAAAGGTCAAATGAACGCTGAATAATTTCAAAGTTCAGCGCGAATCTCCAGTTGTTCCATGTCGCGTGTAGAAGAAAATACGAGGCTAGAAGAGGGAGGGATTATCGTTTGGCCCACAAGGGGACACGTTTCCCTATCGAAACCACGATGGTTCTTGTGACAGGCTCTGGTTTGTAAGAGGTTTGTAATAAAGCATGGCCCAAATTGGCAATGTTTTTACCACGACATACATGTGCCATGACGTGATACCATGCCACCTTTGATGACTTTCTGGTGAGTTTAGGGTTTATGGGGACTTAAAAACCTAGAGTTGAAATGTTTGAGGACGAGCCAGGTAAACGGTACAGTTGTAATTCATTCCCATTCCTGGCATGAGACCTAAACATGCATCCAAGGATACATGTATAATTTTTCTAGCCATTTTGGTGAACTGGAGCATGTATTTGTAGTTCAGATTTGAATTATGGACATTAAATGCCTAGGAAACCCAATTAGTGTATAAAAAGGCCAAACAAACACTGAATAAGTTTAAATTTCAGCACGGATATCATGTCGTTCCATGTTGCCAGTGGAAGAAAATACAAGGCGAAAAGAGGCAGTGATTACGTTTCGCCCACAAGGGGAACATGTTTCCCTATCGGAACCATGAGGCTTCTTTGAGAGAAGCTCCGGTTTTTGTAAGAGTTTTGTAATAAAGCTTGGCCCAAATTGGACAATGTTTTTACCACGACATATATGTGCCATGACGTGACAGCATGCCACCTTTGATGACTTTCTGATGAGTTTAGGATTTATGGGGACTTAAAAACCAACATTCGAAATGTTTGAGGACGAGCCATGACACTGGTACGGTTGTAATTCGTTCCCATTCCTGGCATGGGACCTAAACATGCACCCAAGGACACATGTATAATTTTTTAGCCATTTTTGTGAACTAGAGCATGCATTTGTAGTTCAGATTTGAATTATGGACATTAAATGCCTAGGAAACTTAATTAGTGTATAAAAAGGCCAAATGAGCCATCAATAAGTTTAAATTTTAGCACGGATATCCTGTCGTTCCATGTTGCCCGTAGAAGAAAATACAAGGAGAAAAGAGGCAGTGATTACGTTTTGCCCACAAGGGGGACACGTTCCCCTATCGGAACCACGAGGCTTCTTTGAGAGAAGCTCCGGTTTGTAAGTGGCTTGTAATAAAACTTGCGCCACAATGGACGAAAAAAATCCATGACAAATAAGTGCCATGTCGTGACACCATGCCAGGTTTCACGATTTTTGGCTTAGTTTTGGATTTACGGGGAGTTAAAAACCGAGATTCTTCTCACGAAATGTTTTCAAATAACACATGGTTCACTCGCGAAAGCCGATATTCAATGAAAACTTCGTGGAAACCATATTTTAAAGTTTCATAAAAATCTGGAAAAAAATGTGGGATGTTAAGAAGGTGATGTTTTATTGCGACACAAAATTTCAAGTTGAAAAACATTACGAGATGTGAGCTCTGAAAAGACAAATTCAGCCCTGAGTAGTGACATTATTATTCGGCACTATTCAACGCTGATTTTGTCTTTTTCACAACTCACATCTCGTAATGTATTTCAACTTGAAATTTTGTGTGGCAATAAAACATCATCCTTTTAACATCCTGCATTTTTTTCAAATTTTTTTGAAACTTCAAAACATCATCCTCCTCTCGTGGTTTTCACCGGTTTCCCCCCGCTGCGCGCGCGATCTGATTCATGCGTTCTGATTGGCCAGAACCCAAACTACATGGATCGTACGTGTGCACCGTTGGATGCTCCCAGATCGAACGGCAACCCTGAGCCCTTTCGACAGCACTTGTAGTACCTGGGTAAGCACTGTGCTCATGCGGCGTGTAGATCACGCTTCCTTCTCTACTAGGTTTTCATTCAAAACAGGCTACCGTTTCTCGCCACTCCTCTCATCGGTTTCCCGCCTCTTCTCCCATCGATTTCCTGCTACCAGTGTCAGTGCTCATTGAAGGCTAGCGGTGAAACACCGGCCATGTAAAATATCCCACACAGTTTCTAAAAGCACAAATGTGTGTGATAGCAGGGAGTAGGTCCCATAGGGTGACCAGCATGAAATGCCTTAGTGGCAAGGAGGCAATTCTTATCAGCAAGCGCTAGCTTCCCATCCGCTAGCCTAGTCGAATAGAACGAAGAAGTTAAGCGTGCTCGGGCTGGAGTAGTCCAAGGATGGGTGAACCGGTGGGAGGTTTCATATCTCAAGCTTCCTTTAAGTACTATGACACGGTCACTATAGATATATAAAGATATAATATATCTCTATAGTGACCTATCATGGCAATTATATAAACCTTGTGATCCTTGTTTTGCTAATTTTTATACTATCTTTTTATGGGTTATTTTTTTCTCTAAAAAATTAAAGAATGATTGACTTGACCTGTCATGGCGATTATATAAACCTACCATGTTTTTATGGGTTATTTTTTCCTCTAAAAATTTAAAGAATGATTGACTTGACCTGTCATGGCGATTATATAAACCTTTTTCAGGTTGCATGCAGGGTATAGGGCGCCGGGTGTTCTTCTCGAGCATGTCTCCCTTGTGCGGCTTATAGACACGGCACATATCTGTGCGCTCCTCGAGGTATATATACTATCCTTTACCGACAATTAGGGGGCCCAACACAATCTATCCCTTTGACCGAACAACGAGAAGGGTTTAACCATGATGGTTTCCTATTGATACTAGTAAGGTACACGTGCATTGCACGCATGAGATTTGGTAACGAAATTATGAATAAATACCACACTATAGCATGTAAGCTTTGAGTCATATATGCATGATGTAGATGTTAGTTTAATTCTTATAGTTCATCTCATCCAAAATCAATTAGTTTTATAAAAAAATCTATTTTAGGATTCATGGAATTGTCTTTGTAAAGTTAAAAACAAAAGGTGACAATTCATTTAGAAAAAAAGTTTGGGCAATTAAGATATGGAAGATTCTAGAGAACAAAGGAGAAGTGCTTGTGTTTTGAGGTTTGTGCATTATGCTTAAGTTCAACCATGGAGTCTTCTAGATTGTACATGTGGCAGAATCTGGTGGAATGTAGATGATATCCAACGGCCAGTAGTGCTCGGATTTGCCATCTCTGTACCGTCGGATTGGCTTCATCCAGCGACCAACTTTAAAAGTTATTCGCACACTATATAGGTGTATAGATGTATAGATATATATAGATGTGTCCCATGCTAGACAAACTAAAGTTTGAGCGCATGTGTGGGACGACCCCCCTCCCCCGTCGCCACCGCCTCGAAGTTGGGAAACTGACATCGTACGTATTGAACCAGGCTTGGAGTCGGGTACGGTGTTAGGTTTGTAATGTAGTTGGTGGCCCATCGAAGTTGTGCATTTGGGATTTAAACACATCATACACCATCGTACCAATACATATTTTCGGGCCGCATGCAGTGTATACGGGGTCTTCTGATCGACCACGTCTCCCTTTTGTGGTTTTTTGTGACGACATGCATATCTGTGGGCTCCCCGAGTGTATATATATCATCCCTTTGACCGATAATGAGGGGTATGTGTTGGGCGCCATGAATGGATTCCTCCTAGTTCGTGTTAGGTCCGGTCACCGTCAAACGTCGCTCAACCAAAGCTCGAGCTCATGCATTGTCAGGATTCCCTCCCAGATGCTCGGATTGCTGGGTTCGACCTACATCAAACACTGAGTATCTCGGCCTTAACTACCTTGCCTTCATGGTTGTTGTTTGTATCGAGAGGTAGGCAGCACATCTAAATTGTAGATTATTTTATATTGAACACACACATCACCCATTCACAACGTATATCATTTTGGGCCGCATGCAAGAGGTGCTGGTTTTGTGGTCCCTCTCGTGCGATTTTTATTATGGTTCAATCAATTGGCCCAAGCGGTTTATCGACAACAACAACTATCACTTGACCAAACGATAGATTCATTGGTCCGTCTTATGGTAGGTCATGGCGACATGCATGTATGACCAAAGTATCGATCATTACGTGTAACCGCCCCGCTGACACGAAGTGGGAGGTGGTGGGCCAAGCATCCTAGCTAGGTACGACATTATGCCATTATATATACCCAAGCTAGGTGGTTGTTAGGGTGCTTTCGGGTTTGCGAGGCAGGTGCCATCAAAGTTATGCATTGTGTATTTAATGTTTTAAAGATCCCCAATATTCGTACATATATTTGGCCACTTCCAGGTGGTTCTTGACTTCTGGCCCCTCTCGTTGATCTTCAACGACGCGCCCAACCATGGGCCCGCGTGGTCGAAGTTGTGCATTGGAATTTTGAACATCACATACCACCCTTTTCACTCATATATATTTGGGCCACATGCTGCTGTGGCTGTCTTTTGACCCTCCCTAATGTTATTTTTTGCTGCAAAGACTCTGATGATGCTCAACGGACACAGGGTATAATGTCTTAACAGTGTGCGATACGAGTGCGATGTGAATCACCACGCGTGCGCAGGCGCGAGCAAATTAAGGTGGAGGTACTGGCTCAGCCGTGTGCGCTGCAAGTGCGATGAAATCACCACGACTGCGCAAGCGCGAGCAAATTAAGGTGGAGGTACTGGTTCAACCCTGTGCGATGCAAGTGCACTGAAATCACTACGACTGCGCATGTGCGAGCAAAGGGTGGAGGTACTGGCTCAACCTGTGAGATGCAAGTGCGCTGAAATCACCACGACCTCGCAAGCGTGAGCAAAGGGTGGAGGTACTGGCTTAACCGTGTGCGATGCAAGTGCGCTATAAAACCACCACCTATGCAAGCTAAAGGAGGGTAAGTTTATTTGGAAATTAGGACGAACCGTGTGCGATAGACCAGCGACCTAGAAATATAAAAAACAAACTACTCGCCTTGGGTGTTGCAAAAATCGACGGATCCGCGCCACTTTTCCTTATTATCATACACGCATATTGTTATTGGACCGTGCGCGCTCTTGGGCACTCCCGCCCCGCATCAATTCCTTTTACCCAAATTTTAGTAGCCGTCGTATTTTAACCGTCGCCCACACTCCTCTAGCAGCGACCTTATAGTAAAATTGCAGTAGCCGAGGCATTTGAACCGTCGCCCTCCGTCGTCCACCACCATCTCCACCCATCATTACTAAAAATTTCAGTAGCCGCGCGTATCCTGAAACACCAACCTCCCCCCCTCCACAGTCCACCCGACGCCACTCCCCCCCTCGAACCCTAGCTTGCGGCTGCCGCCAGCGCCGCTGCCAGGCCTTGCTGGTTTTCCCATTCCTCCTAGCTTAGATAATAAAGTTCGAGTTACCCAGCGATTCCCATACCGTGGCCCCTCTCCCCTGAGTTTTTAGATGAGGCCTGTGGTGTCCCTCCCCGCCAGATCCACATCCCCTGCTCCAGAATGTCACAGCCTAAGCTCGACCACGTATCCCAGGGAGCCCAACGAGCGTTCGACCATGAAGAGGTTTATCATGGCCTCTCCGACGGACGTTGGCGAGGTGGCTGACGTTAGTCCCGATCTGTCGATCCCGTAGCAACACGTCGCCGCGGAAGCCGGCGAAGACATTCACTATGTTGCCATGTCGAAGGCTTCATGTCAGCGGGCTAGCATATTACTGTATCTTAGGAAAGCTGGCTACAACATCAGGCTCGTCCACACCGAAGGCTTCATGTGGGCCATGTCACAGGTTAAGTGGTCCATCCCCAACCCCTCTGTTTCAACCACTGTCGATCTCTTCGACGGCCCTGCCGCTGCTCTCCTCCACCAAGCAGTCAAGGATTTGCGAGCTTTATACGCCATTGAGCCCATTTTGTCATTTCTGAAGGACATGTTCTACGGCGGCGGCTTGGGATCCTTAATTGCCAAGTCAGATCTCATCGACCACGGCCATGAGGAGGGCACCCACGAAGGTTCTTCCAAGGTGAAACAGCCCATCTGTGACATCAGAGAGCGCACCATGGGTTTGTGCTCTTCCAACTGGAAGGATCCCGTCCATGAAATGTGAGGCAACATTCTATCAGCAAATCTTACCTTTTCTAGCTTGCCAACCCGTACGCCTTGTTGTAGTAGCATTGTCGTGTGGTGCTTTAATTGTGTCGTGTTTAATTATTTTATTTATGCAAAAATGTATTGTTCAATAGGTCTATGTGATGTTTAAGTATGAATTTTCCACTTCAGTTTCACGAATGGCTATATTTGGTTGTTTATAGTGAGTAGATGCCTTGTTTATATGTATTTGGTTGTTAGGTTGGTTGGAGTGAGCATTTTTCAGTTATCAAGCAGATGCCTTATTTATCTGTATTTGGTTGTTAGGTTGCTCTTTTTAGCATTTGTCCAGTTATCAAGCAGATGCCTTGTTTATCTGTATTTGGTTGTTAGGTTGCTTTTTTAGCATCTGTCCAGTTATTAAGCAGATGCCTTGTTTATCTTTATCTTCTTGTTAGGTTGGTTGCAGTGAGCATTTGTCCAGTTTTCAAGCATATGCCCTGTTTATCTGTATTTGCTTGTTAGGTTGGTTGCAGTGAGACTCTGTCCAGTTTTCAATGGCTATATTTGGTTGTTATACTGGCCATTTATGCCTAGTTCATTTCAGTCATTCACAATGTGTTGTTCATTATGTGCAAGTTGGAACTGTGCCGCTCGACTACATCAATACCAGTTTGAACGGCTATATTTGGTTCCAGTTATTCCTGGTGTAGTTAACACATGCCCTTTATTTCAGTTTTGCACATTTACCCAATGTGATGTTTAAGCATTACCTACGTTCTATTCATTTTTTCAACAATACCAGTTTGAATTGCAATATTTGATGGTTGTTAAGCCTGTTGTCCATCACATTGCCTTCCATTTTATATCTGCTTTAACAGCATGCTGGAACCAACACATTCAAGCTATCATTTGGAAATGATGTTGTTTACCTTTGCTATATTTGTTTGATGTTAAGGTTGCTATACTTATCATGCCTTTCCACTACTTATGCAGGACAACAACGGGAGTGGCCACCATTTTTCCGCCGAGGTTAGCTTCATCCCTTGGCTTGTACTCCCCCCGTCGTTCCATAATGTAGTGCATATAGATCCAGGCCTGGACACTACTTATTTTCTAATATTGACTTGTTGCTTGTAGGTACATATGCCTTTGTAAGGATCCATGCATTGACCCTTTTTGCGATGGGGCAATGAGATATTGATGAACAAGCATCAAGTGAGGAAACTGGTACGGATTATTAGCAAAAAGATACGAATGGTGGCGAGCAAATTATTTGTTCATGCTCTATCCAACACAACAGTGAGCTGTAGGATGGTAACTACAACCTCTGCAGCCTTCTCTTTTTACTGCCCATAATGAGTTGTTAGACAACAATGTCTGAATCTTTTTCGTTCCCAGTGGTTCCCGAAGCAGTTCACTCAAGATTACCTCGCAAAGTACATGATTGGTGGACACACAATGAAGGTTAAAGTATTTCATCCAGACTACAACGAGTATCGAGAAGTCCTAATGAAGACAGTGAAGGATGGACAGGAACCCATCACAAGGGGTTGTGTCGGTGGAAATGACACCTATGGGATCACGGGGAATCCCTTCTACGGTCGGCGGCCACGGGGCTGTGGAAAGAGCGGGTTTAGGAGATCAACACGGGAGATTTATCCAGGTTCGGGCCGCAAGTGATGCGTTATACCCTACTCCTGCTGGATGGTGTTCATCTGGTGTTCTTCGACTAGCTACAAAGCGTGCAGGGTCCAAAAGGTCCGAATCCTCTCACGGTACGCCGCGGGCCTCCTTTTATAGTCAAAGGGGCTGCCACAGTGGCACACATGAGGTGGAAAGTTGTATAGTGGTTGAGTTTATCGCCTGGCATCACAGGACAAAACGCATTAAATGTGCTACTTAGGTGTCCTCTTACTTTATCGGGGACGGCAATGAGGCCCGTCCCGTCCGTCGCCGCTTCGCCTTGCTTCGCCATGCATCCAGGCCAACGAGGCATGCAGCGCCATGTAGGCTGGCAGGCTGCTGAGCTGGTGTGGTGGCAGGGTCTTCACGAAGATCTGCATGCCACCATGTAGGGGCTTGACTAGTTGGCTTAGGAGCCATGTACTGCCCCGTGGGTCGGCCGCTGACTAGGGCGGCGACGGGGCGGCAAGGCCTTGCCGCTGTCTTGCTGATATTCCCGGCGAGGATCTTGCCGCGGCCTCGTGGGCGCCCTCGGCAAGAGTCTTGCCAGGGCCTCGTGGGTATCTTCAGCAGGAACCTTGCCGAGGCCTCGTGGGCATACTCGGAAAGGAGCCTTGCTGTCGTCTTGTCCTCTGGTTCCTACCTAGGCCTCGCAGGCCTTTTGTCTTCACAAAGATCTACATGCCACCATGGAGCAGTCTGTAGTAATCTGTATGAAACATATACTTCTGGAACTCCAAAAATTCTAAAATAAATTGGTGGGCCTGAGTAATTTGTCTAGTAATCATCTGAAAAAAGAATCAACTAAATAGCACTCTCCAGTAAAAAGTTTTACTAATCTCGTGAGCGCTAAAGTTTCTGTTTTTTACCGCATGATCATAAAGACCTCACCCAAGTCTTCCCAAAGGTTCCACTTGGCACAAACACTAATTAAAACATAAAACCACATCTAAACAGAAGCTAGATGGATTATTTATTCCTAAATAGAACCAAAAAGTAAGAAACTAAAATAAAATTGGGTTGCCTCCCAACAAGCGCTATCGTTTAAGGCCCCTAGCTCGGCATGATGATTTCAATGATGCTCACATAAAAGATAAGAATTGGAACATAAAGAGAGCATCATGAAGAATATGACTAGCACATTTAAGTCTAACCCACTTCCTATGCATAGGGATTTTGTGAGCAAACAACTTATGGGAACAAGAATCAACTTGCATAGGAAGGTAAAACAAGCATAACTTCAAGATTTTAAGCACATAGAGAGGAAACTTGATATTACTGCAATTCCTGCAAGCATATATTCCTCCCTCATAATAATTTTCAGTAGCATCATGAATGAATTCAACAATATAACCAGAACCTAAAGCATTCTTTTCATGATCTACTTGCATAGAAATTTTATTACTCTCCACATAAGCAAATCTATTCTCATCAATAGTAGTGGGAGCAAAATCAACAAAATAACTATCATGTGATTGAAAATTAAGATCAAGATGACAAGTTTCATGGTTATCATTATTCTTTATAGCATACGTGTCATCACAATAATCATCATAGATAGGAGGCATGCTTTCACCATAATAAATTCGCACATCAAAACTTGGGGGACGAAAAATATCATCTTCATCAAACATAGCATCCCCAAGCTTGTGGCTTTGCATATCATTAGCATCATGGATATTCAAGGAATTCATACTAACAACATTGCAATCATGCTCATCATTCAAAGATTTAGTGCCAAACATTTTAATGCATTCTTCTTCTAACACTTTGGCACAATTTTTCTTTCCATCATACTCACGAAAGATATTAAAAAGACGAAGCATATGAGACAAACTCAATTCCACTTTTTTGTAGTTTTATTTTATAAACTAGACTAGTGCTAAAACAAGAAACAAAAAGATTTGATTGCAAGATCTAAAGATATACCTTCAAGCACTCACCTCCACGGCAACGGCGCCAGAAACTGCTTGATGTCTACTACACAACCTTCTTCTTGTAGACGTTGTTGGGCCTCCAAGTGCGTAGTTTTGTAGGACAAGAGCAAATTTCCCTCAAGTGGATGACCTAAGGTTTATCAATCCGTGGGAGGCATAGGATGAAGATGGTCTCTCTCAAGCAACCCTGCAACCAAATAACAAAGAGTCTCTTGTGTCCTCCCGAGCCTTGGTTCCAATGTGGTTGATGGCGTCAAAACTCTTATACTCAAGGGTGGTAGGCTCGTTGGTGTTGGTTAAGTTGCCCCGGCAAGGTTCTTGCCGGGGCTGTGAAGGCCGCCCCGGCAAGGGCCTTGCCGGGGGAGTTTCACCTCACCCCTCTTCTCTTCATGCTTTTGTTCTTGAGCACAACTCTGGTGGTCTTGTGTCTTGGCTTCCTCTTCTGTCCCGCCAAGCGCGGCTGCGGGTGCGTGGCTGCGACTGCCCGCACACAAGTAAAGGGGTGCAAAAATGACCCCTACTTTTGTACACCGACAGGAGCCCCCTGGTCTGGGCCACATATAAGCGTGGGGCGTTATTGGGTCAGGCCCAGAACGATGCGTGGGCACGTGAGGCAGAGTTTTTACTGTAGTAACTCCCTTGCTCGTTGCGCTTCCCCATGACCCGCATTGAATGCGTGATGTGGGGGTCGTGCGTGAGGTGACCGTAGCATGCTTGCGTCATCCCGCGGTGAATAGTAAAGAGGCAGCTTGCATGTCCCTTTAAAAATGGAGGGCCGCTGCTCATTTACTCTCTCCGCCTTGGAACCGTCGTTCCATGTTTCCCACTACGCCTTCCCCTTGCGCCATGTACGCCGCGTGCACGGTGTGGGGTAGGTGACAGACGCACGGGATATGGGAAGGCGCGCGGTGGCCGATACCTATGCGCCTTTGATTGGGCGGGGAGGGCGGTCGATGAATTTGCTCTTTGCCACTTAATGAGCCGGTGGAGGCTGGAGGAGGTCGATGGTGGATGAACAGTAGACCGTGGAGGCTGGAGGGGGTCGACGGTGGAGATGAACAATATCCTGTGGAGTCCCGTTTTGTGGTACGCCACACCCCTCCCGATGAACAGGACACCCGTTTCGACCGTAGCGCTCCAACACAAGTCCGTTCCTCCTTTTTGCGGTACGCCACACCCCTCCCGATCAACAGGACCCCCGTTTCTTCCGGATAACCCATGCGTAAAATGGAGGCCTGGCAGATTCACAATTTGAATGGAGAACTCGTCAAGAGCACTCTGGTTGTGATCTTTTGGTTCAAGAGAACTTCTGCCATAAGCAGTTCATGGTATTTGGAAGAAGGATATACCACGGACCTCGAGGACTATCACAAAGTTACTAATATCCTAAAGGAACTAGCAAACACTATCAACATGAGGTAAGTAGTGTGAATGTCGGGTTCAGAAACCCAGGAGTAGAATGCCTACTAACTAATAACATCACTGGATGCTTTCCAGAATGATGGCCAGAATCATCACACCGGGAACACAAAACATGGCTAGATTACTAGGTGACTCCCTAAAACACCTAGGATCATAATATTAGTTCCAACATATAGGTCGAGGCAACAGAGTACCTCAACTTACCGGTTAGTGTGATTAATCTGGCCCAAGTGGACATCAGGAACGGAAGGAAAGGATATACAATTACGAAACCTGGGATGACTCGGACAACATAACAGCTGTAAATGATCAAAAAGATTTGAGACATCATGCAAAATGGTGGCATAACCACTAAACAACATCATATCAAGGTTTCGAGGCCAGCTATGAACATACGGAAGTAATAGAAACTGAACTGGGGCTTAAATCCAACAATCCTATAAGTCTATGGATTAGTAACACGTGATCCTGATAAAAAGATGAGAAGCCTAGTTCCTAATCCCCGTAGAAGAGAAGAGGTTGACTCAGATCAGAAGGGCATAAGGTAAAGGAGTAAAAAGAGCCTTATGTTCCCTTCCACAATCAATTCCCTTATATAACTAAAGAATTTCTAGACTCAACTTGACCGGTTTGGCTCGGTAATCCTACAGCGATCAAAGCTCGATACCAAAGCTGTCTCGACCTCGATTCCAAGTCACATCGATCTAGCCAAGAACACCTCATATCACTTTGCGGCCTCACGCACGGTATTCCACTGTGTCGCCTTACCATGGCCCGGGACCGTTTATGCCTTTTGGCTCACGTATATGATAGTGTCGCTAGCATCCATATATGACAGAGAACCGGGCTGACATGACTAGTCGTGGAACCCAAAGTGGCACTAACTTACGGGGACAGACATACATGAATCATCATCGAGCATGTCGATTGGCCAGTGCGAATCCGGGCTGTAACCGGGCTAACAGGACTCGGGAACCAGGGCAGCAGGCTAGGAAGGACTCGGATGTCACCGCGTGACATTTCCCGAAGGGACAGAACACAGAATGAAGTGAATCACATGCCGCGGTCAAGTGTTCCGGAGCAGTAGTGCTGGGCTAGCAGGACTCCGGTCAACCAGGCTGTAGTGGACTACTATGGCTCATGGAAGCACAAGACTACATTTCCCCATAAGAGAGGCTACCAAGTGTAAACAACTTGGTTGTCGGATCCCACACATACCAAGCATTTCAATCATACACACAATATGCTCGATATGTGTAAATACAACATGGCATCACAACATAACTCTACGACTCAAGTATTTATTCAATAGGCTCCGAGGAGCCAAGTATTACAATCATGGTCTCATGACCCAACATATAGAGCATACAAGCATCGAGCGGAAGCATAAACATGTCTGAGTATAGAAAACTACAAATGAAAAAGGCTGAGAAACCTGACTATCTACAAGACCCTCCCAAGGGTACAAGATCGTAGCTGAGGTAACAAGCTAAACGTTGAAGTCCACCTTGAGAACTACTAAGCGATCAAGTCTCTCTCCAAAAATATAAAATAGGCAAACGTGAGTACAAATGTACCCAGCAAGACTTACATCAGAACCAACTACATATGCATCATTATCAACAAAGGGGTGGTGGAGTTTGACTGCAGCAAGCCAGCTTTAACTCGGTGGCTATCCTGAACTACGACTGCAAGAAACTCTTTTGAGGTGGCGCACACGAGTCCACATATTCACCATATCAAAACACCACTATGGATCCGCTCCCGTCTCCCTACGAGAACGCCATCCATAGCACTCACGCTTATCTTGCGAATTTTAGAGGATCCACTTTCACTTGTCTATGAACTGCATGCATAACCCGAAGGCCTTTACCATGAGACACGGCTATTCGAATAGATGATGTTAACCCTGCAGGGGTTTACTTCTTCACACACGCTCTCGCCACTTACCACCATGTACATATTGTGTATCTCGGCAACCTTCAAGCAGAAGCCTGGCGAGGGAGTCAGCCACGACCTCACTAACCACACAAGTCTCTCGTCCAGGTTTATCGCCTATTCGGGTTCCATCTGCAAAGAGATCCGGCCGGGGTGTCACTCACGGCCCCAAACGATGTGAGCAGGGTTCCCAAGCCCACCATCCGGGTGCCACTTGGTACACCGTACATCAGTGCCTAGTCCTGTCTCAAGCCCACCTGTACCGGGTGCCACTTGGTAGACTACTAACACTACCTACAAACACCAGAAACTAGTTGCAACTCCTGGACAGAGATCAAGTTGATTAATAAGTCGAGAGAGCTTGGAGTGCCCGGAGCCCAATGTGTGGTAGTAACTGTTCATGGATCACAAACAGAGAACTCAGTTCACGAGGACGGCTGCAATGAGACAACCCACCATGTACTCCTACATGGCCTCTCACCGCTACCTTTACCAAACATGTTCACACACTTAGCTCTCAACAAGAGGGACATGTTCACACACCTCCGATTCATCCCCGATGAATCAGACCTGACTCAACTCTAAGCAGTAGCAGGCATGACAAACAAGCATAAATGAGTAGGCACATCAGGGCCCAAACAACTCCTACGCATGCTAGTGGGTTTCATCTATTTACTGTGGCAATGACATGTCATGCAGAGGAAAGGGTTCAGCTACCGCAGCAAGTAACAGATGAATCGTTGTTGTCCTAATGCAATAAAAGAGAGTAGGAGCGAGAGAGTGGGATTGTATCGGAATGAAGAAGGGGGTTTTGCTTGCCTGGCACTTCTGAAGATAATATAGTTCTTCATCGGTGTCATCGAACACGTCGTCGGAACATCGTCTACCGGGAGGGGACAAACACCGGGAAACAAGGAAGAACACAATCAATGCAATGCACAATATGATGCATGATCATGACATGGCAAAATGAGTGTGTTGGGCTAATGCATCTACAACCAGGGTGGTCTGAGCTCATTTGAGTCAAAGATTCAAATGCAACTCATTTTATGAAGTCATAAAGGGGCATTAACTTATTCCACTTAAACAGCAAGTTTAAATTGTTCTAACATGCATGAAACCAGTACAGATGGATAGATTGGATTTTTCTGATCATTTTTCATATATAATTTGTTTCATTTGGAGCTACGGTTGAATTCATATGAATTTTTGAAGCTTATACTATTTTCTGGAATTTCCTGAGCAAGAATAAATCCAGAAAAACCTATTACTGCGTCAGCATTGCATCATGCTGACCTCAGCAGGTCAACTGGCGCAGTCCAGGTCAAACCTGACCAGTGGGGACCATCGGTCGCTGACACAAAGGCTGCCTGTGGTCAATGATGTGGGTCCGGTCAACGACCACGTCAGCAAAGTCAACCTGACGTGTGGGCCCAGTGGATTAGTCTAATTACAAAATTAGTGGGCGCTGGGGCCCATCTGTCAGCGTCTGTGGGTGATCTAGCTGGCGGTGGTTAGTGCTAATGACGGGCCACGTCGGCTCTCGCCGGAGTTTCGCCGGCGGCGACCTAAACTGCGGCGGCAACTCGCCGGACTTGAGCTGCGGGCGACGGCTGGATGCGCGAAGACCACCAGGAGGTAGCGGCCGGCCGACCGCTTCAGCGTAGCGATCGGAAGGCCCCGAGTCGCCGGAGATGACGACGACGAGCACAGAGGCGGGCGGCCGGAGCTCAGCGAAGCTCGGGTCGAGAACCACAGCTGCCTTGGCGATGCGGGTTAACGCCACTGGCGTCACGCTGGTGAGGCGAGGACGTTGGGCGCATGCCCGGACCAAATGGTCACGGGCGTCATCGCCGCGAAGCTTTGGCGGCGGCGCTGTCGGGTGAGAGAGGCGCGGCGGCTACGGCATGCTAGAGAGAAAACTAAGAGGGGGAGGATGATCAGGAGCTCACGTGCAGTGCAGTGGTGGCCTCAGCGTGCTCGGGAAAGCTCGGACGGCAGCGAGTCGGCGATGGAGATCCGCGGCGGCCGACGATGAAGAAGTGGTCGGGAACGGCGCGTTGGAGCTCTTCCGGCCATGTGAGCTGACGGGGAGGACGAGGGTGGCACGGCGGAGCTCAGGGGCTGGTCCATGGGTCTAGTGCTGGCCGGTGGCCGCGGTGGTGACGAACGGCGGCGACTAACCCGTTCGGGTGAGTGAGAGAGAGATCCAGGGAGAGGTGAGAACGGGGAGAGTGAGAGGAGTGCGTGGCACTCGGGCTGGCCTCGAAGCGGCGGCAGGAGGTGGCTCGGGCGCTGCGGCGTGCGGTGGTTACACGCCTCGTGCCCACCGGCACGAGGTTGAGGATGATGGCGCATGGGCCTGTGGGCTGGCTTCTCTCTGGGCCAGGTAAATGTGTACTCCCTCCTTCTCTGTTTTCTATTTAGATTACTGTTTTCTATTTATTTCAATCTGTTTTGATTTAGTTCAAGCACTAAACCATTCTTGTTTCTTCCAATAATTTTTGCAGGGACTGAAAGGAATATTCCAGAGCCCCTCACAAAATATTAGAATTATTGAAGCATTAAAAATATATATATATATAACATATGTTTACTCCAACTCAAATACAATATGTGTTATTTCAAAAATCCAAAATGTCATGGGAAAATGTGCATCATCTCTGGTTACTGTTTCCAGCATTTTCCAAAAATGATGAACATTTTTGAAAGCCATTTTGGGTTCACTAAAAATATTTTAGTTGAACCTATTGAATTCCTCTTAGGTGCTAGGGTTTGAGTCAATCCCCATTTCAAATTCACATAACTTTAGACATGATGCATGGATGCAATGCCACTATCTGCAACCAAATTCTAGGGCTGTGACAACTCACCCCCACTAAACAAGAATCTCGTCCCGAGATTTAGGACGTGAGGTAAGAAGACAGAGGGGCACAAAACTATCACAATCTTCTTGATCCAATTACCCTTCTCGAAGATGTTGATTCATTCCATCATCTTGGTCTTGACATCTTTGCCTTCGAGATCTTCACTCGACACGACAACACAAAGAGAGGGAAACCCTACAGGATTTGATCTTCTTGAAGATCGAGCAACTCAAGATCAGTTCATGGAGTGAGACGTAAGAACATCTCTTGAGTTGATACACAAAATACACATTTGGAATGATGGAAAGGAAACGGATGATGAAGGTTCAAATTGGTAGGCAACCATTCCACGCTTAAGTAAAATGGTGCATGGTTTCAAAGTAGCAAGGAGATGATTGCCATGATTCCATAACGGGACACCTTAGGAAAGGTGACTCGTAGAGTTATTCCCTTAAGTGGCAACAAGAATTACTTTTGATACAAAGATCATCGAAACTCTCTATACCAGCCCAAGGCAATTCACAAGCGATCGTTTGAAGGAATTGGAAAGAATGGCATACTCAGTTTGGAAAGGAACTACGGTTATAGAACAACTCGGCGAATGGGAGGCACATCCCAATTGATACCAAGGATATAACCTAGTGACTGAGTGTGCTCTTAAGATCGTGAGCATTTCCGTACTCACCAAGGTCTTACCAACATCTGTGCCAAGGATCCTGGCAACACATCTTACTACCTTGACGAATAGTGATGGACAATGCAGATGCAAGGGAAGACAACACTTTCTCAGATTTCACCTTAGCGAGGCCAAGGAAACGAAATCTGGATGATTGACCAAGAGACATTTAGCACTCCGCTTCTAATGTTCTCCTTGATGTGCATAGCGTAACCCATTTATTGATATGGTTTGGTATCTAGAACATCAAGTAAAAGGTCAGACTTCGGGAGCACAAGAATCCATAAGGAACAATTACGGAAGCAAATCCTACGAAATCCTTATGGGGAGGTGGCCAACTTCCTCAATCAGGATACTACAATAATAGGTCTTCCGGCTAGGTGTGTTGGCCACGACATCCACGTTACCGGTTATAGAGAGACCAATATAATAGTTCTTGGGAATTGTTCCAACCATCATATCTGCATGAGATTTAGATCTGGTTGGGGTCAGGACATTTCAGATGGCATGTCTGTAAAGGAAAGGTTGCAACTCAAACCGACAAGATGACGTTGCGAGATTCTCGGGAAATGAACTACGATAGCAAGCCCCAAAACATGAGCTGGTTCTTCTACACACATGTGAACACGCTGTCCTAAACAAGCATGACCACATAGTAGTCTTACAATAAAACACTACCGAGTTCAGATGGGGAACCATCATTGGGGATATCGAAGTCCTTGTATAAGCCCGGGTCTTAAGAAGGAACTTCTTTTCCTTGAACAAATCAATCAGTGGCCTTGTGTGCTAGGGAACACATACGGATTGGAGGCGGCCAACCTATCAAATCATAGAGTACTTTGCACATAGGCATGACTAACTTGGGATGATTCCAGGGGAAACAAAACAAACCTTTCTCGAACTCACGGCGGCAACTTGCACCAAATGCATGTGAATCAGAGAAAGTCACTTCTTACATCCAACATATGCTTCATGAGCGGGACATGAAGATAATGCTTTTTAGAAGTTTCCAACACTAGCTGGATGTTCAACATGAATCATGGAGATGATGAAAATGTTTTCAATGGGCTCAACAACAATTTATCAAGATTTCCATATAGATGGAATTCCATAACTATGTGAACAAGGTAATAGCATTGGTCAGACCCAAAAGATATAATGGTGTATGCTCGACAACCGCGAGTAAGACAACATTACGAACATCGTTGGTTCTGATTTGATTTGACGATAGCCCACACTCAAATCAAGTTTTGACAACGCAATAAATCCAACAACTGATCACGAGGATCAGTCGATGATGATATCATCTTTCTTCAACAAACACACGAACACAAGGATATCCCTTCAAAATGAACTAAGTGGGGCAAGCTTTCATCTTCCAACTCTCCAAGTTGTTGTTTAGCTCAACCAACTAGCCTAGGGGTATCCAACACAGATTCTTGGAGAAAGGTTGGTTTGCAAACAACCATCTTGATCACGAGCTCACATAACAGTCAGGGGACAACCTGGTAATACTTCCGAGAAGATATTCGGAAAATCATGAACCACCGATATGTTATTAAGCTCAGGAGCAATCTTGCTTTTCAGGGCAAGACGATGTGATCAAGAGAGTGATGGATTGACACACTCTTATCTCAATGATCGAAGAGTGCACCAGAAACAAGGATTAGGTAGCACAATCTACCTTAGAACGATGATTCAATAACCAACATGCTAAGAATGAAGTTATTGTCCTTTAACTACCAAGCTACGGGGTTGCTAGGAGTATTGATTTCACACATCACTATTCACTTGTCGACATTCCGGTTGCAACAACACAGAAACCGAGAAATGAATAATGATGGAGAGAGTATCACTACGTCAAGAATTCATGAGAGATGCTGCAATTCCTATGACAATCCTGACATAAAGGGGGTAATACTCTGAGGTAGAACAGAACAAAAGCTAGATTGGCATTTTGATCTGCGATATACAACTACTTTGACCAGTCCAAGAAATGGATGAGGTGCTGGAGTTTGTTTCTCCTAGTCATTCCGGAATAGAATGGCTTGACGGAGCACAAGAATAATAGGCATCGATAACATGAATGCACAACTACTCCTGACTACCAACTGATAGACGGGGATCGGAATACAGCTACAGTGGGAACAACTCAAAGGAACATATATCTTTCTGAGTTGTGGATGCATAGGTTAGTATGTCGAACAAGTCCAACATATTTCTTCCGGATAACCCATGCGTAAAAGGAAGCACTGGCAGATTCACAATTTGAATGGAGAACTCGTCAAGAGCACTCTGGTTGTGATATTTTGGTTCAAGAGAACTTCTGCCATAAGTAGTTCATGGTATTTGGAAGAAGGATATACCACGGACCTCGAGGACTATCGCAAAGTTACTAATATCCTAAAGGAACTAGCAAACACTATCAACATGAGGTAAGTAGTGTGAATGTCGGGTTCAGAAACCCAGGAGTAGAATGCCTACTAACTAATAACATCATCGATGCTTCCAGAATGATGGCCAGAATCATCACACCGGGAACACAAAACATGGCTAGATTACTAGGTGACTCCCTAAAACACCTAGGATCATAATATTAGTTCCAACATATAGGTCGAGGCAACAGAGTACCTTAACTTACCGGTTAGTGTGATTAATCTGGCCCAAGTGGACATCAGGAACGGAAGGAAAGGATTTAAAATTACGAAACCTGGGATGACTCGGACAGCATAACAGCTGTAAATGCTCAAAAAGATTTGAGACATCATGAAAAATGGTGGCATAACCACTAAACAACATCATATCAAGGTTTCGAGGCCAGCTATGAACGTACGGAAGTAATAGAAACTAAACTGGGGCTTAAATCCAACAATCCTATAAGTCTACGGATTAGTAACACGTGATCCTGATAGAAAGATGAGAAGCCTAGTTCCTAATCCCCGTAGAAGAGAAGAGGTTGACTCAGATCAGAAGGGCATAAGGTAAAGGAGTAAAAAGAGCCTTACATTCCCTTCCACAATCAATTCCCTTATATAACTAAAGAATTTCTAGACTCAACTTCACCGGTTTGGCTTGGTAATCCTACAGCAACAAAGCTCGATACCAAAGCTGTCGGGACCCCGATTCCAAGTCACATCGATCTAGCGGTAACACCTCATATCACTTTGCGGCCTCACGCACGGTATTCCCACGGGAGTCACCTTACCATGGCTTGGGACCGTTTGCGCCTTTTGGCTCACGTATATGATAGTGTCGCTAGCATCCATATGACAGAGAACCGGGGCCGACATGACTAGTCGTGAACCCAAAGTGGCACTAACTTACGGGGACAGGCATACATTAATCATCATCGAGCATGTCGGTCAGGCGTGCGAATCCGGCTATAGCACTGGCTAACAGGACTCGGGAACCCGGGCTGTAGCAGGCTAGCCAGACTCGATGTCACCGCGTGACATTTCCTGAAGGGACGAACCAGGAACGAAGTGAATCACATGCCGGTCAGTCAAGTGTTCGGAGCAGTAGTGCTGGGCTAGCAGGACTCCGGTGAACCGGCCTATAGCGGACTACTATGGCTCATGGAAGCACAACTCTACATTTCCCCATAAGAGAGGCTACCAAGGGTAAACAACTAGGTTGTCGGATCCCACACATACCAAGCATTTCAATCATACACACAATATGCTCGATATGTGTAAATACAACATGGCATCACAACATAACTCTACGACTCAATTATTTATTCAATAGGCTCTGAGGAGCCAAGTATTACAATCATGGTCTCATGACCCAACATAAAGAGCATACAAGCATCGAGCGGAAGCATAAACATGTCTGAGTACAGACAACTACAAATGAAAAAGGCTGAGAAACCTGACTATCTACAAGACCCTCCCAAGGGTACAAGATCGTAGCTGAGGTAACAAGCTAAACGTTGAAGTCCACGCAGAACTACTAGCGAGACTAAGTCTCTCTGCAAAAACATAAAATAGGCAAACGTGAGTACAAATGTACCCAGCAAGACTTACATCAGAACTAACTACATATGCATCATTATCAACAAAGGGGTGGTGGAGTTTGACTGCAGCAAGCCAGCTTTGACTTGGTGGCTATCCTGAACTACGACTGCAAGAAACTCTTTTGAGGTGGCGCACACGAGTCCACATATTCACCATATCAATACACCACTATGGATCCGCTCCCGTCTCCCTACGAGAACGCCATCCATAGCACTCACGTTTATCTTGCGCATTTTAGAGTATCCACTTTCACTTGTCTATGAACTGCATGCATAACCCAGAAGGCCTTTACCGCGGACACGGCTATTCGAATAGATGATGTTAACCCTGCAGGGGTGTACTTCTTCACACACGCTCTCGCCACTTACCACCATGTACACATTGTGTATCTCGACAACCTTCAAGCGGAAGCCTGGTGAGGAGTCGGCCACGACCTGACTAACCACACAAGTCTGTCGTCCAGGTTTATCGCCTATTCGGGTTCCATCCGCAAGGAGATCCGGCTGGGGTGTCGCTCACGGCCCCAAACGATGTGAGCAGGGTTCCCAAGCACACCATCCGTGTGCCACTTGGTACACCGTGCCACTATGCCTAGTCTGTCCCAAGCCCACCTATACAAGGTGCCACTTGGTAGACTACTAACACTACCTACAAACACCAGAAACTAGTTGCAACTCATGGACAGAGATCAAGTTGATTAATAAGTCGAGAGAACTTGGAGCGCCCGGAACCCAATGTGTGGCAAAGAATCGCTCATGGATCACAAACACGTAACTGGGCTTCGAGGACGGCTGCAATGAGACAACCCACCATGTACTCCTACATGGCCTCTCACCGCTACCTTTACCAAATCGTGTTCACACACTTAGCTCTCAACAAGAGGGACATGTTCACACACCCCCGATTCATCACCGATGAATCAGACCTGACTCAACTCTAAGCAGTAGCAGGCATGACAAACAAGCATAAATGAGTAGGCACATCAGGGCTCAAATAACTCCTACTCATGCTAGTGGGTTTCATCTATTTACTGTGGCAATGACAGGTCATGCAGAGGAAAGGGTTCAGCTACCGCAGCAAGTAACAGATGAATCGTTGTTGTCCTAATGCAATAAAAGAGAGCAGGAGCGAGAGAGTGGGATTGTATCGGAATGAACAAGGGGTTTTGCTTGCCTCGGCACTTCGAAGATAATATAGTTCTTCATCGGTGTCATCGAACACGCCGTCGGAACGCCGTCTCACCGGAGGGGACAAACACCGAAACAAGGAAGAACACAATCAATGCAATGCACAATATGATGCATGATCATGACATGGCAAAATGAGTGTGTTGGGCTAATGCATCTACAACCAGGGTGGTTTGAGCTCATTTGAGTCAAAGATTCAAATGCAACTCATTTTATGAAGTCATAAAGGTGCATTAACTTATTCCACTTAAACAGAAATTTTAAATTGTTCTAACATGCATGAAACAAGTACAGATGGATAGATTGGATTTTCTGATCATTTTTCATATATAATTTGTTTCATTTGGAGCTACGGTTGAATTCATATGAATTTTTGAAGTTTATACTATTTTCTGGAATTTCCTGAGTAAGAATAAATCCAGAAAAACCTATTACTGCGTCAGCATTGCATCATGTTGACCTCAACAGGTCAACAGGCGCCGTCCGTGTCAAACTCGACAAGTGGGGACCACTGGTCGGTGACACAAAGGCTGCCGTGGTCAATGACAGGTGGGTCCGGTCAACGACCACGTCAGCAAAGTCAACCTGACGTGTCGGCCCAGTGGATTAGTCTAATTTCAAAATTAGTGGGTGCTGGGGCCCATCTACCAGCGTCTGTGGGTGATCTAGCTGGCGGTGGTTAGTGCTAATGACGGGGCCACATTGGCTCTCGCTGGAGTTTCGCCGGCGGCGACCTAAACTGCGGCGGCAACTCCCCGGACTTGAGCTGCGGGCGACGACTGGATGCGCGAAGGCCACCAGAGGTAGCGGCCTTCGACCGCTTCTAGCGTAGCGATCGGAAGGCCCCGAGTCGCCGGAGATGATGACGGCGAGCACAGAGGCGGCGGCCGAGTTTCGGGCGAAGCTCGGGTCGGGGCCACAGCCGCCTTGGCGATGCGGGTTAACGCCACGGCGTCACGTGGTCTTGGCGAGGACGTTGGACGCATGCCCGGGACCAAATGGTCACCGGAGCGTCATCGCCGGCGAGCTTTGGCGGCGGCGCTGTCGGGTGAGAGAGGCGCGGCGGCTATGGCATGCTAGAGAGAGAACGGAGAGGGGGAGGATGATGAGGAGCTTACGTGGAGTGTAGTGGTGGCCTCAGCGTGCTCAGGGAAGCTCGGACGACAGCGAGTCGGCGATGGAGATCCGCGGCGGCCGACGATGAAGAAGTGGTCGGGAACGGCGCGTTGGAGCTCTTCCGGCCATGCAAGCTGACGGGGAGGACGAGGGTGGCACGGCGGAGCTCGGGGGATGGTCCATGGGTCTAGTGCTGGCCGGTGGCCGCGGTGGTGACGAACGGCGGCGACGAACCCGTTCGGGTGAGTGAGAGAGAGAGATCCAGGGGAGAGGGTGAGAACGGGGGAGAGTGAGAGGAGTGCGTGGCACTCGGGGCTGGCTCCAGAAGCGGCGGAAGCAGGAGGTGGCTCGGGCGCGTGCCGGCGTGCGGTGGCCACACGCCCTCGTGCCCACTGGCACGAGGTTGAGGATGACTGGCGCATGGGCCTGGTGGGCTGGCTTCTCTCTGGCCGTAAGTAACAGTACTCCCTCCTTCTCTCTGTTTTCTATTTAAATTACTGTTTTCTATTTATTTCAGTCTGTTTTGATTTCGTTCAAGCACTAAACCATTCTTGTTTCTTCCAATAATTTTTGCAGGGACTGAAAGGAATATTCCAGAGCCCCTCACAAAATATCAGAATTATTGAAGCATTAAAAATATATATATAACATATGTTTGCTCCAACTCAAATACAATATGTGTTATTTCGAAAATCCAAAATTTCATGGGAAAATGTGCATCATCTCTGGTTACTGTTTCCAGCATTTTCCTAAAATGACGAACATTTTTTAAAGCCATTTTGGGTTCACTAAAAATATTTTAGTTGAACCTATTGAATTCCTCTTAGGTGCTAGGGTTTGAGTCAATCCCCATTTCAAATTCACATAACTTTAGACATGATGCATGGATGCAATGCCACTATCTGCAACCAAATTCTAGGATTGTGACAACATGGTCGTATTTACTTTCGTGCACCCTGGCCGTTGTACGTACGTGTACATGCTATGTGCGCGCTTCTGCAACGACACGTGCGCGCCTCTACATCAACCAGTATGTACGTACATGTTCGCGACCAGAATGACAATGCTACATACGCTTCGACCAGGTGGGTCCCGACTGTCACACACTTCCTTGCGTGCAAAGATGTAGCTGGTGGGTCCGAGCAGTCAGGGGGCGAATCATTTTTTGTTATTTTGCCCGGATGCACTTCCTTGCGTGCGAAGATATAGCTGGTGGGTCCCAGCAGTCAAGGGGAAATGTTTTTTTCGTGAAATACGGTGGCCCGTCTGGTGGGACCCCGCTGTCAGGTGGAGGAATAATTATTTTGCGCGTAATAAGGAGGCACTTGCTGCGGCCGTGGACCCAGCTGTCAGCCTCTCCACGTACAGTCCACGTCCGATGGAAGCCGTTCCTTGACCACATTGACCATGCCGCCCCGAGAGCCCCAGGGCGATGGACGATGGCGAGGCATAGGAAGGGGACGACGCGGAGCCGGGAAAGACGCGACAGTGGAGGCCCACGCGTAGAGGAGTATGAGGGTTCACTAGTTCACTGCGGTGTGAGGCTGCCGTCGCCGCAGAATAACAGGGGGTGTGGGTGAGTAGAGGGATGGCCTGGCCAGCGGTGGGAATAGTAGGGGGCGGTGAGGCCTTCGTGGCAGCATAGCCGGCCACGGGAGGCAGGAGCATGCAGCACGACCGGCACTGCTTTGGGTGGCTGGAGCAACAAGACCAGAGGTTGAAGAAGCACTACGGCCGTTGGATGGACATCGACGGTCACTGAGCTAGAATCGTTCATATTGACTAAGTTGACAAAGCACTCCGTCCCCGTTAACTTAGTAGGCCCACAAGTCAGCCTCCCACCAAGGTGGGTCCCAACCAGCAGGGGGAGTATTCATTTTTTTGTGCGTAATAAGGAGGCACTTCTGGTGGGTCCAAGCTGACAGCGGGGGGAACGTTTTTTTCATGCAATACGGTGGCCCGTCCGGTGGGTCCCAGCAGTCAAGAGGGAAACGTTTTTTTCGTGAAATATGGTGGCCCGTCCGGTGGGTCCCTACTGTCAGGTGGAGGAATCATTATTTTCCGCGAAATAAGGAGGCACTTCCTTGCTGCCGTCGTGGACCTAGCTGTCAGCCTCTCCACGTACAGTCCACGTCCGATGGAAGCCGTTCCTTGACCATGTTGACCACGCCGTGCCGAGAGCACCAGGGCGGTGGACGACAGCGAGGCCTAGGAAGGGGATGACGCGGAGCCGGGGAAGATGCGACAGTGGAAGCCCGCGCGGAGAGGAGTACGAGGGTTCACTAGTTCGGCTGCGGTGTGAGGCTGCCGTCGCCGTAGAATAACAGGGGGTGTGGGTGAGTAGAGGGATGGCCTGGCCAGCCCTGGGAGAGTAGGGGGCGGTGAGGCCTCCGCGGCATCAAAGCCGGCCACGGGAGGCAGGAGCATGCGGCACGACCGGTGCTGCTTTGGGCGGCTGGGGCAAGAAGACCAGAGGTTGAAGAAGCACTACGGCCGTTGGATGGACATCGTACGGTCACTTCAGCTGGAATCGTTTATATTGACTAAGTTGACAAAGCCCTTGGTACGCGTCAACTTTGTAGGCCTACATGTCAGTCTCCGAAACGGTGCACCCTGGATGTCAGGGGGCGGAATCATTTTTTTGGCGGCTGAAGCAAGAATATCTGAGCTTGAAGAAGAAGCACGACATCCGTTGGATGGACATCCGACGGCCACAACTGCCAGAACCGTGTGTTGTTGACAAAGCCTTGCATATGCGTCAACTTAGTTTTTTTAGGGGACGCGTCAGCTTAGAAGGCCCACAAGTGTATGGCAGAGAACATATAGCCCATTTGCGATATGTAAGAATGTACAACCCATTTTTTAATTCTAATGGAATTTACTACAGCCCATTTACAGTTTGTTAAAAGTACATCCCATTTTCTAGCTAGGACAACGATTAATAATTTCAACCAACCGCTCAAAACAGAATTAAAAAAAAATCAGACATTTTTATGGGATCCGAAATATTTTTATCCGAAATTTCTAGTCAGAGTAAATATAATTTCAAAATAAAGTTGTATTATGTTAAATTCCAATGAAATATTGCACGCGCAACAAGTAATGAAATTAAAATTTTCAAATTCCGAAAATAATATATTTTTTAAACTAATTACGCGTTTGGTGCATTTTTTATAGTTACTGCCCATTTATTATAATTACATCACATTTATTATTTTTTAAAGTCCATTTTCTTATTAAACCTAATGCATACCTCCTAGGAAAGTTTGCAGCCCAGCAGGGCGGAGAATAACAAGTTGACCCGGATATTGTGTACAACTGTCGGCCCAGTTGCATTGCTGATGTTGAAAAAAAGGACTGTGTAGTACAGTACAACCTAACATGGCTACTCAGCCCACATTCAGCGACACCGTAAAGGCCCAAACAAGGCTTCTGTACAACTTTTTGAAGTCACTGAGCTCAATTAATAACTTAAGAAAAAAGTTAGATTACAGTGGAACCTAATTAAAAGCTGTCACGAGCAAAGAAATAATTCAACGGGTCCCACTTGTGCGTGTATGCTTGTGTGAGAGAGAGAGAGAGACCCATCGGTCGATGCTCGTAAATACATCTTTCAGCCATATGCATTGTTGATGCTTAGTAAAAACTTATATAATTGACACAATCATATAGAACATCATAGCACACTGAACATGCATACAAAAATTTCATGCAGGCGGCACAATCAGGATGGAAGCAGTGGATCGTTACGGGTAGGGCTATGTTGAAATCAACGAACTCGTACATAACGGTTCATCGTCTTTATCAATGACAGGGAAATATCTTGAATGTTGTCCAAAGAAAACAGACAGATAACACAATAAGTTCTGTTAGCACATTAAGTTGACATACAGCCCTTTCTAAAAGAAGTTCAGGTACAAAATTAGAACAGGTCACAATCAAATGTACTGGCACATTAGTGCTTCACACCCATAGCTCGGATTTAACTAGTATCTGACAAGATTCAGTTGTTACCTCAAATTAGAGCACATCCAGGCAGCCAGCCCTGCCTCTTCTACCAAAGAAGCAGTGGCCTCCACCGCGCGATGGAGTAGGCCCTGTGCCATCCATCGTTCCGAGCAACACGGGGAAAGTCTGACGTTGACTCCTGTAGTGGACGTCGTCGATGGACCCTGGCACCAGCGGCGGCGGCAGGACTTCGATTGATGGATTGACCACTTCTTCAACATGCACGGACACTCGATACAGGTACATCCCTAACATGGTCCGCGGCGGCCTTCGTGGTGACGAATAGTACAACCCCGGTTCCTGCACCGGTATCTCAACACCAATCACCTTCGGTATGGTGCACGCCTTCTTCATCCATGCCATAACCGTCAGAGCCCAGCTGTCTAGAGGAACAAACATACTTACGAGCTCACCTCCAAGGTCGTTGATAAGCTCATTCATGGACTTGTTGTTCCAAGCACGTCGAGGCATGCCGTGGAAGGTAAGATTTGTTAAAAACTCAAGCTCAGAGGGCACCAAGCCCCATCCTGGGTGCCACCGATCAAAGCTCACTAGCGCGCCATCGCAGAACAAACGCCGGGAAGATTCGAACACACGATCGCAAATGAAAGTTGTCCGAACTCGACGAAGAAATTAGCCGGTGGCGGACAGACTTCGACAAGCAAGTCACTTATTTGGATGTTGTGTGCAATGCAAAGAGCTTTGACAAGGTTGTCCGGCGAGACGGGAGGCCGGTCGCCGTTGATGGTTACCATCAGCACTTTGCCGGCAAACTGGTCGTCAAGCGCCAGCATGCCACTGTTGAGCAACAACACGTAGCGACCGAAGGCAAGACGGACCTCAGGATCTCCGGCTCGGAGATCCGTGTTGACTGGCGACATGATAGTGAGCTTGTGTACATGGAGTACAGGAGGGGGATTTGGGGGAACTGGAGTAGGAATCGAGATTCCAGAGGTGGGGGAGGTGCAGGAGATTGGGGATGAAAAGGTAGCTTGAATTTGTAACACGCGCCAATATGCTCTCGGCACGCAAGCGCACGAAAACACCGGTGGCACCCACATGTCGGCCTAAGAGTCCTTATTCTTTCTTTTTTGGAGAGCCTGGCCTTTTTTTAGGAACCTTTGAGAGCCCGACCAAAGAGTCATAATTGACCTGTTTGGCATTGTGTTACTACTCGGCCCATATTCATCGACACCTCACTGGCCCAAACAAATGTGCATCATCGAAAAGACACTGAGCTCAAATAATATAACTTGAAAAAAGGAGATACACTCTGAACACTGGAGAATGGTGATGCCCTCATTTAGCCCACCAGTAGTTCGAGACAATAAGCAGTTCGAAACAACGATATATACAACATTCTAACACTGACTAGTGACTACTACTGACATAAACAGCAAGACATGATAGTTCATAAGAAGTCTTGCTACACCACCAAAACGCACCCATCTGCAGCGCTCAGACTCTCGTGATCCAGACGAGAATGACATTCTAAGAAGAGCCAACAATTACATAGTAAGAGTGACATAGACGGGGATGACCAAATAACAAGGCATATGCATAACAAAAGAAAGAACTACCCATCCAGAACAAGCAGCAAAGACAATAAAGTCATTCGAAGAGATGATCCAACACCATCATAATTTGCAGCCCCACTTCAGTGACCAATGATCCGGAGACACCATTACTCCACCCTTTTGATGCAATAGCCCAATTACCTATCAACCTGAAGGCCTTGAACCACATCACTGCCTGTCATAATTGAGACATCCAAGGATCAAAGTTCTTTTGGCTGTAGGCTGTATCGTTGACAAACAAGGGAGTTTCTCCCGAACTCCTAGGGCTTGCCGTGTAGACACGGTTTTCCATAGCAAACATAGCCTCTCAGCCATCAAGGTCCTTGCCAACGGTGATCTCCTGGTTAATCGGATAATTGAGTCCAAGAAACAGAGAGTGTGAACCAAGGCTGTTTACCCGCCTCCAACTAAAAAATCCTGAAGGCCCCAACAAGCTGGTATCCTGCTCATAGACGTAATAGCCACTGTCCGGATACTCACGTATTTCACGGTGCTTGTATACAGTGGGGTTTTTGCAATATAACTTTTCCAGCTCATGTGTCCGAATGATCATCAGTCTTTTGCCGTCGTCTGATCGAGCGAGGAACCAGTTGTGCTTCCTTGTTTTGGGCAAAGGTGGTGTAATTACAAAGGGCAGTAACTATAGGGACACTGCGTCATATCAAAAAGGACAAGCATTGTTAATGTAAGATCAGCATTCTTCAGAATATGAGTAGGATAATGCAAGAAACGGCATTGTTAATGTAAGATCAGCATTGTTAATGTAAGATCAGCATTGATATGTCCCTGTTGGAACTGGGAGGAAAATATGGCGAAATGTATACTGGGTTCGAAAATAGAAGTGCCATGCATGGTTATACTCATGTTATCTCGCAATCGATTCTTCATAGGAAACTACCATGTCATGCATGTTATGGAATCATGTTCTGTCCTCACAAACAAATTCTTCAAGGTAACTAACAGACCATGCATTGTTATATACTCGTGTTATGTGGGAAAATTTTTTGTGAGGATATTATTATAGCCATTGATTGCGGAAGGGCGAATATAGGTATGTACACATGGTAAGCATTACAGGATTTCACTACTTCCAAATATAGAGTTCTCCATATGCACATTTACTTCCCTAATGTATGGTTAGATGAAACCAACAGTGTGGTGCATGTTTCTACATCATTAAAATGAGGAAACTAACATGGCCATTAATACACACTCATATTTAGTAGTAGTATCACTACTGGAATCAGCTACTTTGCCATCTGCCAGCTCTTTGCCGTCTGCTAGCGGACGGCAAATAAGCTCTTTGCCATCAGCTATATATATAGATTACTGTAAAATAAGGAGAATATCCATATATTCCTAACCGTTTGATTATTCAGGGGTACAAATTGGCTGTAATGACATGATCACAATTGCATGAATTAACTCATTCCAAATATAGCTGATTTATGACGTCTCTAATACATTGCCATAGCTCTACTCAAATTCTGCTCAAACAGGGATACGCCAATCATCACAAAAAGTTCAAACAGTGTCATGGTGTCATCATTAACATGAGACAGAAACAACTTACACAGTTCAAAAAGTTCAAACAAGCATTAAGCATAGCAAAGTCATAGCAACATCAATCTCAGAACATAGTGGATACTAGGGATCAAACCCTAACAAAACTAACTTGATTACATGGTAAATCTCATCCAACCCATCACCGTCCAAAGATGCTACAATGGAATTACTCACGCTTGGCGGTGAGCATCATGAAATTGGTGATGGAGGATGGTTGATGATGACGATGGCGACGAATCCCCTCTCCGAGCCCCGAACGGACTCGAGATCAGCCTCCCGATAGAGATTAGGGCTTGGCGGCGGCTCCGTCGTGAAAACGCGATGAAACTTTCTCTGATTTTTCCTCCCCGAGACGGAATATATGGAGTTGGAGTTGAGGTCGGAGGAGGTCCAGGGGGCCACGAGATAGGAGGTCACGCCCTTAGGGGGCCCGCCTCGTGGGACAGCTGTCAGGCCCGGGCATTAATTCTTTCGCCAAAAATTCTTATAAATTCCAAAAAGTGCCTCCGTGGATTTCCAGGACATTTCGAGAACTTTTCTTTTCTACACATAAAACAACATCATGGCAGTTCTGCTGAAAACAGCGTCAGTCCGGGTTAGTTTCATTCAAATCATGCAAGTTAGAGTCCAAAACAAGGGTAAAAGTGTTTGGAAAAGTACATACGTTGGAGACGTATCACCCGTCCTCTCTCTCTTCTCTCTTTGTACCTGACACCCTCGAACCACACCCGCGTCCCGCCCACGACCCTTGCCGTAGCAGGCTGCCACCGCGCCTGCACCTCCTCCCGCCCCTTCCACGTCGCCCACTCCCCCGCCCCTCCCATGCGGGCGCTATCCCGATCCGCGCCGCCCACGACACCGTCGCCGTTGCAGCCGACCGCCGCCCACACCCCTCCCAGGCGCCCGAACTCCACTGCCCCGCCGCCTTCCATGTCGGCCAGCCACGCCGAGGCAGCCCACCGCCCGCCTCCTCCCTCATGCCGTCCCTCAAGACGTCCCGCCACGGCCATCCGGCCTCCCCCTCCACCAGGCCGCCACCTCCTCCAGCGGCCGCCCTCCCATCCACCAGCCGCCCCGCGCCTGTTCCGGCGATCCCTGCAGGTGAGTTCTCCCCCCTTTTTTAGTTTAGTTTTTTTAGTTTCTTTTAGTTTAGTTTCTGTTTTAGTTATAGTTTTAGTTTGAGTTTAGTTTTAGTTTTAGTTTATTTTAGTTTAATTTATTTTAGATTAGTTTTAGTTTTAGTTTAGAAGAAGAAGAAGAGTATTTTAGTTTAGAAGAAGAAGATTAGTTTTAGTTTAGAAGAAGAAGAATAGTATTTTAGTTTTAGTTTATTTTAGATTAGTTTTAGTTTAGTTTCTGTTTTAGTTTTAGTTTTAGATTTATTTTAGAATAAGGAGGAGGAGGAAAGGAAGAGGAGGAGGGAGAAGAAGAAGAAGAAGAAGAAGAAGAAGAAGAAGAAGAAGAAGAAGAAGAAGAAGAAGAAGAAGAAGAAGAAGAAGAAGAAGAAGAAGAAGAAGAAGAAGAAGAAGAAGAAGAAGCAGAAGCAGAAGAAGAAGAAGAAGAAGAAGAAGAAGAAGAAGAAGAAGAAGAAGAAGAAGAAGAAGAAGAAGAAGAAGAAGAAGAAGAAGAAGAAGAAGAAGAAGAAGAAGAAGAAGAAGAAGAAGAAGAAGAAGAAGAAGAAGAAGAAGAAGAAGAAGAAGAAGAAGAAGAAGAAGAAGAAGAAGAAGAAGAAGAAGAAGAAGAAGAAGAAGAAGAAGAAGAAGAAGAAGAAGAAGAAGAAGAAGAAGAAGAAGAAGAAGAAGAAGAAGAAGAAGAAGAAGAAGAAGAAGAAGAAGAAGAAGAAGAAGAAGAAGAAGAAGAAGAAGAAGAAGAAGAAGAAGAAGAAGAAGAAGAAGAAGAAGAAGAAGAAGAAGAAGAAGAAGAAGAAGAAGAAGAAGAAGAAGAAGAAGAAGAAGAAGAAGAAGAAGAAGAAGAAGAAGAAGAAGAAGAAGAAGAAGAAGAAGAAGAAGAAGAAGAAGAAGAAGAAGAAGAAGAAGAAGAAGAAGAAGAAGAAGAAGAAGAAGAAGAAGAAGAAGAAGAAGAAGAAGAAGAAGAAGAAGAAGAAGAAGAAGAAGAAGAAGAAGAAGAAGAAGAAGAAGAAGAAGAAGAAGAAGAAGAAGAAGAAGAAGAAGAAGAAGAAGAAGAAGAAGAAGAAGAAGAAGAAGAAGAAGAAGAAGAAGCAGAAGAAGAAGAAGAAGAAGAAGAAGAAGAAGAAGAAGAAGAAGAAGAAGAAGAAGAAGAAGAAGAAGAAGAAGAAGAAGAAGAAGAAGAAGAAGAAGAAGAAGAACTATTTCCTCTCTTGTAAAAAAATATTCCCTCTCTATGTATATTGATATAGATGGACTATTTCAATGGTGTGCATGTCTTTGGAACAAGTAGTAGCGTAGGTCCGCTTGACTATAAGGAACTATTTATCCGCCTAGCTTTCTCTACTACTCCTTCCAATGATCGGTATGCAATGCATGTGTCCGTAGACATGACAGCTTGTCCATGGAAGTTCAACTACGGCGACCATCACGTTTCATCCACTGCCACTCGTGATTCCCACGATGCCGCTTCAACCCACGGCACCACGTCCCCCGACGTGCGCCTCACCCCTCTCGGCCGCACCGCCCCTCTACCTTTGTGTGCATGACATGTGGGCCACCTTAAATGCGGCGAGCATCAAGTTTTTACCACAGCCACATGCGATTCCCACGACGACGCGTGAACCCATGACACCACACGTCCCGCACCATCGAATTTTCATCCAGTGACTATGACACATTTCATCCCGGGCATCAATCCTCAACTGGAGTACTTCTGTACTACAGGTAGTACCCGCCGGTGTGGCCATCTATGCCTCGTAACGCCCCGACGCCCAGCTGTGGCACCCTCGCCACGCCCACGCCACCACCGGCCGGTTCATCTCAAACGAGTGAGTCATGAACCACACCACCACCATGAGAATGACATGTGGGCCAGCCGCATTTAAGGTCCGCATGTCATTGACTCATAGGCCGGGCACTAAGCCACTGAAGTTCGGTCCCGTGGGCCCCGAGAGGGAAATGCAACTCCTGCGGCAGGCCTTGTGGTGCTCCCGCAGTACGAGCTCGTGCCAAACCTGGAATTTGTTTCTTACTACTACTAGTAAGGTACACGTGCATTGCACGCATGAGATTCTGGTGGTTTGTGCATTATGCTTCTACATGTGGAGTCTTCTAGATTCTACATGTGGCAAAATCTGGTGGAATGTAGATGATATCCAACGGCCAGTAGTGCTCGGATTTGCCATCTTTGTACCGTCGGATTGGTTTCATCCAACGACCAACTTTCAAAGTTATGGTTTGGTTTGCTAAGGTTGCCACGCCTAAGCTTAGGTGTGCCGTCATGTGTTTGGTTCATTGCTACACCTGTGGCTTGCCACACTTTTCTAGCTACATGGTCCACATGTCATAGACTCAACTTCTTGCCAAATCTTGCCACACTTGTGGTGGCCATTTTGTTAGCCACATTTTTTGTGGTAGACACACTTTGCCTAAGCTTAGTTGTGGCAAAGTTAGTCATGAATGAAGTTCAACCATGGAGCCTTCTAGATTCTACATGTGGCAGAATCTGGTGGAATGTAGATGATATCCAACGGCCAGTAGTGCTCGGATTTTCCATCTTTGTACCGTCGGATTGGCTTCATCCAACGACCAACTTTCAAAGTTATGGTTTGGTTTGCAGCCTAAGGTTGCCACGCCACAAGTGTGTTTGGTTGCGTTCTCGTCTCCGCATAGTTGTTCCCTCTTCATGCATGCTCAACTCAACACCCCTCTTCATGTATGCTCTCTTCATGCATGCTTCTAGTGTATTTGTGCTAATCTAGTGTGGACTCATGCACCCTCCATACACTCTACCAAACACCCAAAAATGGGTCGATAAGGGAACTCTTGGGATCATGTACCCTTCAGACACCCTACCAAACACACCAGGCATGTGTTTGGTTCATTTCTACACTTGAGGCTCGCCACACTTTTCTAGCTACATGGTCCACATGTCATAGACTCAACTTCTTGCCAAATCTTGCCACACTGGTGGTGGCCATTTTGTTAGCCACATTTTTTGTTTCAGACACACTTTGCCTAAGCTTAGTTGGGGCAAAGTTAGTCATGAATGAAGTTCAACCATGGAGTCTTCTAGATTCTACATGTGGCAGAATCTGGTGGAATGTAGATGATATCCAACGACCAGTAGTGCTTAGATTTGCCATCTTTGTACCGTCGGATTGGCTTCATCCAACGTCCAACTTTCAAAGTTACTCACACACTATATAGGGGGTATAGATATAGATGTGCCGGCCTGTTGCAATGGATCCAAAGTATACCTGTTTAGTGGAGTGCACTCTAAACACATTATCTATTTATTTTTCTCTAACCATTCGTAGCCATGCAACCAAGCCATATAAGCTTCACGGGTGCCCCCCACATCATATTATTCATACTACATTGACAGAAAAAAAGATAAATCACCCAAAACAAGATCTTCCCATTTTTTGTTCCTACGATGTTGTGCCGTGCATGTACCTACTAGTTGTATAGTGGTAGTACTAGTTGTATAGTACAAACTTGGTACTAGTAGGAGTAGAGTAGTACAGAATGCTCCTACTCTATCAACGAGCCCCATCTGACACCAAATTTCTTGGATTTTGTGCTACAGCTAGATCTTCCCCTCATTTCAGTTTTCCAACCCGGCGGCGGGCAGGCTGCGGTTTGCCAATAGTCGATTTGCTCAACGGCGGTCCCACATGAAAGTGAAAATGCTAGGCAACACGCCTTCCGTAAGCTATGTGTCGTGCAAGGCGGTTGCGGAGTACTCCGATTCTCGGGCGTGTGGAGTGCGGCTTGACGCTGCATCCCTTTTCCTTTTACTAGCAATGTGCCCGTGCGTTGCGACGAATCCAAAGTAGTAGAATAGTAGTACTTGTTCACAAACTTGAAAGAAATCACTCTTGTTTTGATATACTCCTAATATATTACTCCCTCCGTTTCCTAAATATTTGACTTTTTAGAGATTTCAAATGGACTATCACATACGGATTATATAGACATATTTTGAAGTGTAGATTCACTCATTTTGCTCAGTATGTAGTCACTTATTGAAATCTCTAGAAAGACAAATATTTAGGAAAGGAGGGAGTATTTTTCACTCAAAATATATTTCTCAGGCTGTTTTGATGAGGTGAGGGAGGGATGTGGTTGCTTTCAAGATAATAAGGGGTTTTCTGCAAATTGGAGCAGAGAAGTGGGCTATTGTTGCAAAAATGCCACAACTTACCTCATAGCCGTTAGATGCAGATCTAATGGTCGAACGCGACGGATGGCGCATACACCACCATCACCAACTGAGTCTTTTATAGGAGTAAGTAGGAGTAGAGAAACATGTGTAAATTGTAACATTTTGGTTCTGCTCCTTGGCACGATTGATAGATAGAAATAACGATTGGAAATGCTAGGGTGGGGCTATTTCCGCCAGATAAGCAGGGTACGTAGTAGCTAGGTTGGCGCATCGTCGGTTTGGTCACACACTGTCCGACATGTTCTAGTGTTTCTAGCAAGATGCCCGCGCTTTGCATGAAGTTGATGGAAAAGGTAAGAACAACTTATAAATTGACGGATGGAGTACTAGTTACAGTGATGCATATGATTAAGCAAAGGGATCGCAATGTCGGTATTGACTGGAACGAGAATGCAACATCACAATAAGAATTAAGGCCATGATAATGATGCGATCGCAGTGGTGGTTACAGAAGGCAAGAAGAAAGATGCATCCATCAGCGTACGACCTCCTCCTCCTCAACTTAGTGCACCGGGCCACCGACCGGCGGCTAACGAGCGGCGGCTTTTGTGGCAAGGTCGAGGTGCTTCTCAGCAAAGGCATCCAAGGCTTCCAGCTGGCTGAGGAAGGCCAATGTCACAGCATCCTCACTGGCCTTGTAGATACATATGTACACGATTTTCTCGTACACGTGGATGTGTAGGTCGACGAATTCTTGCAGGGCGAGGCGCCTCGCGGCGAGCGCGACCTCCAGGTGGACATTCTTCGTGGCATCAGCGGGCAGTCACAGGGCCACCAGTGCTTGAAAAAGGTTCCGTCCATGGAGGCCGATTAGGGTGGCAGGCAATGAGGAGCCCGGGCGCGCGGATTGGAGGAGTACAGCAATGTCGTCCGCGAGCTTCTTGAGGACAATGAACTTGATGGTGGTGGCAACGATCATCTGGTCCAACTGAGAGTCGTAGTAGGCGTCGACGGCGCCCATCCACCAGCCGGTCTCCAACACCGTCTGGAGACGATCCTCGGTGCCATGCCGCAGGCCGACGTCGTGGACCATCTGGCACAGCCGCTGGCCGCTCGCGTGCATCGCCGCCATGGGTCTGGAGTGAGCTCTTTTGTGCTTAGTGTAAGTGCTTAGGCAAATGCTTAGGTGCGTACGATGTGGTAGATGCATTGGAATGGAGGGGCGCCTTTATATGAGGGCAAACTGCGTTGCATTCACATCGTGCAGCCTCTTTTCCCGGTCCTCCTCCCATTACTTCCAGTGCATTAATTGAAGGAGGGTGCATTGGCCGTTCAACATTTCGGGAACCGCTACTCCCTCCCTCGTCTACATTAAAGCAGTATCGGGAACTGCGCTGCTCGCTGTCAAATCGAATAGTATTGCGCCGCCCGCTGCACGCCCGGCTGAACATGCCTCCTCGCCTCCATGAAACCCCTCCATTAAACCCGCATGCAAACAGATAAACCTACTCCGGCCACACGTCCGTTCATGAGCGGGCCGGAATTAAACGCAACACCGGCCAAGTATTTTCGGACGGAGGAAGTATTAACAATACCAAGAGAGTCGGATTGGCACCGCTTAGTTCATGTAAATGTAATGAAATCCATTATGTTTATATGAAGATCCGGCTTTTTTATACGAAATCCTTCATGCTTATATGAAATCAGTCCATGTTTGCACGAATTTCATCTGGTTGGTTTGAGTTGTGAAAATGTATGCCGCTGGCGTTTGATGTCGTCCTCCGCAGAAGGAAGCGGGAGGAAATTTGCCGGCTGCCGTTGGAGATGCTCTTATGCTAGAAAAAATAGAGTGACATCCAATCCATTTGAGTTAATTATGGTATGATTGTCCCTCTATAAAAAGTTAATTGCATGTACAAGTGTAGACGTGACTTGCGAGGGTGGCTCTGACTTAAATGCAGTAAAGTTAAAAAGAAACAAGTCCATCCTTAATCTTGTATTCTAAGTACTGTGGGTTCCACTGTCAAGACAGATGCGAAAGAAGTATATATTAAATAAGTAATATATAATACAAAAATCTAAAGTTAAAGACAGAATTGAACTCATGTCATCGCGTTGCGAGCATCCGCGCTAACCAGTCCAAAGACATTTTTGTTGTAGACCATGCCGAGATATATCTCCATGTCTACTCTTATACTCCATTCTGTTCCTAAATATTTTTCTTTTCAGATTTCCAATGGACTACCACATACGGATGTGTATGTAGACATATTTTAGAGTTAGATTCACTCATTTTGCTCCATATGTAGTCACTTGTTGAAATCTCTAAAAAGACAAATATTTAGGAATGGAGGGAGTAGAAAACAGAGTTGGTGATGATGGTGTGCGTGCCATCCTGCAATATAGGCCGTCAGATTTATATCTAACGGATAGGAAGAAAACTATGGCAATTTTGCAAAAATATACCCACACCCCTCTCCACGTACGCAAATACGGCCTTCTCTCGTTCATCCTTTTCTCTCACAAGATAAACTATTCATACAAATGCATCTTGATGTTCCGTGCAACGCACGGGCATCTAGCTAGTTTATTTTAAAATAGTTACTGTGATAACTGGGTTGAAGTGATATATTTTATGTCAACCCTGAATGATTTCAGATTCACTGGTAATAACAAAGAAAAGGTTGCCTTGTTAATTAATAGAAAACAGGGTGAAAACTATCACATGAGGCCGGTAAAAACAAGGCACACTGGGTTCAGCATCATCGTCACTACAGCTGTCTTGTGAGAAGTCTACATATCGAGGGGGCTACTGAGCGAGGCACAGAGACACAATGTTCGAGATAGAAACCAATTGACAGATTACGATCAGATCGAGTTGTCACCCTTCTGCTGTCATTGTTGGGGTGGGGGGGAGAGGGAGAGGGAGAGAAAGACATATTGAGAGTGTGCGTGGTAGGCAAAGAGGCACAACTAGTGAGTGTGTGTGTATGTGTGTGTGTGAGTTTGAAAGAGGAGTAGATAGATTACTATCAAGATCGAGGTGCCGCCCTACTCCTTCGGTGTCAGGTAGTGTGTGTGCATGTGTGTGTGTTTGAGAGAGAAGCCAGTCGATAGATTAGTATCAAGATCGAGGTGTCACCCTACTCCTTCGGTGTTAGGACGTGCGTGTGTGTGTGGTTGTGTGGGTGTGGGTGTGTGTGTTGGGGGGGGGGGCAGTGACACTTACATATCCCTACTCTTATAAAAACAGAGTTGGTGATGATGGTGTTCCTGCCATCCTGCAATATAGGCCATCCGATTTATACCTGACGGATAGGAACGAAACTGTGGCAATTTTGCAAAAAGATACCCACACCCCTCTCCGCATTTGCAAATAAGGTATTCCCTCGTTCATCCTTTTCTCCCACAAGATAAACTACTCATACAAATGCATCTTGATGTTCGGTGCAACGCATGGGCATCTTGCTAGTAGGGAGAAGGAGTTTGTGTGACACATATCTAGCTATATTAAGGGATAGGTAGATAGCATTTGTGCGAGACATACTTAAAGCATTACGAAGATAAACAAAATTGTGTGCACGCAAGTGCCGGAAAAATGAAGCGAGAAACAATGTGTGTGTGTGCGCGCACGCGCGTGTGAGAGAGAGAGAGAGAGGGAGAGAGAGAGAGAGCGGAATCTCAAAACAAAAGGTGCTCTGTTGGAATCCCATTGTACGTATTCATATGGTTTCGGAACTCGAGTTAACCTTAGGCATATGTGTGAGAGACATTATTATACTTTGAGACATTAGTGGCTGTGGGTGGGCGGAAAGGGTGGGCGTGTTCGACAGAGAGTGCATGTGTGTTTCTGTGTGAGAGACTTGTAGGACGGGGTAGAAAGACGAATTCTAACCTTGACGGAGGGAGAGAAATACATGAAGTGCGCGTGTGTGATTCCGATGCCCACAGGGAAATGAGATATGTATGCGTGTGAGAGAGATTGCACAATTCATTCACGTATCACTATCTCGCGATCGTGGACGTGCATCGCTTGAACATAAATCAATATCTACTTCGTATCATGGCCAAAGGTACAATATCGATTCAACGCTATAAAGATTGGACACTCACATATCACATTTTTTCTATTTAAATAAACCTTTTCAGTTGTGCATGCCAAAGTTACAGTGATGTTTTTTCAAACAAGCAATGTAGCTATCATGTACATGCACCATTGTTACTCTTGCATTCAAAATCATTAGTCTTGGATGATATAAGGTTATATTATGAGGTAATATATATAATATTCATATATGAATTCAACGGGTACGCAATTTATGATATGGAGGCTATGTAATCATATGAGGTAACACTTTTAAGTAGCGGACTACAATATCCATTTCTTTTTGTGCGCCTCTACACTAACACGTCAATGCATTATGTTTAAAGTAAATAACCAATTGCACTAAATTATCTATTTACACGAGAAATACATAGGCTGAGCGTTTCATCCCTTTTTTTGTGAACGCGCCACTACACCCGTATGATTGGCCGTGCCCGTGTGAATGCCCAAGTTATTGGCGCATCATCCCGAGTTATTGTCTTTTTTTCTGGGGTGGAATTCACACCATTTATTAACTGCTGATGCGTGCCCCGTGTACATAGTCTCACATGACCTTCCCGCTAGCACGGGTCCAAAATTAGTTGAAACTGGATACAAATGATCCTGCGGGCAGCAAAATCTCCCGCCTCCTTCTAAAATTTCCGCGACCTTAGTCTTTAGCAACCGAAATTCTCCTTTTGTCCTTGGTGCACGGAGACCAACAGTTACAATACTGACCTCATCAACATAATAGGTCGGGGCTGCTTTGGTAACTTCCGGTTCCCCACACTACACGGCACCCCCATTTCCTCCCCCACCCTCCCGCAAAAACGACTAACTCCACAGCACCAGAGCATCTCACATCACGCCGTCTGCATTTCATCGGCCTTTCTCCCTCCCTCTCGAAACCCTAGACTGCTCAGCCACCGGCGTACCAGAGCCCATTCACTGCCAGCAGCGTCCACCTCGTCGGATCTGCTTCTGCGGCCGCATCTACCCCTCCCACCTCCCCTAGAAACAAGTATACTACTCATCCACCACTATACCACAGCCCATTCAGTGCCGGCCTTGTCCACGGCGCCGGATCTGCTTCGCCGGTACTCTCGTCAACCGCAACGCACCTGCAGCGGCTCATTCGTACTCCCCACCGGAGACGCTTCATCGACACCCCTGTAGCCGCCCACAGATGCCCCGGTCGACGGCCTCTAATCCTCTTCGCTGACACCTTCCTCAACCCTACCGGAGCCGCTTCAACGACACCATCGTCAACCCCACCGGAGTAGCTTCGCCTATACCATTTTCAACCCTACCGGGGCTGCTTTGCCAACTCACAAGTCCACAGCCTCAGATCCGCTTCCTCGCACCCTCATCCAACCTACCGGAGCAGCTTCTGACGCCCCGTCCACGGCCGCATATCCGCATCGTTGACACCATCCTTAACCCAACCACCGGAGCAGCTTCACCTACGCCCTCGTCCACGGCCACAGATCCGCTTCGCCCAATCCATAGTCCACCCTACTGGAGCCGCTCCACAAATACCCTACTCGACGGTTCTAGATCTCCTTACCGGACCCCGACAGCCAGTGCAGCATCATCACCCTTGACGTTTCTAACCTGATTCCCACTATCTGGCAAGATGCCAAGCACCCGTCAAGGCCTAGGTACTTGTCACCTTTAAACCCGTCCAGCATCACCTGCCCGATCTACTTCAAATATACTAACAGGTCATTGTTACCTATTATGCAGCTGGCAAAAACTACAAGGACGATGTTTCTTCTGGATCTAACAGCTTGGCCAACCAAGATTCTGGACCGAGGCATTGCTATGATCTTGTAAGCGTGTCTCTGTCTCTTGTATTGTTCTGTTCCTGCCAGCGTGCTTTGCTAGGATTTTCGACCAGTAATCCCTTTGTGCAGACAATGATTTCTACTACTGGCTGCTAAATTAGATATGTATATGTCATACATGATACTACCTCGCACTGCTCCTAAATATAAGTCTTTCTAGAGATTCTACTATAGGCTACATACGGAGCAAAATGAGTGAATCTACACTCGAAAATGCATCTATATACATCTGTATGTGGTCCATACTGGAATCTCTATATAGACATATATTTAGGAACAGAGGCAGTACATTACACAAAATCGTAGGTGGCATGTAGGAATTCCAGTACACTACATTAGGTTCCATTAGAGTGTCTGCTAGTCCAGCACACAGAGTCATGGCTAGTTTATGCTACGCCCACAATCATTAATTGGTGATTTAAATATGCGCAAGGGATATGCAATGTATTATCATGTAGAGATGTCTGAAATTAGCCGTGTCAACTTGTAGATAGGGTTACACAATGAAAAAGTACAAGATGTATGTGGCAATTTCATGTATACAGTGTACTATGGTACGTCACTCCTCCATTGCAGTCATCGTGACATGTTATTTGTATGTCAGTTCTATTGGCCAAGTTTCTTAGGGACAGTTATTACGAGTTATCCTAAGAAAATAAGCACCTGTGAATATAAGCTCCATGTAATAAGCCAACCAGTTCTTTTCATTGTGTTTTCAGCTTATCTTTGGTATGACCAGTGAAAAGTCAAGATTGCATTATATTTTTTTCATTTTGTTGCCCATATGAAAATTAATTTGACTTGCAAACATCACAAATTGAACCCAGTGCAGTAATTAATATGATAGGAAAATAGACCGTCACTATTTGCTCAAAATGCAAATACAAAGATACCATCTACTTGGCACAATCTACTTTGGTCAATGTTTTCCATAGAGATCCCATTGCCTAATTTAAATGAAAACACATGACCCACATTTAAATGAAGAACAATTATTTATTGAAACTTGATGGTCCAAGTGGCTGGTTATTATCATATAGCAGCACCACCTGAAAGCATCATATAGCAGCAGCAGCAACTCATAGCAACTCATCATACAGCAGCAGCAGCAGTGTGTAATTCGTCATATACCAGCAGCAGCTCATAGCAATTCATCATATAGCAGTAGGAGGAGCAGCTCATAGCAATTCATCATATAGCAGTAGCAGGAGCAGCTCATAGCAATTCATCATATAGCAGCAGCAGGAGCAGCTCATAGCAATTCATCATATAGCATCAGCAGGAGCAGCTCATAGCAATTCATCATACAGCAGCAGCAGGAGCAACTTATAACAACTCATCATATAGCAGCAGCAGCTCATAGCAATTCATCATATAGCAGCAGTAGGAGCAGCTCATAGCAATGCATCATATTGCAGCAGCAGAAGCAGCTCGTAGCAATTCATCGTATAGTGGATTAGAATGAAAATTTAGCAAAAAATCAGAGGAGATCCTCACCTTGTTGAATGAGCTCATCCTTCAACAGCACCTCAAGGCCACGGCCTGGGAGGTGGGGAGGGGGAATAAGGTGCCTTCTGCCGCAGTGTGGCATCAACCGTAGTTGTGCAGCGCCTGCCGGAGTAGTGTGTTGGACGAACCACAGTGGAGCAGCTGCTGGAGACCATGAGAATGAGGGGCGGCACCAGAGGGAGGAGCAGCCAGGGAGATTTGCCCCTACCCGCCGGCCATGTAGCCTAGCTGGATAGAGCATCGTCGAGGACCAGGCCAGATGGGACCAGTGGCGATGGCTTGCTGGAGGAACCCTAGTGCTGCAGGCAGGGGATCGAGGTAGAGGGAAAGGGGAGAGGAGATGCAAGTGGGCAGGGCAATGAACACCTGCGTGTTTGTTTTTACTTGAGGGTGAGGTGTGACGCGAGCATCACCAGTTGCATTTTGAGTGTAATATAGGCAGACAACAAAGTCATTTCACTATTCCCCTTCCCTTCAATTTTTAGTGAGGTTCTACCCGAGACACCCCCCTCCAAAGCGAAATTAGTTAAGCCCAAGCCCATAACTCAAAATTGACTTCTTTACATCTTTTATGGCTTATTTTGGCAATAAGCCCTGAAAAGACGGAATAGAACTGGCCCTTAACCTGCAATTCAATTGTGCGTGTAATGATGAATCGCTCCTGCCTGCTATAGTGTACATTTAGGCATCATCATACATGGCATAATCTAATACATGTGCATTCCATTGTAGAATCTGGAATATGCAATGTTTATGTTAGTTCATACGTTGCACATGATGTTTAAATGCCCCTTAAATCTGGTCACTCAAGTGATGTTCTTTAAGCCTCCTTCTTTGCTTATTTTCTTGATATGTAAGATTTGCTCACACATCTGTTCAATTGCTTGTTTGCATCAGCCAGCCATACTAGGACTGTTTGCTTTGATTACTTGCTGTTCTTGACCTAACACTCTAGCAGAGCTTGTCAATGATTTAAACACTAAGTGCTGCTGTAGTGGGGCCTTTTCTAACTTATAGGTGACTTAAAGGTTTGGTTGTACACTGAAGTAGGCTCTCCAAGAGTACTTGGAGATCCAGTTCGAAGGTATGCCTAGTTTTTACATAGTGTAGACATAGTAAATGCTCATTTCATTGTGTGCAAGTTCAAGAGATGCGGCATGTTTCATTATGTGGTGTTGTTTTGTTATAATCTCATCCTTTTGTGTTCACAGACTGGAAATTATGCATATTTATCTTCCAAGGAGACGAGTAACTAGTTTGTGTCACCTTGCAGAGGGGGTGCAATGAAGATAAGATTGAGGATTTCCAAGTACAAGATATTAGGAAGGAGCCTTGCAAGAGAAATAGGGGCTGCGCTGAGCCTCTTCAACCTGTTAAGGTAACTCACTGTATCCAACTCAACAGTTCAATTCCTTGTTTATTCCAGGCATAGTTAATTTGCTCTTTTCAATTGCTTTATTTGTCCTCGGTTAATGAGATGCCCAAAGGATGATGCCTGATGTTGGGTACTTGTATTACTATTAGTTGACATAATTAAAGGCCTTACCATTTAATTACTCTGCCGAAGTGTGTCTGAAGCTCTGAAGTCTATTAACCTACTATTATTGAATGAGGCTCACAATCTAGTTTATACTGGGCTAATGATTGCATAGTTTTGCTTGCTGTAGTATGTTTGTATGAAATCCTCTGTTGTTCATTATGCTCCCTAAGACTTTAATTGAGCTACAGAATGGCCAACTGCTTGCTTACTTCTATGCAACGTGTTGTCTAAATTTGTAACTTGTCTGTGTTTTGGATTGGGCCCCAACATCATGCTCCTCTGGTGAGCTAAGAAAGATTTCTGTATGCAGGCTGCACAGACTACCTTTTTATAATTTTTAAAATATCACCTGCTTATGGTTCATTATGTGTAACATTATTGTTAGTCCTGTTTTGCCATGTACAAAATAGTCTGTCTTGCCCGCTTCACTGTTGTAACTATATTTTTGCCCTAGTCATGTGTACTTACAGAAACATTTCAGGATGAAGTGACATCAACACAAAGATCTGTGAGCAGTGCGGCATGGCCGTTACCGAATGATTATGGATTGGAATTGGAATGTGCTGATGTTCTCGAGCATCAACTAGAGGTGGCAAGACAACGTGTACATGATTCTGAACGTACAATCAACAAGTTGAGACTGGACATGCATGTATTAGATGCTGGAGACAAAAAAATGAAACAAGACAGTGAGGTACAACGAAGGAATTGGAGATTTTGCAGACTGAAATTTGTGCTATCTAAATCCGGCCAATCCTATTTTCTGAAGAGATTATAGTTCAAATGGTAAGTTATGTTGATGCGCGTCCATGATGTATGAGCTGTATTTGCCCAGTGTATGTAATTTGTTGTTTGTGTATGCTTTATTATCACTGGTGCCGAACCATAATGCCCAGTGGGTATAATCGGCTGTAATTTCTTTATTGTATGGTGTAGGATTATTCTACGTTTCTATGCCTTAGACTCTTTATTGTATAGTGTATGTTTTTTATAGGTGATAGTATAGAGTAGGATAATTCTATGAATATGCTATATCGTTCAAACGGGGGCCAACTCGCCCAAACGTTGTAGTGACCATGGCCCTCCACAGGCCGTACGATCCATGGGCCATCTATGGGACGGACGATCCATGGCCTTCTATGGCCGTCGGATTCGTGGGCCTTCTATGGGCTGTCGGATCCGTGGGCCTTCTATCGGCTATCGGATCCATGGGCCTTCTATGGGCCAGCGGATCCATGGGCCTTCTATGGGGCGTCGGGTCAATGGGCCTTCTACGGGCCGTCGGGTCAATGGGCCTTCTACGTCCCGTAGGATCCATCTTTCTACGGGCCGTCACATCTATGGGCCTTGTACGGGCCGTATAAGGGGCCGTAAACGGGCTAGAGTGGAAATCGTACGTTTTATGGGCTGACCATAACGGGCCGTTAATAGGCCGTATTTGATGATGCTATGAAAATGGCCCAACAGATTAATGGGCCACAAACGGGCCCACTGTATCCACAGGCTGAATTTGGCCCACAAGCAAAAAAGGCCAGTAACGGGCTGTAAGTAATCGAATGCTGGAAATGAGCCCAAGAATAAATGGGCCCTCAGAAGGCCAAAAGGTAACACGGGCTGGAAACGACCCAATGGAATAATGGGCCGCTAATGGGTACAAAGCGATACACTGTTCATTATGGGCCGGTTTAACCACGGGCCATTAATGGGCCAAGAGTTACAAAGGGACTCATATGGGCCGAAATACGTCATGGGCCATACATGGGCCAGAAGTTAAAACGGGCTAGAATTATATTGGACGGCCCAGATGACGCTACTGGGCCTAATTCGGATAGGCCGTAAACGGGCCCTGGGTTAGCGGGCTGTAAATGGGCTATATGCGAACATGACGTTAACAGGCTTGCCATGGGCTGGCCCGCCACCTTTTGACCAAGTCAAATGGGTCGGCCTTTTCACAGGAATGGGCCTCTGTTCAGCCGTGCCACATGTCGACGTATCATAGGCGCTTTGGGTCCAATGAGTGGATGACATCTGTCCCAACGGTGAGCCGACACGTGTTTCCTCCAGCCAATGATGATTTTACACGTGGAAAATCCCCAATGGTCGGGGCTGCTAACGGGTTATCGGATCCAAAACCGGATCCGATAGCTTAACGGCGTTCTGTTACGATGGATGTCACGTGTCGGTCACCCTTGACGAAAGCACTTCTGTGACGCGCAATTTATCGTCATGGAAGTGGACACTTCCATTATGATAATTTTGGTAATGTCATGGAACACTTCTCTGACAAAGACAGGTATGACTATCTTGATTCTGTCATAAATTTGTCATGGATGTACATGCATGACAGAAAACGTGACCTACTGTGACAAACATGTATCATCACGGAAGTGTCTTTTTTTTGTAGTGAGTTCTGCGCCTTCGATCATGTGCCCTCAACTGGCGGTGTTGCTGAACCTGCAACTCCGGCGGGCGGTGCAGGTGAGGGCAACGCTACTGTGGAAGAGGCATCCCTTGCAAGTGAAGGCGGCGTCTAGGAATGACGAGATGGCTTGTTGGCGGGTCCTTTCCTGTTTGGCTTCTGCAATATGCACCATGCCTCGTGCGGGCATTTAAACTTGTGTTTTGTACTGGGAGAACAATATGTCTTGGAATATTTGTTTGAGATTTTACAATTTCCTTCCGATTTGCTTGGTGTTTTGCGTTGGCAGGGCCCGACGCCGCGCATTCCTTAGCCGCCGTTTGGGTCGTCCGGATCACCAGGACGAGACCAAGGGGTGAGGGGCTACGTGGCCAGTTAGGCTCCTAAGTCGTGATGCTCAGGAGTCCCCCTTGAAGCGCAAACAGCTTACAAAAAGGAGATGCAGTAGTAGTCCTAGTGTTCTACGTCGGCAGGGCCCGACCCCGCGCATACCTCAGCTGCCGTTGGTTTGTCCGGATCATCAGGACGAGACCAAGGGGTAAGGGGCGACTTGGCCAGTTAGGCTCCTGAGTCGCGATGCTCAAGAGTCCCCCTTGATGCTCAAACAACCTTCATACCTTTTCCCTCACCGAGGCTCCGCTCGAGAGGGGCGCGCGGCAACCAGGTCCGAGGGACCTGGCAGGGTGGCGTACTCTTGGGCGTGACCCGAGCGCAGCCCCTGTGCCCAGCCCCCTCGCGCGACTCTCTCGAGGGGAGGTGTTGCGATGAAGCCAGACACCAAGCTCGGAGGCTCCCTGAGGTTGATACGGCCATTGGGCCGCCCTCAGTTGTTTATCACCAGCGTGGAGCATAGCGCTTCTGCACTTGCACAGGCATAGCCGCTCCTCGGCCGTGTCGACTGCCGGCGCGGAGCATGGTGCTTCCATTGGTGCGTGGGTGAGGGCTCCCTCTGGGTGGAGCCCCTGGGGCGTGTACAGCCCTGCCCTGACACGTGGCTTGCACAGCAGGGCTGGACGAGGTGTGTGTGGGCACTCATGAGCCAGCGCGGGACTCACGAGGCCCTACCTCAAGGCGGGTTGCGCCTGGCCTTGGTTCTTGATGACTGTGGTGGTCCTGTGAGATGGTTAGGCAACCTACGACGAACGAATCTCCTGAGGCTATCGCATAAGAAGGCCAAGTACCAACGACCCCAGGAGGTGACGTGAACGAGGCTGGCCCGCCAGACAGAGCTCAGGCGTTGGGTTTATGGGTGCTGCAGGGACGGACCAGAGCACAGGCGTCGTGCCTAGTCTTCTTGTGCGAAGGATCCTGAAGAAAGACGATCGGCCCGCGGTTCCCGTGGTGGGTGACAATCAAGCAGGGGGTGACCACAAATAACTCATGCATGGGAAGCGAACTAGCTTAGATAGATGCGAGAATGATACATGCCACTGGGACGGACCCGAGCGGCCTGGGGATGATGCAGCTCGAGGGGCACCCCCAGTAGGGTAAGCTAAAGATGCAAAAGGATACATGCCGCATGGACAGGCCCATGTGACCTAGGAATAATGCAGCTCGGTTGGCGCTCCCAGCTGAATAAACTTGAAAAATGTCACCTTGTTCCGTTGTCGAAGGAGTGTTGAAGTAGCCGAAGACGCGTGATGAAGGGGTCGCTCCTCATGAGCCATCAGGGCCCTGAGCCTACGGAGGCTCTGGGGGCTCAGGTTGTTGCTTGAGGACCGTCTCCATCAATGCCAGAACCGCGTGATGCCTGGCCTCCTGAGTTTCCAGGATACTTCGTAGGTTGTGTTGGAAGGCGGCTGCCACGCTCGACAGGCCAAATGGCATGCGGACATAGCTGTGAGGTGGACCCTCGCACCGCCCAACGCGCGAAGGCCAGAAGCGCTCCTGAGATGCGGCCCTGTTGAGCCCTGGGATATCGATGCAGACGCGCAGCCCGCCATCCTAGCCTGGATGGGGAGCTGCACCAGGTGGGCGGCGGTCGCGGCGCATGGCTCTTGCATCCTGTAGCTCCTGAGTGGTCTTGACGATGAACTCCTGAGCGTCGGGCGCTCCTCACTCGGTGTCCTCCTGAGGGAAACATGTCGCAAAGCACGCCTCCACGTGGTGCCCGAGTGCCTCCCTCGTGACGTTGGCTAGGTTTGAGGACCTCCAGAAGAGATCCCCTGAGCCCTGCCAGAGGAGGGCGCCGGGCGCACCTTCCTATGCGAGGGAGGGAGGCGCGCCAGCTGCGAGCACTGATCCTGAGGCGGTGCCGCTAGAGACGCCGCCCCCCTGAGGCCCTGCGCAGAGTAGCTGCTTCTTCTTCTCGGGGATCGCCTCAGGAGGGTACTGCGTGCCCTCGCTGTCTGGATCTTCGATTGCTGCGACTTGGAAGGCGTGCTCGAGGGAGCGCACCGCATATCTTTCTTCGCAGGGGACTGTGATGATGCCGCCACTTCCTGGCATCTTGAGGACATTGTAGGCGTGGTGGGTCACTGTCATAAACTTGGCTAATGCTGGATACCCAAGGATGGCATTGTACGGCAGACGGATGTGGGCGACGTCGAAGTCGATGAGCTCGGTGCGGTAGTTGTCGCGCTGGCTGAAGGTGACAGGGAGGCAGACTTGCCCTATCGGGGTGGTGGAGCCGTCGGTCACTACTGAGAAGGGCTTAGTAGGATGTAGCTGATCTTATGGCACTTGGAAGCTGTCGAATGTCTCGACGGACAAGACATTAAGCCCTGCGCCACGGTCGATGAGGGTCTTGGAGACTTGGATGTTGTTGATGACGGGCGAGCACAGCATCGGGAGGGCGCCTGCGGTCGCCGCGCACTTGAGCTAGTCCGCCGAGCTGAAGGTGATGGCACACTTGGACCACCCGAGCGGGAGCGTGGCCTCGAGCCTGGGAAGGGTTGCATTCACCTCGCGAGAGAACTGTTTGAAGATGCGTTGGGATGCTGGGGCCTGAGCTCCACCCAAGATGCAGGCGATAGCGCGTGGCTCCTGGAAGCCCCCAGCCCGCTCGTCCTAATGGTAGTCGTCATTTGTTCGTGGCGGTGGCGGCAACGGAGGGAGACCAGCATTTCCCTGAGGGCAGTCCTCGCGAGGTTGATCCCTCCATGCGCCCTCACGAGGCTGGTCCTGCCAGCGGTCCTCACGAGGTCGGTCGCGCCACTCCTGCCAGGGGCCGCGATCGTCCCAGTGTCATCCACCTCGTCTTTCTCCTCGGCCGTAACCCCGGTAGTTGCACTCGGGGCATCGAATGAAGCGTCCATCTCGAATGGCTCTGAGCTCTTGACAGTCATTGGTGTTGTGGTTGTGCACGTTGTGGAAGGTGCAGAACGGACGGCTGTTCTTGGATGACTCAGGATGGTCCCAGCCGTGCTTCGTGTCTGGCTCTGCCATTAGCACGGCCACCCCCTTGCGCTTCACATCTTTGGCCTTGGCTTTCTTCTCCTTCGGGTCGGTAGCAGGGAGCTCGAGGAGGGAAAGGCGCCCTTCCTCAGCTCTTGCGCACTTGGTCGCCATGTTGAACAACTCCAGAGCTATGCATAGCTCCTCATGGATGGCGAGCTCCTCCTTCATCTTGACGTCGCGGACGCCATCGAAAAACGCGGAAATGATGGCCTCGTCCGTCACCTTGGGGATCTTTAGGCGTACACTGTTGAAGCGCTGCATGTACTTCTGCAGGGTCTCTCCTGGCTGCTGCTTGATGCGGTGTAGGTCGCCCGCGGCTGGCGAGCAATCGCGAGTGCCTTGGAAGTTGGCAACGAAGCGGTCGTGCATCTCACCCTAGGAGGAGATCGAGCCTGGGGGCAGGTTCAGGAGCCACGAGCGAGCACCATCCTTGAGAGCCATGGGGAACCAGTTCGCCATGGCTTTCTTGTCGTCGTTGGCCGCCTTGATGCTCAGCTCGTAGAGCTAGAGCTGCAAGAACTCCGCAGGGTCGAGGGTGCCGTCGTAGCGAGGAGGCATGTCTGGCTTGAACTTGCCTGGCTAGACGATGCTACGCGGCTCTGGAGTGAAGGCGCGGCAGCCTGCTGTGGCTACCGGGGCCCTTTGCAGATGCGGAGCCTGCCCTTGATGTCCGCGCGCCGCCACCGCAGGCGGCACGCGGTGGGAGCGCGGGAGCGTTTTCTTGCGTCTGGGGAACCTCTTTGCAGCTTCCTTCTTCTCACGCGGGCGCCCGGCGCAGTGGGTAACGCAGGGGGCCGCGCGCCTTGGCACTAGGGCACCGTCTTGGTGCGGAGGTGGTGGACGTGCTCCATGAGCCACGTCGCCCGGAGCAGGCGGAGGGCGAGGCAGCGAGAAGGATGGTGCGGGAGAGCCCCCAGCGGCGCTGACGAGCTCGGTGATGGGGTCCAGCCAGTCCTCATACAGGTCGTCGACCGGTCGGTAGCGCAGAAGCTCGCGTGCCATGAGCAGCGTGGCCTGCACGTTCGTTGGCGCGCGACGAGCATGAGGCGATGAGTCGGCTGGGGTTAGCGATGGAGTGGCGGTGCGGCCGTCCCGCCGCACGGAGGGGTGCAGCGAGGATGCTTGCTGTTCGTTTCCTGCCGGGCCGGTGGCGGCGTTGGCGGTGGGTGACGGAGAACGATGGGGAGGCCCGCCGACAGGGGCCGTCTGAGCGACACGGGCGGCGAGGGCGGCCCGGCGCTCGGCGGGGGCTTGACGCGCGTCCTCCATGGATGCGGTGGAGCAGTAGAACGTGGATCAGCGGAAGGAAAGCTTCAGCGCAGCCCTAAGTGGCGCGCCAAATGTCGGATTCCGGGTTCTGGCAAAACCCTTGAGGTTCGAACACTGGGTTGCGCACGAAGACCTCTCCTCCCCCTAGCTCACGCTATCACCACAATCTCAAATCTCAGCACGTCGAACTTGCAGAACAAGGGACCCAGGGTTTATACTGGTTCGGGCCACTGATGTGGTGTAATACCCTACTCCAGTGTGGTGTGGTGGATTGCCTCTTGGCCAGAGGATGAACAAGTACAAGGGAAGAACAGCCTCCTGAGGAGAGGTGTCCTTGAGCTCGGTGAGCTTGTGTGGTTGAGGATGATCTGAACAGCCCAAGATCAGTTGGGGCCAAATCAGTTGCCTCCTATGGTGGTGGCTAGTCCTATTTATAGAGGCCCTGGTCCTCTTCCCAAATGTAGGCGGGAAGGGAACCAACAATGGCCAAATTTGAAGGGAGACAACCACTACAAGTTATCTGACTAAAGGTGGTCTTCGCCTGCCAAATGCTCTGGTGGTGACGCCGTCCTGGGCTCCAAGGTGACCTCCTGATGCGAAGCATCCCACGTTCATCTCCATGTACACTCCGACTACTCTCCAAACCCCAAGAGGACTTACAACGAGACCTCGAACATATGCATGATCAGATATGGGCTCCAAGGTGAACTCGCTCCTCTCTGAACCATCACTTTCTACATGTGAGATATGGCTACTACCTCCAACGTGTGTCCTATGCATGATCAGGTACTTGCAGGAAAACCACGGAGCCACCACACCCAACGGACGAGCTAGCGAGGACTCCAAGTACAAGGATCAAGAAGAAGAGCTGCTTCGGAAGCTACAGGATCCGGACGTCCGACCCCTGGAGGTCGCTACAGGCCCAGGAAGACAGGCCAGCAGAAGCTACAGCGGCCGGACGTCCGACCAGGACCGGACGTCCGACGACTCGCAGGCTCCGGACGACCGGCCCCCTCCGGATGACCGGCCAGTGACCACTAAACCGAATCTGCGGACATCCGAAGAACTCCGGAGGTCCGGGACCCCACGAGCCTCCGGACGTCCGGCGCCCCACGGACGTCCGGACCTTGGCTCGTCCAGTTTCGGGCTGAGGCCCATGTACCCCTTAACTTTGCCCCCATTTGCACTAAGACTATAAATAGACCTCCTCCTCCTCCTAGTTAGGGTTAGCAAAGGATTAGCTCATGTTTGTGTGAGAGCTTTGCTCATCCACTTGGTTACCTTCTCCTCGGAGCTCAGGACCTCCTCGGAGAAGATCCCACAAGCGGATTCAAGACCCCCTCTTGGGTGGCCCCCATCAAGACCTCCTCTCGGAGGAGAACCCGGTTACCTCTTGTTATCGTCCTTTGTTGATCGTTGATCGTGTACCTCTCTTTGTGTTCATCGACCTAGCGCATGTGTAATCGAATCTTGTTAGTTTGATTGATTCTCTTGTGTTTTCCCCCGTGATTTCCCTCGTGCTCTTCCGCTCGTTCTTCGTGTTCCTCATAGGGATCCTCTCCAAACGTGAAAGACCATCCACATAGGGTTCCGCCCTACATCATCTTGGTATCATGAGCCACGTTGATCATGTTTTTGGAGCCCCTACCCCTTTTTTTCTAGCTTGATTTTGTTGATTTCGTCCTAAATCCGAAAATCCCCACCAAAAATAGCCCCAATTTTTTTGTGATTTGTTGGTGTGATGAAGTTTTGTTGATTTTAATCCATGGATTTGCTTTGTTTCGAGTGGATCTAGCATTTCCCAAGTTTCCCCATCTTTCATCCACAAAATCTCCTCAGTTTTGACCCCAAAATCTCAAAATTCTGCCCAAAATCGCGTCCCGGAGCTCAAATCCCACGTTGAACCCCGACCCCCGGACGTCCGACCTTTCCCGGACGACCGGAACCCCTAACCCGAACTGAATTTACGGATGTCCGACCCGCCCGGACGTCCGACGACCGGACATCCGACCTTTCCCGGACGTCCGTAACCTGTAGATATTGACGTCGGCTGAGTTTTGTTTTGTCCATAACTAATTCATCCGAACTCCGATTTTGACGTTCTTTAGCTCGTTTTGAAGCTCTTGACATCCCCCTTCCAACAAAAATACCACCAACATCATTTGACTCCAAAAAATGTTTGGAACTTTGGCATCTTTGCCTAGGGCTTCCACCACATCCTCCGCTACTCCACCACCGACTTCCGCAACATAACCAATTTTGTTCTTCATGGTTGTTTGAGAAGTGATTCGAGTATCCTAAGGTGTTTCAGCTACTTAGGGACGGTTGGTTCTTCATCAACCACCATCATAACTTCCACATAACCTTGCCCACCATACACTTCCACCAACCCCAACTTAACCCAATTTTGTTTGTGTTGTGAGTTGTGTCTCCTAAGGTGTTTCGGCTACTTAGGGACCGTGCTTCCTACTCCGACACCATGTATAGTCCACCATCTTACCCTCCACTTCCGCATTGCGTACACCAAAACCACCATTGCATTTCCGCAATCCCATTGAGCTTCTGCAACCACCACCGCATCCCGCCACCACCATTTGAATTTTGTCCTTGAGATTTTGATTTGTGGTTTTTCCGTTTCCTAAGGTGTTTCGGCTACTTAGGTACGAGTCTCCATGTAACACCCAAAATTTTCTGGCCAAGTTTTTGATATTAAAATTTTTTCCAGGAGTTTTAAATTTTTATTTCTGTGGATTTTCAGAACTTCTTTTTTTTATTGTTAAGGAGTTTTGCATCTTTTCCCAAGTGGAGCTTTCCAAAATATATGGGACTTTTATGCCAGCTCATTATAACATTTTCTTAATCAGTGGATTTATTTATTAGATCATTTCATCCTGAGCTTTATTCATTAAAATGGATTGTTTTAGATTTTTGGAGCCCTGTTTGTACTACAACCATTTGATAGAATCACTTAAAATTTCAACCAAAATTTGGAGATGTCATGAGATGTCTCTAAATCAATTATGTGCATTAATAAAATTATTTCATTGCTTATTTTGGGTCTTTCACCTGGTTTGCTTCTACTGGTCCAGTGGGCATTTTTGCACTACAACCCATTTAAATATTTCCCTAGAGCCTCCACCAAAATTATGGTATGTCAGTGGTAGCATGCCATTCAACTTTATGCAAAAACATAGTGATGTTCTTTGGAAAATTTGAGTGCAACAGCTTCTTTTTCATTCTGGACCAGACTTGTGTTTTCTACTACAACTCTGTTATTTCTTGCTCTAATGACCTTGTGTTTTCTCATGCTTGTAGTCAACCCTGCAAAACCCCTAAGTCCAGGAGCATGCTCTATTTGGAACACTTTTGATCCATGTAATGATGCCACTCACTCCCTGTCCAGAAGTGTAGTTTTGCAAAACTTGCACTAGCAAGTTTCTCCTTTTTGCAAACTGACTTCACCACCCTCTCTTATATCCATAGAGACACTGATCTGGAGAATTTGGCCACTACAAGAGCTAACTAGGTGCCTTTGGCATTTTGTCAAACACCACGAGTACATGACCAGTTTTGGCATGATTTCAAGTTTACATTGTGAGCTTGAGCTCCTGACCTACCCAGCATGTCCTAAGGTTTTGCCCTAGCCCATAACCCCTTTCTGCTAACTCCCTTGTGGTTTGGAACTCTCTAGACTGCCCTGTAATTTCGTCGAGCACACCCCGGGCATGCTCTGGGCGCGCCCAGAGCGTGCGTTTGGCACCCGCATGCACCCGAGCCGCCCCGTCACACCCCGCAGTCAAAACCCGGCCCCAGCCAGCTCGTCGTGTCCCCTTGCACCGCCACGCCACCCCGACCACCCCTGGCACCCCACAGCGCCACCGCCAGGATGGCCGTGGCGGCTAGCTGCCGGCCGCTAGCAGGCCCGACCGTGGTCGGCGCCGCCAAAGCCACCCCGGCTCGCCACCCGCCCTTGTGAGCAGTACGTGCTCATCCGCAAGCATGTCGCCTAGCTTCCGTCGTCGCCACGACCCCCCTGCTGCTACAGAACGTCGGTTCGCCGTTGTTCTTATCGCCGGCCGCCTCGGACCAACCTAGCCACACTATATAAGGAGACCCGAGCTCAAGCCCGCACGCAGGCAGACTCGCAACGTCTCGCTAGTGCCCCCCTAGCGACCAATTGCAGGGGAGCAGGCCATCTTCAACCTCTCCGGCAACTCCAGCCGCCGCCACTAACCAGGCCATTCCGGCACATCCAGGGCGTCCCCCTCTCCACTCTCTCCACCAGGAACCTTCCCTTCCTCCAGTGATCACATCCCCCTACTCCATTTCGATCGGGAACCATTGCCGCCCCAAAACCACTTCGCCCCGAAGCTTTCCGCCGCGAAGCTCGCCGCCGGCAGCTCACGCCGTCCCCGCCGACCCAGCGACTACCAGTAGGATCACCCTCGACCCGCGGATCCATCCCCGCCCTCAGCTTCCCTCAAGGACCCGCCGTTCGCCGGCGACGGTCGCCGGAGTCCCGCCTCCGCTCGGGACAGAGGGAGAAGAAGGAAGGCGGACTAGTCAAACGACTAGTGGGCCACCCTCGACCCTTGTCGGTGACCATGCACGGTCCACCTTGAGTAAGTGGAAGCGTATTTCCAGATTACGCTTTCGACGTGTACGTGTCTTATCGAACCGTTTTTCTGTTTTTCGGTTTTATTTTAAAACCAGATTTGACTAGAACTTTGACTGTCGATAACTTTTGAAATACAGCTCCAAATGAATTGATCCTTTTTGCTACCTCTCTCAAATGTTGTCTAGTTTATTTTAAGATTTATCTGGAAAAAAATTCAAAACAACTTTTTGTGCTGTTTTTATTTTGTGTGTTAATTCGAATATATTCTTTTAAATAGGATTTTTGGAAGATTTCAAGATGTTTTGGATGCACCCTTCTTCCCATGACCTGAAGGCAAGCATTCTGAACCCTGGTGAAATGTGTGTGTGTGTTGCATTAGCACGGTGATAACACCACCCCGACACGTGCATACGTCATTTTATGTGAGAAGGTGTTCCTACTCATGAGTGCATGTTAACAGGTTTCATGCAAATGAAGTTGAGATGATTGTGATTGAAATCACCAACATATGCTTTTCACGTATACCGGGAGGAAAGCTGGGAAGGCCCTTGTCTTGGGTAGACACGGTCTTGCCCCTAGTCCTCCGTCGAGACGGACGTGTCCGGTATGGCATGAGGGGGATATGTCGTGTGGTGTTTTCTATCATTATGCATAATATATGCATTGGTATACTAATCATGCAGGAAATATTACAACCTCCTGAGTCGACCGTAGATCGAGTCTTGTACCAGTAAACCCCCATACTTGCTTCGTACTACCACTTGTCCCTACACCAAGTAGGGTACAATTCAGTAAGTTGTCAACCCTTTCCTAGCACACACCGTACAGAGAGGCCGTGGTGGAAGATACTGGAGGCATCCGGTAGTCATGCCACCGAGTCCGGGAGCGTGGGTGTTTCGGTTGTAGCCGAAAGGGGGTAGCTCCCCAGTTTGCGCGCGGTATAAATTTTGTGATCCCATGTTACGTCGAGGTTGTGGCCTCCCCACTTAGAGTTTGCCTAACAGGTGTCGTGGGTGATTCCAGACACATGTGAGTTAAGCTGGTGTGTGCAAGTTAGGTGTGTTTTCAACAAAAAGACCGTAGACGGAATTAGTCCCAATGGACTAAAGAAATCCGCTACTCATGGCTAAAGAGTACACCCTCTGCAGAGATTAAACCTATTCGAATAGCCGTGTCCATGGTTAAGGATTACAGTTTGGGATGGATCAAGTGTCGGTCTTAGTGTCGGTCTTGAATGGCTAAACTGTTAAGCTGTGGCGAAATTACAGATTTTGGATCATGATAATTACGATTATTATTGTTATTGTTGACTAACCCATGATTTTATTTGGTATGATCGAATAACCCTGGGATGGTTCTACCTCCTGGATATTCACTGTGTTTTCTTTTAAAGCCCTTTATGCGGTGTCGCTCAGACGCCCGACTCTGGCATTTCTTTTAAAGCCCTTTATGCGGTGTCGCTCAGACGCCCGCTTGTGGCATTTCTTTTAAAGCCCTTTATGCGGTGTCGCTCAGACGCCGATCGTGGCATTTCTTTTAAAGCCCTTTATGCGGTGTCGCTCGGGCGCCCGATTGTGGCATTTCTTTTAAAGCCCTTTATGCGGTGTCGCTCGGATGCCCGGACCGTGGCATTTCTTTTAAAGCCCTTTATGCGGTGTCGCTCAGACGCCCGACCGTAGCATTTCTTTTAAAGCCCTTTATGCGGTGTCGCTCAGACGCCCTACTGTGGCATTTCTTTTAAAGCCCTTTATGCGGTGTCGCTCAGACGCCCGACTGTGGCATTTCTTTTAAAGCCCTTTATGCGGTGTCGCTCAGATGCCCGATCATGGCTGTCCTTTTGAAGTTCTTTATGTTTTTATGTCATAAATTTTAATACTACCATATTATTGCATATCCATAAATAACATGCTTGCACGCACCAGAGTTTTATCTATCTTATGTGACTAACGTCATGAGCATATTATATTATCAGTACATCATTGTTAAATCATGCATGTGTTTATTGTGTTTGCGAGTACATTCAAAGTACTCACTGGCTTGTCCCTGGCTATTGTCTTGGCCAGATTTCATGCTTGGAGAAGAGCGTTGCGATGACAGTCCCAGAACCTAGGCAACGGAGATAACAGCTACGCGAAGATAGGAGTTATCCTGGTCAGCTGTTCCTGTGGGAAATGGAGTCCCATAGGCGAGGATATTTCATAACCCGCTTCCGCCATCAACCTCTAGATGCCATTTGTTGTACTCTCAGGCCAGAATGGTCTTGTACTACACAAATTGTATTTTGCTTGGATCTTCTGTATCAAGTTAGTGCCTTATCAGCTAACAGTTATCCTGGGGCTGGTAAGTACAAGGGCCATTTTTCTGGGATAAATACCCGGAGAATCGGTCACCACACTCCATCATCTTGGTATCTACATCAAGAACACCGCCACTCATCATCGCCAAGGACGGTAACCTCAACGACACCATTGTATATTCCCCTTGCAATTGCATTGATAACCTCTAGCCCATTTCGCGTTACTTGCCTATCAAGACTAGCCATTTGAGTATTGCCGGGCCACGCTACTTGTGCACATTAGTGATCTACACCATCCATTGCATACATACCATATCATATTGGTATCATATCATCCATTGTGTCACAAGATTGTTCCCGCATATACACAATTGCTATCTTGGTTTGTGCATTGTGCAAAAGTGGCCATACAAAAAAAAGCTTTTAAGCAAAAGAGAAAGAGCAAAGAGCTTGTAAGAAATAGCCATAGCATCATACCACATTGCATATAAGATTGTCATATCCGATCATCTTGGATCATCTCGAGAAACACCGGGAACCATACATACATAGCATACTTGGGATAGAAAGTTTATCCATTTTGCATCTTATAGGTTGTGCACAAGTGTCGTATCCGCCAGCAATCGTGCTAGCGTCTCTCTTGAGTTGTGCAACACGAGCGTTTTGGTGGATTCTGCATTTTGAGCTCATTCCTTGGTTGCACGAACCCATTTATCTATCTGTGTGTGTGTTTCCGTGTAACTTTCATTGCTATTGGTCTACTTGTTTCGCTTTCAAATTTGTGAATCTCTTTCAACATTATTGACTCTAGCTAACATTTTACATCAAATTGTTGTGCCACTATCCTCACCGAGCTCCACCATAAGCTTTATTTGTGTAGGTGTGAGAAACCGACAAGAATTGGTACCAATTGTGCTATTTCCTTGTTACACATTTGAGTGATCATTGATCTATCTTCAACATCGGTCAAGGTACATTTGGTCTAGTTCTTCTCTTTCTCCCACTCATATTTGCTCGAGTTTTGTGATGGATAGGCAAGGCATTTCATCTCCGATCTTCGACAACGACGACGGTGAACAACTACATCACCAAAGCATCAATCTTTGATCTACAGCGACAAATGCAAAGCGCACAATCAAGATTGCGAGAGCGCATCGAGAACATCTCCATCGACATTCGGCACTCTGAAGCAAGGAAAAGGGACTACATCGACAAGAAGCTTTCCGCACATAAAGAGGAGCAAGATGCAAGGATGGAGGAGATTAGAGCCTTGATCAAGTCTTCTTCCCTTCATCATCTTCAAGGCGGCGACGTTCAAGCCACAAGTCTTCGGAGCGCCCAAGCGATGTAAGCGCAAGTCGTCCACGTGCACATCTCCTTGGCGACCACCATCACGTTCGTGGTCCATATCGTCATGAAGGGCAAGTCACCTCCAAGCATCATGTGCATGACGACGACGAACGACGTCTACTACGAGCTCAAGAACGACAACGACATCATCATCATGAAGATGCTCCACAAGCGCAAATGCACAAGTCCCAACAAGCCCTACTTCACGCCAACTACAAGCTTCATGAGAAAAAGAGAAGACCGCGAGACGAGCACCACCACGGCCAGACTACCGCTACACCAACCACTTGACATCTTCGCCAAGTGCTATCAAGGCATCTTCGCCTTTGGACGTACGGCATCTTCGCCTACTTCCCGTGAGTTCGCATACATCGACATCTTCAACAGCAAGGCGACCACCTACGAGCGAGGGCGACACTTCCATCTTCGGAAGCCCCTCAAGGAAGATGGCCGAGCATGGGACATTCCCTTCGGTCATGAAGACGAGCTACAAAGTGCCAAATAATATGGGCCTCATACAAGACGGCGACAAGAAGGTTGAGCATGGGACTATCCCTTCTACCAAGGCGGCGATAGGAGTTGAGCATGGAGACATTTGCACCAACATCTCCCCGACACCCACATATCATGAGATGACCCAATTGCCATGTGAGGAGAGCCACCAACCCATGAGTGAGATGAGTGACTCCACCCTATATGACATTGAGTGCATTTCCTATGAGAGGATGAGTGTGACCACCACTAGTCCCACACTTGAGAGCATACCACACATCCTATGTGAGGTTGGCGCCATTTGAGTGACTCCACCAACCATACGGTGAGAGCATCATATTGGGAGTGAGTGAGCCACAACACTTAGTGAGTGAGGTAGTTGAGACGGCATGTGAGGCCACTATGATTTCTAACGACTTAACCTCTACTCCTAGTGTGTTTTCTTCTTTGGTGCTAGGTCTCCTACATGACAACATGCCTACCCTCGACGAGTCCATCCCTCCAATGGGAAAACCAATGGCCATGGTGGACGATGATGCACCCCCCACATGGTTCCATCAAGATGAAGATGACAACGATTGGATCTTCGACACCTCACCTACAACACATGAGCGATGCTCCAAAGGTAACATAGGAGATGGTTCTTCTCTTGTTCCACTAGTGGACTCTCTTGACAATGATTGCTTGCATGATGTTGATCCTATTATTCCCATGCTTCATGCTAGTGCGACTTCTTCATGTCTTGACTTACCTATTTATGATGAATATGATGATGAGCATGTTGAGTTGCCTAGTTGTGATGCTATGCTCCATAGGATATCATGTGAAAATTCTTTTGGTCACATCATGTTTGACAACCCATTGAACTTGTCATATGCTGTGAGTGAGATCTCCCATATAGCCTCATTTCAATCTCAACATAGTAACTATGCATGCCCCATTAACATAAATCCTATTTGCACATATGGCATAGATGACGAGATGATGGTCATTGGCTTTTGTTTTTCATGCGATGATATTGCCATGCTTCCTTTACATGATTTGCGCAATTCATCTACTATGTCATGCCATGATCACATTGTTCCAAATATGCTTTGTTTTGAATGTTGTCAATATTCTCCATGTGATGTTTCTACTCATACTCATGAGGAGACCCCCACAGTTTCCTCATACATATTAGGAGATTTTGATGCATTCCATACTTTGCATGATTCCCATGATCGTGTGCACCATATGCATTCCATGAATAACAATGCTCTCGATATTTCCCATGATGCATTACACAACTTGAGTCTCCATTATGCTATACATAACAACAAACCTATCATGATGGATGACATGTTTCTATATCACGCATCTCATTTATTTGAGCATTGGCTATGTTGTGCTAACCGACACAAGCACGTGCGCATCATGATGGATGATGTGTACATATACCATGCACACACAATTTTTCCTTTGCCTTTGTTTTGTGTAGGTACTCACATATACTCGTCAACCTCTCAATCCCAAGAGTTGACGAAACGAGCTCTTGAGAGCAACGATGCTTTGGGATCCCGTGGACTATCCTTACCACTGTTCTCTTCGCGCAAGGACTACGCGCACCTCTTCTACTTGGCTCTCACACGGCTATGGGCTATATACCATTTGTCCCCTTATGCTCATTTTACCGTGTTCACTTTGCATGTTATACTTGCTTCTATGCCTTTGCCATGCAATTGTGACCCTTGCTTGCATCTACCCATGATTGACCCTATGTGTATTTGCATGCTTGGTGGACATACTTGTTGCTATTGCCATGTTTATCATGTGCCCCATGCTATTGATGCTTGTTGTGTTGGGAGAGTCATGATGCCCCATTGCTATTTACATAGGACTTCTTGCCAACACCATGAACCTACTTTCCTCATATCTTACTTTCATGCTTGTGCTATGACATGTGAATTATTCATGCCCACTATTTGCACACATGACATGCTTGCCATGATTCCTTCTAGTACGTTGCATCTTCGCACTACTAGCTTGCTTGACTTGATCTCTATGATTGCTTGCTTTGTCGCATCACCCATGTTCCATTCTTACTCGCTTTCTTGGGTTGATGACATATATGTTCATGCCTCTCACATGATATATCTTGTTTATTGTCGCTTGCCTCCAATAGTTGCCTCTATGCTTCATGATCTTGGAGACTTGGACACTTCACTTGTGATGCATGCTTGTTTACTTGAGCCTATTGTATTTGGTTGTTCCCGCATCATATGCCTCCATACTATGAAATGCTCCCTTGTACTTTCTTATGATGAGCATGATGCGTACACTTGTTGGGTATCTTACCACACGAATGATAGGTTTTGCACTTCCGCTAACCTCATTTGTTTTTTCGAGTGTTTGTCATGTTCTTTCATTTTGACGTATTCACAAGGCGGTAACATCACGAGACAACTTGGTTATGTGAAGGAGTACAAGATGCACAACTCCATCATCCTTGAGAACCTCCTAAAGGTGACCTCCTTCCCTTTGAGCCATCCTCAAATACACATATTGGATGGGTCATTCTTCCATTGTTGTTTCCTTCTTCTTGTCTACATGGTACATATATCGGATGGAGGACCGACATTGGAGATGGACCCTATGGACCTTCAAGTTGAGGAGTTCCACGACATCGAGCTATGGTACAACACCAACCATGACAAATTTGCACCCTATGCATGGATTGACACACATTATGATTGTCTTATTGCACCTATTCCCATGGCATCCATGATATATGAGCTTGTGCATTTTCTTAGCAAACTTGTTGTGATCTTTCTGGATGGCATATTCATACATCGTGATCATATTGCCTACCATCAATTGCATGATAACATAATCATATTGAGAATCCATTGCCATATTCATGCTATTGATAAACTGTCTCTCTATGGCATCATTTTTCACAATGGTAGAATTTGTTGCTTTGTGCACCATGCTTTTATTCCCATGAATGCTTTGCATCTCATTCTAGATCATCTTGATAAGCTTCATGCGCTTTGTCACGACCAATCTTGCTGCACGGACTCATTATTACATGATGGACACTTTGTGTGCGCTAACCATTGTATTCCCGAGTGTTGCTTGTATTTGCTCTTTTTGCATGTCTATATCTCCGGCGACACCTTGGACTACTTGGATTGCGCCATTTCCTCAACTCCGTCCAACTACAAGTTCGTACCTGACAGTCGTTTCCATGGTGATGAGGATCACGATCCGAGGTCGGATCTTTCCCAAGTGGGGGGGGGGGGGAGATGATGCGGAGCATCCCACGTTCATCCCCATGTACACTCCAACTACTCTCCAAACCCCAAGAGGACTTACGACGAGACCTCGAACATATGCCATTGGACACAAGGTGAACTCGCTCCTCTCTGAACCATCACTTTCTACATGTGAGATATGGCTACTACCTCCAACGTGTGTCCTATGCATGATCAGGTACTTGGAGGAAAGCCACAGAGCCACCACACCCAACGGACGAGCTAGCGAGGACGCCAAGTACAAGGATCAAGAAGAAGAGCTGCTTCGGAAGCTACAGGATCCGGACGACCGGCCCAGCCCGGACGTCCGACCCCTGGAGGTCGCTACAGCCCCAGGAAGACAGGCCAGCAGAAGCTACAGCGGCCGGACGTCCGACCAGGACCGGACGTCCGACGACTCCCAGGCTCCGGACGACCGGCCCCCTCCGGACGACCGTGTCAGTGACCACCGAACCGAATCTGCGGACATCCGAAGAACTCCGGACATCCGGGACCCCGCGAGCCTCCGGACGGCCGGCGCCCCACGGACGTCCGGACCCTGGCTGCGTCCAGTTTCGGGCTGAGGCCCATGTACCCCTTCACTTCGCCCCCATTTGCACTAAGACTATAAATAGACCTCCTCCTCCTCCTAGTTAGGTTTAGCAAAGGATTAGCTCATGTTTGTGTGAGAGCTTTGCTCATCCACTTGGTTACCTTCCCCTCGGAGCTCAGGACCTCTTCGGAGAAGATCCCCCAAGCAGATTCTAGACCCCCTCTTGGGTGGCCCCCGTCAAGACCTCCTCTCGGAGAAGAACCCGGTTACCTCTTGTATCGTCCTTTGTTGATCATGGATCATGTACCTCTCTCTGTGTTCACCGACCTAGCGCATGTGTAATCGAATCTTGTTGGTTTGAGTGATTCTCTTGTGTTTTCCCCCGTGATTTCCCTCGTGCTATTCCGCTCGTTCTTCGTGTTCCTCGTAGGGATCCTCTCCAAACGTGCAAGATCGTCCACATAGGGTTCCGCCCTACATCACCTCCGTCCTGTCGTCCTGCTGGTCGTGGTCTTATTGCACCGATATCGCAACCTTTGCCTGATGCGTCGGGACTCCTCGCCTACGCTTGCCTCTTTAGCACCAAAGAGGAAACGAGTATGCTGCGCACTCTGGCGCCCGCCTGGCCTTGGTCGTCATGGCTTGCGACAGGGACCTCGCGAGGTGCCCCTAGCCTTGATCTCTCCGCTCCTCGCAAGCCAGCCTAGTGAGGCCGCCACCGAGGAGGTCCTGCATCGTCCACCTCGCGAGGCTCGGCCCCTCGCGAGGGTCTTGAGTGTTTGCTGATGAAGATGGGCCGTACAGGGCCGCTGGTGGAGCCACGCCGTGAGCTGCAGGTAGGAAAGTCTAGGGACCCCCGTTCCCAGGACGCCGACAGCGAGCGATTTCTCATACTAAGGATCAAATCCTTATTATTTTAAAATAAACATCGTTACCCGACAACAGACCTCGCCGTCCTTCTGCTCCATAGCTCGACTACACTCAAGCCCTTGGCGGAGGTAGGGGCAAAGTAGGATTAGGCTCTTCATTTGTTCTCTTTCCATCGCACTACAACCAAGTTCCGGCCCAAAGAAAGGTTCTTGGACACGGGAAACAGGGAGCACGGTAGCATAAGAGTGAGCAAAGCTTCGTACGTTCAAGTTCCATATGGAAGTGGAGAGTGGTGGGTGAAAAACTTATATGATTCTGCAGCCCCCGGCAACCTTGGCTTGCCGTGGTCGGATCTCTGGATCTGCAGCCCCCGGCAACCTTGGCTTGCCTGGGTTGGGGCGTTGGTCTGTTTCCTTTCCTCCAAACAGCTCAGCAGAAACGCTCGCGCATCCTGTGAACCAAATGAAGAGACAGAAGGAACAAAGAGATGCACACTAAACCTCTATGCTAGGGGTAGTTGCCGCCAAGCACTATCGACCCTAACAAGGAGAGAGACTCAACCTAGCATGCATGCTAAAACTTAGGGCGCCAGTGCTTCATTTATTTATGCTCAGGATCTGCGCATAGCTCTGTACATTGGGTTACATGCCTTGCCTTGCCGGCAAGGCTAGTACAAAATGGGGGTTGTCGGGGCTGCCCGCAACCGCGCTTTAGGGGTAAAACTTGCGAAGATGTTTGATATTCCAGGAGTTGCTCACTGGAATGCCATCTTCGGTCTCCAGGCAGACCACGCCGGGCCTGGTGACTCGCATTACTCGATAAGGGCCCTCCCACTTTAGCATCAACTTGTTTGAATTCTTGGCAGATTGAATCTGCCGAAGAACAAGGTCGCCTTCCTCAAGGCTTTGGGCGTGAACCTTGCGGCTATGATAGTGGCGCAAGGCCTACTGGTAGCGAGCGGCTCACACAGCAGCTTGAAGACGATCTTCCTCACGGAGCATTACATCCTCTTGGCGCAACTGCTCTTGCTCAAGTTCATCATAGGTGAGCACTCGAGGTGACCCGTATATGAGTTCCGTGGGGAGAACTGCCTCTGCCCCGTAAACCAGGGCAAATGGTGTCTAGCCAGTATCTCGATTTGGCGTCGTTGTGATCGACCAAAGAACTATTGGCAACTCATCAACCCAGCGCCTTCCGCACTTATGCAGCTTGTTAAAAGTCCTAGTCTTGAGGCCTCGCAACACTTCTGCATTTGCCCTTTCGGCCTGGCCGTTACTTCTGGGATGGGCAACAAAAGCAAAATAGACCTTGCTGCCGAGATCTTGAATGTACTGCATAAAGGTGCGGCTCGTGAACTGCGTGCCGCTGTCGGTGATTACACTATTGGGCACACCAAAACGGCAGACTAGCCCCTTGAAGAACTTGACGGCTGACTGTGCTGTCACCTTTCTCACTGGTTCCACTTCCGGCCACTTTGTGAACTTATCGATCGCGACGTACAAGTACTCAAAGCCCCCGACAGCACAGGGAAAGTGGCCCAGTATGTCGAGCCCCTAGACCGAAAATGGCCAGGAAAGAGGGATTGTCTGAAGGGCTTGGGCTGGTTGATGAAGCTTCTTTGAATGGAACTGGCACGCTTCACACTTGGTTACTAGGGCAGTTGCATCCTGGAGGGCGGTGGGCTAAAAGAAGCCTTGCCGGAATGCTTTGCCAGCAAGGGCTCTCGACCCTATGTGGGAGACACACATGCCTCCATGAATTTCTGCCAACAGCCTCAGTCCGCCTTCCCGAGGAATGCACTTCAACTTCACACCGTTCGGTCTCCTTCTGTACAGGGCATCATCCACAAACTGGTACATGCTAGATCGACTGGCTACTTTTTTTGCTTCTTCTTGTTCCTCAGGAAGCTCCCCTGTTTGGAGGAAACGGACGATGGACTGCGCCCATGCCGGAGCCTGGGGCTCGACGGCAAGGACTAAAGGCACGTCTTCGGCCGTAGGGGCAACTGCCTCTACGGCCAGGGCCTAAGGCCCTACCGGGGGTTGTTGCTCTCCAGCAGGCCTGATCACCCGATAACGTCCTTTCTGGCGGCTCCTAGGAGCTCGGCGGGAAAGTACTTGCCAGGGCCCGCCTTCCTTCGCTTGTTCTGCCCTGCTGATGGCTCGAAGGACGGTTGAGTTAATTGAAGCACAAAGGTACCTGGTTCCACAGGCAACTTCAGGGTAGCGTGCTTCGACAGGTCATCAGCAATGTTGTTCTCCGCTCGGGGGACATGCTCTGCTTGCAATCCATCAAAACGCTCTTCCAACTTCCTCACTTCATCCATGTAGGCTTCCATCAATAGGTCTTTGGTAATCCTTGTTGACTTGCTTGACGACGAGCTCCGAATCACCCCTGACAATGAGCTTCCTAATTCCGAGGTCTGCCACGATCCTGAGACCGGCCAGCAGTCCCTCGTACTCCGCCGTGTTGTTCGTTGATTTTTCCCAGGGAAAGTGCATCTGGATTACGTACTTGAGGCACTCTCCGGTGGGCGCGATGAGTAGCACACCGGCACCAGCACCTTGGGGTGAGAAAGCTCCATCGAAGTACATAATCGACTCAGTGCTCGTCTCCTTGCCAGGAAGGGTGGTCTCTTGAATCTCCTCGTCGGGCGTTGTGGTGCATTCTGCTATGAACTCTGGCAAGGCTCGGCTCTTGATTGTTGAAGTACTTTCAAACTTGAGGCTAAAGCTCGACAGCTCCAATGCCCACTCAACAATCCTCCCAGTTGCATCTGGGTTGTGCAAGATTCGTTGCAATGGGAGGTGGGTGACAACGGTGATCTCATGTGCTTGGAAATAGTGGCGCAGCTTTCTCGAGGCCATGAGCAGGCCGAAAATTAGCTTCTGCATACCATAATATCTTGACCTAGCCCCTGCAAGAGGGAACTGAAAAAATAAACTAGGTGATGCACCATATTCTTCTTTTGTTCAACTTCGCCCATCTGCGCAGACTCCACCTTGCCGGGACCGAGCCTTGATGGGGGTTCCGCCTTGCTAGCGTCAAGCCCCACCGGGGAGGGCCCCGGCCTATCATCTGATGGCTCAGCTGTTGCCGCTGCTTGTCCCTTGAGTTCCCTCTGTGCCACTAGCGCACCACTGACCACTTGATTTGTTGCCTCTAAGTATAGCAGCAACGGCTCTTGTGGTTTAGGTGCGACTAGTATCGGTGTGGAGGAAAGGTACCTCTTCAAATCTTGTAGTGCTGCCTCTGCCTCCAGAGTCCACTTTACTGGACCTGCCTTCTTAAAAATTTTGAAGAAGGGGAGGGCGCGCTCAGCAGATTTGGAGATGAACCTACTCAGGGTAGCAACACAGCCGGTGAGCCTATGGACGTCCTTGACCCGTTTTGGCGCCTCAATCTGCTCAATTACCTTGATCTTGTCGGGGTTTTCCTCGATCCGACACTGTGACATAAAGAACCCGAGAAGCTCGCCGGACGGAACGCAGAAGACACACTTCTCAGGGTTCAGCTTGAGGTTGATCTTACGCAAATTTGCAAATGTTTCTTCTAAGTCTTGCACGAGCGTGTCCCTGTCCTTGGTTTTGACCACTATGTCGTCCATATAAGCTTCCATATTTCTAAGTAGCTGGGGCTCAAAACTAATTTGGACCGCTCAGGCAAACGTCGAAACATCGTTGTTCAACCCGAAAGGCATTCGTACAAAACAGTACATACCACATGGGGTGATGAACGTGGTCTTCTCTTCGTCTTCCTCCATCATGAAGATCTGGTGGTATCCCGAATAGGCGTCGAGGAATGACAGCAGGTCACACCCGGTAGTGGAGTCTACAATCTGGTCGATGCATGGCAGAGGGAAAGGATCCTTTGGACAAGCTTTATTGATATCTGTGTAGTCAATACACAGCCTCCACATCCCATTCGCCTTACGCACTACCACCGGATTGGCCAACCACGTCGGGTGGAGTACTCCTCTAACCAGGCCTGCCACCTCCAACTTCCTAATCTCTTCGATGATGAACTCTTATCTCTCCAAAGCTTGCTTCCCGACCTTGTGCTTGACGGGCCGCACATGAGGACAGACAGCAAGATGGTGCTCAATCACCTCCCTGGGAACACCGGGGATGTTGGATGCTTGCCACGCAAACACATCGACATTCGCCCGCAGGAAGGTGGCGAGCGCGCTTTACCTTTTGGCTGGCTCCTTCCCAGGTTGACCTCTTGAAACATGCCCGTCTCCTCGAGATCTCCTTCAGGAATCTGCAACCTCTTGATCACATCGGGCGAGATCAAGTTCAGACCGGCCCCACCATGAACCAGTACTTCCGTTACCTTGAGGTTGCGTATTGTTGGCGAAACCAATAATGGCAAACACCCGAGTGCTATTGTGCGATCAGGGTGGTCCTCGGCATCGGAAATGATGGGTGTGCAGGACCACTTCAGTGGCTTCTGGGCATCGAACGATGTCTCCGCCGCAGTGACCTCACGCGCCCACTGCTTCAGTTGGCGGTGGGAGGTGTGCAGCGAGGCGCCACCGTCGACGCACAAGGCTTCCGTAGCTTTCTGGAACTCATGCTCGCCAGACTTGTCGCCCTAGTCATGATCATTATCTTCCTCCTTCTTATCGGGGCCCCGAGCGGGCATCTCTTGTTGACTATCTTTGCCCCGGCGACCTCCTGGGCCGCCACGCTTCTAGCCGGACCCCTCACCACCATCCTGACCCTTCTCCTTGTCTCGCCTTTCATATTCAGCCTTCTGCTTTTCTGCAAGCAGCTCAACATGTCGGCAGTTCTGGAGGTCATGGCCCTTGGTGCGGTGGATCTTGCAGTACTGCTTGTCGGAGCCCCCCGGCTTGTCGGCGGCCGCCAAGGCCCGACGGGCAGCGCACCCGGCAACCTCCTTGTCGATGTCATCAGCCTTGGCCTTCTTGGCGCCGCTGGGTCGCTGGATCCTTCAACGGTAAGCACAGTCTTGCCCTTTCGCTTCTTGTTGCGGCGCCGACCCTTTTTTGTCGGGGCGGCGGTGTCTTCATCACTGGAGTCGATTTCCGCGCCGGCGTCCTCCCCGGGGTACTTCCTTCCTTCGTCACCCCGGGCACATCTGTCAGCCAGGACATAAAGTTTGGCTACATCCTTGACCTTGTTCATCGCCAGCTCTTCACGCATCTTGCAGTTGCGTACGTTCTGGTGGAACGCACTGATGACAGCGGCGGGATGAACATCTGGGATGGTGTACTGCACATGGCTGAATCTTTGTATATACTTACGCAGGGGCTCGCCATCCTTCTGGGGGATGACATGCAGGTCACTTGCCTGGCCACGAGCTTGGTGGCCTGCGGTGAAGGTGCCAATAAACTTGTGGCACATATCCTACCAGGAAGAGATGGAATCTATTGGCAGGTGCATCAACCACGACATAACGTTGGGCTTAAGTGCCAACGGAAAGTAGTTGGCGCGCACCATGTTATCGCGAGCCCCGGTGGCTTGCATCTTGATGGTGTAGATGCTGAGGAACTCTGACGGGTGAGTCTTGCCATTGTACTTTTCCCCAACATCAGGCTTGAATGTGCGGAGGGAGGGCCACTAGAACCGCCGTAGCTCTCGGGTAAAGTATGGACAACCCACCTCGTAGGGTAGGTCGCCAGAGCCCCCCAATGCTGGGTGGTCCATAGTAGGCCCCGCGCGCCGATCCGACTGAGGGCGCGTCTCCCACCGTCTCTCGGTGGTGGTTCGAGCGTCTTCCTGGGCCCGCTCCCGAAGGACTTGGCATTGGTCGCGGCGGCCTCATGGGTCGGACGACGCTGTGGAAGCGTTGTCACAGGCGTCGGCCCGACGGGCTAGTGGCTGCTTTCGCGGCCGCGGGGGAGGAGAGTGCACTGTGGTCATAACATCTCTGGTCCCCCTATCACCGGCATGCACCGGGTCAACAGAACGCCAACGTGAGGGTCCCATTGGGAGCGGCTCATCTTTGTTGGCGAAGCTGACAAGGCTTCGAATGGTGGCCCTCCACTCGTCGAGCTTCTCCGCAGCAGGGGGAAATCGAGGAGCAGTTGCACGCGTGCCAGCGCTTCTGCTGGTGTGGGCGGCGGCGAGAGCTGCATAGACAGTGACACGCTCCGACCTCTAACCGGGTTAGAAGGGGCTCTGTCACGGTCCCGCAGTCACACACCGCTTCCGCCAGCGTCCGAGCGCGCACGCCGGCCTGGTGCGTCCTGCGAGTGGTGCACATGGCTCTTTCCGCGGCGGTGCCCGGGGGCTCCGGCATCGCGGTGTCGATCATCGTGCGTGCCCTGGGAAGGTCGCGGCGCGGGTGCCAACTGGGGCGTCGTAGAGGTTGCCGCGCCGCCCATGGGTAGCATGACCCCGCCCCCGGACCCGGCGGCGTGCGGCTCGTCGTCTCGGATTCGAAGGATGCCGCTCACCTAGCTCCGATCGCCAAAATGTTGTGGATGCTCGCGGGCCACGTCTCGGGCGCCATCCATGGCCACCCGATTGCCTGCCCGCCCTGGCGCGGACGGGCCGGCTCCGGGCGACCCAATCTCTGTGATACCCTTTCTCTTGGGGGCCATGGTGATGACGAAGTCGATGCACTAACTTTCAAACCGGATTCTCACAGCTTGCGCCCCCTACCTGGCTTCTACGTTCAGCGGGCGCGGGGCTGTGAAAAGAGCAGATTTAGGAGATAAACACGGGAGATTTATCCAGGTTCAGGGTGCAAGTGATGCGTAATACCCTACTCCTGCTGGATGGTGTTCATCTGGTGTTCTTGGACTAGCTACAAAGCGTGCAGGGTCCAAAAAGTCCGAATCCTCTCACCGTACGTCGCGGGCCTCCTTTTATAGTCAAAGGGGCTGCCATAGTGGCACACATGAGGTGGAAAGTTGTATAGTGGTTGAGTTTATCACCTGGCATCATAGGACAAAACGCATTAAATGCGCTACTTAGGTGTCCTCTTACTTTATCGGGGATGACAATGAGGCATGTCCCATCCGTCGGCGCTTCGCCTTGCTTCGCCACGCATACAGGCCAACGAGGCATGCAGCGCCATGTAGGCTGGTAGGCTGCTGAGCTGGTGTGGTGGCAGGGTCTTCACGAAGATCTGCATGCCACCACGTAGGGGCTTGACTATTTGTCTTAGGAGCCATGTACTGCCACACGGGTACCTGCTTAGTTTGTGTGTCGGCCGCTGAGCTGGGGCGGCAAGGCCATTCCGCGGTCTTGCTGATATTCCTGGCAAGGGTCTTGTCGCGGCCTCGTGGGTGCCCTCGGCAAGAGTCTTACCGGGGCCTCGTGGGTATCTTCGGCAGGAGCCTTGCCGGGGCCTCGTGCGCATCCTCGGCAAGTGTAACATCCCAAATTTTCGATTTGGAATGTTATACATAGGTCATCATATGCATATCATATTTTATTTGCATTTTGGTTTTGATCCTAGAAATTCTAAGCAACTTAAGGACCCACGGAGAGAGTTGGTGATTTCGTTTATTTTCATATTTGAATTTTCTCAAATTTGAAAAGAGGATCATTTAGGTTTTAATTATTTTTCTCTCCAAAATATTTCCAATATTAAGTATAAAAGAGAGGAGATAAAATGACTTCTCCAAAACAAAAGAAATATTGGAGGAAAAATGTTAAAATCAAATAAATAATTTATTTGGATTTATTTTGTTATTTTATTTGAATTAGAAAAAAATATGCATTTTTTAAAATTGCACTTTTAGGCGAGACAAATGTTCACTATGTTCTAAATATTTTATTTAGACGGTGAAAATTGTTTCTCGAATTTTTACTTTTTTATTTATTTAGGATTTTCCTTTCGGCGGAATTTATTTTAAAAAAAGGTACCGGACGGCGGGCCAAAGGCCCGGCCGGCCCAATACCACTTCGCCGTCCGCGCCCGAGCCGAGTCCCGCCGCCCGACTTCCATTGCCGCCGTGTCCGGGCGGTACACCGTCCGTCGTCGCCCCTCCCCAAGCGAGCAGCCCTGCCGCCCTTTAAATCTGCCCGCCGCCTCCTCCTCCTCGTCCCGCACCACCAGCACCGCCGCCGCCATAAGCCGCGCCCGCCGCCCGCACCGCCGCCCAGCCAACGTCGCCACCTCGCCTAACCGCCGCCGCGGTTTTGTTCAGTCATTAGGTTTTTAACCTGGATCTACTCTGGGGTTTTTAACCGATCGGTTTTCTCGATTTAGGTCTATTCCGCGAACATCCGTTCATTGGTTCGTTTTAACGAACGTTTTCGTTCGTTCGTCTCTGTTAGCGGATGTTCGTCCGATAGATTTTTCTTTTTCTGTTTATTTTTCGGCCAGGGACCTATCCGTGATTATTTTTATCGCAGATTAGCCCCTGATCTTCAAACCCTCGCAACTTTTTAACCGTTCATCCAAATCCAGTGAAACCAACGCCGAAATCTTCGTCTCAAACCCCTCTTTCTGGTTAATCAACTTGAACATGGTTTTGACAATTTAAAATTTGGTTTCAAGAAGATTTGTATTTGAAGTTCTTTTGATCATAGTATCAGTTTCGTAGCTCCGATTCGATTGATTCTTTTTGCAAATCGAAGTTCTGTAGTTGAACTTTTAGACTGGATCTTTTTATTTGAGTTTTACCCTTGCATCCAAGCTTGAGTGCACATGTATGCTATTTTTTGTTTGCGATAGAATTCCCGGAGTGCGAAGCGTGCTACTACGAGTCTCTAGGGTTTGCAAATCGTCAGCAAGGCAAGTAACACTTTGATCATACCCCTGTATTACCTAGTTTTTATGCATTAGTTACAATCCTCAAACACTGCATGATTAGGATGTGATTTAACTTGTGGGTATTGGGAAATAGATGATGAGGTAGAACCTATTGCCCTTTTATTATCAAACCCTTGGGAGTTACTTCTACATTATGCTTAGTTTGCTATGCTATGCTCGTAGACGTGGTTTGGTTTGTGTGATCCATGACAGATGTGAGATTGTTAATTAATGGTTAACTTAAGGTGGCTACTTAAATACACATCTGGGTGGATTGGTTGCGGGCACCTGGGGATATACCAGAGTTGTCCTTTGGTTCGCCACCCAGGCTCAAAGGGATCATAAAATTATTCATGCTAGAAACTTCCGTGTGCAGCCACAAGCTATTATGGCCTCTAGCATAGTTGAGTATGTTGCATGACCTCTTTTAGTGGTAGACTAGCAGATGTAGGGGATGTTGGTTGGTATTGTCTACCCAGAGTAAAGAGTTAATGTTTCTGAAAAATGTGTCTTGGTCATCCGTTTCTAGAACACCATGTAGTGCGAGAAATTCAACGAAGGAGATCGAGTCTTGTGGGGAAAAGTGTACAAACCTCTCCAGAGTGTACAAACTAATCATGGTTAGCCGTGTCCCCGGTTATGGACATCTTGAGTATTTGGTTCTTGGATTATCATGTTGATCTCATCAATCTAAATTAATTTGTTGGGTTATTAATTACTGTTTAATTGGGATTGAGATGGGGTTTCCATTCTCAATGTTTATCAACTACCATGATAGTTAAACAAAATATATTCCTTGGATGTAGGGAAAATTTGGCTTTTCGCAAAACATTATAACCATAGAGCGTCCACCAGCCCTATATGCATGTAGTGACGGCATTTACCTGTTCATTGCGCTACTGTGTTATATTGCCAGCATATTCCATGTGCTGACCTGTTTCAGGCTGCAACATATCATGTTGCATACTTTTCAGACGAAGAGTAAGGTGCGCTAGGTCATGGTCATGCACTCAGCTATGCCGTTGGAGTTGATGGACCCACTTTATCTTCCAAGTCTTCCGCTGTTATCTTATTTAGACGGCCTTAAGCCATATTATTGTAATAAGTTCTCTTTTGAGACATTCGATGTAGTAAGTGTGTGATTGCACTCTATCATAAATCCTTCAAGTACTGTGTGTGTCATCATTACTAATCCAGGGATGACACTTATGCACAGAGATTTGACCGTTTGAGGTCGGATCACTACAAGATGGTATCAAAGAACACTCTGATTGTTGGACACGGCCATTAAGATAAGCCATAGATCACTCTTCTGTACTCATTTCTGACTCCTCTCCATTTTCCACTCTATAGGATGGCGGACTTAAGAAACAAGTTTGCACAACCGAATGAAGACACCCCTTTTGGGAGACACTTGAAGGAAGTCACTAGGTACCTGAATATCGGAATACCAAGTTTCAACGGAACCTACATCGCCACTTTACCAGAAGAAGAGCGTTGGATGATTCGAGTTCAAGTTCCAGGAAGGACATTCACGCCAGTTACCGAACCCATAGAGTTTTCCTTTGATGCACCAACCTGGAGTTTAGGTAAGAGCATGGCAGCCCACATCGCCATGGGACGCATCGGCGAAGTTTATCAAAAGAATCTTAAGGACACCATCTACCAGATATGTGGGCGCCCAGATGAGAAATGGGAGATGATCAGCACCAGGAGGGACAGGTCCATTGCAGCCTTCATCCAGGAGTTAAACCAACACATTCTTCACCAGGAGAACCAAATGTGCACAAGCATGCTAGATCTGAAGAAGGTGATGACCAGGAACATGTAGCTTGAAGAGGAACTCAAGTCTACACGCGACAGATATGAGGAGGAAATCGCAATACTAGTGGAGAAGAAGGACGACCTGACAAGGAAGCTAGGAGTATTCATGGGAGACCCCGCGCCAGGAGGAGATGACGACCATCCCGAGGACATTCGTTCTGAAGACTACATCATCATCGACGACACCGACTCCGACCCCGACAGTAGTGATGATGATTATGAAGACGAAGCTGGAGCGGATATCATGGAGTCTTCCACCGCTCAAAATTTCTAGTCGACCACCACATTATCAGTAGTATTCCCCCATGTATAAAGTAGTAGTCCGAGCACTGTAACGGTAGTTAGGTCGATTGTATGCCCTTGTTTGAATTGATTGGTGTGACATGAATGTGTTTGTCTCATGTGCATATGGGTAGTGCTTTCTCACTAGACCTCATGCTATTCTAATCTCTCCCCTCTAAACCCATCAGATGCCTCCGAGACGTGACCCCGGATTTGTCTTCCCACCGGAGATCACTCAGTTGATCCAACAGCAGAATGCCTTGATGCAGTTACTAGTCCAGAACCAAGGTAACAACAACAATAAAAACCCACCGCCACCACCTCAAGTTGACAACTTAGCCCGTTTTCTGAGGTTGCAGCCGCCGGTGTTTTCCAGTAGCACCGAGCCAATAGTTGCTGATGACTGGCTACACAGGATTGGAAGGGAGTTGACCACCGCAGGTTGCATAGATACTGAGAAGGTGCGTTTTGCTGCACATCAATTGGATGGACCCGCAGCCTCATGGTGGGAGAATTACACAGCCACTTTCCCTATAGCCAATGTCACTTGGGAGTAGTTTCAGCAAGCATTCCGCACAGCACATGTCTCAACTAGAGCTATGATCATGAAGAAGAGTGAGTTCCGCAACTTACGTGAGGGAAACCATATTGTGGGGCAGTACATGGATGAGTTCAGTAAGTTAGCTCGCTATGCCCCAGATGATGTGGCCACAGACGCCGCGAAGCAGGAGAAGTTTATGGAAGGGTTGAATGATGAGATGAGTATGCAGTTAATGGTGGCAACATTTAACAACTACCAGGAGTTGGTAGACAAGGCTCTTATGATTGTAGGAAAGCAGCAGTAGATTGAGACCCACAAAAGGAAGTACAATTCAGGAGCTCAGCAGAAGCCTCGTTTTACCCCGAACTCGAGAGGATATACCCATAACCATGGAGGCCATACCCACAATGGAGGAAGTTCGCATAACCACAGTAGCCACAAGAATGGAAATGGGAATGGAGCAGGTAGCAATCAGAACCGCCCTAACCCAGCCACACCCGCCAAGAAGGACCAAAGTCACATTACTTGTTTGAAGTGCCGGAAGACTAGACACTATGCCAATGAGTTCCTTGAAGCAAAGAATGGTAATGGTAATGGGAGCTCTGGGAAGAAGCCCAATCCCTTCACCAGAGGTCAGGTGAACCACATCAACATGGAGTAGGTTGAAGAGCAGCCTGACGTAGTTATCGGTAAGTTTTTGGTAAAGTCATTTACGGTCTCGTTCTTTTTGATACTGGTGCATCGCATTCATACATATCAAGGGGATTTGTGGACAAGTTTAAGTTACCCACCATAGCCCTTACGTCACCCATGCTAGTAAGAACCAGGGGCAGAGTATATGGCCAGTCGATGGTGTGATCGGTTACCCTTAACCATTGGTAGCCATGTTTTCCCCTCAGACCTAATAATTCTGGAGTCTCAAGGCTTGGATGTGATACTAGGCATGGATTGGCTATCTAAGTATGGAGGAATCATTGCCTATGCTAGTAGGTCAATTATGCTCACTACCCCGGAGGGAAAAAGGATTAAGTATGTATCCAGGCATGCGCCAAGGAGAACCCACGTAAATTCCCTATCAGTAGTTGTTCAGGAGGAAGTGGCTGTAGTGAAGGATTATCCGGATGTATTTCAAGAGGAGCTACCAGGCATGCCATCGGATCGAGACATTGAGTTTTTAATAGAGCTGTTGCCAGGCACCGGACCGACACCGATATCGAGGAGACCATATCGGATGCTCGCGATTGATCTGGAGGAGATTAAGAAGCAGATTAAGGAGTTATTGGAGAAAGGTTACATTCGACGAAGTTCGTCACCGTGGGGAGCACCAGTGCTTTTGGTTGAGAAGAAGGATGGATCTTTGAGAATGGTTGTTGATTATCATGCGAATGAAGTGACGATCAAGAACAAGTACCCACTGCCGATGATCAATGATTTGTTTAACCAGCTGCAAGGAGCTAAAGTATTCTCCAAGATCGATCTACGATCAAGATACCACCAGTTGAAGATCCGAGAACAGGATATACCCAAGACAGCCTTCACCACAAGGTACGGGCTATATGAGTACACAGCTATGTCATTTGGATTGACTAACGCCCCTTCCTATTTCATGAGTATGATGAATAAGGTGTTCATGGAGTTCCTGGATAAGTTTGTTGCGGTATTCATTAATGATATCTTGGTATACTCGAAGAATGAAGAGGAACACAAGGAGCATTTGCGTTTAGTTCTCGAGAAACTCAGGGAACATCAATTGTATGCCAAGTTCAGCAAATGTGAGTTTCGTTTGAACGAAGTGGGATTTCTTGGACATGTTATATCAGGAGAAGGAATAGCAGTGGATCCTAACAAGGTTAAGTCAGCCACCGACTGGCTAGCACCCACCTCAGTTGGAGAGATCCGCTGTTTTCTTCGACTCGCGGGATATTATCAGAGATTCATTGAGAATTTTTCTAAGATTGCGAAACCTATGACGGAGTTGTTGAAGAAAGACACTAAGTTTAAGTGGACAGATGAATGTGAGGCAAGTTTTCAGGAGCTGAAGAAACGTCTGGTTACAGCCCCAGTGCTGATTTTGCCGGATATACGCAAGGATTTCCAAGTGAATTGCGATGCTTCTCGCTTAGGACTTGGAGTACTTATGCAAGATGGAAGAGTGGTTTCATACGCCTCACTTCAGCTTCGACCGCATGAGTTGAATTATGCCACACATGATTTGGAGTTAGCAGCTGTAGTTCATGCACTCAAGATCTAGAGACATTTTCTTATTGGAAACCGTTGTGATGTGTACGCGGATCACAAGTGGTTAAAGTACATTTTCACACAGAAGGAGCTGAATTTCAGGCAAAGGAGATGGTTGGAGCTTATAAAATATTATGACATGAAGTTGCATTATCATCCAGGCAAGGCCAATGTCGTAGCATATGCTTTGAGCCGAAAGAGTTATGCCAATACCCTCGTAAGCGGAGGATGACCAAAGGAATTACCCGATGACCTCAGGGAGCTTCGTTTGGAGATAGTCCCTAGAGGTTTTGTTGCAGCGATGGAGGTTCGGTCAACATTATTGGGAAAGGTTCGAGAAGCTCAGAAGGATAATAAGGAAATTTTTGAGATAAAGGAGAAAAGAAGTAAAGGAAAGGCCAAAGGTTTTCTTGAGGATGAGCACGACACCTTGTGGTTTGAGGACCGTGTATATGTACCCAATAATGCCGAGATCAGGAAGTTAATACTTCAGGAAGCTCATGACTCGCCATACTCGATACACCCTGGAAACACCAAGATGTAATTGGATTTGAAGGAGCATTTATGGTGGACATGAATGAAGAAGGATATTGTCGAGTATGTAGCCGTATGTGATGTATGTCAGAGAGTGAAGGCAGAACATCAGAAGCCAGCAGGGTTACTGCAGCCTATGCCGATACCTGAATGGAAGTGGGATAAGCTTGGCATGGATTTCATCACCAGATTACCCAGGACCCGATCGGGATATGATTCTATCTGGGTAGTAGTTGATCACTTGACCAAAGTGGCTCACTTTATCCCAGTGAAAACCACCTATACAAGTGCAAAGTTGGCCAAGATATATATGACCAGGATCGTATGTTTGCATGGAGTTTCGATGACCATCGTATCAGATAGAGGGACACTGTTTACTTCAAAGTTTTGGAATCAGCTGCACCAGACTTTGGGTACCAGGCTAGAGTTTAGTACAACCTTTCATCCGCAGACAGATGGACAGACCGAGAGAGTCAATCAGATTCTGGAGGACATGTTGAGAGCTTGTGCGCTAGATTATGGATCTAGTTGGGATGATAATTTTCCCTACGCGGAGTTCTCATACAACAACAGCTACCAGGCTAGTTTGAAGATGGCACCTTTCGAAGCTTTGTACGGAAGGAGGTGCAGGACACCGTTGATGTGGGATGAAGTTGGAGACCGTCAGTTGTTTGGACCGGATTCGATCAAAGAGCCCGAAGAGAAGGTTAAGTTGATTCGAGATAGACTGAAGGTAGCTCGTTCCAGGCAGAAGATTTATGCAGATTCAAAATGCAATGAGGTAGTCTATGAAATTGAAGACAGGGCATATCTTCGAGTGTCGCCTCTACGAGGAGTAAAACGTTTTGGAGTTAAGGGAAAGTTAGCCCCGAGATATGTAGGACCATACCAAGTTTTAGAACGTATGGGAGAAGTGGCCTACAAGTTGGAGTTACCTGAAGCACTGTCAGGAATTCATGATGTGTTTCATGTTTCTCAGTTGAAGAAGTGCCATGCTGAGATGGCCGATATCCCTCTGAAAGATACAGTGCCCCTGGAAGCAATTCAGTTGGATAGTGATCTGACCTACGAGGAGAAACCAGTCAAGATTCTCGAGTTTTCCAGCCGAGTCACACGCGGCAAGGTTATCAAGTTTTGCAAAGTTCAGTGGAGCCACCATACCGAGGATGAAGCCACCTGGGAGCGAGAGGAAGACCTATGGAAATACCACCCGCACCTATTTTCTAGCCAACCCGAATCTCGAGGGGGAGATTCAAATTTAAGGGGGGTAGGTTTGTAAGATCCCAAATTTTCAATTTGGAATGTTATACATAGGTCATCATATGCATATCATATTTTATTTGCATTCTGGTTTTGATCCCAGAAATTCTGAGCAACTCAAGGACCCACGGAGAGAGTTGGGGATTTCGTTTATATTCATATTTGAATTTTCTCAAATTAGAAAAGAGGATCATTTTGGTTTTAATTATTTTTCTCTCCAAAATATTTCCAATATTAAAAATAAAAGAGAGGAGATAAAATGACTTCTCCAAAACAAAAGAAATATAGGAGGAAAAATGTTAAAATCAAATAAATAATTTATTTGGATTTTATTTGTTATTTTATTTGAATTAGAAAAAAATATGCATTTTTCAAAATTGCACTTTTAGGCCAGAAAAATGTTCACTATGTTCTAAATATTTTATTTAGACGGTTATTTTTTTGGCATTTTTAGAATTATTTATTTGTTTATTTAGGATTTTTCCTTTCGGCGGAATTTCTTTAAAAAAATGTAGCCTGACCGAACTCGGCCAAAGGCCCAGCCGGCCCAGCGCGCCACCGCCTCGCTGTCCCGCACCAGAGCCGTAGTCCGACCACCGCCCGGCTTCGCCGCCGCCATGTCCGAGCGGGACAGCGCCCGCCGTCGCCCCCTCCCCCAAGCCAGCAGCCCCCCCCGTCTCCTTTAAATACCACGGCCCCCGCCGCCTCCTCCCCTCGTCCCGCACCACCACCGCCGCCGCCGCCAATGCCACCGCGTCGCCGAGCCGCCCGCCGTACCGTTGACCCGCCGCCCCGCTGCCGGTTTTGTTCCGGTCCGTTTCGGTTTTTTTAAACCCTAGATCTTCTTCGGTTTTCTCGGTTTAGGTCTATTCCGTGAACGTCCGTTAGTTAGTTCGTTTTAACAAACATTTTCATTCGTTCGTCTTTGTTAGCCGACGTTCGTCCGATAGATTTTTCTTTTTCTGTTTATTTTTCGGCTAGGGACCTATCCATGATTATTTTTATCGCAGATTAGCCCCTGATCTTCAAACCCTCGCAACTTTTTAACCGTTCGTCCAAATCCAGTGAAACAATGCCGAAATCTTCATCTCGAACCCCTCTTTCTGGTTAATCAACTTGAACATGGTTTTGATAATTTAAAATTTGGTTTCGAGCAGATTTGTATTTGAAGTTCTTTTGATCGTAGTTTCAGTTCCGTAGCTCCGATTCGGTTGATTCTTTTTCCAAATCGAAGTTCTTTAGTTGAACTTTCAGATTGGATCTTTTTATTTGAGTTTTACCCTTGCATCCATGATTGAATGCTCATGTATGCTATTGTTTGTTTGCGATAGAATTCCCGGAGTGCGAAGCGTGCTACTACGAGTCTCTAGGGTTTGCAGATCATTCCCGGAGTAACACTTTGATCATACCCCTTTATTACCCAGTTTTTATGCATTAGTTACAATCCTCAAACATGCATGATTAGGATGTGATTTAACTTGTGTGTATTGGGAAGTAGATGATGAGGTAGAACCTATTGCCCTATTATTATCAAACCCTTGGGAGTTACTTTTACGTTATGCTTAGGTTGCTATTGTATGCTCATAGACGTGGTTTGGTTTGAGTGATCCATGACAGATGTGAGATTGTTAATTAATTGTTAACTTAAGGTGGCTACTTAAATACACATCTGGGTGGATTGGTTGCGGGCACCTGGGGATATACCAGAGTTGTCCTTTGGTTCGCCACCTAGGCTCAAAGGGATCATAATATTATTCATGCTAGAAACTTAAGTGTGCACCCACAAGCTATTATGGGCTCTAGCATAGTTGAGTATGTTGCATGACCTCTTTCAGTGGTAGACTAGTAGATGTAGGGGATGTAGGTTGGTACTGTATACCTACAGTAAAGAGTTAATGTTTCTGAAAGACCGTGTCTCGGTCATCCGTTTCTCAAACACCATGTAGTGCGAGAAATCCAACGGAGGAGAATGAGTCTTGTGGGGAAAAGTGCGCAAACTGCAGAGTGTACAAACTAATCATGGTTAGCCGTGTCCCCGGTTATGGACATCTTGTGTATCTGGTTCTTGGATTATCATGTTGATCTCATCACTCTAAATTAATTTTTTGGGTATTAATTACCGTTTAATTGGGATTGAAATGGGGTTTCCATTCTCAATGTTTATCAACTACCATGGTAGTTAAACAAAATATATTCCTTTGATGTAGGGAAAATTTGGCTTTTCGCAGAACATTATAACCATAGAGCCTCCACCAGCCATATATGCATGTAGTGATAGCATTTACCTGTTCATTGCTCTACTGTGTTATATTGCCAGCATATTCCATGTGCTCACCCGTTTCGGGCTGCAACATATCATGTTGCAGACTTTTCAGACGAAGAGTAACGTGCGCTAGGTCGTTGTCGTGCACTCAGCTATGTCGTTGGACTTGATGAACTCACTTTATCTCCCAAGTCTTCCGATGTTACCTTATTTAGATGGCCTTAAGCCATATTATTGTAATAAGTTCTCTTTTGAGAAATTCGATGTATTAAGTGTGTGATTGCACTCTGTTATAAATCCTTCAATTACAGTGTGTGTGAGCATTGCTGATCCAGGGATGACACTTATGCACAGAGATTTGACCGTTTGAGGTCGGATCGCTACAGCAAGGAGCCCCGCTGTCGTCTTGTCCTCTGGTTCCTACCTAGGCCTCGCAGACCTTTTGTCTTCACAAAGATCTGCATGCCACCATGGAGGCGCCTCCCGAGCCTTGGTTCCAATGTGGTTGTTGGCGTCGGAACTCTTAGACTCAAGGGTGGCAGCCTCGTCGGTGTTGGGTAGGTTGCCCTGGCAAGGTTCTTGTCGGGGCTGTGAAGGACGCCCCGGCAAGGGCCTTGCCGGGGGTGTTTCACCTCACCCCTCTGCTCTTCAGGCTTCTGGTCTTGAGCACAGCTCTGGTGGTCTTTTGTCTTGGCTTCCTCTTCTGTTCCGCCATGCGCGGCTGCGGGTGCGTGGCTGCGACTGCCCGCGCACAAGGAAAGGGGTGCAAAAAGGACCCTTACTTTTGTACACCGACAAGTTGGCCTAGAGTCGTGCGCGCATTATGCATGGAGGAGGGCACAATATGGGCATTCCGCTTCACCTTCTTCAGCAACCAGAATGTCTTTCGCCTCTCTCTTTACAGCCTTTAGTACAACTGTGGTTCATCATTCTTTACTTGTGCTTCTGTAGTTCTTCAGTATATGTACATGTGCATCGAATTATGCATTGTTGGTTGAACCTATATTTGTAATAAACATGGTTGGATAAGAAATAAGTGATTGCCTACTTTCAAATTCAAAACATGTGATTTTTAAATTAGGAATTAATTAGGGATTACACTGCACACGGTTTGCGAAAGAGAAACGTCTGTGATATACGTGGAGATCAGAAACGTTTCTAGGATCCACTACGTGTGCGATCAATCTCCACTGCACACACGACTTTCTCTTGAAAACTGTTTGCATTAGGCCACCTTGCACAAACGTTTACCACATAAAAACTGTGTGTGATGGATATCCTTTGCCACAAAGTTTTTTCTATGCACCGTGTGTGATGCATTCTACAAAGCAAACGATAAAATTATTAATATTGTGTGCAATGGCAATGCTATCACAAACGATTTAACGGGAAAAATTGTGTGTGATGTACCTATGAACAGAAACGTTTTCCTTGGAGCGACTGTGTGGGATGTACATACAAACAGAAACGTTTAGCGAGGACTGACTGTGTGGGATGTACTTACGACCGGAAATAATTTTTCCTGTATAATTGTAATTTTTTAGCTCTACTGTATGTACTTCCGTATTTGAGCGCTTGCTGGTCGCACACACCTCATTTTATCCGAGCGTGTGTGCCAGGAGGGCATATCCCCGACGGTTTCCGGGTCGTGTGGGAAGGACCCCCCTATCGCCCACACTCACTTGGCGACGGTTCCAAATGTCGTCGCGGAAAGGGGTTAAAAACCGTTTGTATAGCACCGACGCGTACCAGTGAGGAAACTATCATATCTATTGCTCGGACCAAATGATCGCTAGGGAACTTTTTTAGATAGAAAAATAATAGATCTACATGTAAAAAACATTGATCTACTTTGCAATCTCAGCTGTCAATGTTTATAATTAACATGAAATCAACAAATAGAAAAGTGTAACACATGGAGAACTATGAAAGCCTCCACCCTTTAATATTAGGTATAGAAATGATAAAAGAAATAATTTATGAAGTGTGAATGCCAGCAAAGTGTATAAGTTTGATGAATGATATTTTCAATCACTTTATCTAGCATTATAACAGCAACTCTTTCTCATAAATCTCATCATGAAAAGTGGCAAATGAAAATAGAATATTTGATGTGGAATGCTCCCATGTATATTCATCATATACTCTTTTCTTTTGTGGTATGGACATTTGAACTTGAATGATTCGAAGCAATAGTCGATCGTTTGACATGAAGGCATCAATACTCAAGCATACTAACAAGCACCCGTGTCATTCAAAATATCAACACTAAAGAAAGTTATCCCTAGCCCATTATGCTCAATCACTGATCCATTCATGAAATACACTCAACATTAGCTACATCCAATGCAAAAGTATGACAATAGTGCTCTCTAGTTGGTGCTTTATAAGAGAAGATGGAAACTCAAAATAAAAATAAAAATTGCATAAAAGTAAATAGATAGGCCCTTCGCAAAGCGAAGCAGAGATCTACAAAGGTGCCAGTGCTCAAAGCCTAAATTAGAGATAAAATTATTTTGAGATAAGCATGCTTTTCCTGTCAATGAAAACGACCGAGAATTCCCAATATCTTCCATGCTAGACAAATTACACGCGGTTTCACAAACAAAAAGTAAAGTTTGCTTCCTTTCCACCATTCTTTCACAATCCATGGCTAGGCGTATCCATGGGTGCCTTCCATACCAACACTTTCCAAGGAATTTATTATTATCATCGTATTATTATTTTTCATTTCGGGACTGGGCATTCCTATCACCTGCCACACTCTAGTGCAATGACAAGTGAATAAACACTCATCGCGAGAATAAAATACCTAGCATGGAAAATATTGGCCACCCCATCATGAGCTGTACAGCCATACAAAACAGAGATTTATTTTGAAAAATTAGAGTTGGCACATGAAATTTACTTGGCACGGCATGGAAATATCGCTTATAGGTAGGTATGGTGGACTCATTGGGCACAACAATGGGTTTAAGGAGTTGGATGCACAAGCATCATTCCCGCTTAGTGCAAATGAAGGTTAGCAAATAGATTGATAAGCGACCAACCCAAAAGCAAAAACGATCATAAACATGCATTGAACATAACTAATACTCGATAATGCAACATAAGTAGGATGTAACTTCGTTGCATAATTATTGAATTTACGTGCATGCATAGTTAATCACAAAATCTTAACACCAGTATTCCTACCAAATCACAATTACTCACAAGCATGACTCACATATTATCATCTCCATATCGCAAAAGTATTGCAATGAATAAAACTTATCATATCCAATGATCTACATGAAAGTTTTAATTATATCCATCTTCGATATCCATCATATTAGGACCAATTTCATAGCTTGTGCAAATTCTCATTACTACTATCAACTATCAAAATAATATAAGTGAAGCATGAGAGTGTTCGACAAACTACTCCAAAAAGATATAAGTGAAGATCAAATGAGTAGATAAGTAAATAGGTAGCTATGTGAGGACTCTCTCCCATTAAAAAATGTCAGCTCTTGAAAGTGCTAGTTATCAACTAGATGGGGGTGAATAGGCGATTTTTATGAATGTCTTCAAAACAAGCAATGTCTTCAAAGACAGACAGACAAATAACACCTAAACATGATGCAGCAGAAGATATACTACACCAGCCATGCCATAGTCAAGGAACAATACAAAGCATGAAGACAGATAGCTGCTAGGTAGAACAGACCAGAATAGGAAGACTGTATGAAGCCAAATATGCAATCGGGGGAGAATGTCCTCACATAGTGAATTCAATGAGAGCAGGCAGATAATGACTCCACGAAGCTAATTAGTATGTAAAGGGTGAAGTGATAGAACTAGTTGCTTGACGAAGACAAGCATTTGGTAGACCAGTTCCAGTTGTTGTGACAACTGTACATCTGGTTAGGGAGGCTGAGATTGAACTCAAAAGACCACACCTTCACCTTATTCCCCTTGAGCTAAGGTAGACTTCCAAACCTTCACATACTTTGTTCACAAACGATCCACATTGACTCTTGGATCCTCAGAACGCGATGCCTAATCGACTGGAAGATCATAGTTTTCAATGTAATAAGTCTTCAGATCACGTGGAACAGAAGCTTCAGTGATGCCAAATACTCTCTGAGCTCTGGGTGTTTTGGGTTTTGTCCTTGCAAGGATTCTCTTCAAAAGGCTACAGAGGTGGGATGCTCTCAAACGACAAACGTCATGCACTAACTCCAAGCAGCCACCATTTTATGGTGAAAGGGGGTGGCTATTTATAGCCAGGGGCAACCCGACACAATTTATCCGAAATGACCCTGGATCATTGGGGAACCGACACATGTCCAACTATCGGATTTCAAAAACATTCGGTAGCTTGACTTGAGCTACAAGCAAGGCTGACTTATCCAACACATGATAAGATTTTCTCTCGTTGTCTTCACTCGAAGACATAGGATTTGGGTTGAACATCACGTGAGTTTTCTGACTTTTTCACCTGGACCCCACTTAATAGTTTGGTGGTTCCTATGACTCAAGAAAGAAGAAAATGAAACTATGAAAATAACTATGTCTTCGCACTCCATTATCTTCAAGCAAATGTCTTCACGCATCATTATCTTCGACGCGATTGTGTTCGCGAACCACCAATGTCTTCACACATTTTAGGGGTTATTTTCGATGGCTAAACTGAATCAATAGGGACTTCTATCTGTGTTCTCCTGTGGATCTCACAAACATATTGGTCCCTCAACCATGTTTGTCGTCAATACTCTGAAACCAACTAGGGTGGCACTAGATGCACTTACAATCTCCCCCTTTTTGGTGATTGATGACAAACTGGTTGAAGTTTTCAACGGGGATAAAATATGTGAAAGTTCGAAGAACGTGATCATTAGCTTCATGAATTTAGAGGGCTCCCCCTGAAGATGTGCATATAAGTAATTTTCTTTTGAATGCAAATGCACACGGCATGTTTTGCTTTGTGGAGATCTCCCTCCTTTCAAGAAGTCAAATCAGAGTGCATACAGAAATGAATTGAAGATAATGACATGCACAATGACAAATGGGCGTCTGCAAAATTAATTGATGCGTATAAGATAGGAGTTCAACGGCGCACAACAAAACATCAGCAAATGTAGCAGACATCCCATCTGGACTTAAGTGTTACAACTCAAAAACCAAATGTTCACGAACGAGAGTTGCAAACTTAACAAAAATAGCGCCCGACCCAATAATTCCGCTTGAAGACTATCAACCCACATGATTGTCCCCCTTTTTTCATCGAACGACCGAAGAGGAATGAAGACATAGGGTGTCTAAGCGTTCCCCGAGGCGGCGGTGAACATGTTGGTGTAGCCGGGTCGATGTTGGAGTTGGGCGGTGCAGAGGGACCTGATTCAGCATCTTGGTGAAGGGAAGCTATTGCTAGTGAAATGGTGTCATCCTCCTCATGAATCACGCGAGCAACAATTTTAGGGGCGGACGATGAGTAGTCTAAATCTTCAATTGAAGGTGTATGTCATGGGTGGACACGATCACATATGGGGCCATGAGCCCCTCGTGGTTTGGCAAGGGGGAGATCACGCTGCACAAAGAGCATAGGCTGTGAGACAACGCGACGACAATGAAACATGTGATTTTTACCCAGGTTCAAACCACTGTGAGGCGTAAAACCCTACTCCTGCCTTGGTGGATTGAGTGAAAAAACACAACGACACGCTGTGCTCGAGCCCGACAAGGTTGCCTCGGGGGAGCACGTACGCGCGTACAAGTGTGAGGGGTCCGAGTCCTTTCCTTTGTTGCCTTGGACCTCCTTTTATAGCTCAAGGGGTAACGACAGTGGCAAAAGAGTCATTATCTAGTTATTAGATAGCTAACAATACTATCATATCTTACTCTGGTAGTTAGGACAAAGTGCATTAAATGCACTACTAGGTCTCATGCGGAGGGTGAAGCTCGGAAGGCCTGCCATGCCGCTTAATCATCTCATGCTTATCTGCTTGACATGCCTCTGGTCGGGTGTCACACGAGGGTAATCTGTGTTCAAAAGGGCTGACACGTGCTTAGTAGAAGCCACTTAATCACTTGGGGGCTCGACGCCGCATAGATAAGTGATTTGTGTTGATGTGAGGTGGAGCGGTGGTGCCTTGGCGGGGTTCTCTGCCTGGTTGTCCCAGCAAGCCTGCCAAGGAATTCTCGGTTCGCCCTTGGGGCGGACTGGACCTGACCAGGTGCTCCTGCCCAGCAAGGAAGGCTTTCCCAAGGTAGTGCTCTACTATCTTGTATATGAAACTTGGTCTCCTTGATCCGCTCCTTGATCTCACAAAGAGCGGTTCTTCTGGTTTTGGTCTTGCTTTTATATGCTGGTGCATGACCATTCCTCTGTCAAACCTTGGCTGTCGGGCAGAAGTTTCCTTGTCCGTGCACAAGTCGGGGGAAACATACACCCTTGTTTGTGTACCCCGAGACACCACTTAGCCGATTCCGGGGCTTGGAGTCAAACTTGAAGCGCTCTGTGAATCCATCATCAATGAGATCATCTTCAGAGCATAAAAGTGTGAGACTCTTCCAAGCTCACCTGCAGGCTTCATTTGCAACAAAGGAATTCTTGGTGGAGAGGTTGCAGATGCGATTGACGTCAATAAGAAGACTTTGCATCTAGCGTTTCTTCCAATCGTGATGCCTATCATGCTTTTGATGAAGAGACAGAAGGAGTTCCCTGTTATTCAGTGTACAGGCACGATTCTGAGCCCTGTGTGGTATTGTGCAAGTGGTTGTATCAGTGTTTGCATGATGAGGTAGACGAAGCTGACCAACAAGTGGACCAGGAGCAACATTATTGGGTACATGAATGATTCAGGAGGAGCGGAGGAGCATTGATAAGCAGCATTGTCTTCACAAAGAGGTTCTTTGGTGTCCTGAGGATAAATGGCTTCATGCGACATATCAACATCAAGCAAGAAGACAACATGTTTATGAGCTGAAGCTTGATAGTTGATGGTAGAGGAAGCTTAGTCAGACGCATTATCCATGGAGCATAAAGCTTCTGTCCAAAGAGATCAATGCCTAAAGCCGCTAGTAGCGTGATGAAGAAATCATATGTGTTGAAGCTTATGCCATTGAATATATAGAAGACCAATGTCTTCATGGTGCCTTCAAGCTCAGCAGATGAGGAGTGCCCTTTGATTAGCCATAGAGTGTGCCGCACAATGTGATAGATGGTGCGGGGCAATGGCTTCATCATTGAGAGCAACTGGTTCGCCTTGCTCTCTGGCTTCTGGAATATGCTTTCCATTTCCTTCTCATAGGCTTGATAACCTGGCTCATAGAGATCACCAGGAATGGGTAGAGATGTGAGCTCGAGAATATCTAGAGCTTTGGCTTCATGATGGATATCGCATGTCATCCACTAAAGGACCCATGTCTTCGGATCCTTGTTGTAGCCTGAGATATGAAGAGTGGCATGGAACTAGAGGAACAATTCTTCATCCTAGTGTTCCTTGTCCATGACAAAAGGTAGCAGGTCAACATCTCTAAAATCAAGGTCTTCTTCTAAGCAGGGTAGACTGGCCATGGCATCACAACAGAGGCGCTTATGAGGAAAAATCGTGTCCTGATTGTACAAGATGCACATGTAGTAGTTGCATTGCAAATAGCTCCAAAATCGGTCAGAAGATATACAAGGCTTCTTCTATGGATTCTTGGCCCTATCAAAGAAAGTGGTGTGCTCTCTAAAGTTGAGCACGCTGAAGGAGGACTCATGGGATGTAGCACTGCGAAGCCTTGACAGTCGTGGCATTGGCTTCTGAGTTGGAGGCCTGTGATCGACATGGAACTCGTACTAAGGTCCATGCACTTCTGGAGGTGTGAGAAAGGGCCATCAGACACTGACCAGCTCACCTGCATGATTGAATACCCTCGCCATAGTGTGTGGAATTGGTGCAGCAGCAACATCAGAAGTGGATAGTTGATTGGCTTCAATGGCGGTGTTGGCTTCAGCCATGATCACATCACCGGCTTCAGTCGCAGTGGCATTACCAGCAGGAGTGGCAGAGATAGTTGTATTAGTTGGAACAACTTCTGGGGTAGGAATCACAACAGCTTCTTCTTGATTTTCATCGGCTGATGTAGACGGAATGTCTTCAGCCTGTTTGGCTTCAGATTCTGTAGCAGTATTTGAAGGGGTGGCTTCAAGAAACACTTCACGTGCTACTGAGCTAGTATGGTGCACATCCTCTTCAGGGATAATGGTCATGGAGGCAGAGGTCCTAGGGCCTTTGTGAAGCCTGCAGAAAGTGGGCGACACTTGAGGAGAATATGTTGTCATCTCCATGACTTCAGGGGTAGTTTGTGGGGTCCCAAGTACTGGAGTAGTCTTTTGAGTTGGTGGTGTGCGAGGTATCACTTCATGGAATGGGGAGTTGGTGTGCTACTTTTCCCTTAATTCATCTTGGGAAATTGGCATCATGGGACCGCCAATGCTGATGGGTTCACTGGTCGTAGGAACAAGCGATGATACCGGGTTTTGGGTGAGACGAGGAAGGACTTCATCATCTTTGCTTTGAACATTGTCATCTTGACCAATGTCTTCAGCCACGATGGGGTCGGTGGCTGGAATGTGTTCAGTGGCATGAGCCTCTACGGGAGCAGGTTCATGCACGATCACTCTTTTGTCTTGATTGGTGGGGGAAGGAGGGGCTACTGAAATATGCATCACAAGCAGTGGCTCTTGAGGAGCAGATGAAGAGGTTGGTGCTTGTGTCCTTCACGGAGCCTTTGATGACTTCATCGTTTGCCTTTTCTGAGAGGGGGAGGCATCTGAATCTTCTTGGTATTTTTGCTTCTTGGCTTCGGCTTCAGCTTGCTTGGTCTTCTTCCTTTCAGAAGCAATAGATGGACTAGTTGTCTTAGAACCAGCTAAGCTTGGAGGGAAGATAATCTTCCGCACTTCTTGCCTTGAAGCCTCAGCTTCGGGAATGACTGACTTATTCTGCTTCTTCATGACCAGCTTGGGGTCAATGGTAGGGCGGCCAAGGGCATTATAGTGTAGAATAATCCTACACTATACAATAAAGAAATTACAGCCGAATATACCCACCGAGCATTATAGTTCGGCACCAGTGGTAATAAAGCATACACAAACAGCAAATTACATACACTAGACCAATAAAGCTCATACATCAAGGACACACATCAACAGAACTTACCATTTGAACTATAATCTCTTCAGAAAATAGGATTGGCCGGATTCAGATAGCCCAAATTTCAGTCTGCAAAATCTCCAATTCCTTCGTGGTTACCTCAGTGTATCATTTCATTTTTTTGACTCCTGCATCTAATACCTACAATTCTAGTCTCAACTTGGTGATTGTACGTTGAGAATCATGTACACAATGTCTTGCCACCTCTAGTTGATGCTCGACAACATCAGCACATTCCAATTCCAATCCATAATCATTTGGTAATGGCCATGCCGCACTGCTCACAGATCTTTGTGTTGATGTCACTTCATCCTGAAATGTTTCTGTAAGTACACATAACTAGGGAAAAAATATGGTTACAACAGTGAAGCGAGCAAGACAGACTATTTTGTACATGGCAAAACAGGACTAACAATAATGTTACACATCATGAAGCATAAGCAGGTGATATTTAAAAATTATAGTAGTGGTAGTCTGTGCAGCCCGCATACAGAAATCTCTCTTAGCTAACCAGAGGAGCATGATGTTGGGGCCAAATCCAAAACATAGACAGATTACAAATTTAGACAACATGTTGCGTATAAGAAAGAAATAGTTGGCCATTCTGTGGCTCAATTAAAGTCTTAGGGAGCATAATGAATAGCAGAGGGATTCATACAAACCTACTACAGCAAGCAAAACTATGCAATCATTAGCCTAGTATAAACTAGATTGTGAGCCTCATGCAGTAATAGTTGGTTAATAGACTTCAAAGCTTCAGGCACACTTCGCCAGAGTAATTAAATGGTAAGGCCTTTAATTATGTCAACTAATAGTTATACAAGTACCCAACATCAGGCATCATTTTTTGGGCATCTCATTAATTGAGGGCAAATAAAACAATTGAAAAGAGCAATTTACCTATGCCTGAAACAAACAAGCAATTGAACTATTGAGTTGAATACAGTGACTTACCTTTACTGGTTGAACAGGCTCAGCACTGCTCCTCCTTCTCTTGCAAGGCTCCTTCCTAACATCTTTTACTTCGAAATCCTCAATCTTATCTTCATTGCACCCCCTCTGCAAGGTGACACAAACTAGTTACTAGTCTCCTTGGAAGATAAATATGTATACTTTCTAGTCTGTGAAGAACACAAAAGGATGAGATTAACAACACCACATAATGAAACATGCCGCATCTATAGCACACAATGAAATGAGCATTTAATATGTGTGCGCTATGTAAAAACTAGGCATACCTTCGAACTGGATCTCCAGGTACTCTTGGAGAGCCTACTTTAGTGTTCAGCCAAACCTTTATGTCACCTGTGAGTTAGACAAGCCCCCACTACAACATCCCTTAGTGTTTGAATCATTGACAAGCTCTGTTAGAGTGTTAGGTCAAGAACAACAAGTAATGAAAGCCAAATAGTCCTAGTATGGTTGGCTGATACAAACAAGCAATTGAACAGATGCGTGAGCAAATCTTACATATCAAGAAAAGAAGCAAATAAGGAGGTTTAAAGATCATCACTTGATTGACTAGATATAAGGGGCATTTAAACATCATGTGCAACGTATGAACTAACATAAACAATGCATATTCCAGATTCTAAAATGGAATGCACATGTATTAGGTTATGCCGATGATGCCTAAATGTACACTATAGCTGGCACGAGTGATTCATCATTGCACGCACAATTGAATTGCAGGTTAAGGGCCAGTTCTATTCTACCTTTTCAGAGATTATTGTCAAAATAAGCCATAAAAGATGTAAAGAAGTCATTTTTTAGTTATGGGCTTGGGCTTAACTTATTTCTCTTTGGAGGGGGGTGTTTCGGGTAGAAGCTCACTAAAAATTGAAGGGAAGGGGAATAGTGAAATGACTTTGATGTCTGCCTATATTACACTCAAAATGCCACTGCTCACGCCCGCGTCACACCTGACCCTCAAGTAAAAACAAATACGCAAGCGTTCATTGCCATGCCCGCTTGCATCTCCTCTCCCCTTTCCCTCTACCTCAATCCCCTGCCTACAGCACTAGGGTTCCTCCAGCGAGCCGTCGCCATTGGTCCCATCTGGCTTGGTCCTTGATGATGCTCTGTCCAGCTAGGCTACATGGCCGGCGGGTAGGGCCAAATCTCCCCGGCTGCTCCTCCCTCTGGTGCCACCCCTCATTCTCATGGTCTCCAGCAGCTGCTCCATTGTGGTCCGTCCAATGCACTACTCCGGCAGGCCCCACACAACTACGACGGATGCCATACTGCGGCAGAAGGCACCTCATTCCCCCTCCCCTCCTCCCAGGTCGTGGCCTTGAGGTTGTAGCGACCCGACCTCAGATGGTCAAGTCTCTGTGCTTCTGTGTCATCCCTGGATCGGTAATGCTGACACACACAGTACTCGAAGGATTTATAACAGAGTAGCAATCACACACTTATTACATCGAAAGTCTCGAAGAGAACTTATTACAATAATATGGCTTAAGGCCATCTAATGCGATAACAGCGGAAGGCTTGGAAGATAAAGTGAGTCCATCAACTCCAACGGCATAACTGAGCTGCACGGCAACGACCTACCAATCCTTACTCCTCGTTTGGAAAGTCTGCAACATAATATGTTGCAGCCCGAGAACGGGTTAGCACATGGAATATGCTGGCAATGTAACACATAGAAAGTAATGAAAGAATAAGCTATAATACATGCATATATGGCTGGTGGAAAGCTCTATGGTTACAGTTTTGCATAAAGCCAATTTTTCCCTATGTCAAAGGAATAAATTTTAAATTTAACTATCATGGTGGTTGAACATCATTGAGAAGGTATAACCCCAACTCAATCCCAATTAAAGTGATTAACAACCCAACAATATTAATTTAGAGTGATGAGATACATGTGAATACTCAAGTACTAGATACTCAGAATTGTCCATAACCGGGGACACGGCTAACCATGATCAGATTGTACACTCTGCAGAGGTTTGCGCACTTTTCCCCACAAGACTCGATCGCCTCCGTTGGTTTCTCGCATTGCATGGTGTTTGAGAAACGGATGACCGAGACACAGTCTTTCAGAAACACTAACTCTCTACTCCGGTTAGATCATACCAAACCTATAAAACCCACTACCTGCTGATCTACCTCTTCGAGAGCTTCACGTAACTTACTCAACTATGCTAGAGCCCATAATAGCTTGTGGCTGCACACGGAAGTTTCTAGCATGAATAATCTCAGTTCCCTTTGAGCACAGGTGGCGGTCCATAGGAAGATCACTGCGGGTACCCAGGATTTCCAAAATAAAACAGAGACAACCTTTGGGTTCCCAGGTGCCTCAATCCACCCAGATGTGTATTTAATTTGCCACCTTAAAGTAAACCATTAATTTACAATCTCACATCTGTCATGAATAACTCTCAACCCAACAACGTCTACGAGCATAGCATAGCAATATAATCAACACGTAGAAGTAACTCCCAAGGGGTTTGATAGTAACAGGGCAATAGGTTCCTACCTCATCATCTACTTCCCAACCCACAAATTAATGATATCCTAATCATGCAATGTTTGAGGATTGAGCTAATGCATAAAAACTGGGTATGAAAAGGTATGATCAAGTGTTACTTGCCTTCTTTGACGATCCGTGAATCCTAGAGACTCGTAGTAACACGCTTCGCACTCCGGGAATTCTATCGCAAGCAAACAATACATACATAAGCAACAAACACAGATGCACAAACGAAAATTCAACTGAAAGAGGGTGACCGGAGAGTTCAACTTAAGAACTCCGGTTTGCAAAAAGAATTAAACCAAACGGAACAACGAAACTCAAACAGCGAGAGAAACAAGGTCCGTTTACTAATCTGGACTAGAGTCAAATTTTACAAAGACAAAAACTGGTTTAAGTTGGCTATTCGGAAAGAGGGTTTCGAGATGAAACTCCAGGCGCTTGAATCGCCTGATTCCGATAAACGAGCGAAAAGTTATAATAATCTGAACATTGGTTCAGAAATCGAAATTGAAATAATCGCGGAATAAAACCGATAAAAGAAAACGACGAACGGCTAACCGAACGAACGTTCGTTAGCAGAAACTAAACGACGAGCGGTTCGTAAAAACGAACGAACGGGTGAATGTTCTCAAAATAAATAAACCAGAAAAAAAAACCAATCTAAAAAAAACGGCTAGGGTTTTCAAAAAAACCGAAGGGTTATTTAAAAAAACCGGCGACTACCTCCGGCGATCGTCCGGCGGGGCGGCGGCTCCGGCGGGGTCCGGCGAAGGGGCGGCGAGGGGCGGCGGCTCGGCCAGGCGACGGCTGGGAGGCGGCGGCCGGCGGCGGCTCGGCTCGGGCTCCTCCGGTCAAGGGCGGGCGTGGCGATGGTGGCGGTGGTGGTGGCTAAGGGAGAGGCGGTATATAAGAGGGAGAGGTGGCTTGGAGGAGGGCAAAGGCGTGAGTCCGGCTCGGACTCCATGTTGTGTGTGGCGCCTTGAGGAGGCGGCGGCGGCTTGGGCTGCCAGCTCAGGCTGGGCCGTTAGCCCGATCGGTATGATTTCTTTTCTTTAAAAAAAACATTCCGCCGAAATTATAAAAATCCTAGGAAAATAAATAAAATCTAAAAATTCCAAAACAAGTTTTTCTTTGCCTAAATAAAATATTTAGAACAAGATGAACTTTTCTTGGCCCCTAAAATGCAATTTTAAATATATGCAAATTTTTCTCTAGGCAAATAAAAATTCCAAATAAATAGAATAAAATCCCAAATAATGATTTTAACATTTTTCCTCCGGTATTTCAATTATTTTTGGAGAAGTCATATTATCTCCTCTCGTTTATTTTTAAACATGAAATATTTTCCGGAGAGAAAAATACTAAAATCAATAATCCTTGGCTTTCATTATTTGATAAAATTCAAATATGAAAATCGGAAAATCCCCAACTCTCTCCGAGGGTCCTTGAGTTGCTTAGGATTTCGAGGATAGCAAATGAGAATGCAATGAAATATGATATGCATGGATGACACATGTATAACATACCAAATTGAAAATTTGGGATGTTACAAACCTACCCCTTAAGATGAATCTCGCCCTCGAGATTCGGGTTTAACTAGAAAATAGGTGCGGATGGTCCTTGCGAATATCATCTTCTCGCTCCCGGTGGCTTCCTTTTTCGGTATGGTGGCTCCAATGAACTTTACAAAACTTGATAACTTTCTTTGCGAGTGACTCTGCTGTCGAAATCCAAAATCTTTCTTGGCTTCTCCTCATAAGTCAAATTACTATCCAAGCAGATCGCCTCTAAGGGCCTTTGTATCCTTTAACGGTATGTCGGCCATCTCAGCGTGGCACTTCTTGATTGATATCGTGAAACACATCGTGAACTCAGACAGTCCTTGGTAACTCCAGCTTGTAGGCAACTTCTCCCATTCGTTTCAAAACACGATACGGTCCTACAAATCTTGGGGCTAACTTTCCCTTTACTCCAAAAGCGTTTCACTCCCTCGGGGTGATACTCATGAATAGGCTCATCTCCGATTTCATAGGTTACTTCTTTGCGTTTTGAATCTGCGTAACTCTTCTGTCTAGGCATGCAATCTTTAGTCATCACGATCAGTTTAACCTTCTCCTCTCGAGTCTTTGATCAAATCTGGTCCAAACAATGGCGGTCTCCGACCTCATCCCACATCAAGGGTGTTCTACATCTGCGTCCGTACAGCGCTTGAGCGGTGCCATCTTCAAAGCGGCACAGTAGCTGTTATTATATGAGAATTCTGCGTACGGCAAATTGTCATCCCAACTAGATCCATAATCTAGCGCACAGGCTCTTAACATATCCTCCAAAATCTGGTTAACTCTCTCTCTGTCTGTCCATCCGTCTGTGGGTGGAATGTTGTACTGAATTCCAATTGGGTACCCAAAGTCTGGTGTAGCTAATGCCAAAACTTTGAAGGAAATTGTGTTCCTCTATCTGATACGATGCTCCTCGGAACTCCGTGCAAACATACGATCCTGGTCATATATATCTTGGCCAACTTGGCACTTGTATAAGTTGTTTTCACTGGGATGAAGTGAGCTACTTTGGTCAAACGATCCACAACTACCCATATTGAATCATATCCTGCTTTGGTTACGGGTAATCCAGGATAAAATCCATGCCAAGTTTGTCCCACTTCCATTCGGTATTGGCATAGGCTGCAACAGTCCTGCTGGCTTTTGATGCTCTGCCTTCACTCTCTGACATACATCGCAAACGGCTACATACTCGGAAATATCCTTCTTCATACCAGTCCACCAGAAACGTTCCTTCAAGTCCAAATACATCTTAGTGTTTCCGGGTTGAATCGAGTATGGTGAGTCATGGGCCTCTTGAAGTATTAACTTCCTGATCTCCGAATTGTTGGGCACATAAATCCGATCCTCAAACCACAAGGTATCTTGCTCATCCTCGCGAAAACCTTTGGCTTTTCCTTTGCCCATCCTTTCTTTTATCTCAGCAATCTCTGTATCCTCCTTTTGAGCATCTCGAATCTTGTCTAACAAGGTCGACTGAACCTCCATTGTCGCAAGAAAACCTCTTGGAACAATCTCCAACCGAAGTTCCATAATATCCTCTGCTAACTCCTTTGGCAGTCCTCTACTTTCAAGGATATTGGCATAACTCTTCCGACTCAAAGCGTCTGCTACAACGTTGGCCTTTCCTGGATGATAGTGTAGCTTCATGTTGTAATCCTTTATAAGTTCCAGCCATCTCCTCTGCCTGAGGTTTAATTCCTTCTGTGTGAAATGTACTTTAAACTCTTATGATCCGTGTACACATCACAACGATTTCCCATGAGATAATGTCTCCAGGTCTTCAACGCATGTACTACAGCTGCTAACTCCAAATCACGCGTGGCATAATTCAACTCACGAGGCTTCAGTTGTCGCGAGGCATACGAAACAACTTTTCCGTCCTGCATAAGAACACATCCAAGTCCCAAGCGAGAGGCATCACAATACACTTGAAACTCCTTATGTATATCTGGCAATGTCGGCCCTTTGGGGCTGTAGTGAACCGTTCTTCAACTCTTGGAAGCTTGTCTCACAATCCTCATCCATTTGAACTTGGTATCCTTCCTTAGCAATTCTGTCATTGGTTTAGCAATCTTGGAAAAAATTCAATGAATGTCCGATAATATCCTGCCGGTCCAAGGAAAGCTGCGAATCTCATTGGCCGAAGTGGGTGCCAACCATTCGCTCGACTGAATTTTACTGGGATCTACTGCTATACCCTCTCCTGATATAACATGCCCATGAAATCCAACTTCCTTCAACCAAAACTCGCACTTGCTGAATTTGGCGTATAACTGGTGTTTCCTGAGTTTCTTAAGAACCAAACGTAGGTGTTCTGCGTGCTCCTCTTCGTTCTTCGAGTAAACCATAATATCATCGATAAACACCACAACAAACTTGTCCAAATACTCCATGAACACTTTGTTCATCATACTCATGAAATAGGCGGGGCATTAGTCACCCAAATGACATGACCGTATACTCATATAATCCTATCGTGTGGTGAATGCTGTCTTTGGTATATCCTTCTCTCGGATCTTCAACTGATGGTATCCTGATCGTAGATCAATCTTAGAAAACACCTTAGCTCCTTGCAACTGATCAACAGATCATTGGTAAGGGATACTTGTTCTTTATCGTTACTTCATTCAGAGCTCGGTAATCAACAACCATCCTTAGGGATTTATCCTTCTTCTCCACCAAAAGTACTGGGGCTCCCCAAGATGATGAACTTCTACGTATGTAACCTTTCTCCAATAGCTCCTTGATCTGCTTCTTAATTTCCTCCAGATCATTTGCGGGCATTAGATAGGGTCTCTTTGATATTGGCCCTGTACCTGGCACTAGTTCTATCAGAAACTCGATGTCTCGATCCGGTGGCATGCCTGGTAACTCTTCTGGGGAAAACATCTGGATAATCGTTCACTACAGGTACTTCTTCTTGTACAACTCCCGTGAGGGTATTCACTTGGCTCCTCCTAGGCACATGCCTAGATACATACTTAATCCTTTTTCCCTCTGGGGTGGTAAGATAAATCGACTTGCTAGCACAGTCAATACTTCCTCCAAACTTTGACATCCAATCCATACCTAATGTCACATCCAATCCTTGCGACTCCAAGATAATTAGGTCAGACGAAAAAACATGTGTGTCTGTAACATCCCAAATTTTCAATTTGGAATGTTATACATTAGGTCATCATGCATATCATATTTTCTCGCATTTTCCGATCCTAGAAAATTTCACGCAACTCAAGGACCCTCGGAGAGAGTTGGAAGTTTCATTATTTTCATATTTGGGATTTCTCAAATTTTGAAAATAGGATCATCGGATTTATTTAATTATCTTCATAAAGTTTTCCTATAAAAACTTAAGAGAGGGAATAATATGACTTTCCCAATATTTAGGAAAAATGAAGATATTATAAATAAATCAAAATTTGGATTTGGAAGATTTATTTTGCTTAGGCAAAATGAGCATTTTAAAAATTTATGCATGTTTGCCGTTTTTAAAGTTCATTTTGCTCGACTCATTTTTAGGAGTCGGGAAAATTATTTTATTAAAATCGGAGTTCGTTTGGTATTTTTTAATCCGTTTTGTTTTGTTTAAAAAAATCGCTTCTGGGCCAAGGCCCAGCCCGGCCCGGCCAGCCGCGCCCTGGCCCGCCTCGCCTCCTCTCTCCCTCGCGCCACGCCCGCCACTTGAGCCCGCCCGCCGCCGCCCGTGTCCGGGTCGGACACGCCCGTCGCCGCCGCCCCCGGCCCCTTCCCAAGCCGGCCAGCCCCCTTCTATTTATACCGAGCCCCCCTCTCTCCTCACCTCGAGCCGCCGCCTTGCCGCCCTCACCGAGCCGCCAGCCGTCGCCGAAGACGCCGCGCCGCCTGCCGTCGCCACCACGACCCGCCCGACCCGCCCGACCCCTCGCCGCCCGCCCGGGAGCCCGCCCGTGGCTACCGGAGGTAGCCGCCGCCGCCCCATCCCGATCCGTTTTTTGAAGATGTTCGGTTTTTCAAAAACCTAGACGGTTTTATTTTTCGGTTTTCTTAATTAACGAACGTTCACCGAACCGTTCGTTTCAATGAATGTGTTCGTTGGATTAGTTACATTAACGAACGTCCGTTATTTAATCCGTTAAATGCGTTTTCTTTTAATCGGATTTAATCCGTTATTTTTCAGATTCGATTTCCGATCCGATTTTCAAATCTGTTTTATTTCTTGCTCGTTTATCGGAATCAGGTGATTCAAGCGCTGGAGTTTCGTTCTGAAACCGCCGTTCGACTAACCTACTTACAGAGTTTTGCTACTGTATAATTTTGGCTTAGTTTCAGATTTGCTAACCGAGTCGTTCTCTCTCGATTTCCCAAATTAGATGCATTATTTGATTCGATTCTTTTGCAACCAGGGTTCTTAAGTTGAACAATCAGGTTAGATATTTTATTCGAGATTTACCTGTGAATTAGATGAGTACTTATTTTATGCATGTTGTTTGTCTGCGTTAGATCACCGGAGTGCGCCGCTTGTTACTTGAATCTCTAGGTCTCGCGGATCATCGGCAAGGCAAGTAACACTTGATCATACCTTTTCTACTACCCAGTTTTATTGCATTAGATCAAACCCTCAAACACTTGCATGGTTAGGATCTAATTAAATTGTGGGATGGGAAGTAGATGAGGTAGTACCTATTACTTGTTTTACTTATGAAACCTTTGGGAGTTACTTCTACGTTTGCTTATTATGCTATGCTATGCTAGTAGACGTGGATTGGGTGAGTGATATCCATGACAGATGTGAGATTGTTAATTAATGGTTTATCTAAGGTGGCAACTTAAACACACATCTGGGTGGATTGAGGCGCCTGGTTTCTATCAGGACTTGCCTGTTTTTCTTCGGACCGCCACCCAGGCTCAAAGGGATCATAAGATTATTCAAACTAGAAACTTCCGTGTGCAGCCACAAGCCAATTATGGGCTCTGGCATAGTTGACTAAGTTGTGCGAACTCTTACGGGTAGACTAGCAGATGTAGGGGAAAGTAGGTGTACCGGTCTACCCACAAGTAAGGTGCTAAGCGCTTCGAAAGACTGTGTCTCGGTCATCCGTCTCTCAAACACCATGTAGTCACGAGAACCAAGCGGAGGCGATCGAGTCTTGTGGGGAAAAGTCATAAACCTCTGCAGAGTGTATAAACTAATCATGATTAGCCGTGTCCCGGTTATGGACATCTTGAGTATCTAGTACTTGAATATCATGTGAATCTCAACATGTTACTCTAATAATAAAGTTATTGGGTTTTAATGAGTACTTTTAATTGGGATTGAGGATGCTGTCAACCATTCTCAATGTTTAACAACCACCATGATAGTTAAATAAAATTATTCCTTTGATGTAGGGAAAAACCAGCTTTATGCAAAAATGTAACCGTAGAGCCTTACCACCAGCCATATATGCATGTAGTATAGGCTTGTTGCTTCATTGTTCTCTATGTGTTACATTGCGGCATATTCCATGTGTTGACCCGTTTTGCTGGAACTTTCACGTTGCAGACTTTTCAATTTACGAGTAAGGTGTTAGGTCGTGGTTCTATACTCGATGATGTCGATGGAGTTGATGGACTCACTTGTCTTCCAAGCCTTCATTGTTATTATTAGATGGCCTTAAGCCATATTATTGTATTAAGTTCCCTTGTGGACAACGATGTAATAAGTGTGTGATTGCTACTCTGCTATAAATCCTTCGAAGTACTGTGTGGTGTCAGCATTACTGATCCAGGGATGACACTGAGCACAGAGCACTAGATCCATTCGGGTCTGGTCGCTACAGTGTCAATGATTAGGGGTATCTGGGTGCACCACTTGCTAGCCATGTACTCTGCTCCAGGCAAGCTCACTAAAAGAGGGGTCCTAAGGGTCTGGGTTGGTAACTTAAACTTATCCACAAATCCCCTTGATATGTATGAATGCGATGCACCGATGTCGAAAAGAACAATAGCGATGGCAACGAACCAAAAACTTACCTATTACCGCGTCCGGCTGCTCTTCAACTTCCTCCACGTTAACGTGGTTCACTTGTCCTTTGTTGAATGGATTGGGCTTCTTCCCAGCACTCCCATTTCCGTTTCCATTCTTTCCTTCAGGGCAGTCGTTGGCATAGTGCCCTGTTTTCCCGCACTTAAAGCAAATAACTTGGCTCAAGTCTCTCTTGGCGGGTGTAGCTGGGTTTGAGCGATTCTGATTATTGTTGGCTGCATTTCCATTCCCATTCTTCGCACCATTATGCGATCCTCCTCCAGTATGGTTATGTCCTCCATGGTTATGAACTAGCCCTCCGAGTTCGGGTTAAGCGAGGCTTGGTGGGCTCTGAGTTATGCTTCCCTTGTCCATACTTCCTCTTACGATTCTCAATTTCTTTCTGCTTTCCTTCAATCATTAGGGCCTTATCTACCAACTCCTGGTAGTTGTTGAAAGTTGCCACCATCAACTGCATACTCATCTCATCATTCAGCCCTTCCATAAACTTCTCTTGCTTGCGGCATCTGTGGCCACATCATCGGGCATAGCGTGATAACTTGCTAAACTCATCCACGTCTTTGGGCCACGATGCGATTCCCCTGGCGTAAGTTGCGGAACTCACGCTTCTTTATCTGCATGGCTCCGGTTGAAACATGGGCCGTCGAAAAGCTTGTTGGAACTGGTCCCAAGTGACATTGGCTATAGGAAAAGTAGCCGTGTAATTCTCCCACCATGCGGTCTTTGGTCCATCCAATTGATGTCTTGACAAAGCGCACTCTTTCAGCATCCGTGCATCCTGCGGTGGCTAACTCCCTTCCAATACGGTGTAACCAGTCATCTGCAACTATTGGCTCGGTGCTACTGGAAAACACTGGCGGTTGTAACCTTAGAAAACAGGCTAAATTGTCCACTAGCGGCGGGTTGTTGTTGTTGTTGGTATTGCCCTGGTTCTGAACTAGCAATTGCATCAATGCATTCTGCTGTTGGATCAACTGAGTGAGCTCCGGTGGGAAAACAAAACCGGGGTCACGTCTCGAAGGCATCTGAAGGTTTAGATGGGAGAGATTAGAATAGAAAGAGGTCTAGTGAGGAAACACTACCCATATGCACATGAGGCAAACACACATTCATTCAATCAAGCAAGCAAGGGCATACAAAACGATCTAGGACTATCGCATAAGTGCTCAACTACTACTAGTTACATGGGGAAAATACTACTATTATATGGTGGTCTAGAAATTTTGATCGGTGGAAGACTCCATGATGTCTGCTCCAGCTTCGTCTTCATAGTCATCATCACTTGGAGTGCGAGTCGGTGTAAATGCCGATGATGATGTAGTTATGCGGACAAGCGGGATCTTCTTCCTCTTCTTGCTCCTCTTCCTTGGGTGCTGGTCCTCCCATGAAGACTCCGATCTTCTTGACTAGGTCGTCGTTCTTCTCCAGTAGTATTTTGATTTCTTCCTCATATCCATCGCGTGTAGACTTGAGTTCTTCCTCCAGCTCGATGATCTTAGTTCTCGCCTTCCTCAAGTCCATCATGTCTGCGCTTTGTCTGGTTCTCATGACGTCGAATGTGCTGGTTTAGTTCCTGGATGTAGGCTGCAATGGATCTATCCTTCTTGGTGTTGATTACTTCCCATTGCTCGTCTCGGCGCCCACATATTTGGTATATGGTGTCTTTAAGCTCCTTATTGTAGACTTCTCCAATGCATCCCATGGTAATGTGAGCTGTCATACTCTTTCCCAAACTCCATGTTGGTGCAGTGGAAACACATACTATGGGCTCCGTGCTTGGCACAAACGTCCTTCCGGGAACTAGAGCTTGAATCTTCCAGCATTCTTCTTCTGGTAAGGTGGCATTGTACGTCCCGGTGAAGCTTGGTATTCCAATATTCAGGTACCTAGTGACTTCCTTCAAGTGGCGTCCAAAAGGTGTGTCTTCATCCGGTTGTGCAAACTTGTACTTCATCTCCGTCATCCTAAAGAGTGGAAAAATGGAGAGGGGTCGAAATGAGTAGAGAGGAGTGAACTATGGTTTTATCTTAGTGGTCGTGTCCTACACTCAGCGTGTGCTCGATACCATCTTGTAGCAACCCGACCTCGAGATGGTCAAGTCTACGTATACATGTCATCCACTGGATCGGTAATCTTGACACACACGATTACTCGAAGGATTTATAACAGAGTAGCAATCACACACTTATTACATCGAAAGTCTCGAAAGAGAACTTATTACAATAATATGGCTTAAGGCCATCTAATGCGATAACAGCGGAAGGCTTGGAAGATAAAGTGAGTCCATCAACTCCAACGGCATAACTGAGCTGCACGGCAACGACCTACCAATCCTTACTCCTCGTCTGAAAAGTCTGCAACATAATATGTTGCAGCCCGAGAACGGGTCAGCACATGGAATATGCTGGCAATGTAACACATAGAAAGTAATGAAAGAATAAGCTATACTACATGCATATATGGTTGGTGGAAAGCTCTATGGTTACAGTTTTGCATAAAGCCAATTTTTCCCTATGTCAAAGGAATAAATTTTAAATTTAACTATCATGGTGGTTGAACATCATTGAGAAGGTATAACCCCAACTCAATCCCAATTAAAGTGATTAACAACCCAACAATATTAATTTAGAGTGATGAGATACATGTGAATACTCAAGTACTAGATACTCGAATTGTCCATAACCGGGACACGGCTAACCATGATTAGATTGTACACTCTGCAGAGGTCTGCGCACTTTTTCCCACAAGACTCGATCGCCTCCGTTGGTTTCTCGCCGCATGGTGTTTGAGAAAGCGGATGACCGAGACACGATCTTTCGAAACATTAACTCTCTACTCCGGATAGATCATACCAAACCTATAAAACCCACTACACCTTTGATCTACCTCTTGAGAGCTTCACGTAACTTACTCAACTACGTTAGAGCCCATAATAGCTTGTGGCTGCACACGGAAGTTTCTAGCATGAATAATCTCGGTTCCTTTGAGCACAGGTGGCGGTCCATAGGAAGATCACACGGGTACCCGGGATTTCCAAAAATAAAGCAGACAACCTTTGGGTTCCCCAGTGCCTCAATCCACCCAGATGTGTATTTAAGTTGCCACCTTAAAGTAAACCATTAATTTACAATCTCACATCTGTCATGAATAACTCTCAACCCAACCACGTCTCTGAGCATAGCATAGCAATATAATCAACACGTAGAAGTAACTCCCAAGGGGTTTGATAGTAACAGGCAATAGGTTCCTACCTCATCATCTACTTCCCAACCCACAGTTAATGATATCCTAATCATGCAATGTTTGAGGATTGAGATAATGCATAAAAACTGGGTATGAAAAGGTATGATCAAGTGTTACTTGCCTTGTTGACGATCTGTGAATCCTAGAGACTCGTAGTAACACGCTTCGCACTCCGGGAATTCTATCGCAAGCAAACAATACATACATAAGCAACAAACAAAGATGCACAAACGAAACTTCAACTGAAAGAGGGTGACGGAGAGTTCAACTTAAGAACTCCGGTTTGCAAAAAGAATCAAACCAAAGCGGAACAACGAAACTCAAACGGCGAGAGAAACAAGGTCCGTTTACTTATCTGAACTAGAGTCAAATTTTACAAAGACAAAAACTGGTTTAAGTTGGCTATTCGGAAAGAGGGTTTCGAGATGAAACTTCAGGCGCTTGAATCGCCTGATTCCGATAAACGAGCGAAAAGTTATACTAATCTGAACATTGGTTCGTAAATCGAAATCGAAATAATCGCGGAATAAAACCGATAAAAGAAAATGACGAACGGCTAAACGAACGAACGTTCGTTAGCAGAAACTAAACGACGAGCGGTTCGTAAAAACGAACGAACGGGTGAACGTTCTCAAAATAAATAAACCAGAAAAAAAATAAAACCAATCTAAAAAAACGGCTAGGGTTTTCTAAAAAAACCGAAGGGTTATTTAAAAAAACCGGCGACTACCTCCGGCGATCGTCCGGCGGGGCGGCGGCTCCGGCGGGGTCCGGCGAAGGGGCGGCGAGGGGCGGGGCGGTGCGGCGACTCGGCGAGGGGGGGGGGCGCTGGAGGCGGCGGCGGGCGGCTCGGACTCCTCCGGGTCCCAAGGGCGGGCGATGGCGATGGTGGTGGTGGTGGCTAAGGGAAGAGGGGGGGCGTATATAAAGAGGGAGAGGTGGCTTGGAGGAGGGGCAAGGCGGGGAGTCCGCTCGGACTCCATGTCCGTGTGGCCAGCGCTGAGGAGGCGGCAGCTTGGGCCGGCCAGCTCGGGTGGCCGTTAGCCCGATCGGTAGCAGTTTCTTTTTAACATTCCATGAAATTATAAAAATCCTAGAAAAATAAATAAAATAAAAATGCCAAAACAAGTTTTCTTTGCCTAAATAAAATATTTAGAACAAGATGAACTTTTCTTGGCCCCTAAAATGCAATTTTAAATATATGCAAATTTTTCTCTAGGCAAATAAAAATTCCAAATAAATAGAATAAAATCCAAATAATGATTTTAACATTTTTCCTCCGGTATTTCAATTATTTTTGGAGAAGTCATATTATCTCCTCTCGTTTATTTTTAAACATAAAATATTTTTCGGAGAGAAAAATACTAAAATCAATAATCCTCGTCTTTCATTATTTGATAAAATTCAAATATGAAAATCGGAAAATCCCCAACTCTCTCCGAGGGTCCTTGAGTTGCTTAGGATTTCGAGGATAGCAAATGAGAATGCAATGAAATATGATATGCATGGATGACCTGTGTATAACATACCAAATTGAAAATTTGGGATGTTACAGAGGTGCTGTTGAAGGATGAGCTCATCCAACAAGGTGCGGATCTCCTCTGATTTTTTTGCCAAATTTTCATTCTGATCCGCTATATGATGAATTGCTATGAGCTGCTTCTGCTGCTGCTATATGATACATTGCTATGAGCTGCTCCTGCTGCTGCTATATGATGAATTGCTATGAGGTACTACTGCTGTATGATGAATTGCTATGAGCTGCTGCTGCTATATGATGAGTTGCTATAAGTTGCTCCTGCTGCTGCTATATGATGAATTGTTATGAGCTGCTCCTGCTACTGCTATATGATGAATTGCTATGGGCTACTCCTACTGCTGCTATATGATGAATTTCTATGAGCTGCTGCTGGTATATGATGAATTGCACACTGTTGCTGCTATATGATGAGTTGCTATGAGCTGCTGCTGCTATATGATGCTTTCAGGTGGTGCTGCTATATGATAATAACCAGCCACTTGGACCATCAAATTTCAATAAATAATTGTTCTTCATTTGAATTTGGGTCATGCGTTCTTCGTTTAAATTAGGCTATGGGATCTCTATGGATGACATTGACCAAAGTAGATTGCGCCAAGTAGATGGTATCTTTGTATATGCATTTTGAACAAATAGCGATGGTCTATTTTCCTATCATATTAGTTACTGCACCGCAATTTGTGATGTTTGCAAGTCAAATTAAATTTCATATGGGCAGGAAAATGACAAAATATAATGCAATATCTTGACTTTTCACCGATCATACCAAAGATAAGCTGAAGAGGAAGGCAATGAGAAGGACTGGTTGGCTTATTACCTAGAGCTTATATTCATAGGTGCTTATTTTCTTAGGATAACTCGTAATGACTGTCCCTAAGAAACTTGGCCAATAGAACTGGCATACAAATAACATGTCATGATGATTGCAATGGAGGCCCAGTTATTTTGCCAGATTCTCCCAGAATCTGACCCCTACCCAGATTCTCCCAGAATCTTTGAGCAAATCTAGAGAGGGTCTAATTAGGTAGGATTCTAAAACAAAAGGGGGTCAAAGTTTCTAGGAAAAGCTAGAGAGGGGCAGATTTTGGAAGAATCCTGCAAAAGAACTGGGTCGGAGTGACCTACCATAGCACACTGTATAGGCTCACCGCTCCCTCTCCTTTTTTGTGATGTTCCATGAAATTGCCACATACATCTTGTACTTTTTCATTGCGTAACCCTATCTGCAAGTTGACACGGCTAATTTCAGACATCCCTACATGATAATACATTGCATATCCCTTGCGCATATTTAAACCACCAATTAACGATAGTGTGCGTGGCATTAACTAGCCATGACTGCGTGTGTTGGACTAGCAGCCACTCTAAGGGAGCCTAATGTAGTGCACTGTAATTCCTACATGCCACCTATGATTTTGTGTAATGTACTACCTATGTTCCTAAATATATGTCTTTGTAGAGATTCCAGTATGGACCACATACAGATGTATATAGATACATTTTCGATTATAGATTCACTCATTTTGCTCTGTATGTAGCCTATAGTGGAATCTATAGAAAGAATTATATTTAGGAACAGAGGGAGTATCATGTATGACATCTACATATCTAATTTAGCAGCCAATAGTAGAAATCATTGTCTGCAGAAAGGGATTACTGGTCGAAAATCCTAGCAAAGCACGCTGGCAGGCACACAACAATACAAGAGACAGAGACGCACTTACAATATTATAGCAATGCTTCAGTCCAGGATCTTGGTTGGCCAAGCTATTAGATCCAGAAGAAACATTGTGCTTGTAGTTTTTGCCAGCTGCATAACATGTAACAGCGACCTGTTAGTATATTTGAAGTACATCGGGCAGGTGATGCTGGACAGGTTTAAAGGTGACAAGTACCTAGGCCGTGGCGGGTGCTCGGCATCTTGCCAGATGGTGGAAATCAGGTTAGAAACCTCAAGGGTGATGACACTGCGCTGGCTGTCGGGGTCTGGTAAGGAGATATAGAACCTTCGAGTAGGGTGTTTGTGGAGCAGCTCCGATAGGGTGGACTACGGTGTGGGCGAAGCGGATCTGAGGCCGTGGACGAGGGCGTCAGTGAAGCTGCTCCGGTGGTTGGGTTAAGGATGGTGTCCACAATGCGGATCTGTGGCCGTGGACGGGGCGTCAGAAGTTGCTCCGGTAGGTTGGACGAGGGTGCGACGAAGCGGATCTGAGGCCGTGGACTTGTGAGTTGGCAAAGCAGCCCCGGTTGGGTTGAGAATTGTATAGGCGATGCTACTCCGGTAGGGTTGACGATGATGTCAGCGAAGCGACTCCAGTAGGGTTGAGGAAGGTGTCGGCGAAGAGGATCAGAGGCCGTCGACGGGGGCATCGGTGGGGCGGCTCCGGGGGGGTGTGGACGAAGCGTCTCCGGTGGGGAGTACAAAGGAGGCGCTGCAGATGCGCTGCGGTTGACGAGAGTACCAGTGAAGCAGATCCGGCGCCGTGGACAAGGCCGACACTGAATGGGCCGTGGTACAGTTGTGGATGAGCAATCTACTTATTTCTAGGGGAGGTGGGAGGGGTAGATGCGGCCGCAGAAGCAGATCCGGCGAGGTGGACGCCTTGTTGACGATGAATGGGCTGCAATGCAGCGGTGGATGAGCAGTCTCGGGTTTCGAGAGGGGAGGGGTAGAAAGGCCGATGAAGTACGGACGCCGTGATGTAAGATGCTCTGGTGCTATGGAGTTAGTCGTTTTTGCGGGAGGGGGAGAGGAAATGGGGGTTCCGTGTGGTGGGGGAACTGGAAGTTACCAAAGCAGCCCCGACCTATTATGTAGATGGGGGCGGTATTGTAACTTTTGTTCTCTGTGCACCAAGGACAAAAGGGGAATTCCGCTTGCTAAAGACTAGGTGGCGGAAATTTTAGAAGGAGCCAGGAGATTTTGCCGCCCGCGGGATTGTTCGTATCCAGTTTCAACTAATTTTGGATAGTGCTAGCAGGAAGGTCATGCGAGAGTGTGTACACGGGGCACGCGTCAGCAGTTAATAACTGGTGTGAAGTCCACCCAAAAAAAAGACAATAACTCAGGATGATGCACCAATAACTTGGACGTTCACACGGGCATGGCCAATCGTATGGGTATAGAGGCGCGTTCCCAAAAAGGGATCAGCCTATGTATTTCTCGTGTAAATAGATAATTTAGTGCCATTGGTTATTTACATTAAACATAATGCATTGCTGTGCTATTGTAGAGGCACACAAATAGAAATGGATATTGTAGTCCCACAAAAGAAATGGATATTGTAGTCCGCTACTTAAAAGTGTTACCTCATATGATTACATAGCCTCCATTTCATAAATTGCATACCCATTGAATTCATATATGAATATTACATATATTACTTCATAGTAGAACCTTAAATCATCGAAGATTAATGAATTTGAATTCAAGACCAATAATGGTGCATGTACATGATAGCTACATTGGTTGTTTGAAGAAACATCACTGTAACTTGGGCATACACAATTGAAAAGGATTATTTAGAAAGAAAAAAGAGATATGTGAGTGTCCAATCTTTATAGCGTTAAATTGATATTGTATTTTTGGCCACGATATGAAGTAGTTACTGATTTATGTTCAAGCGATGCACGTCGATTGCTAGATAGTGATACGTGAATGAATTGTGAAATCTCTCTCACACGCATACATATCTCATTTCTCCTTGGGCATCGGAATCACACACGCGCACTCCGTTTATTTCTCTCCCTCCGTCAAGGTTAGAAATCTTCTTTCTACCCCGCCCTACAAGTCTCTCACACAGAAACACACACGCTCTCTCTGTCGAACACGCCCACCCCTTTAATTTCGCCCACCCACCGCTACTAAAGTCTCAAAGTATAATTATGTCTCTCACACATATGCCTAAGGTTAACTCGAGTTCGGGAACCATATGAATACATGCCATATGAATACATACAATGCGATTCCAGCCGAGCACCTTTTGTTTTGAGATTTTGCTCTCTCTCTCTCTCTCTCACACACACACACACACACACACACACACACACTCACACACGCGCGCGCGCGTAAATATTGTTTCTCGCTTCATTTTTTCCAGCACTTGCATGCAGACCATTTGTTTATCTCCATGATGCTTTAAGTATGCCCCGCACACATGCTATCTACCTATCCCTTAATATAGATATGTGTCACACAAACTCCTCCCTATATCTAAGTGTCACTCCCCCCCCCCCCCACACCCACACACACACTTCCAGATACCGAAGGAGTAGGGTGACACCTCGATCTTGATACTAATCTATCTACTGGCTTCTCTCTCAAACACACACACACACACACACACACACACTCTACCCAACACCGAAGGAGTAGGGTGGCACCTCGATCTTGATAGTAATCTATCTACTTCTTCTCTCTCAAACACACACACACACACAGAGTTGTGCCTCTATACCTACCGCGCACACTCTCGATACGTCTTTCTCTCCCTCCCCTCCCCCCAACAATGACAGCAGAAGGGTGACAACTCGATCTAACATTAATCTATTAATTGGTCTCTCTCTCAAACGTTGTATGCGCCTCGCTCAGACACACTCGATACGTCTTTCTCTCCATAGCCCCCTCGATATGTAGACTTCTCGCGCGCGCACAGCTGTAGTGACAATGACGCTGAACCTAGTGTGCCTTGTTTTTACCGGCCTCGTGTGATAGTTTGCACCCTCTTTTCTGTTAATTAACAAGGCAATCTTTTCTTTGTTACTACTAGTGAATCTAAAATCATTCGGGGCAGACATAAAATATATCACTTCAACCCAATTATCGCAGTAATTATTTTAAAAGAAACTAGCTGGATGCCCATGCGTTGCGTGGAACATCAAGATGCATTTGTACGAGTAGTTTATCTTGAGAGAGAAAAGGATGAACGAGGGAAGGCCTTATTGGCAAACATGGAGAGGGTGTGGGTATATTTTTCCAAAATTGCCATAGTTTCCTTCCTATCTATTGGATATAAATCCAACGACCTATATTGCAGGATGGCATGCACACTATCATCAACTCTGTTTTCTACTCCCTCTGTTCCCAAATATTTTTCTTTTTAGAGATTTCAACAAGTGACTACATACGGAGCAAAAAATGAGTGAATCTACACTCTAAAATATGTCTACATACACATCTGTATGTGGTAGTCCATTTGAAATCTGAAAAATAAAAATATTTAGGAAAGGAGGGAGTATAAGAGTAGACATGGAGATATATATCCATCATGGTCCACAATGAAAATGTGCTAGACTGGTTAGCGCCGGATGCTCGCAACGCGATCACCTCAGTTTGAATTCTGTCTTTAACTTTAGTTTTTTATATTATATATTATTTAATATATACTTCTTTCGCTACTGTACGGACAGTGGAACCCACAGATTACTTAGAATACAAGATTAAGGATCGACTTGTTTCTTTTTAATTTTCTGTACGAAGCTGTAGCCAACCTGCAAGTCACGTGTACACTGTACATGCAATTAACTTTTTATAGAGGGAGAATCACACACACAATTAACTCAAATGGATTGGATGTGACTCTATTATTTCCAGCATAAGAGCATCTCCAACCGCAGTCGGCAAATTTCCTCCTGATTCCTTCTGCGGAGGACGACATCAAGCACCAGCGGCATACATTTTCACAACTCTAACCAACTGGAGGAAATTCATGCAAACACGGACTGATTTCATATAAGCATGAAGTATTTCGTATAAAAAAGCCGGATCTTCATATATACATGATGGGTTTCATTACATTTACATGAACTAAGCGGTGCTAATCCGGCTCTCGTGGTATAATTAATACTCCCTCCGTCTGGAAATACTTATCCTAGAAATGGATGTATCTAGCACTACAAAAAAATACACTTCCGTGATGATACGTGTTTTTCATAGTAGGTCACGTTTTCTGTCATGCATGTACATCCATGAAAAATTTATGACAGAATCAAGATAGTCATACTTGTGCTGTCGTAGAAGTGTTCCATGACATTACCAAAATTATCATCATGGAAGTGTCCACTTCCATGACGATAAATCGCGCGTCACAAAAGTGCTTTCATCAAGGGTGACCGACACGTGGCATCCACCATAACAGAACACCGTTAAGCTATCGGGTATGGTTTTGGATCTGATAACCCGTTAACAGCCCCGACCAATGGGGATTTTCCACGTGTAAAATCATCATTGGCTAGAGGAAACACGTGTTGGCTCACCGTTGGGACAGATGTCATCCACTCATTGGACCCAAAGCGCCTATGATACGTCGACGCGTGGCACGGCCCAACAGAGGCCCATTCCTATGAAAAGGCCGACCGGTTTGACTTGGTCAAAAGGTGGCGGGCCGGCCCATGGTAAGCCTGTGAACGGCATGTTCGCATATAGCCCATTTACAGCCCGCTAACCCAGGGCCCGTTTACGGCCTATCCGAATTAGGCCCAGTAGCTCATCTGGGCCGTCCAATATAATTCCAGCCCATTTTAACTTCTGGCCCAAGTATGGCCCATGACGTCTTTCGGCCCATATGAGGCCCTTATTACTCTCGGCCCATTAACGACCCGTGGTAAAACTGGCCCGTAATGAACAGTGTATCACTTTATACCCATTAACGGCACGTGGTGAAACTGGGCGGTAATGAACAGTGTATCAGTTTATACCTATTAACGGCCCATTATTCTGTTGGGCCCTTTCCAACCCATGTTATCTTTCGGCCTTCTCGGGGCCCATTTATTCTTGGGATCATTTCCACATTCATTTACTTACGGCTCATTACTGTCATTTTCTGCTTGTGGGCCAAATTCAGCCCGTGGTTATAGTCGGCCCGTTTGTGGCCCGATAATACGTTGGGCCGTTTTCATGTCAAAAAAACCCCGTTGGGTTGTTTTCATAGAGTTATCAAATATGGCCTATTAACGGCCCGTTATTTTCCACGAATAGTACGACCCATGATTCGCGAAATGATGATACACCCCGTAGAAGGCCCATGGATCCTACGGTCCGTAAAAGGCCCATGAATCGTACAGCCTGTAGAAGGCCCATGGATCCTACGGCCCATATAGAAGATCAATTGATCCTACGGCCCATAGAAGGCCCATGGATCATACGGCCCGCAGGAGGCCCATGGTTACAACAGTCCGTGTGTTGCCATGATTATTTTGGCCTAGTTTCCAAAGATAGGTTATTGTGGCCACTAGAAAAACACAGAAAAAGAACTGCAGTGACTACAAGAAAAATCTAAACGAGACAATAAGGAAATAAATAAGCAAGCAATTAACGCTAGCCTATTACCGCTATTACACATATTACATCCACTGGGCATCAAAGTTCGCCACGAGTGCAAATATAGGGAACAAAGCAGCATATTACATACACTGGCCGTCAAAATTGGCCACCAGGGCAAATCAACGCTGACAAAACAAGAGCATAACTGAAACAACTTAAGAGCTCAAGAAATGTGGTATCCACCATGCTGGCAATAAGCTTAGCAAGCTTATTAGCTTTGTCCTGTTTGGCGCGAAAATCCTCCAACGCTCGCTGTTGCACCAGAAAGTATGCATCTGAATGCTCTAGAGACTTCCGCGGTCCTTCCGCTTCTTGTCGCAGCATAGCTGATCGATGTCTTTCAGCTTGTAGTTGAGACTCAAGAAACTGAACTGATTCAGACAGTGAGTTTGAATAGCTTGTGCAAGCGGTAGTGGCCAGTAACTCCAACACTAAACCAAGACAGGACTTTGGGGTTGTCTCACTGTCTTCGAGATAGTCTTCCTTAGCTGTTTTATCAGCTTTGTTGGAGACCAACAAGGATGTGTCACTATCCTGAACCTTATCTGCATTACTTCCTTTACCATTGCTTAATAAGGCACTCTTCACCAATATTCTGTCAGCATTCTAAAAGAATAAACAAGCAGACACATAACAGTTTAGCATGTACTAGTATATGAAACTCATTTCGGTGAACCAGTTCATTAGTAAGGTGGACAGGATTAAACTACCAAGTCTTCTATTGCCAAGTACTAGTACATAATAAAAGCATCAAACAAACAGATATCTATGTCCTATGGTCAATGCATTGTCTTGCCAAATCAAAATAGAGACACGGTTCAAATCATATCAGTTCAAGACAAAGCAACAGTGAAAGAATACAAAGCGTCGGAAACTACACGGCACAACAAGATTCCAGATGGGTACCACGGGTCTACATGTGCAACAACACTATTTGCTTTGTTGTGATGCTAGTAATGTGCATGATATGAGAAGTCAACTGTATACACAATTGAAATTGAAACCAATAGAGCTATTGATAAGAGCAAGCCTGTTAAATAAACATGCGTGAACAAACCTGATGTGCCATTGGAGTTTTGATTGGATCCTTCAATTTAAAAATAAGTTTGTATGAGTAAACACAGTGATACAAGAGCAAAGCAGTATGCATGATAGCAATCATAGTTAAAAATGGCGCGCCTAAGCGAGTGCTTAAGCGCGCCTAGGCTCTAGGCGTTGGCGAAATGCATTGCGCATAACTACGCAAAATCTGTGCATAACTGCGCATAAGCATGCGCTTTGTTCAGTAAAGCGCAGGGCGGTGGCAAAATGCACAATTAATGCCTAGCGCTTTTTGGAACTATGATAGCAATGGAATCTTAAATTAGAATAGTTGTTCTTCAGGTTTAGGCACTTGTTCTACATGAACAGAGTTCAGTAAGACGCAAGAATAAGTACTTAAAATAGAAAATGAGCTCATAGTACTTACCACATTCTTGGTTCAGGACCAGTACAGAACAAGGCGTTCCCAGTCATCATCCAGTAAATGTGTCTTAGGAGAACGTAAGGGAATTTGATGAGTTTCTTTGCCGGTGGAGTACGTTTTCTTCAGGTAATTCTGAAACTGCCACCAAGCATTCTTGAAGATAGCAGAGGTATTAGCACAGGTTACCTCATCCTGAGTTTCCAAATCGGTCCTTCTCTATAGAGAAAAATGGGAAAATTTGATGTACTATAACCATCATCGACGTAGGATGTATGGGACAAAGCAAAGTAATTTCCATGAATAACATTACTTACACATAACTCCTGGACAAACACACCTGAATCGGCATTTTCCTTCATCTTCAGTATAATATTTCCAAGATGGGAAGATACGCACATACGATTTAACAACATCAAATGTGATAGATGCTAATGTATGACTAGCTGGTTGTGCTTCCTCCACAGGAATAGGCGTACTAACTGGTGGAATTGGGGTTCGCCGTGGTAGTACTGGCCCTTTGGGCACTGGAGCTGCCTTACTATTTGATCTTGTTTGGGAGCTCTATGGTGGAAATGGTGCTATGTCAACAGGAACTGGGTTACTATCTGCTGGGGTTGGGGTTAGATTGGGTGAAGCTGGTTCTCTGTCCATCGCAGTAGGGGTACAATCTCTGAGTTTGGGTTATGTGTGGTAGGGCTGGTTCTCGTGCATGTACAACCGGGTGCTATCTCCCCAAGAGGTAGCACTGTTTTATTTGAAGACCGTGTTTTTAGTCCGCTAGATGTCTTGGCATCACCCGCTCCAATTCAAATGGCTGATAAACAGGAAACATAGTTGAATGTACGGACATTGTTTGATAGATGATGCAATAGATAGTGTGGAAAAAGAGGACATGAAATAGTTGACATGTATATTGTTTAACTAAAACGGATAGCATGACATAATTTCACATATATGATGTCTATCTAAACTGGATAGCATAGCATAACATAATTCAAAGATATGATGAATAACTAAAACGCCGTTGACGGTGTCCTGGACTAGGGGGTACTCACCATGTCGTCTCCTGATCAGTTGGATTGGGCTGAGGACCCCCATGGCCGTATACTCATGGCCAGTCCGGACAGTTGCCGCATACAAGGAAGATTCCACAAGACTTGGTGGTCAAGACAAGGACTCCCCCTACCGGCGTATTCGGATAGGACTCTTGTTATCCTAGGTCCCTGGTGCATTATATAAACCAGGGACCGGGCTAGTCGATAGGAGATATACAACAATCATAACCATAGGCTAGCTTCTAGGGTTTAGCCTCTACGATCTCGTGGTAGATCAACTCTTGTAATACTCATATTCATCAAGATCAATCAAGCAGGAAGTAGGGTATTACCTCCATCGAGAGGGCCCGAACCTGGGTAAACATTGTGTCCCTTTCTTCCTGTTACCATCAGCCTAAGATGCACAGATCGGGACCCCCTACCCGAGATCCGCCGGTTTTGACACCGACATTGGTGCTTTCATTGAGAGTTCCGCTGTGTGTTCGGCAAAAGGTCGATGGCTCGCCTGCAGATCAACTGCGACTTCGGCATCTTCATCACTACCGGCTCATGGTCACCTTGGTTCGACCAAGGACTGGGCCCTGCCTCTGATCGTCATGTTCGGATGAGGGCCTTCATCAACATCAACTCCGATCTCTATCAAGATCATGGAGGAATCATCCATGGCGCTCAGGGGCTCAACGCCAACATTGCCCTCTGGCGACCGCGCTGCTTTTCTTGACAGCGCACTTGTATCCGCCACCACCGCCCCCTGGAGTGTCGCTTTAATGATTGCTTCGGTGGAATTGTGCGGAATTGAGTCTACAACGACCCTGGAAAATTTCGTCGAGTTCCGATGGAGGAATCTCCGGCAATCTCCGATATACCGGAGCAGCATTGTATCTGGACGAGAATTGAGACGAGTTTGGAGCGTGGTGTCCAGCATCTAGCTCAGACGTCCTTTGGAAGATCCAACCATTGATCGGCTGTGGAATTCCTATATCTACCACCTATCAAACATTCAGCTTGATCCGACCATCCAAACTCCGGGAACCTCCTAATTAGTGCATCACTTTTCAGATCTGTTTCCTACACGAATACGGATCCGACCCGAATTCATGTTTATTTATGAACATGATATTTGACAACCTTTTTAAAAGGAATTTTCTTCTAAGGTATTGCGCATTGTTTTTAACACGCGCCCATAAAATTTTAATCCTCCTCTGAGGTAATCGTCGCCATCACGCTGGTGTCAAACCAGTCCGACAATATAGCTCCACGGCTGCCGACCTGCGCTAGATATGTCGTCGCTTTTTGAGCCGAGCTCAACTTCTTCGGATACTCACCTCGGCGAGCCGAACAAGAGTTCGGAATCGCCAAAGATAAATCATCACCAACATCACCGCCCCACGGATTACACGGAGCAGGCACACCGGCATCACCGCACGACCACTTCAACAAGCCAGTATTGACCACGTCACAAGTTACGACCTGCATCGGCATGGCTGAACTGTTGCTTCATCAAGCCAATGTCCACCAACGTCGAACTACTTCAACAACTCGGCTGACATGGCAGCTGCAACATCTCTTCATCGATCTGGTCCATCTCCTTGGCCGGACCGGGGGCTTCGTCATCCCTTCATCAGCACACTCCGGCAACTTCGGCGACACCACCCGACCAGCTTCGTCATGTCAGCTGGACCGGGGGCTCTGCCTCGGTGAGTCAACCTTTAGCAGCGTCGCCATGCCATCGCTTCATCGCCCATCAGGCAATGGGTATGCGTATCGAGTCCCAATTTTGGGAGTCGCTTTTGTTCGGACTACTACAACAAATAAACCAGGTGCTATTAATCCTAACAATTTTTGCTTGTTGGGGTTATTTTTCTTAAGGAATTATTACTCTGATTTGTTCCATCATCTGTACACAGGTCTATCAAATGGCGGCCACATTAAAACGGTTGCATGGTGGTTCGGTCAGTTTCCATACATTGTTCGGCGAACGCCGCATCCGGAGCCCGGACCGCCCTGCAAATTCAGGCTTTGTCACTGCGTCACGCTGACGCCCTACATCGACATTGGCTTCAGCACCAGGCCACATCTCTTTAAATAAATTATTTTTGCGCAAAGCAATTACGCAAGGATTATATATATTATTATTATTTCCTGGACCGCACTATTTTACATGTGCAGGTAATGAACTTTGACTGCTTCGCGTGGTCTCTTCGGCGTCACTATGCCGGCCTACATTGGCCATGCTACGTCGCCACTTCGGATTGCCGAGCTCTTCGCTCCGCCACCTCAAGACCGGCTTGGGGGCTGGGACCTTGTCCCGCATCAAGCTAGGACCGCATCATCAACACCGAGCACATTAACCAGCTAAGTCGCTTTCATGCTCAAAAAGCTTTCAGTTTTAAATTTTGTTCGGTCCGACCAAGCATTATACCTTTTTTGACAAAAGGTTGTTTGCGAAAAACTTCCTTGTCCAAACTTTGTTTGTGACACACAATGTCAAATACTCTGTTTACTTGGGGGCTTCCCTTATGAAGCCTTTACTCTTGCAAATGATTATACTTGTACGGCTTCGTTCCTTGTTCGTGTATTACGCCACAATATGCACCATATTGACCTAAGTGATTTGCAAGCTGGGTTGCCTTGCTCCTGTGTTTACCCCTACATTCCCGATTGTTCGGCTAGGGAGTAAAGGGAGCACCTCTGCGATTGCCACGATCGGTTCATCCGAGCCGGACCTCAGACTGGGTGAAGCCGAAAGCTAGCGCTCTTACTGTTTTCAATTATGATTGGCACACAACGGAACTCATGAGTACAAAAAATCTATTACACAAGTCTCATAGTAACAATGAGCACCGAAGAAAGGTATCGGTGGGGGTACTATTTTCTTCGAAGATGCTTCTTACACTTTGTTAGTAATATAGCATAAGTTCCCTGAGCGCTTTGTATGTTACAACCTTATGGCCTGATTACACAGTTATCGGAAACACCGTTGATATTCTCGTGGTGGAGTACATAACACTTTTAGGTCCTTGACCGAAGAGGGAGAAGCCGACGGTCGGTTAAGACGCGTTTAAAGTTCGGGTGAACAAAGATATGATATTAGTACTTCGGTACATACAATCATTATACATAAAATTCTTTTACCCAAGTCACGTGGGGGCTCTTAAATTAGTATGAGACGTTTTTCTTCTAGGTCGTTGCAAAGTCTTTTTTTTCTATCACTCCTTTCTCGATGCAAGTGTGTGGTCAACAGCCGGATAGCCTTGCTTCTCTCTAAATTCGCTCGAGTGCAGTTTGCTAAACTAGCCTCGGAGAAGCACTCCACCTTCGGGATAAGGAGGTTGAAGCCATAGGCTGACCCGCTTGAAGTCTTGAGATAGGATGTGTCATGTTAAAGCACGACAGAAGCTGTCATGTTAAAGAACGACAGAAGCACCTTTTTTTTAAATAAAAAGTCCAATTTTAGGATTGGCACCGAACACTTGATCTAGTTCACACATTAAACTTTTGAATAAGTTTTTTGGCTTTTCGAGCCTATTGCACTTTTAAACTATTTGTGCATTTCCAGCATTAGTCTCGGAGTGCAATGCCGGACACCTTTAGGGATTCGGTAAAAACATTCTCGGACATTGCTATATATGCATCGGTTTCGAATTGTGTCTTCGGTCAATAGTTGGGTTGCCCGGCTCATGTGCTTGCCTCCTACGTTCCACTTTGTTCGGCTGGGTGTGCAAAGGGAGAACCACTGCGATTGTGCTTCCAGCTCGCATGGTCAAGCACCTCAGTGGAGAAAGCCCAAAACTGACTGTCACAATAAGCGTAAACTAGTCAGCGATTCGATGACTATGTTAAATGACGGGTCATTCATAACATTGGCCGAACTATTTACGGCTTGACCTCGGATGTCGCTGAAGCGATGGCAAGGGGCTCATAGCTAGCTTCCCAGCTTTAAAGCTCCTATGACTAAGTGAAAGTTATAAAGCCTGCATATCTGATTGCTTCGTTTCCGCTAACACAACCGCCTTCGGGCACCGAGACGTCGGCTAAGGGTTGTTTTGTTAGTGCGGAAACACCCTGTGTAGTATCTACCAAGGGGTAGAAGCCGATGATGGGCCACTTTCAACTTATAAACGGTCACAATGGAGTCAAAATAATGATGTAAATTACTTGGATACATAGAATCATTCCACATAATCTGTTATTTTACTCTGGATATCGATCCTTAATTCGGCCACCCATGCCCACATTAAGGCTCAGGGCCTACTGGGCTTTGCGCTCATTATTTACAAATATTAAAGGGGCATATCGATCACCTGATCCGGTGTTGCCACCCGACCAGTGCCTCGGGGGCTACTGCATTGCCTATTCAATGCAGAAAATTCAAAGTGCTCAGTGTTCGGCTTGACCGAACTATGTGCAAACGCGTCTTCAGACAAGAATGGGTACCATCTGGACCTATACGGCGTCAAGCTAATATATTATGGCGACTCCTCGAGACCCTCTCTCAAGGGCCCGTTCGCCGATCACTATTATCTGTAATATATTACACTGCGTTTCTTTTCCTACATATGCTGCCGAGCAAAGAGTTGATCCTCAGGCCGATTTCGCGCGTCGACCTGGGTCTCAGGGGCTACTAGGATCAGCGGTTTCATGTTTTCCTTCAGGTGCATCTCGGATATTAGGCCAACACGCACCTTGAGGGATACTGGCTATACATCTTGTCAGATATTACATTGCACAATTCGGAATCAAATTCATAAAAATCAGTCCCATGGCCAAGGTGGTGCACCACCTGGGAAGCAGCCCGGCATAAAGCTTGGGCGCCAGTGGCTGGCTCCATAGAGGGCATTTCCGGTATTGAGCAGCTAAACTCTTTCAACTTTTTGAACCAAGGTGATCTATGACCCCTCGGATATAATCCGGCGTTGGAGCTCGGATATAGTCCGGCGTTGGAGCTTGGACACAGTCCGGCGTTGGAGCTCGGAAGCAGTCCGACATTGGTGCTCGGCTGCAAAGGATGCCTCAAATGCAGTCCGGCGTTGGAAGCTTGGACGCAATAGGACACTGCCTCCCGGGAACAACTTCAAACCCGAGGCGTGGCATAAAAATAACAAGGCATTGATAAAGGCCGGAAACTTAAAAGGGGCTCCTTGGATACCCAACGTGTAAACTCTTCGGATGCACTTCGGCGATCCTCAAGATCAAAGATGAGAAGATTTGTTGAACCAGTTTTCAAGACCGACGAACGAAGATGAAGAACAGTTTGGAAGAATCGAGGAGCGTCCCTAACTTGAAGATCGGTTTAGGGGGCTACTGGCGGTGTCCTGGACTAGGGGGTACTCACCACGTCATCTCCCGATCAGTTGGATTGGGCCAAGGACCCCCATGGCCGTATACTCATGGGCCAGTCCGGACAGTTGCCGCATAGAAGGAAGATTCCACAAGACTTGGTGGTCAAGACAAGGAGTCCCCCCCACCGGCGTATTCAGTAAGGACTCTTGTTATCCTAGGTCCCTGGTGCATTATATAAACCAGGGACCGGGCTAGTCGATAGGAGATATACAACAATCATAACCATATGCTAGCTTCTAGGGTTTAGCCTCTATGATCTCGTGGTAGATCAACTCTTGTAATACTCATATTCATCAAGATCAATCAAGCAGGAAGTAGGGTATTACCTCCATCGAGAGGGCCCGAACCTGGGTAAACATTGTGTCCCTTGCTTCCTATTACCATCAGCCTAAGACGCACAGATCGGGACCCCCTACCCGAGATCCGCCGGTTTTGACACCGACGGCCTTGCCAAGTTAGAGCATACACCTCGGTGGGGGAATAGGACTGGTCATCTATCTCTGAATCCATCTTTGAGGAGCTATCGGGACCCAACAAGAGCTCTGCTTCGACAGGTAGCACTGTCTGCTCTGAAGGCCTTGTTTTCACTCCAGATTTTTCAATCTCCCACCCAAATGGCTGATTCACAGGAAGAGTAGTTTAATGTACAAACATTGTCGACAAATGAAAATGTAATGAAGAAAATAATGGGCAAGATATCATTCAAATATATGATATCTGGTTAAACAGGATGGCATTGCACATTTCACATATATTATGGCTGGCTAAAAGACATGAGACTGCATAATTCCCATATATGATATAGAAACTAAACAGGTGGCGACAGAACATGTCTAAACTAAGCAGATGACATATATGCTGTCAAAAGTAAGCACTGCAAGGCAACATATGCATGATATGACTAACATCATCATGCCAAGGTAGAGCAAACACCTTGGGGGTAAATTGGAGTGATCAGCGGCGTCTGAATCCGCCTCAGAACAGATATCTTCCTCTGGATTACAATCTGGAGAGGGGTGGGGAGGGTTTGCCATTGAACCCACCATGGAGCAATGTCTGCATGACATTGTATTGCCGTGCAAAACTCTTCTCTTTTTCTCTACATGTTTAGCATGACTGTGTACAATATCTTACATGCATACAGAAAAAATATGGTGAGATTATGTAAGGAGAGCATGCAGAAATTTAGAGTGATGGTAACAACCAGTGGATGGATCCAAAAATAATGATAGCAAGCTGATGATTGCTTTAATTTAATAAAAAGACAGATGATGATTGCTTTACTATTTGTTTCCCACCCAAGATGAACAACATAGGCATACCCTAGGTGAACTAGATATTAGACAGAGATACTATTCATTGCTTCCTCGATATGTGCCCCACAACTAATTTAGAACTCAAATTTGAACATTAATTTGGACCTGACTTGGAGTCCGAGAGGTGAAACAGACGATAAAGTAGCAGGTAATTTTAAGCAATGCATAACATAAGCAGAATCAAAAGAGTGCAACCTCTCTTGTGGACCCGTGTACTCCTCAGGTTCATCTGCTAAGTCGATGATGGTGATGCCGCTGCGGTGGGTGCCGGCGGCAGGGAAGGAGATCTGAGGCGGCGAAATACGGTCAAGAGTCGTGATGTCTGGTTTGGTGGATGTTTCTGTCGATGGAGCACCTCAGGTGAGGTGGACGACGTCACAGCAGGAGCAGGACAAACCACACAAAGTTCCCTTCGACACCTACCTATAACTGAAGTAATTCTGTAAGGGCTCATTTGGCTTGCATGATTCTAAAAACGCAGGGATAAGAAAAAATCGGAATAGGATAGGAATGCACATGGTAAACAGAGCATTTGTAAACACAGGATTCCTGTCAACTTGGGTGTTTGGTTTACAGGAATTGGAAGAGCAGAGGAATACGAAGAAACATGGCCAAAATAAAGTGAAACCATATGAAAGCGTGTACAGTTAGAATGTTATTCTGCCACTAATGCACTTGGTCTTGTTTCTAGGATTTTGAAAAGTAGGTCCAGGTGGATGTTTTGCTTCATTCCTTTCAACAAAATGCATGAACAATTGAATAGTAGAGTGCCATTGGAAAATTCCCTATTGCTATGTTTTTCCGTCGAACCAAAATAGCCCTAATGGATCGACATGAATCTATAGTAATAAGTGATGCAACAAGTGTATAACCACTTTGCCATAGCCGTGTCGACCTTAGCATCATTGGGTTGGTCGCTGAAGCAGTTGAGGCAGAGGTGGCTGTCGGAGGTGTGGACGAAGATCTAAGGAATCTGTAGACGGTGTCCAGGGCACTGCTCTGTTGTCATGGATCGTTCTGTCGTTGGAGCAGCCTCGGTGAGCCATAAGACGTCAAGGCTGAAGCAGCACAAGACAGACATCATCAATCTCAAGTGGGATTCTAATAGCATCTCCAATAAATGATGTAAAATAGATGTAAAATTTACATCACCAAAAACAACCTGACTACAACAGATGAGGTAAAAACTGTTGAGTCTGAACTTAACTGTCGAAACTGAATTTTACTGTGGAATCTGAATGTTACTGTCGGAACTGAACGCAATGGTAGCATAGAGGCACTTGACATGTAGTTTAGGGAGGGCATGCAGTTCATCTTCAACCTGCACCCCCTTGAGCCGCCAGCCACCACCGGCCGAACCGCCGGCCCCAGCGCCGCCTCGCCACCCCGAAACAACTCCCCGCCGTCGGTCCGCTGCCGCCCCGGCCAGCCCTATAGGCCCCCCGCCCCCACCCTGAATCCTAAGATAGATAGTGGGGTACCTCTCCGGCAAGCCCCCGTCCCCGCTGCGGGTGGTTCTTACTTAACTCCGGTGAGCCCCCCCCCCCACCCCCTGAAGTGTAGCTAAATCGGAGCAGAGCAGCAACACGAGCGAGGAGGAGAGCAGCAGCAGTAGCGCGAGCGAGCGAGCGAGAGCCGGAGCAGCACTTAGGCGAGCGAGCGAGAGCCGGAGTAACAACTGGGCGAGCGAGTGATCGAGCGAGAGCCGGAGCAGCAGCAACAGTGCGAGCGAGCAAGCGAGAGCCGGAGCAGCAGCTGGGCGAGCAAGCGATCGAGCAAGAGCGGGAGCTGCAGTGCAAGTGAGTGAGCGAGAGCCGGAGCAGCAGCAGCTGGGCGAGCGATCGAGCGAGAGCGGGAGCAGTAGCAGCAGATCCGGTTGGTATGGACGCCGCTGCCGAAGGGGCCTCGGACTGGGGGAGAGCCGCCATGGAGGTGCGGGATGGAGCACCGTCGGTGCCGGGAGGTCGAGCTAAGGAGAAGGTGCGATGCGATGAGTGTACAACCTCTTTGGTCGCGCTGAGTAGGCCTCGGCTTCGTCCGAGGAGTCGGTGAGGATGCTGCGGTTCCGGTGGAGCAGGTTAAGGCGGCGCTGTGGGGATGGAGCAGCCACGATAGACGAGGCGATCGTCAGAGCAGCTCCTTGGAGGTGGAGGACGGGGCAGCTGAACCGGCAGGACGACGAGATGGACGATGGATCCTCATCCGGGGAGGTGGACGAGGGACGTCGAGCTGTTGTGGTGGACGACATCGTCGGGGAAGAGGCTCTGGCTGGGCAGCGGTGAGGTGGAGGACAGAGGAGGTTGGGGTTTTGCGGCTGGAGTAGAGAGGTTATGGCGGCCTGGTATTTTGAATGGCAAAAAGGAGGCGATGGGAGGGGGTGAACCATGACTTAGGGATGCGCTTGTCCAAAATGTAGGGTGTGTTACAAAAGTATCCCCCACCGATTTGAACTAGCGGCCCTTTCGGCTCAGGGTTAGAAGGGGGATTTCGCGTGTCGGGATTTGGCAGCTGGAGGGTGTTTTTGCGCGCATTGTAATTTCGGGATAGCAAGGCGCGGGTTGTGAAGGCGCCAGTTTTGGGAGCATGATATCTGAATTTTCGGGATATAACGAGGCGCGGGTTGAATTTTAGGGACAAGCCTAACGTGCAATATTGTACTTGTACGTACCAAATCAATTCACACTTCCCTCAAACAAAAAGAAAATGAAAAAAATAAAACTATTCACACCACACAAAGAGAGAGTCTTGCCCCGTTTTACTATAAGAATGCTATTTAAAGCTACTCATACCAACAATTTAGTGCAATTAAATGCTATTCGGTAGTATGAATCCATGTTATGTCCAATTAAATTTTTTAAACTTGCTGTATAATGCATGTAACCTACTCATACCAACATTTTAGTGCATTCCAAATGTCTATACTACCGCTGCAATTCGAACTGTGAATTCGTTTCTCTATTTCAATAAGAATCTATAATCATGATTGTTGCCAACTTCAACCATCATTCGTGTATTACCACATGATTACTATAGAGATAGATATGAACTATGTGTACTACATGAACTCAAATTCTATTTTTTGAATAAACTTGATGTTGATTCCAAATAATAGTACATTTGATGTACTAACTATATATTCATAATCTAAACCATGTTCCATACGTGTACACCGTGTTTATCACACATAGTATAGTGCCCCGCCCCCTACATTATGACAAGTATTTAGACCAGAGTTGCAAAAGCCACACATTAGACCAAATTATGATCAATTTTCTATATGTTATACGTAGTACTAGCAAGATGCCCATGCGTTCCACAGAACATCAACATGATCAAGGGGAGGCCATAGTTTCCTTCCTATCCGTCAGATATAAATCGGACGTCCTATATTGCAGGATGGCACCATCATCAACAACTCCGTTTTTTATAAGAGTAGAGATAAAATATATTATATGTAGTATAACATGTTCATAACCATACCATGTGTATCACCGTTATATATATTCACACATGCATCGGTTTAAAACACTATGATAAATTCTTCAAATATCCGAATTTGCTTTTTATAATGAAGTATGATCTCTATTCGTCTTTTACACCCACACAATCCTCTTATCTTTGTAGCTAGGTAGCGCTAACTTTCTCTCGTGCATGCAGACGCCCGCATCCCTCTCACCCTCCCTCAGCATTCTCTAGATCCATCGCGCAAATTCGTCTTTTCACTTTAGGTCGTTCACCCACGGTGTGTGTAGACCCCGCAGCTCCTTCTTTACGGCACACATATATCGATATGCCTCTCTAGCCAGGTGTGCCTAGCACAAAACACAAGCTTCCCCTCTTCTCTTATCACCGTCCATGCCTCACTCCCACCACTCTTTTCATCGATCTCATACTCGCACACTCCTCCCCCTCGATATAGTATGACTCTCGCACCACCTCCTAGATGCATCCCTCTCTCTCTATCCTTCTCCCCGTGCCTCATTTGCTTCTAACACACACATGCATGTATACCGATCGATCTCCCAACATATACCTAGGTCAACTTTAACTATCACCCCCCATCGATCGACGTACCTCACAAGTTATGTCTCTCCTTTATCTGACAAAGGACGATTGATCTTCCTATGTAGTTATGTCCGCTACCACAGCCATATCGCCCCCCCCCCCCCCGCTCATCATTCATGCATGCCTCCTGACCCGTCTCTCACACACACGTGCACAGACAGGCAACCATCCCCTCTCTTATTGATATTGCAGGCGTGCCCTCCAGTTGTCTAGCAAGCCTATCCCACCATTTGTTAGAAGCAACTCCAGTACCACCCCCTCCAACGCTCTAGCTCTGTCTCTCTCCCAACCTTATTTCTCTCCTACACATATGCATGGATGCCAATCGATCTCCCTTAATACATGAGGTAGATTGATCTCCCTTAATACATGAGGTAGGCCTCTCTCCTCCTCCACACATATACCAGCCATTGTACCTCTATAGTTAATTAGGCCTCCCCCACCCCCCCCCCCACCACACACCGATAGTCGAGCGTTGTAGGTAGATATCCATGCCACAGAGACAAACTGCACCTGTCCCCTCTCACGTTCGATGGGCAGCCACTCTATATCTTTGACGTGGGCACACACAAATTCGATGGCACTCTTTATCGATTGCGCACGCGCACACACACATCATCCCTCTCTTCGATTCTATGGACACCTCAAGCCGATGATACCTCCACTCTCTTCTTGTGGATTGCCCCCTCAATATATATGATATATCCAGGACTCTATTTCACACACATTGCATATGTTACATTTTTTGATGACCTCACCCCCCCCAAAAAAAAACTCTCACGAACCCACACACTATATCTCTCTACGTTTGTATCTCTCTCACACAACCCCGCGTAGGTGGTGTACGTATACAAGAAGAGAATAGGTGTACCGTGCACGTACTCACGCTTCGTGCCCAGCCACACCCGCGTGGGTACACGATGGAGCTCATTTCTATACGAAATGGCAGCCCACATGCTAATTTGAACGCGTGTAGCGGTTGTTTACCTACGGAGGTCGTGTACCACGCGTGCACGAAACAAAGTTCGACTTGATGCGTTGGCGCGTTATTTTTAAATAAAGTTATATCGCTCAATGGAACGTACACAAAATATAAAATGATTTCTATGGAGAAAAAGGTAGTCTGCTCCACTATATACAATGGAGCCTGCCTGCCTGGTTTGTCTCTCTTCAGAGTATCTCACACAAGGCTACGGTGGCCTCTCTCTCTCTCTCTCACCGTTGGTCACTGATCCGGCCGCATCCCGTCCGCCGGCAGAAAGGGAGGACGTGCATCGTTTCTCCATTCAACAGACCGTGGCAGCACGTCCCGATTTGCGGTACACGCCGTTCTCTCTGACAAAGCTCCGGCGTGGTAGGGCCTACGCCACCTGCTCGCTGCCGCAGAATGGGCAGATTCTGCCCACCGCCGCTCACCTAATTACATCACGACGACCTCCAGATATCCCCTCTGGCCTTGTTCCACTGCCCGTCTTCCCACGTCGCTGCATGTGGATCTTCCATAGTTCTTTGCCCAAAACATAGCTCGTCCAGCATACTTTCCATATTGCAATCTCGTCCTCACACTGTTTTAGACAAACACAACCATGTTGTTATCTTCCCTTAGGACAAGGAATATGCTTCTTTTTTGTTGTCGCATGTGTCATCAACTGTTATTGGCGATAATTGTTTCCTTTCTACCTCTTTTTTGCAAACAGGGCTATCCATTTCACCTCGTTGCTATTGTGACCTTTTGGTGAACTGCACAAATCACTTTTTCTTAAGAGTGTTTTGTGCGGTTCTACCAAAATGTCACATGGGCAACGCTCTCTACATTTCGGTCTTGTTGCACAAAGGGAGATTTGTTTTGCTCTATCCTCCTCATCCAACTCCGAGCCTAATCTTCTCCACCTAGTTAGTCTTAAGAGAGACTGCAAAGGTGACCGGCTTCTATTTGTGTGTTTATTGTTTCATCAGCAGTCCTCTATTATCGTAATCACACTTAATATCTTCGGAACAGGGACGCTCAGCTCTATTTCAGTGGAACTGCACAAAATGATCGGAATGTTGCATGCTCCAGACAGCTATTTTTTTCCCAACATGCCTTGTTGATTTAGACAGAGCTGGGGGGACGTTGCTGCCAATGAAAGCATGGATCAATTTTAATTTAACACCTTCTCACAACTTTGCCTTCAATTGTGATGTAAATATTAGCTCTGATTAGCAAGGAAGTTAGTTTTTTATTGTTTCCGAAAGAGCATCGATGGCAAGACACACCAAACAAACGCTGAAAGCTCACACCATTGTACAATTTCATGTCATTTGGAAAATTATTTGTATAGTATGTCAATTATGTAAACAAATCTTTGGAAGCTTGATAGCATTGCCGTAAGCCTCTTGACATCCGGGTCCATGTGCCATGCACAAAATTATACTCCTTCGTTCCTAAATATTTGTCTTTTACAAATTTCAAATGGGCATATTTTAGAGTGTAGATTCACTCATTTTGCTTCGTATGTGTACTCCCTTCGTTCCTAAATATTTGTCTTTCTAGAGATTTCAACAAGTGACTACATACGGAGAAAAATGAGTGAATCTACACTCTAAAATATGTCTATATACATCCGTATGTAGTAGTCCATTTGAATCTCTAAAAAGACAAATATTTAAGTAGTCACTCGTTGAAATCTCTAGAAAGACAAATACTCCGGAGTATATTTAAGAACCGAGGGGGTAGTGCACAGCCGCATGAGAGACTCAGACCGGTCATAGTGCCGCATTAATAGTGAGTAATGAGCAGTCAAATCATAAGCCCCACCTTTCCCACTGTAAGTTGCTCGGAAGAAGCAACCATCAATAAGCTCTTCTTTGAATCCGCTCATACTACTCCATACATCACTTTGTTTATAGAGTGCGCTTGGAAAAGAGAAAATCTACGGGACCAAGGGGACTAGCGATCGGCCTGAAAAATAGCATTGGTAGTTATAGCACGGCGTCTATTACTAGAGGAAATAATGCGTACACACATGCATGCAGTGCTTCCACCCCTAGTACACACATGCATGCACTTACTCCACTCCGTAGTACTACATCGAGAGAAAATTGTGGTTACCACGCCCTAATTAATTGAGCATTAAACCAAACGCAGCGTCTAAAGTATATGCAGTAGTGGAAATGCATTGAGAGAAATGCATCATAATGAAGCGCACCACATGGCTGTGGACGGAGGGAGGTAGTATGAAGCTGAAAAACCAAGAAATGCAGCGTATGGTCGATTGGTCAATGCACCTCCTCTTGGCATATCAACGACATGTGGGACCGGTGCGAGCAAACCGATCTCAATTGACGGAAAAATGGCCAACCCGCCGTTCCTTGAGAGAGGCGAGGCGAGAACACACGGGCCAGGCTCGCGGAGGCCAAGATATATTCGAGCATGGTTGATCGATATCATCATTACATGTTAGGCTACCATTTTCGGCCCTTCTCCGGAATAAATGTGTACTTTATCAGAGATTAAAAAAGGAGTACAGAGGCTCCACCATGCGGTTCTAGTAGTAGTAGTACTCATACTACTAAACCTTGCGCTTGGCTCTTCGCCTCTTCGTGAAGTCGAACAATGATGGTACTCCGCATGTTCGGTACTACAGTGTATGCCTCTGGCAATCTGACACCGAATGAACTGATGCATGTCCACCACGTGGGCGAGGGTACGTTGCATTAGTCAAAAGGCGTAAGCGAGGTTCACCTTGTCTTGCAAGCTTCTCCTCGTTCTGCGAGTTGACGGGACACACCAACATGTAGTGCTAGTCCATACTCCCTCCTTTCCGGTTAATATGGCTTAATCTTTTTTGCGGGTAAATGAGAGAGCTTTATTCATATATAAGCATTCTTAGGATGATCAGCCAAGACACTGGTCACTAGTAAGCGAGGTACCCGCAAAAACAAGTAGGAAGTGAGGTGTTTCATCAAGCCAGCTCTAGGCCACATTCAAAGTGCAGCAAGCACGGTTCGCTGAAGATGCTTGCAAGGTTTGCTGACCTGTTTACCGGTGAATAACAAAAAGAGGAAATATTACTTGGCTCTCCTATTTGTAACAGGATATGAGCCAGAATTAAGCGAGAATTGTGGCGAGTGTTCCATGCAATCAACTTCCATTATCACATGTGAGAACCCTCGAAGAGAACCAAATGTGTTGAAGATTGCTTTATCACATTTTAAAAATATAATAAGAGTGCAGATGCTCCTCCATCCGGTTTCTAGTACTAGTATAGTACCTCTATAGACTATAGTAGTAGTAGTACTAGTAAACTTTGCGCTTGGTTGTTCGCCTCTTCGGGAAGTGCAACAATAATAGTACTAGTATAGTGTATGCTTCTGGCAATCTGACACCGAATTAACTGTTGCACGTCCACCGCCTGAGCGAAGGACATCTTGCATTAGTCAAAAGTTTCTCCTTGTCCTGTGATCCACCGCGCGCAAGCTTCTCCCGTCCTGCAAGCTTCTCCTTGTTCGGCAAGTTGACGGGACACAGCAAAGTAATGCTAGTCCATACTGCCGCCTCTCCGGTTAATATGGCTTAATTTCAAACAAGATAAATACACATGCATCCTTTGTATATTTGTAAAAATATGGTCGATGGACTTCATATCTGCTCATTGCACTCAATATATACATTTTTTGGTGTTTATACGGTCACTAGCTCACCCTGGCTGAGTATGTGTGTGCATGCACGTGTAGGTTGAGCACTTGAGTGTGACCGTGTGTGTTCCGTCGTGGGCTCAGACATGCATGCATTAGGGCATCGCGCGCTTTTTGGCATCCATGTGTACGTGTGACTGTTGCATACACGTAGGGGGAGTACGTGTAGGGGCCACTAAAGGAGCAGTCAAATCACACAGTAAGTTAGTCGGAAGAAGCAACCATCATTTCACTCTTAAATGACACGTATGCAATATAAAATGGTTGATATGGAGAGAAAAATAAAACCACTATATATACACTAGCAGGAGCCTAAGCTACAAGCCTACTTGCTTGGGTTGCTCTCTTCACAAGAATAGAACGACGGTGGCCACACCGCTGGTCACATATCCGGCTGATCCGCGGTGGGGAAGGAACAATGTTCTGCGTAGACGCGGTCGACATCGGCGAGGGAGAAAATCCACAGTCGGTGCGTCCCAATTAGGGTCACCGTGGTATGGGCCGATGCCGCGTCCCAACCGCCCTTCTAGCTACAGCCCGACGTCCCAGGTAGTCCATCTTCCTTTTGGAGCTAGCTTGCTCCACTGCCGCAGCTCCCCATGTAGCTCCATCTCCATGTCGATCTTTCTATACTTCTACCGGCTTCTACTTGTGATGAGTTTATGTCTCATGAACTAGTGCCAGTACTATTATTCTAATCACACTTCTTCAATATCTTTGCCATCGGGGATGCTCATTTCGATTTTAGTGGAACCGCACAAAAGCATCGTATGATCCAAGGGTGCGGCCGTCTTTCCTTGACGAGTTCTACCTGGCAGGAAATTAAATCATGTTTAGGGTTTAGGGTTTAAGTCGTAGTGACCCCATCAGTAGTTTTTCTTTCGTACACGCTCTCACAATTTTTGTCTTTAGTTGTGAAGTAAATATTGGCTATGATCTGTGAATCATTAAGATGCATCAGCATGCGTGTTAGTTTTCCTTTGTATTTGATGGAATCTTGTAACGGGGCAACCTTGGAGTAGGAATGAAAATAGAGTGGAAATTTTCGGTTTTTTCGGAGAAAAAATGGAAACGGAGAGAAACCAACGTTCCATTTCGTTGGATCACGCCATCGAGCAAAACCAACGTTTAAATCACGTCTGTCGCGTTCGTGTCTCACCCTCCTCCACGGCTCGACCCCACACGGTCGCTCGGCATGTCACGCAGCGCAAACCGAGTATATGATAACTTTCCCGCCTGCTTGTCGATGGATCACGCCATGGATTACTAGTAATACTGGAAGAGATTGACGAGTTGGGGGAGGACAGCTAGCTGTAGCACGGACTCCCAAGAGCTTTTTACATGCATGTTGTGGCCGGCTATTGCGACCTTTGAACACGGAGCAGTCGCATGCACCAGGATGCGGGCGCTGGCGGCCTCTCTCGGCCGGCTAGCCCGCTTCAATGCCGCGCCCGGTGAGAAGTCACGTCCGCTCTGGCGGGCATGAATGCGGCTTGACGGTTCAGGCGGGAAGCACGCGCGGGTGATGAGTAGGGTTCGGGTTGGTCAGGAGCGGCCGTGGCAGCGGTCCGGACGCCCGCAAACAAGAGATGTTGTACGTTAATATTGCTGCGTATATAATTAACAACGTAAATAATGTGCCAGTTGGAAAAATATGATTGGAGATGGAGATGGAAATGGAATTTTACATAAACACGGATATGCATGTCTATGTCTATGTGTGTGTGCGTGACGACTCTCGCTACCTGGAAGCGGGGGCGTGTTTTTGATCGAGTTTTCTTTCTAGGTACGTTAAAAAATTGTCCGCTAGTTTTCGTTTCTTTTTTCCGGGAACGCGCGTATTCTGTTTAAAACCACTGCTATGGAGAGATTGTTTTACTCCATTATAGCCTCTTGTTTGATAAAGTTTCTCGCGTCTCGCTCTCTCACCCTCTCCATATCAAAACAAGATGACAGTGTCCACACTATCTCTCTCCTCACCGGTGGTCACATATCCGCCCGAATCCCGTCCGCTGCGGGAGGTGAGGAGGTGCAGCGTTGACGTTGTCGCCGTCGGCGATGGAGGAAGCCAATGCGCACCGTCCTCGCGGAGCTGGCGCTGGCGCAAACGAAGGTCCTCCGTGCCCTTGTTCGCTGCCGTTGTGTGGCCAGATCCTGCCCGCCTGCCTAAGGGACATCTCGCCCACCTGAGGTATAACTTCTTGTACTGGCCCAGCTCCCCAGGTCGCTGCATGCGGTTTTTCTTCTATGCGACTACTCCCCAGCTCCCCATGTATAGTAGCTAGGGTTCGTCGGCTGGTCCAACATCACATACTATTATAGAGGAAATGCCACTCGAAAAGTTGTCCTTATTTATGCCTCGGTGGAGGTATACATGTTGTTTCGGCAAAAAGTACATGGTGGTTGTGCGGTCATTGTCCATATGCTCCTATTGCTGCTGCTAATCTAATACTATCACCGTTAAATGAAGAAATGCTTTTTTCTCGGGTATCCTGGTTTAGTTCCCATCAAGATAATCATGATGCTTCTGTTTGTTGGTGTGCTTTTCATAATTCTTATTGACAATTGAGATGTCGTTGTTAATCTTGTAAAACAAAGTAACAACACTATATCCCTTTTTATATTTTTGGAAACAACGATTCGTATCTCCATACCCGGGCATGTCTTCCTCTATTTTAGTGGAACTGCACAAAATTGGATGGCCATTGTTGTTCCACCTCACTGTCCTCTGCCACGTGGTTCTTCCTTCCTCGAGCTTGACTACTGAGAAGAAACAGACCACAATGAGGATTTGTCGAACTTCATAGGTGCCTCACCCAAACTTGATGCCAAATGGATGATGCATCACCACGATGACCTATCGATGCTCATGGTTGTGCCTCATGGTTGCGTCGGCTGGTGAAGCTGATCGATTTTCAATGAAAAACAAGCTTTCTTCCATCAGTGCTCTTTGCTTGTTACCCACAAAGATGATATCCTTCGTCAGTTCACCTTGGTTGCGTTGGAGACGCGATGCGTCTTTCACGTTGGTGCAATTTTATCACACAATTGGCTATGAAACAAATGTTTCCTCGAAAAAGGATCGACGTTGGTACTAAGAGCATAAGTTTTGTATTGATTTCTAAGCCTTCTCGCAACTTTGTCTCCAGCTCCCCTGTAATTTTATTTGTCCAGCTATTAACGTTGATTAAAAAATGGTGTGGACCAAGTTTAGGCCGAACACAACAAACCATAATTATTAGAGAGGGCAAACTGTACATACTCTCAAACCCTTCCGATAATTGAAATTGAAATTCTTTATTTGTACACACTCTCACACGTTTCTGATAATTTGGCGCATGTGTGGTTCTTCACTTAAGGGAGGGTAGTGTACCGCACGTGAAGGACAGGAAGTGCGACCAGGACGCGTGGATTGTTAGTTCATCGGAAGTACTCCCTCCGTTCCTAAATATTTGTCTTTCAAGTGGTTTGCAATGGACTACCACATACGGATGTATATAGAAATTTTTTACAATGTTGATTCACTCATTTTGCTCCATATGTAGTCATTTGTTGAAATCTGGAGAAAGACAAATATTTAGGAACAGAGGGAGTAGTAGTTTTCTTCACTGATACGTTAAATAAAGAGTTTCGTTTTGTACTTACACAATTTAAAATGATTGTTGTGGAGAGAATAAGAAAGCCACTCCAATATATATTAGTCGTATACACGAGTACTATATGGACGCAGCTTCATTGACTTTAGTGCACCTACCTTTGGGTTTATGACAGGTGGGGCCAAAAATGTGGTGGCCCACATCATCTGACCAAAAGCAGTGTGATTAAAAGGCACCGAGCTCGATCCATTACTACAGATATATATATATATTTATATATATATATATATATATATATATATATATATATATATACATGCTAGAGGCTCAGCGTTCCTTTGCTAGGGTTTGCTATATTCACATCTCTCACCCTCTTCACGAGATCAAAACAAAGGCATGGTTGTGGCCTCTGTGTCTCTCACCTCCCTCACAATTTGGCGAAGGAGGCGTCCGGATCCCGTCGCACCGGGGAAGGGAGGAGGTGCAGCGTTCACTCTATCTCCTTGGCGAGGAGGCAATCCACTCCAGTTGCGCTTTTCTCTTTCACCCAGTAGCATGTCTTGGGGAGGGCCACCGACCCCTTCTTCCTCGCTGCCGCACATAGTGTGGGCAGATCCGACCTCCTACCGCACGCCTTGCCACATCCCGACGACCCTAAGGTATAAGTTTCTTTGAAACCGTCATTGGTCTAGCTGCATGCTGATCTTTTTCGATTCTATAGTCGAATCTAGGTCTTGGTTCAAAGAGGAAAGAAGGGTGCGGTGGGGTGGAGCATGAATCTAGGACGTGGTTCAATGAGGAAAGGAGGGAGGGAAAGTAGTATAGACTAGCTATACAGCCGCTTTGTTGGTGAAAAAGGGAAAAAGGGGGTAACCCAGTACACACATCTGTAAGGAACATAACTCTTTGTTGAAAAGGGAAAGAAACTGGGGTCGGGTAGTTTGTGCAGGACTAGATTTGCTGCCCTCACATCGGAAAAAGTTTCAAAGAGAACAAATATGGGACCAACGCAGATATGCTGCTTGGCTACATACTCTGCATCACCCATTTATACGTGTGGGACGCACATGGTGCTGGCATGTCCCATGTCCCATCCACATGATCGTGCAGTGTATTTTGAGATGTTGTGCTACTTGTATTGGTATTGTTTTAAATAAATGTTGAATTGAAGCTATTGTATTTTAAGCAATGCCACTCTCAAAATTAACTATTGAACTATTTTAAGAGAATTTCTCTGTTAATATGAATCAATGCAACCGTTTTAGAAATGCTATTGCCCTATACTTTGTTTTCCATCAAGATAAGGTAGATGCTTCTTTTTGTGGCTGCATGTTTCATCCTCCTTTATTGGCAGCAATTGTTTCCTTTTTGCCTCTGTTCAATCAGGGATATCTATTCAACTTGTTGCTATAGCAAACTTAAATGTCACACCGGCGGCTTTACTTGATTTCAGAGTAACTACACAAAACGAGATTAGATTTCCTATTCGTGTTGGCAGATTCGTATGTGATCTTGTGTGTGTCATGACAGGTTGGTACTTGCCTCATCCACATGATCGTGCAGTGTGTTTTGAGATGTTGTGCTACTTGTATTGGTACTGCTTTAAATAAATGTTGAATTGAAGCTATTGTATTGCTGTCTTTTCCCATTAAGTAGTGAACAAAAATTGGATCAACCCAGACATTATGCTTGTTGCTTTGTTACAACAAACTCTGCATCACCCCCTTTATAAGTAGATGGAAGCACATGTTGTTGTTGCACCCACTCTCCCCTGGAACTGTTTATGCTTTTTGTTAATCTAATGCCGCTGGTAAAGTTAAGCAATTCCACTCTTAGAATTAACTATTGAATCTTATTTCAAAACTGCAACACTTGTTAGGGATTGGCGGGATTACCATTTTTGTGGCTGCATGTTTCATCCTCCTTTATTGGCCAGTAATTGATTCCTTTTCTGCCTCTGTTAAAACAGGGATATCTATTCGACTTGTTGCTATTGCGACATTTTCCTTTGCTTAATTTTGGTGGAACTGCACAAAATGAGACCGGATTTCCATATATGTGTTGAGATCTCTCTGAGGTCTTCCTCATGAGTTATTTCAAATCTTGGTCTTAAAGTTCAGTACCGACTTTCCTCAGAATTAACTACTGAATCTTAGTTCAAAACTGCAACACTTGTTAGGGATCGGCGGGAGTACCATTTCTGTTAGGGATCGGTCGGAGTACATGTTTAAGAAATGTATTGTTCAGATAATGTCTTTGTTATTATATATCAGTTACAGTGTTTTACAAATGGTACTATCCTGCTTTGTAATTCTTTCTACATGTTTAACCAAGGTATTGTTAAGATAATGTCTCTGTTAAAATGAATCAGTCGCATTGTTTTAGGTATGATACTTTTGTGCTTTGTCGTTCTTTATACATGTTGAAACAAGGCATTGTTAAGATAATGTCTCAGTTAATATGAATGAATCACACTGATTGAGAATTGCTACTCTCCTGCTTTGTTTCCCATTAAGATAAGGTAGATCAGTAGATGTTTTTCTTCTGGAGTACAAGTCATCAATCATTATTTCACAGTAATTGTTTCCCTTATACATTTTGTTGCTTACAGGGATATCAAAATTAAAGCTCGGTTTTATTCCGACTTTGATTTTAGTTGAACTGCACAAAAGGAGCCAATGTGTCTAAGGCAAACTGCTGCATTAGTGGGTCCAGTTGGTCTTACCACTTTGCAGAAAGAAGCAGTCACTGTTTGCGCTACATTACACAAGGAATGATCGAGAAGCTTTACAGAGTATTAGTAGACACTGTTGACATGACTAGTCTGCAGAGAGCATGGGAAACTCTACAACACATGGAGTGCACTGGGAAAAAAGTGCCCAAACAAGTACAGGAAGCCATGACAGGACTCCAAATCTGTCAATGTCATTCTAAGCAACAATGATGGGGCATCTGGGTATGGTAATTTATTTACTGTACTTTCAGTTTGTTAGTCCACCGATTGGTGGTTGACACTGGGGCCAATATTCATGTGTGTGCTGCCGTGTCTTTGTTTTCTTGCAGCATATAAATACGATATCCACAGGGATGCTCATCTTGATTTTAGTGGAACTGCACAAAATGTCCAGATGGTTTGTTTCCTCCATAATACTTCATCATGCACAATACATCGAATGGTTCTCTAATCATTCATCGTCACCTTGAGCCACCGGACTATATGTTTGAATGGTGCTGCTAGCGTCGACCATTAAGAAGGGTAAGAAGAAAGACAAAAAGAGAGATGGCTGCTTTACTTGTGGTTCGGAGGAACACTGGGCAATCAAGTGCCCAAACAAAGTACCAAGAAGCCAGGCAGGACTCCAAGTCTGTCAATGTCACTCTAAGCAACAATGATGGGGCATCTGGGTATGGTAATCTGTTTACCGTACTTTCAGTTTGTTAGTCCACCGATTGGTGGGTTGACACTGGGGCAAATATTCATGTGTGTGCTGATGTGTCTTTGTTTTCTGGCAGCATATAAATACAAAATCCACAGGGATGCTCAGCTTGATTTTAGTGGAACTGCACAAAATGTTCAGATGGTTCGTGTCCTCCATAATAATACTTCATCATGCAAAATACATCGAATGGTTCTCTAATCATTCGTCGTCACCTTGAGCCACCGGACTATCAGATGACAAAGCGAGGACAAACCACACTGTTCCACAATCATAGGCATTACATATTTTGAATGGGAAAAGCTTGTCAAAGTTGACATTAGTTTAATATATTGGAATTGCAAAACCTTGTCAATTTTTGCTCATTAATGTTAGTCAGAAGACATGCATTTGATATTTTTGAGTGGGACGCCCTTTGCTGTGAGCAATGTCGATCGTTTTTTCTTATTTCCTGTCTTCAGTTCAGAAGTAAATATTTACTCTGCTGAGATGCATATTCACATGAATGTTGACTTATGTAAGATATTTTAAGAGTTTGTTCTGAATATTGTCTATGTAATGCCAGGCCTTGTGTTTGATTGCAAAGTTGAACTTGGACTGTTGTGGCATGCGACATCACGAGCTGTTCACCGTGCCTCCTGAGAATAATGCTTCGTATTGTTTTGCATGTCGATCTAATGCCAATGATTTGCTTGTTAGGAAGATCATCCTCTTCTGTTGTTTCCGTGCTTAAGAAGTTCATCGTCTTATGTTTCATTCATAGCCTATACGACAAGTCGGGTAGGTTAGACATGAAACCATATGATCTTCCGACCAACTCATCATCTTAGGCCGTGATTGGATCGTCGTTTTCCAACCAAAACCGCTTATAAAACTGACGTTTGTAAATAAAAGCAGATGGTCTCGGGCGAAGCGCTTGGTTGGTCGATTTCGACTAGTAAAATATACACCGGTATCTCAAATTACGTGTAACCCGCCGGTTTTACTTACAGACCTCGGGCCCTCGGTTTCATTACGCCTGTATTTTACACGTTGTTTCCGATGATGAGTAAATTACACTTGTATATTAATACAGGTCTGAAATAAACCAGAGCTCCCAAGCGCGGCCTTACCGTTTCATGCCGTCTCAGTCCCTCAAAGGTGCTCATAGGTGGTTGATGATCCTGGCTTCCTGAATGAGCAGTGGGCGCTGTATCAGACCATCCGTAGGGCCCGTGAGGCCCTCTCCATCGTCCTTCGAGTTGTAGCGCTCGTCGTGGCACCGAGCATTGTTAACATGGTCAATGAACATAAGGATTCAGGAGATGACTTTATTTTGACTGGTTGACAGTAGGGACCCACTAGGGCCATAGCCGTACATACGCAAGTGCCTCCTTATTATGTACAGCTATATTTTTTTTGCTTCCTCCTGGTTGCCTGACATCACGGTCCTACACCATTGTCAACATATGTAGTCAATATAAACGAGAGAATTGCACAAGGTGCGGCCGACAGCTGGGACCAAGCAGCTCGAGCAGTATTTGTGTTTTTGAGGCGTGAGCACTGCAGAGTTTTTCTTGGCGATGTTTTCGTTGTTGTTTAGAGGAGAGCAGGGTATTAACTGGGCGAGCTATGGCCCATCTAGCCCAGGACAGATATCCAGCCCATATATTAATTTTTTTCAAGATGAAAATGGCTAGCCCAGCTATACATTTATTGAGGAATACCCAGGCAAGGTCAACTTGTTATTCTCCACCCCGCTGGGCTGCAAATCTTTCCTTGGAGGGATGCATTAGGCTTAACATGAAAATGGGCTTTAAAAAATAATAAATGGGATGTAATTATAAAAATTGGGCAGTAACTATAAAGAAATGTACCAAGCACGAAATTAGTTTATAAAATATTATTTATGGATTTTGAAAATCTTAATTTTTAATTGTTGCACGCGCAATGTTTCGTTAGACTTTTATGTAATACAAATTTATATTTAATCTGACCAGAAATTTCGGGATAAAAATATTTCGGATCCCACCAAAATGTGGGAAATTTTATTGAATTCTGTCTTGAACAGTTGGTTGCAATTATTAATCGTTGTCCTAGCTAGAAAATGGGTTGTACTTTTAACAAACTGTAAAATGAGCCCACTTTATTTTTTCTGAAGAATACCCAATCCAGGCCTATTTATTTTTCTACGCCCTGATGGGCTACAACTCTTTCAAGACGCCTCCAAATCTTGAAAGTAATATGAAATTGGTTGTAAATATCAAAACAGATGACAAATTGGAAATTACTTTATAATTTGTGAATTTTTTCACATTTTCAGATTCCTATTTCACTGGGAATTAACCTAATTTAAATATATCTTCAAAGTACTTTAAATCTGGCTCGACATTTCAGTATTAAAAATAGTTTGGAACCCACAGAAATATGCGAAATTGGCCTTGGCCAACCAAAAAAACGGACTGCAATAAATTGCATAAGAAGTCGCTATGAGCTATATGTAAATTATTAAAAAAGAGGGAATGGTCTGACTTATGGGCCTATTAAGTTGATGCGTATGCATGATTTTTTTAGTTATTATATACGTCAACAAATGATTCTAGCAGACGTAACCGTTGGATGTCAATCCAACAGCCGTCGTGTTTCTGTAATCTCTGATCTTCTTACTCCAGCCGCCAAATCCAGCGCCGGCGGGACCGCCTGCTCCCGCCTCCCGTGCAGACCTTACCGCCCCCTACTACTCCCACTGCTGGCCAAGGCATCCCTCTACTCACCCACACCCCCTGTTATTCTGTGGCGACGGCAGCCTCACACCGCAGCCGAACCAGTGAACCCTCATACTCCTCTCCGCATGGGCATCCACTGCCGCGTCTTCCCCGGCTCCGCGTCGTCCCCTTCCTAGGCCTCACCGTCGTCCACCGCCCTGGTGCTCTCGGCGCGGCATGGTCAACATGGTCAAGGAACGACTTCCATCAGAAAAGTAATGTCGTGGAGAGGCTGACAGCTGGGTCCACGGCAGCCGCAAGGAAGTGCCTCCTTATTATATGGAAAATAATTATTCCTCCACCTGACAGCAGGGACCCACCGGACGGGCCATCGTATTTGGCGAAAAAAAACGTTTACCCCTGACTGATGGGACCCACCGGATGGGCCACCATATTTCACGAAAAAAACGTTCCCCCCGCTGTCAGCTCGGACCCACCGGAAGTGCCTCCTTATTACGCACAAAAAAATGAAGGCTGACTTGTGGGCCTACTAAGTTGACGGGGATGGAGGGCTTTGTCAACTTAGTCAATATGCACGATTCTAGGTCCATTGACCGTACGATGTCCATCTAACGGCCGTAGTGCTTCTTCAACCTCTCGTCTGCTTGCTCCAGCCGCCCAAACCAGCGTCGGTCGTGCCTCGTGCTCGTGCCTCACGTGGCCGGCCGCGATGCTGCGGAGGCCTCACCGCCCCCTACTACTCCCACCGTTGGCCAGGCCATCCCTCTACTCACCCACACCCCCTGTTATTCTGCGGCGACAGCAGCCTCACACCGCAGCCGAACCAGTGAACCCGCGTACTCCTCTCCGCGTGGGCATCCACCGCGTCTTCCCTAGCTCCGCATCGTCCCCTTCATAGGCCTCGCCGTCGTCCACTGCCTTGGTGCTCTCCGCGCGGCATGGTCAATGTGGTCAACGACGGACTTCCATCAGAAGAGTACTGTACGTGGAGAGGCTGACAGCTAGGTCCACGGCCGCAGCAAGGAAGTGCCTCCTATTTACGCGCAAAATAATTATTCCTCCACCTGACAGCGGGGACCCACCAGACGGGCCATCCTATTTCGCGAAAAAACGTTTCCCCCTGACAGCTGGGACCCACCAGCTACATGTTCGCACGCAAGGAAGTGCGTCCGGGCAAAAAGCGATTCGCCCCACATTTGGGACCCACCAGCTACATCTTCGCACGCAAGGAAGTGCACGGCGGTCGGGACCCACCTGGTCGGGCGTCGTAGCATTGTCATTCTGGTCACGAATGTGTACGTACATCTTGGTCGATGTAGAGGCGGCGCGCGTGTCGTAGTAGAGGCGGCGCACGTAGCATGTACACGTACCTCTGGCGGCCGGTGCAAGAAAGTAAATCTGACCCGCGTGCGTACATACGGGCAGGGTCTCGAACGCCTACTCGTGCGTACGTACGGCCAGGGCTCGTGTACATGGCTGGGTTGGAACAGAGAAACAGCATAGTCGTCGTGTTCATGGGGAGCCAACCGGCTGGGTCGAAACGGAATGCGTCGTCGTGTTCACCGGGAGGGCTTGGACGGAACAGCCGATGGAAATGAGGCCTAGCGTACCGCAGGAGGAAACGGCCTTGTGTTTGACCAGCCATGTTCGAAACGAGATCTTGTTCATCGGGAGGGGTCTGGCGTACCGCAAAACAGAGAAAACAGACCTCCTATGGTCGAAATGGGGTCCTGTTGATCGAGAGGGGTGTGGAGTACCGCAAAACGGAGGAAACAGACTTGTGTTGGAGTGCTAGGGTCGAAACGGGGGTCCTGTTCATCGGGAGGGGTGTGGCTTACCGCAAAACAGGACTCCACGGGATACTGTTCATCTCCACCATCGACCCCCCTCCAACTCCACGGGCTACTGTTCATCCACCGTCGACCAACTCCAGCCTCCACCTGCGACTGTTCATCCACGGGCTCCTGTTAATCCAGCCTCCACCGCGCGCTTCTCCACCGGCTACTGTTCAACCGGTCCTCTCCACGGGCTCCTGATCAACCACCCATCCACGAGCTACTGTTCATCCAGCCCTCCACCATCTACTATTCATCCTGCCCTCCACGGGGTGGTCCTGTTCATCCAGCCCTCCACGGGGTCTTGTTCATCCAGCCCCAACCGGCTCGATCGATCGGGGTCCTGTTCATCCAGAGGCAACACCACGGGGTCCTGTTCATCCACCCCCACCGGGAACTGTTCATCCAAACCCCCCAGCAACGCTCACTGTTCATCCAGAGGCAACACCACAGGGTCCTATTCATCCACCCCCACCGGGAACTGTTCATCCAAACCCCCCAGCAACGCTCACAGTTCATCCAGAGGCAGCATCGATCGGCTTCAGTTAGCAGCGATGGCGAAGGAATCGCTCGATCGGGTTCGATTAACAGCCATCGATCGATCGCTCTGGTTCGATGTAGCGTAACTGCGGTCTGTCGCTCGGGTTCAGTTAGAGCCCAACGCCTCACTCGGGTTCAGTTAGAGCCCAACGCCTCGCACCCACGCGTGTGCGTTGATAACCCACAAGTATAGGGGATCGCAATAGTTCGAGGGTAGAGTATTCAACCCAAATTTATTGATTCGACACAAGGGGAGCCAAAGAACATTCTCAAGTATTAACAGTTGAGTTGTCAATTCAACCACACCTAGATAACTTAATATCTGCAGCAAAGTGTTTAGTAGCAAAGTAATATGATAGTAGTGGTAACGGTAACAAAAGTAACGGAAGCAACAGAAAAGTAAATAAGTGAAAACCAATATAGGAAAAGCTCGCAGGCATTGGATCGGTGATGGAGAATTATGCCAGATGCAGTTCATCATGTAACGATCATAACATAGGGTGACACAGAACTAGCTCCAATTCCTCAATGTAATGTAGGCATGTATTCCGAATATAGTCATACATGCTTATGGAAAAGAACTTGCATGACATCTTTTGTCCTACCCTCCCGTGGCAGCGGGGTCCTAATGGAAACTAATGGATATTAAGGCCTCCTTTTAATAGAGAACCGGAACAAAGCATTAGCACATAGTGAATACATGAACTCCTCAAACTATGGTCATCACCGTCCTGATTATTGTCACTTGAGGTTGCGGATCATAACACATAGTAGGTGACTATAGACTTGCAAGATAGGATCAAGAACACACATATATTCATGAAAACATAATAGGTTCAGATCTGAAATCATGGCACTCGGGCCCTAGTGACAAGCATTAAGCATAGCAAAGTCATAGCAACATCAATCTCATAACATAGTGGATACTAGGGATCAAACCCTAACAAAACTAACTTGATTACATGATAGATCTCATCCAACCCATCACCGTCCCGCAAGCCTACGATGGAATTACTCACGCATGGCGGTGAGCATCATGAAATTGTGATGGAGGATGGTTGATGATGACGACGGCGATGAATCCCCCTCTTCGGAGCCCCGAACGGACTCCAGATCATCCCTCCCGAGAGGTTTTAGGGCATGGCGGCGGCTCCGTATCGTAAAACGCGATGATTTCTTCGCCTTGATTTTTTTTCTCTCCGAAAGCAAATATATGGATTTGAAGTTGGCGTCGGAGGAGCCTCAGGGGGACCACGAGGTAGGGGGGCGCGCCCCCCACCCTCGTGGACAGGGTGTGGGCCCCTGGTCTTCATCTTTGGCGAGGATTTTTTATTATTTCTGAAAAGTTGTTCCGTGGAGTTTCAGGTCATTCCGAGAAGTTTTGTTTCTGCACATAAATAACACCATGGAAAGTCTGCTGAAAACAGCATCAGTCCGGGTTAGTTCCATTCAAATCATGCAAGTTAGAGTCCAAAAACAAGGGCAAAATTGTTTGGAAAAGTAGAATCTGACGGAGACGTATCAACTCCCCAAGCTTAAACCTTTGCTTGTCCTCAAGCAATTCAGTTGATAAACTGAAAGTGATGAAGAAAAACTTTTACAAACTCTGTTTGCTCTTGTTGTTGTAAATATGTAAAGCCGGCATTCAAGTTTTCAGCAAAGATTATAACTAACCACATTTGCAATAACTCTCAGGTCTCATGTTTACTCACATCAATGGCATAATCAACTAGCGAGTCATAATAATAAATCTCGGATGACAACACTTTCTCAAAACAATCATAATATGATATAACAAGATGGTATCTCGCTAGCCCTTTACGAGACCATAAAACATAAATGCAGAGCACCTTTAAAGATCAAAGACTGACTAGACATTGTAATTCATGGTAAAAGAGATCCAATCATAGTCATACCCAATATAAATTAATAGTAATGGATGCAAATGACAGTTGCGCTCTCCAGCTAGTGCTTTTTAATAAGAGGGTGATGACTCAACATAAAAGTAAATAGATAGGCCCTTTGCAGAGGGAAGTAGGGATTTGTAGAGGTGCCAGAGCTCGGTTTTAAAATAGAGATAAATAAAATTTTGAGCGACATACTTTCATTGTCAACATAACAACTAAGAGATGGCGATATCTTCCATGCTACACACATTATAGGCGGTTCCCAAACAGAATGGTAAAGTTTATACTCCCCCTCCACCAACAAGCATCAATCCATGACTTGCTCGAAACAACGAGTGTCTCCAACTAGCAACAGTCCTATGGGGAGTTTTGTTTGCAATTATTTTGATTTAGTTTGCATAAAGCATGGGACTGGGCATCCTGGTGACCAGCCATTTTCTCGTGAATGAGGAGCGGAGTCCACTCCTCTTGAGAATAACCCGCCTAACATGGAAGATAAGGGCAGCCCTAGTTGATACATGAGCTATTCGAGCATACAAAACAGAATGTTTATTTGAAGGTTTAGAGTTTGGCACATACCAATTTACTTGGAACGGCAGGTAGATACCGTATATAGGAAGGTATGGTGGAATCATATGGAATAACTTTGGGGTTTAAGGGATTGGATGCACAAGCAGTATTCTGCTTAGTACAAGTGAAGGCTAGCAAAATATTGGGAAGCGACCAACTAGAGAGTGACAACAGTCATGAACATGCATTAAAATTAATAAACATTGGATGCAAGCATGAGTAGGATATAATCCACCATGAACATAAATATCGTGAAGGCTATGTTGATTTGTTTCAACTACATGCGTGAACATGTGCCAAGTTAAGTCACTTAAATCATTCAAAGGAGGATACCACCCCATCATACCACATCACAACCATTTTAATAGCATGTTGGCACACAAGCTAAACCATCATAACTCATAGCTATTCAAGCATGGCACAAGCAACTATGATCTCTAATTGTCATTGCAAACATGTTTATTCATAATAAGCTGAATCAAGAACGATGAACTCATCATATTTACAAAAACAAGAGAGGTCGAGTTCATACCAGCTTTTCTCATCTCAGTCAGTCCATCATATATCATCATAATTGCCTTTCACTTGCACGACCGAACGAAGTGAATAATAATAAGAGTGCACGTGCATTGGACTAAACTGGAATCTGCGAGCATTCAATAAACAGGAGATGACAAGGCAATATGGGCTCTTGGTGAAATCAACAATAATGCATATAAGAGCTACTTCAACAATTTAATTATGGTCTTCTCCTATCGACCCCCAAAGAAAAGAAAAGAAATAAAAACTATTTACACGGGAAAGCTCCCAACAAGCAAAAGAAAAACGGGAAATCTTTTTGGGTTTTCTTTTTAATTATTACTACTACAGCAAGAAAAGTAAACTACTACTTTTTTTTCTTAAGGTTTAACAAACACACAAGAAGAAAGAAGGAAAAAGAAAATAAACTAGCATGGATATTACAGTGAAAGAGTATGAGCGCCGACATCTAGCAATGAGTGTGTGTAAACATAAATGTAATGTCGGTGAGAAATACGTACTCCCACACGCTTAGGCTTTTGGCCTAAGTTGGTTCATTGCCAGGGATGGCCTGGCGGATATCCGTAGGTGTAGTTGGGGTCGTACTGCGATGAAGAAGACTCTGACTGCCATTGGCTGGCAGCCATCTCTGGATCCCAAGAATAAATAGACTGTCATGGAGGCTCATATTGTGGTTCCGGCTCCGGGGCTGGTGTAGGGTTCCGATAGGCTTGAACGGCTGCCCACGGAACGAGATACGAACCTTCAGATAAATTAAACAAGGAAGGAGCAGGCAAAGTAATAGTCTCAGGGTGATGTTTATTAAAGAATAATTTGTATTTAAGCTCCCCTTCCCTGCCCTTAAAAATAAAGTCATGCGCTAGCATACTCTTATAATCTAAATAAGCGTTGGGCAGCAATTTTTGTTCTTTCTCATAGAGCCTAGTAGGTATGTTAAAATGTGCAGCTAGGCGTGAAGCATAAATACTTCCAAATATGGGGCCCTTTGTACGGTTCAAACTTAACCGTTTAGCAATAATTCCGCCCATACTAACAGTGTTATCACGGAATAAACCATGGAACACTAAGATTTCCACAGTTTCCGCGACCAATCAAGCAACGACTAGCAAATATGGCAAAGTAGCGTAAGACAGGAAAATGTATGCTAGTGATTCTTGCATCGAAAACATTCCTGGTTTCCCCCACAGTGATGGTGTTAAATTCTTCCACATCTTTACGGTGTGGTTCATCTAAGGTGCCCTCAAAGGGTATTTTGCAAACCTTGCAAAATTCAGCTAATGGCATTTTCTCAACAACATCATATAAATGAAACTCTACTGAAGGAGGTGATTCCTTAGGAAAATAGTAGAAGTTTTGCACAAAATTATTAGTGAGTAAGAGATATTGATGACGTTGGTCGCGGAGGAAGTCGGTGAGGCCAGCATTCTCAGCCAATGAATAAAAATCATCATAAATCCCGGCTTGTCTCAAGAAGTCATCGGAAGGCCATTCACATGGCCGGACCTCCGCGGTACGAGGCAAATTATATTTGGGCCTCTGTGCTTCTTCATTTTGCTTTTCCTTGAGCTTCGGCTCGATGAGCCCCACAAAAGTCTCTTCATCATTTTCTGAAATATTCTGAAATTTTTAGTAACTTCAAACAAAAGTGAACCAAACTCAACAAAATTGATAGCAACTACTCCTACAAGTACCTAGGGCCTATACCAAGCATTAGAACTACTTGGAACCATATAAATTTGACATGCAAGCTCAAGAACATGGTCACCTATGCAGCACAAATTTGCAATGAATAAAGCACTAGAGCAAAAACTAATTGGACCAATGGAGGAGTCACATACCAAGGAACAATCTCCCCAAGCAGTTTTGTGAGAGGTGCTTTGAGCAAGGAGATCGAAAATCGCAGCAAAATGAGCTAGAACTCGTGCTTGAGCTAGATATTCATGTCTGTGGGAGGAAGAAAAACTGTATGGGTGCAGGAATAAGTGGAGGAGGGCCACCATGGGCCCACGAGGCAGGGGCGCGCCCTCCACCCTCGTGGCCAGGTGGTTCACCCCCCTGGTGTGTTCTCAGTTCCATAAATCCTCAAATATTCTTACAAAAATCATATTTCATTTTCAGGGCATTTGGAGAACTTTATTTTTGGGGTATTTTCATATTGCACGGATAAATTAGAAAACAGATAGCAAAATACTATTTTTACTTTATTTCAACTAAATAACAGAAAATAGAAAGAGGGTACAGAAGGTTGTGCCTTCTAGTTTCATCCATCTCATGTTCATCAAAAGGAATCCACTAACAAGGTTGATCAGGTCTTGTTAACAAACTCATTCCGAATAACATGAAACCGGAGAAATTTCGAATAACACTATGTTACCTCAACGGGGATATGAACATCCCCAATAATAAGAATATCATCTTTCTTCTTGACAGTAGGAAGAGGAAATTCAAAACCTCCAAATATAATTGATGGAATTTTTCCAATAGAGTTGATACTATGAACTTGAGGTTGTTTCCTCGAAAAGTGTACCGTATGCTCATTACCATTAACATGAAAAGTGACATTGCCTTTGTTGCAATCAATAACAGCACCTGCAGTATTCAGAAAAGGTCTTCCAAGAATAATAGACATACTATCGTCCTCGAGAATATCAAGAATAACAAAGTCCGTTAGAATAGTAACGTTTGCAACCACAACAGGCACATCCTCACAAATACCGACAGGTATAGCAGTTGATTTATCAGCCATTTGCAAAGATATTTCAGTAGGTGTCAACTTATTCAAATCAAGTCTACGATATAAAGAGAGAGGCATAACACTAACACCGGCTCCAAGATCACATAAAGCAGTTTGAACATAATTTGTTTTAATGGAGCATGGTATAGTAGGTACTCCTGGATCTCCAGGTTTCTTTGGTATTCCACCCTTAAAAGTATAATTAGCAAGCATGGTGGAAATTTCATCTTCCGGTATCGTTCTTTTATTTGTAACAATATCTTTCATATACTTGGCATAAGGATTCATTTTGAGCATATCAGTCAAAGCGCTCAAAATCGTCATCATCCTTTTTCTTGGATGGTTTGGGAGAAAAAAGGCATGGGTTTCTGAACCCATAGTTCTCTTTCTTTACCGTGTTTCCTAGCAACAAAGTCTCTTTTATCATAATGTTGATTCTTTGATTGTGGATTATCAAGATCAACAACAGGTTCAATTTCTACATCATTATCATTACTAGGTTGAGCATCATCATGAACATCATCATTAACATTTTCACTAGGTTCATGTTCATTACCAGTTGTGTTTCAAAGATCGGACATAGAGATATCATTGGGATTCCCAGGTGGTTCAGCAATAGGTTCAATAGAAGTTTGCAAAGTCCTATCATTTTTCTTTTTCTTCCTTTTAGAAGAACAAGGTACATCAATATTATTTCTGTGAGAATCTTGCTCAAATCTCTTAGGGTGGCCTTCAGGATACAAAGGTTCCTGAGTCATTCTACCAGTTATAGTAGCCACTCTAACAGCATAATCATTTTTCTTACTATTCATTTCATTGAGCAAATCATTTTGAGCTTTAAGTACTTGTTCTACTTGGGTGGTAACCATATAAGCATGTTTGCTAACAAGTTTAAGTTCACCTCTAATATTAGCCATACAATCACCCAAGTGTTTAATCATATAAGCATTTTGTTTTAATTGTCTACCAAAATAAGCATTGAAATCTTCTTGCTTAAACATAAAGTTATCAAACTCATCCAAGCACTGGCTAGCAATTTTAGTCGGAGGGATATCAGCTCTATCATATCTATAGAGAGAATTTACCTTTACTACCTGTGTCGGGTTATCAAGACCATGAGGTTCTTCAATAGGTAATGGATTAAGATCATATGTTTCCTCAACAGGCGGTAAATTGAGACCATGTATTTCTTCAATAGGAGGTAAATTAAGACCATGTATGTTTCCATTCTTTTTGGCGAGTTTCCTCCAAGAGTATTAATACTAATTGATCCCCTAGGCTCCCTCTAGGCGATCAACGCCGGTGGCCACTCCGGCGCCGGCGGCCACCTCCTCTAACCGCCGGTTGCCACTCCGGCACCGGCGGCCACTATTCTCCTGCATCTAGGGTGGCATTCCTCTAGCCTCTGGTCTCTATGTGGGAAGAGTTGGCTCTAGGGTGGTCATGGATCCTCCTTCACTTAACTTTGCTCGAGGTAATGATTTTCAACTTTCAATGAGACAAAAGTTTGGTCATACAGTGGTGTTCTCGCCTGGTTTTCGTCAACGAGAGTTTGTTTTAGTGGTCTCCTTCTGCCGTGCTCGTTTCCGGTTGGATTGTCACACAGTTAGTGTCACGTTGCAATCATGTTTTGGTGGTTATCCACAAGGTTTCCGTGTGATACATCTCAAAGACAGAACCTTCAAGTTTTCTGTCGCCTCCAAATCAGTGGGTTTTGAAATATACAATCTTGGTCGGGTGGTTGAGAAGGATTTTGAGTTAGTGTTCAATCTTTGGGGTTTTGGAGGACCGAACTGGATACGTGAAGAGCAACTTTTTTACCGTGAGGAAGATGCTTCTTGGACTTTGATCACTGGTGGATCACGCCCGCGATCTGCCGCCGGCAGAATCTCCGGCGATCAACCACGGCAGTCGGTTTTTGCTCGGTTGGTGAATATTCCAACCTCCAGCATTAATGTGGCCACGGGCAATAATGTGACCTCAATGCCCAATATTAATTCCTCAGGAGAGTATCATGTTGCGAATACGTCGGGCGGGAATCTGGGTCGTTCAAATATCTCGTTGCAGTGTTACGCGTGTGGCAAGATGGGCCATTTTGCTCGGGAGTGTAATGAAACTCACCTTCCTGGGCTTTTCCCTTATCTTCGGTTTGCCACTTTCCCCAGCCCACCTAATGAGGCCTGGGACTTAGACGCGGTCCAGGACTGGTTCAGGTCAGTTGGCCCGGCCCGCGAGCCCCCGCTCGTTTCCTCCTTTAGCGAGCTATGTTTGGGATCTTTTCCTAATTTCCAGCCTCGTCTTCCTCTTGCCTCCTCAACTTCTCCGCTCTGCTCCTCTGTTTCACCACTGTGCACAAACTCTGCTCCCGCTACCTTGAGCTTAACCTCACCGACGACTCCTCGTTCCTCTGCGGCTCTGATGGCCAACATTCCGATCGACCCTCGCCCTTTCGTGCCACATGGCTTCGACATTCAGCAGGTCCCTGGGCGCAATGGTGTGGCTCGGGTGGTGTTGCCGCAGCGTCCTCGTCGCCATGAAGATTGGGCGATTGCGACCATCCACCCTCTCCCCGCAGATGCTCCATTCCTCAATGTAAGAGACGTTCTTGAGGAATTTATTGTTGAGCATAGACAGCTGGGGTTGCGAGATATTCAGCGCTGTCCATTCGGAAGGCATATGTCCGGCTCACGAGGGTCAGAGATAGGGATAAGTTGGTACTCGATAGCCCCCATGAATTTGGCGATGTGTTCATTAGTTTTCTGAGGCATGATGAGGGCAGAAATCACAGGAGGGTTCATCTCAATAGAATGGTTTGGTTGCTTCTGACGGGAGTTCCTTTTGATTACCGCAACACTGAAGATATTGCTTGTGTTGTTAGTAAGTTTGGCCGCATGATTTCTTGGGACAAGGAGGATGACCACATGGGCGCATTGTGGTAAAGGCAAGAGTTCTGAACTTGGATATCATCCCAAAAAGTATGCGCTGGTTTGAAGGGGATGAATTTGAGGAGGATGGATGGTATTCTTCCATTGAAGTGCTGGCAAGTGAGCTCCTTGGTGGAGGACCTGCAGATGAGGACCCTTTTCCTCCTGCCAATGAGGACCCACACCCATTACCTGAACTTGTTGAGCCTGCACAGGGTTTTCATGGAGATGCAGCCAACAACAATGATATGGATGTTCAGGGTGCTGAGAACTGGGATAACTGGGAAGATAATCATCAGAATAACCAGAATGCTGAGGTGGAGAATCTTTTGGATGATGTGCAGCAGGAAGAAATGGCCTGGGCAGATGAAGAAGAACTACTTCCAGCACCCAGCAATAGTAGTTTCTCTTCCGACATGTCTTTTTCTGAAGGAGGCAATTCACATTTGCTTTTACCCTCTGTTACTGTGGAAGCTATCCATCCTAGGGTTGCATTACCTGCTATTCATCAGCCTCCTGGTGCTGTGGTTGCTAATGGGCTGCAGAACATAATTCAAGCATATCAGTCAGATGATGAGGAGCCTCCTTTTTTGCAAGAGCAGATTCAGGATGTGGCTGCTTTGCCTGATCAAATAGTTGCAGACCAACTGCAACATGTTGCTGCAAATTCTCATGAAGCACAGGTTGCTTCTGATGCTCCTACACTTTTGGATGTGGCTCCTGTCCAACCTGCACTACTGGAAACAGCTTTGGAGCCTGTTACGTTTTCTGATCTTCCTTTGGCAGTCAGTGGGCCATCAACTGAAGTCTTGGATTGCAATTTTGTGCATGTCAATACTGCCAGAGGAAGCTTTCAGCCAGTGGAGAACATAGAGGATCTTCAGTCAGGGCTCCAAGGTAATTGGGTTAATCAAATAAATGAACACTTTAACATGGCACCTTCCCTTCTTGGTTTGAAAAGTATTTAGATGGCTGCTGCTACTAACAATGAATACTCTGTTTCTGAAGAAGGCATGTTACTGTGGAAGCAGCACTTTAAAGAGCAATCTTTGGATAGCAGGAGCTCTTTCTCTACCAACATCCCCGTAAGTTGGTTTAACTTTATTGTTCACCTGCTTCTGTCCCCTGATAATTTTGCATGGACTGTCAATATGCTAAAATATGGAATGTGGGAACTGTTCACTGCTGTGGAAAATATGGAGCAAGCCTTTTTGTTTCATGTACCTGACAAATGTCCTACCTGTCATGCACCTATCTGTCAGGTCATGGAGGAAGGCACTCAGGATAAAGGTAAAGAAAATATTGGAGTGGCTGCCAATATGCAAGATGTGGAGTCACAGGCCTTGCTGCAGCCTTTTGGCCAAGACAACTTGAGGAAGAGAAGAAGTGGAAAAACTCCACTTGTGGAAATAGAGGTAAGGAGGAGTGACAGAATTAAGAAAGACAATGCTGGTTACAAGAGAAACTCCTGCCCTAATAATAATTGTTTACCTTGCAATGTTGTTCCTCCCACCATAAAAAAATCAGTTGTTAAAAATCTCACTGCCTCTTTCTGTAAGGTTGCTGAGGGAGAGCTGGAGGACAAGCTGGCCAAGAAGCCCAAGAGAAGGCAAGAGGAGGTTTTGGACAAGGCGCCCTTGGCCAAAGGAGAAGGACATACTCCCAGCTCCTCTTAATGTTTAGGGCTCTTACTTGGAGTGTTGTATGCTGGGATTGTATCTGTAGTCCCACATCACCTAGTTTGGTACTACTTTTGATGGATGTAAGACTTGGTTTGTGGTACTTTCTGAACCTTGTATGTCTGTTGATGTACTCTCCTGCTAGTTCTCCCATGTGCTATGTTTGGATGATCTGTTGGAATTATGATATGTTGTGGATCAGGGCTTTATGCCAGTTTCTATTCTATCTGGTTGATGATCAAGTACTGGTGCTTGATCTCTGGTACATCTTCTCTATATGTTTCCATGAATAACACCAATAGAAGCTGGAATATTCTAAATTGGAACATTAGAGGTATGAATTCTGAGGACAAATGGCTGGCCTTAAGGCAGAAGATTGATGAGAGTGATTGTAATATTTTGTGCCTTCAGGAAACCAAGAGAGAGACCTTTGACACAGCTTACTTAAAAAAAATTTGCCCCATTAGAATTAATAAATTTGCTTTCCTTCCCTCTGTTGGAGCTTCTGGGGGGCTCCTGGTGGCTTGGAATGGCACTCAGTTCTCAGGAGAAGTCATTGCACAAAATAGGTTCTCACTTTCAATGCAGTTCACCAGTTTGCTCTCTAATCAGTCTTGGATTCTTTCTAATATTTATGGTCCATGTGATCCACAAGACAAAATGGAGTTTATTAACTGATTTTTGAATATTCACATGCCTAATGATGTTGATTGGATCTTAATGGGAGATTTCAACCTTATGAGGGCACCATCAGATAGGAACAGACCTGGGGGGGGATGTTAATGATATGCTTTTGTTCAATGAGGCAATTAGTAGCCAAGGTTTGGTTGAATTACCATTGCATGGTAGAAAGTTTAGCTGGAGTAACATGCAGCTTGATCCTTTGTTGGTCAAACTTGACTGGTTTTTCACTTCTGCTTCCTGGATGACTTCATTCCCTAACACAATTGTGCTACCCCTTGCAAAGCCTATATCAGATCACTTGCCCTGTGTAATAAAAGTTGGTACTTCTATCCCAAAGGCAAGAGTGTTCAGGTTTGAAAACTATTGGCTGCAACATTCTGACTTCAAACAGGTAGTTGCTTCTGCTTGGAATATCCTAGTGGGAAATCTTGATTCTGTTAAGACTTTGAATGCTAAATTCAAGAACTTAAGAAGAGCTCTGAAGTTGTGGGCTAAAACTCTGTCCTGTCTGAAAACTCAAATTGCAAAGTTAAATGAGCTCATCTTCATGTGGGATTTCTTTGAGTAATTTAGAGAGCTGGATATTCATGAATGGAATTGCAGGGCTATGCTTAAAGAACAACTGCTTATTTTGTTGAGGAATCAAAAGATCTATTGGAAGCAGAGAGGAAAAATCAAGGGGGTGAAGTTTGGAGATGAAAACACAAAATTCTTTCACACCAAAGCCTCAATTAATTACAGACATAATCATATTGCTGTTCTTCAGAATGATGACCAAGTTGAGATATCAGATCATGCTGGAAAAGCTGCAATTCTCTTGGATGCTTACAAAAAAAGAATGGGCACATCCCAAAAAACCACAATGCACTTTGATCTGGATTCTTTATATGGGCAGAGACAGCATTCAGATATTTTTGACAAACTGGAAGTGCCTTTTACTGAAGAGGAAATTGATGTTGTAGTTAATGATCTTCCAACAGACAAGTCTCCTGGCCCTGATGGTTTTAACAATGAATTCCTCAAGTCTTGCTGGGACATTATTAAAGGAGATGTTCTCAAATTCATCTATGATTTTCATGCAGGACACATCTCTCTTGAGAGTTTGAACACTTCATACATAACACTCGTTCCAAAGGGGACTACTCCATTGACAGCAAATGATTTTAGGCCTATCTCTTTACTAAATTGTTGTCTGAAACTTGTTACTAAGCTGCTGGCAAATAGATTGCAAAAGGTGATTCTGAAATTGGTTCACATCAACCAATATGGTTTTCTTAAAGAAAGATCTATTCATGATTGTTTGGGGTGGGCATATGAATATTTGCATCAATGTCACAAGTCAAGGAAATCATTGTACTTAAATTGGACTTTGAAAAGTCTTTTGACACCATTGAACATCAGACAATGTTGGATATTTTAAAAGCCAAAGGGTTTGGGGACAGATGGCTTACATGGATCAAAGTTTTGTTCACTTATGCTTCCTCTGCTATATTGCTTAATGGTGTTCCTGGAAAAAAGTTTTACTACCTTGGAGGTGTAAGGCAGGGGGACCCACTGTCCCCTCTTCTCTTTGTGCTTGCTGCAGACTTACTTCAGACAATTTTAAACAAGGTAATGCACCTGGGCTTGGTAATTTCTCCCTTGCAAGTGGAGTCATGCCCTGATTTTCCAATTGTCCAGTATGCTGATGACACCCTGGTTATTCTGCAAGCAGATGCAAAGCAATTACATTGCCTCAAAGCCCTTCTCAATACTTTTGCAGATGCTACTGGCCTTAAAGTGAACTACAATAAATCAAGTATGATTCCAATAAATGTGCCAGAAGAGAAGGTGGAGATTTTGATTAATACTTTTCATTGCAAGAAGGAATCATTTCCAATCCAATATTTGGGAGCACCCCTAGGCCTTCATAAGCCTACTGTTGAGCAATGTTTTCCTCTTGTCACAAGACTGCAGAAGAAGCTTGTGGGTTTGTCCACCTTTATGACTTTGGCTGGGAGATTGCTGTTAGTGAAATCTGTCCTCAACTCTTTGTTGATCTATCTCATGGGATGTCTTAATGTGCCTTTCAACATCAAAACCCAAGCCATAAAGTACTTGAGACATTGCCTTTGGAGAGGACCTGATCTGGAAGACCATAGACCTGCCATGGTGGCATGGAGCACTGTGTGTAGACCTAAAAATCAAGGTGGCTTAGGAGTGATTGATATTTTTGTTCAGAATAAGGCCCTGCTCCTTAAGAATCTACATAAGTTCTACAATAGACACAATATTCCCTAGGTCAATTTGATTTGGAATCCTATTACAAAAATGATTCTCTGCCTGGTAATAGCTGGATTGGATCTTTTTGGTGGAAGGCTAACCTTAAGCTGATTGATAACTTTAAGTCTTTGGCCAGATGCAACATAGGTGATGGCAGGAGTGCTTATTTCTAGACTGATCTTTGGCACTCTAATAGCTTGCAAGACATATTCCCTCATTTATTCTCTTTTATGAAAAACAAGGATGCTACTATTCACACCATTCTCCACACTGAGTACTTAGAGGACCTATTCCATCTACCACTGACTCTGCAAGCTTTCCAGGAATTTGAGGCTATGGAGGACATATGCATTGCTTTAAGGGCCTCTGATACTTTAGATTGCACCTTGACACATGGAGTTACATATGGGAAATGAGCAATTCTGTGGCTAAGGCATATAAAGTAATGATGGGATTTAAAGTTGTGCCACAGCAGTTCAATTGGATCTGGAACAGCTCTTGCCAGCCAAAACACAAGGTGTTTTTTTGAAGACTACTTCATGACAGGCTCAATACTAGAAATCTCCTAAGAAGGAAATCTTTCCAGCTGGGCAACTATAATTGTGCTGTAAACAATTGTCCACAAGAAGAAACTCTTCAGCACCTCTTCTGGACTTGCTCTTTTGCAGCTCAATGCTGGGACCTGGTTTGCCCTTCAAGATAGGCAAATGTTTCAATCGTGGAAGCTTTTCTTGATCTCAAACAGAAACTTCATGTACCCTTCTTCATGGAGATAATTATCCTTGCCTCTTGGTCTATTTGGATCTCCAGAAACAACCTGATTTTCCAAGCAATTCAACCTAGCATTCAAAGGTGGAAAACCATCTTCATGGAGGAGCTCATTCTTCTTAGATTTAGAATTAAGAAGAGTTATGCTGGAGCATACTGTCTTCGGCTGGATAATCTTGCGTTGTAATCCTAGATCTTAGTTGTTAGTTTTCTTTTTTGTTTCCTTGGCTTACCTCAAGCCTTCCGTACAGTAGAACCTTATTTTCGTCTATCCCTTTTTAAAATAATAAAAATTGCAGTGGGGTTTTGCCCTACTGTGTATAGTCAAAAAAAATTCTTAACATCTTCAGCTTTAATACCTTTTTCTTTCATAGATTTCTTTGCCTCTTGCATATCTTCAGGACTGAGAAATAGAACACCTCTCTTCTTCGGAGTTGGTTTAGGAATAGGCTCGATGCTTTGGAGCTGGCTCGAAGGTGCCCAATTATTTTCATTTTTAACATATTATTCAATAGAATTTCAGCTTCATCGGTGTTCTTTCCCTGAAAATGTAACCAGCACAACTATCCGTAATCTCTGGAAGCATCGGTTAGTCCATTATAAAAGATATCAAGTATTTCATTTTTCTTAAGAGGATGATCGAGGCAAAGCATTAAGTAACTTGAGAAGCCTCCCCCAAGCTTGTGGGAGACTCTCTTCTTCAATTTGCACAAATTTGTATATTTCCCTCAAAGCAGCTTGTTTCTTATGAGCAGGGAAATATTTAGCTGAGAAGTAATAAATCATATCCTGGGGACTACGCACACAACCAGGATCAAGAGAATTAGACCATATCTTAGCATCACCCTTTAATGAGAACGGAAATATTTTAAGGATATAAAAGTAGCGAGATCTCTCATCATTAGTGAACAGGGTGGCTATATCATTTAATTTAGTAAGATGTGCCATAACAGTTTCAGATTCATAGCCATGAAAAGGATCAGATTCAACCAAAGTAATTATATCAGGATCAACAGAGAATTCATAACCCTTATCGGCAACACAAATAGGTGAAGTAGCAAAAGCAGGGTCAGGCCTCATTCTATCTTTAAGAGATTGCTTATTCCATTCAGCTAATAACCTCTTGAGTTCATATCTATCTTTGCAAGCTAAAATAGTTGCAGAAGCTTCCATATCAAAAACATAACCCTCAGGAATAACAGGCCTATATTCATCATCACTTTCATCAATATAATCAGTTTCAGTAATTTCTTTCTCTCTAGCCCTAGCAATTTGTTCATCAAGAAATTCACTTTGAGGGCACGATAGTATCAAGCATAGAAGTAGTTTCATCATAAGTATCATGCATAGCGAAGTGGCATCATCAATAACATGCGACATATCGAACGAATAGCGTAAGCAGGTTTAGGTGTCGCAAGCTTACTCGAAAGCAGAAGGTGAATCAAGTGCGAGCTAGATGGCAGTTCCTTACCTCCCCTCGTAGTTGAGGGATAAATTGTTGTCTTAGCGTCTTTCAAGTTCTTCATAGTGTCCAGCAGATATAAATCCCAAGTGACTCAAAGAATAGAGCTATGCTCCCCGACAGCAGCGCCAGAAAATAGTCTTGATAACCCACAAGTATAGGGGATCGCAACAGTTTTCGAGGGTAGAGTATTCAACACAAATTTATTGATTCGACACAAGGGGAGCCAAAGAATATTCTCAAGTATTAGCAGTTGAGATGTGAATTCAACCACACCTGGATAACTTAATATCTGCAGCAAAGTGTTTAGTAGCAAAGTAATGTGATAGTAGTGGTAACGGTAACAAAAGTAACGGAAGCAACGGAAAAGTAAATAAGCGAGAACCAATATAGGAAAAGCTCATAGGCATTGGATCGGCGATGGATAATTATGTCGGATGCGGTTCATCATGTAACAGTCATAACATAGGGTGACAGAGAATTAGCTCCAATTCATCAATGTAATGTAGGCATGTATTCCGAATATAGTCATACGTGCTTATGGAAAAGAACTTGCATGGCATCTTTTGTCCTACCCTCCCGTGGCAGCGGGGTCCTAATGGAAACTAAGGGATATTAAGGCCTCCTTTTAATAGAGAATCGAAACAAAGCATTAGCACATAGTGAATACATGAACTCCTCAAACAATGGTCATCACCAGGAGTGGTCCTGATTATTGTCACTTCGAGGTTGCCGCATCATAACACATAGTAGGTGACTATAGACTTGCAAGATAGGATCAAGAACACACATATATTCATGAAAACATAATAGGTTTAGATCTGAAATCATGGCACTCGGGCCCTAGTGACAAGCATTAAGCATAGCAAAGTCATAGCAACATCAATCTCAGCACATAGTGGATACTAGGGATCAAACCCTAACAAAACTAACTTGATTACATGATAGATCTCATCCAACCCATCACCGTCCAGCAAGCCTACGATGGAATTACTCACGCACGGTGGTGAGCATCATGAAATTGGTGATGGAGGATGGTTGATGATGACGACGGCAACGAATCCCCCTCTCCGGAACCCCGAACGGACTCCAGATAAGCCCTCCCGAGAGGTTTTAGGGCTTGGCGGCAGCTCCGTATCGTAAAACATGATGATTTCTTCTCCTTGATTTTTTTTCTCTCCGAAAGCAAATATATAGTGTTGGAGTTGTCGTCGGAGGAGCCTCAGGGGGGGCGCCCCCACCCTCGTGGACAGGGTGTGGGCCCCCTGGTCTTCATCTTTGGCGAGGATTTTTTATTAGTTCTGAAAAGTTGTTCCGTGGAGTTTCAGGTCATTCCGAGAAGTTTTCTTTCTGCACATAAATAACACCATGGAAAGTCTGCTGAAAACAAATACGGTCAAGTTAGTTCCATTCAAATCATGTAAGTTAGAGTCCAAAACAAGGGCAAAAGTGTTTGGAAAAGTAGATACGACGGAGACGTATCATGCGTGTACGAGAGAAACACGCATCGCTCGGCCCCGACCACCCACCGTAACCGGGAACACCCTGATATTTTCCTCGCCCTTGCTTCTACCACGGTTTTTTCCATCATGGACGGCCCGAAGAATGTCATGCAGCTGCGTCTTTGGCTCGCCCAGGACGAAATGCCCATTTTCTGTCATGATTTTTTGTCATAGAAGTAGGACCCCACCACATCTATGATAATACCGGGTTTTGTCACAATTATCGTCATTGAAGTGTCATAAGTATGACAGAAAAAAATTCGTTCGGCCCAAAATGTCACGGATGTGTCTTTTTTTGTAGTGTAGACTTATTTTAGTTATCACTGGTACGCGTCGGTGCTATACAAATGGTTTTTAACCCCTTTCCGTTTGGAACCGTCGCCTAGTGAGTGCAGGTGATAGGGGGGTCCTTCCCACACGACCCAGAAACTGTCGGGGATATGCCCTCCTGGCACACACGCTCGGCAAAATGAGGCCGTGTGCGACCGGCGAGCACTCAAATACGGAAATACATACAGTAGAGCTAAAAAATACAATTATACAGGCGAAACTGTTTCTGATCGCAAGTACATCCCACACAGTAAGTCCCCGCTAAACATTTCCGTTCGTATGTACATCCCTCATAGTCGCTCCAAGGAAAACATTTCCGTTCACAGGTACATCACCACAATTTTTCCCGTTAAATCGTTTGCGTTATTGAATGTATCACACACGGTCTGTAGAAGAAACTGTTTGGCAAAGGTTGTTCATCACACACAGTTTTTATGTGGTAAACGTTTGCGCAAGGTGGCCTAACACAAACAGTTTTCAAGAGAAAGTCGTGTGTGATTGTTCATTGATAGAACATGGTTTATTCCTAGAAATTGTGTGCGTTGCCGAAGGTCATCGCCCACGGTATTTTTGCAATAACCGTTTGCAATAGCAAAACCCAATTAGCAGGCCAATTGCCCCATTATTAATAATCCATTTATTAATCTAATTGACATTCATATTAAGCACATAGTATATTTCATTTCCATATTAAGGAAGCAGAATTTTATAATTGGAATACATCAGAGTACAACATGATATAGCTTCAGCACTCAGCGACCCCATTGCACAACTTCACCAGCACCAAGTTTCACATTCAACATGTAGAACCTTTCGAAATTAGCATCATAGACGGTATATAGACAAATGCATCTCATCTGGAAAACTGCTGAAGCGGAAGGCAAATATTGAGCCTTCATTCATATTGAAGGTCTTTGCAACTTTAGGCCAGTGCATGTGGATGATTGACCGTCCATCCTTTTTCCTCTTTAGGAACACTTCAATATTGAACTGTGGGTGTCGTATGAAAACCTTCCTCGCCTCCTGACCATCGAGGCGGTTTGAGAGGTAATCATCAGTGAACTGCTTTAGAAAGGCCTGAAAACAAGGATGTGCATAAATATCTTCTCTGTATTGGAAATGGGGCAAAGGAATAAAAAAAAGGCAAGGTATAATAGTTAGTACCGTCCAAGCTTCAAAATATCGGATATTGGGTTCATATCGGTTTGGCTTTGACATATCGGGTGTGGGATATCGGGTGATATATCGGACGATATGTAGATATATCGGCGAAAACATGTGTAGTTGTTTTTCATTATTCTTGTTCAAAACATTTATTTTTAGTAAAACAAAATGTATGATGTCAAAGCTTTAACATGACACTTTTAGATTCTTAGTTTATTAACTTGTTGATTAAGAATCTATTAAGGAAAGATGCACAAAATGCTTAGTCTATGATTAAAAATAGTATGATATATATGCATTTGTACGGAAAATTGTGCATGACTTTGATGATATATTATGAAGTTGTAAATGCATAATATTATTTCACTGCTATCTAATAAGTAAGTGTTGTCGTCTATGTACCGTCCTATATCAGTGGACATATCGGGCTAGATATCGGCCATATCGGTCGATATTCCGGTCCATATCAGATGATATGTTGGAAAATGATATTTGCAAAATGATATGTTATGTTTATATCGGTGGAGCCCCAAAAGTGATATATCGGCCTATATATCGGTTGTATCAGCCTAGATTTAAAAGCTTGGTACCATCTTGTAGTGAACTGTTGTCTTCTTCATTGTGCAGACAAAGTTCTTGTTGTTTTTCGTCGCTAATTTCTTTATCCACACAATCTTTCTGAGTTTCTTGATTTGATTGATATTCATGGACAACTCATTTCCCCGTATGCAAAAAAGGGTCATAAAGGGTCAAAACCTCCGACGAGGGACCTACATATGCAAGACCAAATTATTAAAAACCTAAATATTAGAATGGTTCCTGAAATTGCACAATAATGTGCTATTAGACAACGGACCATGCACGTGCTAACCTCGATTGTAAACCTTGGTGCTTCCCTTTGTTTCCCTGCAACACATATAAGGTAGTTAGTCATCAGGTTGAGTAAGGGTTCACATGCTATCAGTAAAATATGTTGATGAAAAATAAGCACATTGCAGATTCATCAGATTAATTCAAGCCACATGGAAAACCCATTTATCCAAACCAAGCATGATTAAGAACTAGGAAATATAGCACGTGTACATGTTTCTCATGTATTAAGTGCAGCCAAATTTGATTTATTCTTCACATGCACAACAATACAAAATTCTACCCACGACAATTGGACATCGCATTGCAGAATTGAACCAAGCAGTTAACTGAACACCACAACAAATGAACCAAACATTAACTGAGCACCACATTGCACAATATAACATACTCCTAATAGAAGATCAGAAAGTTAACCAAACCAAGCATGCTTAACAACTTGGAAATATAGCAATTGTATTTGTTTCTCATGTATTGACTACAGCAGAATTCAATTTATTCCTCACATGGAATACAATAACAGAATGCACCCACAACTATTGAACATCGCATTGCAGAATTGAACCAAACAGTTAACTAAACACCACAACACAAATGAACCAAACGTTAATCGAAAGCACCACATTGCCAATGTATAACCAAACCAAGCATGATTGACAACTTGGAAATATAGCAATTGTATTCGTTTCTCATGTATTTTGTAAAGATAAATTCGATTTATTTCTCACATGGAAGATAATGCAAAATTGCAGCCTAAAGAATTGAACATCACATTTGCAGAATTGAACAAAATAGTTAACTGAAGACGACAACTAATTAACAAAACAGTTAATAAGTGAGCACCACACTGCACGACATATAGAACGTATACACTAGAGCAACAGATTGCATGGTAAAATTAGATAGCACAATTCACGAGAATTTGTGAAGGAAAGGCAGGACCAGCACACGCAACGGGTAAACCGAGCATGCTTAATCGGCATAGCTAGAAAATGGCAACGTGCTCCTCCAAGATCTGGGGTCGGCACGAATGGCAGCCATCGCGACCTCATCCACACGTGCGTCCGCGATTTGCTTCTCCGCTGCCAAATGCTCCTTGAGAACCCGGCTAAACTGCGTGCACCATGGCTTAGGGCGACGCTTATTTGGTGGAGGGGTTGGTGATTTGGGTGGAAGGTGTCACACTCACGCCGGTGGTCGGGGCATGTGGGATGTGGAAGGAGGAGGAGGATGGGGGTCGGGTGTGGATTACCTGCCTGGATAGAGGAGGCCAAGCAGCGTGAAGGAGGGTCACCGGCGAGGAGGCGGTGCTGCAAGCAAGGAGTGAAGGTTTCAACTTGCAAAGCAAGGCGGAAACAGGGGAAATGTGGCTTTTGGTAAGGGAGAGGGGTGGGGAAGTAGATATTTCCGCGGAAGCTGAAAATTTGGAATCGCACCCGCGAAAAAACTGGTGTGCAAAGTGTCATCAGACACGGTCCCTTATTCAGAACTGTGTACGATATGTGAACATCACAAACGATTCAGATAGCTTAACCTGTGTGTGATGAGTTTAAACGTCAAAAATTTTGGCACAAATTTCCATGGTTACAGTGGTCAGCCACGTCATTGCATAATTAGGGTACACAAAGGAGACTACAACACACCCACACTTCTTAATCGAGCAAGTTCAGCAATTAAATAGAGCTAGCTGACCTAAACATTACTCTAACAAATTAAATACCGGCGCTCTTATAATTAAGCAAAATAAAGAGTACGACTACGGCTGGTGCTCGTCGATCTCTGCCGCCGCCTCCATGTCCAGCTTGCGCCCGACGGACTCCTGGGGAAGGAGCTCCATGGCATCCATCGCACAATACTCGCCAAGCATCTCGCCATCTGCGTCCGCCATCTCTTTGGAAAAGGCCGCCACGAGCTGGGCGTGAGTGGCCGCGGTCTGAGCTTGGACGGGCTCCGTCGTCGCAAGGTATGTGGCGGAGGAACGGACGGCTGCTCGAACGCTCTCGGCAATTGCCAACTCTTCGGCCGTGGGTTGTTGGCCATTGTCGGAGAAGCTTCGTTCGATTTGTGCGGTGACCGCCATGAGCTGGGCGTGGGTGGCCTCGACATGGTCGTGGGCGGCCTCCATTAGGACTAAGGCCGCCGCTGCGGAACGGACAGTTGTTGTGCCGCTCTCGCCAGTTGCTATCCCCGAGGCAGATGTTGCTGCCGCCACCTGAGAAGCAACAGTGGCCGTTTGGGCTGCCTTGGCCGCCCAGTCGTAGATTGCGGCCGCGCTCATGCACCTTGTTAGCACGCACATGGCGGCTGCGGCCGTGCTCTCGCTAGAGTGGGCCACCGAAGTTGCCCTCACGACGGGGTTCCACGTACCCATCTTTCACCGGCGACGATTGAATAGTGAAATGATATTTGGGGAGCGAGCTAGTGTGCTTGAGACGCCGGCTGTGGACTGTAGCCGACACACCTTCTCGCGTAAGCCATAGGCGTACTTTACACCGACAGTGCTCCAGGATATTTTGTGCTGCATCTCACACGGTTGGTGATAATAAACTGTGTGCGATCTACTTGATTTCTCATCTTGATTTGAATAATGGGGTCACAGCGGCAATGGATGGTTTTTGAATTGCCATACCTTTTATTTGCAGTGAACATGCAACTATATGTGTGTCGTAAAAGAATTGGAATTATTCAGGGTTCGTTTTAACATTTTATACATTAAATTGGTTTTCTAGCCATTTCAGGTGCACAATTGAAAATTAAACTACATGCACATGCTCCGGTGCACCAACATGGGTTGTAAAATCATATATGTGTCCATGGGTTTATGCTTATGTCCCATGCAAGAAATGGGGATGAAACTCAAACACCACTGCACCGTGGCTCTCCGGCAAACGTCAACGTACTTGCTTTTGTAATTCTAATAAATCCAAAATTCGTCCGAAATTCATGAAACTTGGCATGCTATCATGGAGCGGCATCAACATGCCATGGTAAGTTTTTTATCCCATTTGGGGCAGGTTTGGGTATAAGCTTCTCATAAACCAGAGCTTCTCGCAACAAGTGTGATGGTTTCGGTAGGGAACGTTTCACCTTTCTGGATGAAATGATATCCGTTGCCTCTTCTCGATTTCTTTTTTTTCCTAGTGTCAACATAGAACAACAGGAGTGTTATGTCAATTTTTGGTATTTTTTGGGGGTTCGCTTGGACATTTTTATACATTAACTGAGTTTTCTATGCATTCATGTGCATAATTCAAATTTGAACTACAGGCACATGCTCTAATGCATATAAATTAGTTGAAAATTCAAATCTGTGCCCTTGGTTGCCTACTTAGGTCCCATGTAAGAAATGGGAATGAATGTCAAACACCCTGCCACTGTCACTCAGCCGCAAACATTGAGATACCTGGTTTTTAAATTCTAGTAAATCCAAAACTCGTCTGAAATGAAACATGGCATGTTATCATGGAGCGGAATCAACATGCCGTGGTAAAAAATTTATCCCATTTGGGGCAGGTTTGGGTATATGCTTCTCACAAACTAGAGCTTCTCACAACAAGCATGATGGTTTCAGTAGGGAACGTCCTACCTTTTGGGACGAAATGATATCCATTGCCTCTTATTGCTTTCAAAAAATTTCTCGTGTCAACATAGAACAACAGGAGTGTTGTGTCAATTTTTGTGATTTTTCGGGGTTCGTTTGGACATTTTTATGCATTAACTGAGTTTTCAATGTATATGTGCATAATTCAAATTTGAACTACGTGCACATGCTCCAGTGCATATAAATTGGTTGAAAAATCAAATCTTTTTCCTTGGGTGCCTGCTTAGGTCCCATGCAAGAAATTGGAATGAATTTCAAACACCAGGGCACCGTTGATTGCTGGAAAAACATTAAGATACCTGGTTTCTAAATTCTGGTAAATCCAAAACTCGTCCGAAATTCATGAAACTTGGCATGCTATCATGGAGTGGCATCAACATGCTGTGGTAAATTTTTTGTCCCATTTGGGGCAGGTTTGGGTATATGCTTCTCACAAACCAGAGCTTCTCATAACAATCATGATGGTTTCGGTAGGGAACGTCCCACCTTTGGGGATGAAACGATATCCATTGCCTCTTATTCCTTTCAAAAAAATTCTCGTGTCAACATAGAACAACAGGAGTGTTGTGTCAATTTTTGTGATTTTTTTGGGTTCGTTTGGACATTTTTATGCATTAAGTGAGTTTTCAATGCATTTATGTGCATAATTCAAATTTGAACTACATGCACATGCTCAAGTGCATATAAGTTGGTTGAAAAATCAAATATGTTTCCTTGGGTGCATGCTTAGGTCCCGTGCAAGAAATGGTAATGAATTTCAATCACCAGGGCATCGCTGATTGCCGGCACAACATTGAGATACATGGTTTTCTAAATTCTAGTAAATCCAAAACTCGTCTAAAATTCATGAAACTTGGCATGCTATCAAGGAGCGGCATCAACATGCCGTGGTAAATTTTTTGTCCCATTTGGTGCAGGTTTGGGTATATGCATCTCACAAACCGTAGCTTCTCACAACAAGCATGATGGTTTTGGTAGGGAACGTCCCACCTTTGGGGACGAAACGATATCCATTGCCTCTTATTGCTTTCAAGTTTTTTCTCGTGTGAACATACAACAATAGGAGTGTACTGTCAATTTTTGTGATTTTTCAGGGTTCATTTGGACATTTTTATGCATTAACTGAGTTTTCAATGCATTTATGTGCATAATTCAAATTTGAACTACATGCACATGCTCCAGTGCATATAAATTGGTTGAAAAATCAAATTTATGTCCTTGGGTGCATGCTTAGGTCCCATGCAAGAAATGGGAATGAATTTCAATCACCAGGGCACCGTTGGTTGCCGGCAAAACATTGAGATACCTGGTTTTTTAAATTATAGTAAATCCAAAACTCATCTGAAATTCATGAAACTTGGCATGCTATCATGGAGCGGCATCAACATGTCGTGGTAAATTTTTTGTCCCATTTGGGGTAGGTTTGGGTATATGCTTCTCACAAACCAGAGCTTCTCACAACAAGCATGTGGTTTCGGTAGGGAACCTCCCACCTTTGGGGACGAAACCATATCCATTGCCTCTTATTGCTTTCAAAAAATTTCTCCTGTCAACATAGAACAACAGGAGTGTTGTGTCAATTTTTGTGATTTTTTGGGGTTCGTTTGGACATTTTTATGCATTAACTGAGTTTTCAATGCATTTATGTGCATAATTCAAATTTGAATTGCGTGCACATGCTGCAGTGCATATAAATTGGTTGAAAAATCAATTATGTGTCCTGGGTGCATGCTGAGGTCCCATGCAAGAAATGGGAATGAATTTCAAACACCAGGGCACCGTTGATTGCCGGCAAAATATTGAGATACTTTATTTTTAAATTGTAGTAAATCCAAAACACGTATGGAATTCATGAAACTTGGCATGCTATCATGGAATCGCACCCGACATACTGTGGTATATTTCGTGCCCATTTTGAGAGAAGGCGCACTTGAATAATGGCAGCCAACAAAGGCATTTTGAAAAAATAGCTGCCACTTTAATATCTCAAACGTTTGTATAATTCAAACCATGTGCTTTCTGTTAACCATTCACGTGACGCCGCGTGTCTTGGTTTTAATGGTTGTAGGAGGTGTCGTGTGGACAGCTGCTTGACCTTGCTGAACGGAGGCGTCCGAGCGCAGTCCGGTGCGCAGGCTGACCGAGAGGCGTGCAAGCTGTCCTCGAATGTGCAGGTTCACCAGGAAGCGTGCAAGCTGTACGCTGCACAGGCTCACTGGGAAGCGAGCCATTTGACTTCCATGGCTGCACACCTTCCTCTCCGTGTGCGTGCCCCTCAGCGGCATGGGACGCCGCCGTCGAACGCTACCTCTCAGCGCCGCCAGCTGCCGTCCTCCCGCGCCCCGCCCGTCGACCTCGGGACAACATGATGCAAAGTGAGAGCAGGATTTGTGCATCTCTTCAACGCAAACGGTTCTTTTGGATGACCCGTGTGCAACCACTTACAAACAATTTGGTGCGATTTGCATCTCTCATATTGGGTATGTTGCCATTTGTCAAACTGCAAAGATTGAGATTTGTTGATCTAGTAACATTGCCATTTGTCAACCTTGTAACACTGCGATTTGTCAAAATATGAAGCTAAAAATCACTAGCAGTATCTAGATTTCATTCATAGATTAAGCAGTCATTCTTAATTTATACAAACGGTTCAACTCGACAGCTGAACCGACCAAACTTTCCCCCAATTGTTGCCAACCACATACTGAAATAGCTAGTTCAACTATATATACTGGCTAATTTTATGTACGTTGTAAAGTTCCACCACATCTATAGTCAGATGAACTGAACAAAATAGGCCCTAAATACTACTACTGCTGCTGCAGAGGGGCTTTGTACAACTTCCGGCCGCCTCTCCTCTGCTGAGCACATTCAGTAAGAGGCAGAGGAGGAGGAGGCTACCGACGAGCTGGGCAACCGCAATACGGTGCCTGCCGCTGTTGCAACTTCAGCGACGCTCACCTCGAACGCCCTCTGCCGCTCCAGACAACACCTCTCGAAGCGGTGGTTCTCCTCGTAGATCTCCTGATTCCTCGCCTCTGAGGCGGCGTGTGCCGCGGCCACGGCGGTGGTAAGGCTCTTTGCATGCTCGACGAGGTGCTCCTCCTCCTCCTCCCGCAGGAACTCGGTGTAGTGCGCAAGGTCGCTCACGCACGTGCGGGCATCCACCTCCGCCTCTCGCCTTCTGGCGGCGGTGGCGGAGTGGGTGAGGATCCCTGCGGTCGACGGTGTGCTGGCGGACACGGCGGCCGACGGTGGGGTGGCAGCCACGACCACCACCTCCCGCCTTCGGGCCGCGGTAGCGGAGCGGGTGATGGCCACCTTGGCCGGTAGTGTGGTGGCGGCCACGACGGCCACCTCCCGCCTTCGGGCCGCGGTGGCGGGGTGGGCGATGGCATTGGCATTTGACAGTGGTGTGGCGGCAACGGTGGCCGGCAACAGCTATCGAGGGGCGTCGGCGACTGAGCGTGTGGTGGGTGTTCCGCGCACACCCAGCAGAGACGCCACGTGCACTACACTACGCCAGGGACTGCGCCGCTGCCGCGGTGTAGCCTCCCAGCTGGAGCTGTCCTCTGATGACGGCGGAATGGCTGAGCGATGACGACGGACCGATGCCGTTGGCGATTGTGGGAGAAGCAGACGAGATAAGCTATAGGGAGGGAGGGGAAAATGCGACGCAGGACTCAACGGTCGTGAGGGTTTTTATAGCAGGCCGGTAAGCCTTGGGATTTTGGGGGATTTCACCGAGTTGAGCGGGAAGATTGCGCGGGAACCCATGAGGTTGCGCGGGAACGGGCTCACCGACGATTCATTGGTGCCACCGTTTGGCCAAAAGAACGCTCCCGCACCCTGCTACTACCTCTTTAACACTGCGCTGGATTTCCTTGAAGAGGAAAGGTGATGCAGCACAGTAGCGTAAGTATTTCCCTCAGTTTTTGAGAACCAACGTGTCAATCCAGTAGGAGGCTACGCGCGAGTCCCTCGTACCTACACAAAGCAAATAACTCCTCGCAACCAACGCGATAAGGGTTTGTCAATCCCTTCACGGTCACTTACGAGAGTGAGATCTGAAAGAGAGATCTGAAAGATATGATAGGATAATATTTTTGGTACTTTTGTGATAAAGATGCAAAGTAAAAAAAAACAAAGTAAAAAAGCAAAGATAATGAACAAGTGTAGGAAGATTAATATGATAAAGATAGACCCGGGGGCCATAGGTTTCACTAGTGGCTTCTCTCAAGAGCATAAGTATTTTACGGTGGGTGAACGAATTAATGTTGAGCAATTGACAGAATTGAGCATAGTTATGAGAGTATCTAGGTATGATCATGTATATAGGCATCACGTCCGAGACAAGTAGACCGACTCCTGCCTGCATCTACTACTATTACTCCACTCATCGACCGCTATCCAAAGATGCATCTAGAGTATTAAGTTCAAGAAAACAGAGTAACGCCTTAAGCAAGATGACATGATGTAGAGGGATAAATTCATGCAATATGATAAAAACCCCATCTTGTCATCCTCGATGGCAACAATACAATACGTGCCTTTCTGCCCCTACTGTCACTGGGAAAGGACACCGCAAGATTGAACCCAAAGCTAAGCACTTCTCCCTTTGCAAGAAAAACCAATCTAGTAGGCCAGACTGAACTGATAATTCGAAGAGACTTGCAAAGATAACCAATCATACATAAAAGAATTCAGAGAAGATTCAAATATTGTTCATAGATAATCTTGATCATAAACCCACAATTCATCGGTCTCAACAAACACACCGCAAAAAGAAGATTACATCGAATAGATCTCCGCGATAGAGGGGGAGAACATTGTATTGAGATCCAAAAAGAGAGAAGAAGCCATCTAGCTACTTACTTTGGACCCGAAGGTCTGAGGTAAAATACTCACACTTCATCAGAGAGGCTATGGTGATGATGTAGAAGCCCTCCGTGATGGATGCCCCCTCCGGCAGAGCTCCGGAACAGGCACCAAGATGGGATCTCGTGGATACAGAAGGTTGCGGCGGTGGAATTAGGTTTTTCGCTCCGTATCTGATCGTTTGTGGGTACGTAGGTATATATAGGAGGAAGGAGTACGTCGGTGGAGCAATAGGGGGCCCACGAGGGTGGAGGGCGCGCCCCCCTACCTCGTGCCCTCCTCCTTTCTTTCTTGACGTAGGGTCCAAGTCTCCCGGATCAAGTTCGGTGAGAAAATCACGTTCCCGAAGGTTTCATTCCGTTTGGACTCCGTTTGATATTCCTTTTCTTCGAAACTCTGAAATAGGCAAAAAATAATAATTCTGGGCTGGGCCTACGGTTAATAGGTTAGTCCCAAAAATAATATAAAAGTGAAAATAAAACCCAATATTGTCCAAAACAGTAGATAATATAGCATGGAGCAATCAAAAATTATAGATACCTTGGAGACGTATCAGGCATCCCCAAGCTTAATTCCTGCTCATCCTCGAGTAGGTAAATGATAAAAAATAAGATAATTTTTGATGCGGAGTGCTACTTGGCATATTTTCAATGCAATTCTTGTTAATTGTGGTATGAATATTCAAATCCGAAAGATTCAAGACAAAAGTTCAATATTGACATAAAAATAATAATACTTCAAGCATACTAACAAAGCAATCATGTCTTCTCAAAATAACATGGCCAAAGAAAGTTATCCCTACAAAATCGTATAGTCTGGCTATGCTCTATCTTCACCACACAAAGTATTTAAATCATGCACAACCCCGATGACAAGCCAAGCAATTGTTTCATACTTTTGACATTCTCAAACTTTTTCAATCTTCACGCAATACATGAGCGTGAGCCATGGATATAGCACTATATGTGGAATAGAATGGTGGTTGCGGAGAAGACAAAAAGAGGAAGATAGTCTCACATCAACTAGGCGTATCAATGGGCTATGGAGATGCCCATCAATAGATATCAATGTGAGTGAGTAGGGATTGCCATGCAACGGATGCACTAGAGCTATAAGTATGTGAAAGCTCAACAAAAGAAACTAAGTGGGTGTGCATCCAACTTGCTTGCTCATGAAGACCTAGGGCATTTTGAGGAATCCCATCATTGGAATATACAAGACAAGTTATATAATGAGAAATTCCCACTAGTATATGAAAGTGACAAAATGAGAGACTCTCTATCATGAAGATCATGGTGCTACTTTGAAGCAAAAGTGTGGTAAAAGGATAGTAACATTGTCCCTTCTCTCTTTTTCTCTCATTTCTTTTTTGGGCCTTTTCTCTTCTTGTTTTTATGGCCTCTTTTTTTCGTCCTGAGCCTCATCTCGACTTATGGGGAATCATAGTCTCCATCACCCTTTTCCTCACTTGGGACAATGCTCTAATAATGATGATCATCACACTTTTATTTTCTTACAACTCAAAAATTACAACTCGATACTTAGAACAAGATATGACTCTATATGAATGCCTTCGGCGGTGTACCGGGATATGCAATGAATCAAGAGTGACATGTATGAAAGAATTATGAATAGTGTCTTTGCCACAAATACGATGTCAACTACATGATCATGCTAAGCAATATGACAATGATGGAGCGTGTCACAATAAATGGACCGGTGGAAAGTTGCATGGCAATATATCTCGGAATGGCTATGGAAATGCCATGATAGGTAGGTATGGTGGCTGTTTTGAGGAAGGTATATGGTGGGTGTGTGATACCGGTGAAAAGTGCACGGTATTAGAGAGGCTAGCAATGGTGGAAGGAAGAAAAGTGCGTATAATCCATGGACTCAACATTAGTCATGAAGAACTCATATACTTATTCCAAAAATCTACAAGTTATCAAAGCAAACTATTACGCGCATGCCCCTATGGGATAGATTGGTAGGAAAATACCATCGCTCATCCCCGACCGCCACTCATAAGGAAGACAATCAATGAACAAATCGTGCTCCGACATCATCACATAACGGTTCACCATACGTACATGCTACGGGAATCACAAACTTTAACACAACTATTCCTCAAATTTACAACTACTCAAATAGTGTGACTCTAATATCACCATCTTCATATCTCAAAACAATTATCAAGCATCAAACTTTTCTTAGTATTCAACGCACTGAAAAGAAAGTTTACAAATCTTGAATACCAAACATATTAGGATTATTAAGCAAATTACCATGCTATTTAAGACTCTCAAAATAATCTAAGTGAAGCATGAGAGATCAATAGTTTTTATAAAACAAATCCACCACCGTGCTCTAAAAGATATAAGTGAAGCACTAGAGCAAAACTATATAGCTCAAAAGGTATAAGTGAAGCACATAGAGTATTCTAACAAATTTCAGATCATGTATAGCTCTTCAAAACGTGTGTACAGAAAGGATGATTGTGGTAAACTAAAAAGCAAAGACTCAAATCATACAAGACGCTCCAAGCAAAACACATATCATGTGGTGAATAAAAAATAGCTCCAAGTAAAGTTACCGATGAAAGTAGATTTAAAGAGGGATGCCTTCCGGGGCATCCCCAAGCTTTGACTTTTTGGTGTCCTTAGATTATCTTGTGGGTGCCATGGGCATCCCCAAGCTTAGGCTCTTGCCACTCCTTGTTCCATAATCCATCAAAAATCTTTCACCCAAAACTTGAAAACTGCACAACACAAAACTCAACAGAAATCTCGTGAGCTCCGTTAGCGAAAGAAAACAAAAGACAAATTCAAGGTACTGTAATGAACTCATTCCTTATTTATATTGGTGTTAAACCTAATGTATTCCAACTTCTCTATGGTTTATAAACTATTTTACTAGCCATAGATTCATCAAAATAAGCAAACAACATACAAAAAACAGAATCTGTCAAAAACAGAACAGTCTGTAGTAATCTGCAACTAACGCAAACTTCTGGGACTCCAAAAAATCAGCCAAAATAGGAAGACCTAGTAAATTGGTTTATTGATCAGAAGCAATTGGAATCACTATTTTATTGCGTCCTGGTTATTTTTAACAATTGTTTTCGTGAACAGAAAGTTTCTGGAAATTTCTGCAAGATCAAATAACTATCATCCAAGAAGATCCTATAGGTTTAACTTGGCGCAAACACTAATTAAAACATAAAAACACATCTAACCAGAGGCTAGATTCAAATATTTATTCCTAAACAGAAGCAAAAGAAAAAAAATCTAAAAATAAAATTGGGTTGCCTCCCAACAAGCGCTATCGTTTAACGCCCCTAGCTAGGCATAAAAGCAAGGATAGATCTAGGTATTGCCATCTTTGGTAGGCAATCCATAAGTGGCTCTCATAATAGATTCATATGGTAATTTTATTTTCTTCCTAGGGAAGTGTTCCATGCCTTTCTTTAATGGAAATTGGAATCTAATATTCCCTTCCTTCATATCAATAATTGCACCAATCGTTCTAAGGAAAGGCCTACCAAGAATAATAGGACATGAAGGATTGCAATCTATATCAAGAACGATAAAATCTACGGGCACATAATTCCTATTTGCAACAATAAGAACATCGTTAATTCTTCCCATAGGTTTCTTAATAGTGGAATTCGCAAGGTGCAAGTTTAGAGAGCAATCATCAAAATCACGGAAATCTAGCAAATCGCACAAAGTTTTGGGAATAGTGGAAGCACTAACACCCAAATCACATAAAGCATAGAACTCATGATCCTTAATCTTAATTTTAATAGTTGGTTCCCACTCATCATAAAGTTTTCTAGGGATAGAAACTTCCAACTCAAGCTTTTCCTCATAAGATTGCATCAAGGCATCAATGATATGTTTAGTAAAGGCTTTATCTTGACTATAAGCATGAGGAGAATTTAGCACGAATTGCAACAAGGAAATACAATCAATCAAAGAGAAATTTTCATAATTAAATTCCTTGAAATCCAAGATAGTGAGTTTAGCAACATCTAGGGTTTTGATTTCTTCAATCCCAGTTTTATCAAATTTACCATCAACATCTAAAAACTCCGAATTCTTGGAACGCCTTCTAGGTAAAGGTGGATCATATTCAGTCTCATCATTATCAAGATTCATATTGAAAAACAAATATTTAATAGGGGATACATCAATAACTTTTAGATCTTCATCTTTATTTTCATAGAAATTGGAAGAACACGCTTTAATAAAGGCATCTTTCGTAGCACGCATCCTAAAGGTTCTTTCTTTGCACTCATCAATGGAAATTCTCATGGCTTTGAGAGACTCATTGATATCATGCTTAGGAGGAATAGATCTAAGCTTTAAAGAATCAACATCAATAGAAAATCTATCAACGTTCCTAGCCAATTCATCAACTTTAAGCAATTTCTCTTCAAGCAAAGCATTGAAATTCTTTTGCGAATTCATAAACTCTTTAACACTAGTCTCAAATTCAGAAGGTATCTTATTAAAATTTCCATAAGAATTGTTGTAGGAATTTCCATAATTATTAGAGGAATTACTAGGATAAGGCCTAGGATTAAAGTTCCCTCTATACGCGTTGTTACCAAACTTATTCCTACCAACAAAATTCACATCCATAGATTCATTATTATTCTCAATCAAAGTAGACAAAGGCATATCATTAGGATCAGAAGAAACACTCTTAGTAGCAAATAATTTCATAAGTTCCTCCATCTTTCCACTCAAAACATTAATTTCTTCTATCGCATGCACTTTCTTATTAGTAGATCTTTCAGTGTGCCATTGAGAATAATTAACCATAATATTATCTAGGAGTTTAGTAGCTTCTCCTAAAGTGATTTCCATAAAAGTGCCTCCCGCGGCCGAATCTAAAAGATTTGTAGAAGCAAAATTCAATCCGGCATAAATTTTTTGTATAATCATCCACAAATTCAAACCATGAGTAGGGCAATTACGTATCATTAATTTCATCCTCTCCCAACCTTGTGCAACATGTTCATGATCAAGTTGCTTAAAATTCATAATATCATTTCTAAGAGAGATGATCTTAGCGGGAGGAAAATACTTAGAGATAAAAGCATCTTTGCACTTATTCCAAGAATCAATACTATTTTTAGGCAAAGATGAAAACCAAGCTTAGCACGATCTCTAAGCGAAAAAGGAAATAGCTTCAATTTAACAATGTCATTATCCACATCTTTCTTCTTTTGCATATCACACAAATCAACGAAGCTATTTAGATGAGTAGCGGCATCTTCACTAGGAAGGCCGGCGAATTGATCTTTCATGAGAAGATTCAACAAAGCAGTATTGAATTCACAATATTCAGTGTTGGTAAGAGGAGCAATCCGAGTGCTAAGGAAATCATTATTGTTGATATTGGTAAAGTCACACAATTTGTTATTATCTTGGGCCATCGTGACAAACAAGCAATCCAACACACGAGCAAACAAAAGAGAAGCGAAAAAGAGGCGAACGGAAAAGAGAGGGCGAATAAAACGGCAAGGGTGAAGTGGGGGAGAGGAAAACGAGAGGAAAATGGCAAATAATGTAGTGCGGGAGATAAGGGATTGTGATGGGTACTTGGTATGTTGACTTTTATGTAGACTCCCGAGAACGGCGCCGTAAATTCTTCTTGCTACCTCTTGAGCACTACGTTGGATTTCCTTGAAGAGGAAAGGTGATGCAGCACAGTAGTGTAAGTATTTCCCTAAGTTTTTGAGAACCAAGGTATCAATTCAGTGGGAGGCTACGCGCGAGTCCCTCATACCTACACAAAGCAAATAACTCCTCGCAACCAACGCGATAAGGGGTTGTCAATCCCTTCACGGTCACTTACGAGAGTCATATCTAATAGATATGATAGGATAATATTTTTGGTATTTTTGTGATAAAGATGTAAAATAAAAACAAAGTAAAAAAGCAAAGATAATAAACAAGTGTAGGAAGATTAATATGATAAAGATAGACCCGGGGGCCATAGGTTTCACTAGTGGCTTCTCTCAAGAGCATAAGTATTTTACGGTGGGTGAACGAATTTTTGTTGAGCAATTGACAGAATTGAGCATAGTTATGAGAGTATCTAGGTATGATCATGTATATAGGCATCACGTCCGAGACAACTAGACCGACTCCTGTCTGCATCTACTACTATTACTCCACTCATCGACCGCTATCCAAAGCATGCATCTAGAGTATTAAGTTCAAGAAAAGCGAGTAACGCCTTAAGCAAGATGACATGATGTAGAGGGATAAATTCATGCAATATGATAAAAACCCCATCTTGTCATCCTCGATGGCAACAATACAATACGTGCCTTTACGCCCCTCATCACTTTGGGAAAGGACACCGCAAGATTGAACCCAAAGCTAAGCACTTCTCCCTTTGCAAGAAAAACCAATCTAGTAGGCCAAACTGAACTGATAATTCGAAGAGACTTGCAAAGATAACCAATCATACATAAAAGAATTCAGAGAATACTCAAATATTGTTCATAGATAATCTTGATCATAAACCCACAATTCATCGGTCTCAACAAACACACCGCAAAAAGAAGATTACATCGAATAGATCTCCACGATAGAGGGGGAGAACATTGTATTGAGATCCAAAAAGAGAGAAGAAGCCATCTAGCTACTAACTTTGGACCCGAAGGTCTGAGGTAAACTACTCACACTTCATCAGAGAGGCTATGGTGATGATGTAGAAGCCCTCCGTGATGGATGCCCCCTCCGGCAGAGCTCCGGAACAGGCACCAAGATGGGATCTCGTGGATACAGAAGGTTGCGGCGGTGGAATTAGGTTTTTGGCTCCGTATCTGATCGTTTGGGGGTACGTAGGTATATATAGGAGGAAGGAGTACGTCGGTGGAGCAATAGGGGGCCCACGAGGGTGGAGGGCGCGCCCCCCTACCTCGTGCCCTCCTCCTTTCTTTCTTGACGTAGGGTCCAAGTCTCCCGGATCAAGTTCGGTGAGAAAATCACGTTCCCGAAGGTTTCATTCCGTTTGGACTCCGTTTGATATTCCTTTTCTTCGAAACTCTGAAATAGGCAAAAAATAATAATTCTGGGCTGGGCCTACGGTTAATAGGTTAGTCCCAAAAATAATATAAAAGTGGAAAATAAAGCCCAATATTGTCCAAAACAGTAGATAATATAGCATGGAGCAATCAAAAATTATAGATACCTTGGAGACGTATCAGGCATCCCCAAGCTTAATTCCTGCTCGTCCTCGAGTAGGTAAATGATAAAAAATAAGATAATTTTTGATGCGGAGTGCTACTTGGCATATTTTCAATGCAGTTCTTGTTAATTGTGGTATGAATATTCAAATCCGAAAGATTCAAGACAAAAGTTCAATATTGACATAAAAATAATAATACTTCAAGCATACTAACAAAGCAATCATGTCTTCTCAAAATAACATGGCCAAAGAAAGTTATCCCTACAAAATCGTATATAGTCCGGCTATGCTCTATCTTCACCACACAAAGTATTTAAATCATGCACAACCCCGATGACAAGCCAAGCAATTGTTTCATACTTTTGACATTCTCAAACTTTTTTAATCTTCACGCAATACATGAGCGTGAGCCATGGATATAGCACTATATGTGGAATAGAATGGTGGTTGCGGAGAAGACAAAAAGAGGAAGATAGTCTCACATCAACTAGGCGTATCAATGGGCTATGGAGATGCCCATCAATAGATATCAATGTGAGTGAGTAGGGATTTCCATGCAACAGATGCACTAGAGCTATAAGTATGTGAAAGCTCAACAAAAGAAACTAAGTGGGTGTGCATCCAACTTGCTTGCTCATGAAGACCTAGGGCATTTTGAGGAATCCCATCATTGGAATATACAAGACAAGTTATATAATGAGAAATTCCCACTAGTATATGAAAGTGACAAAATGAGAGACTCTCTATCATGAAGATCATGGTGCTACTTTGAAGCAAAAGTGTGGTAAAAGGATAGTAACATTGTCCCTTCTCTCTTTTTCTCTCATTTCTTTTTTTGGGCCTTTTCTCTTCTTGTTTTTTATGGCCTCTTTTTTTTCGTCCAGAGCCTCATCTCGACTTATGGGGGAATCATAGTCTCCATCACCCTTTTCCTCACTTGGGACAATGCTCTAATAATGATGATCATCACACTTTTATTTTCTTACAACTCAAAAATTACAACTCGATACTTAGAACAAGATATGACTCTATATGAATGCCTTCGGCGGTGTACCGGGATATGCAATGAATCAAGAGTGACATGTATGAAAGAATTATGAATAGTGTCTTTGCCACAAATACGATGTCAACTACATGATCATGCTAAGCAATATGACAATGATGGAGCGTGTCACAATAAATGGACGGTGGAAAGTTGCATGGCAATATATCTCGGAATGGCTATGGAAATGCCATGATAGGTAGGTATGGTGGCTGTTTTGAGGAAGGTATATGGTGGGTGTGTGATACCGGTGAAAAGTGCACGGTATTAGAGAGGCTAGCAATGGTGGAAGGAAGAAAAGTGCGTATAATCCATGGACTCAACATTAGTCATGAAGAACTCATATACTTATTGCAAAAATCTACAAGTTATCAAAGCAAACTATTACGCGCATGCCCCTAGGGGGATAGATTGGTAGGAAAAGACCATCGCTCGTCCCCGACCGCCACTCATAAGGAAGACAATCAATGAATAAATCATGCTCCGACTTCAGCACATAACGGTTCACCATACGTGCATGCTACGGGAATCACAAACTTTAACACAAGTATTCCTCAAATTTACAACTACTCAACTAGCATGACTCTAATATCACCATCTTCATATCTCAAAACAATTATCAAGCATCAAACTTTTCTATGTATTCAACACACTCAAAGGAAAGTTTACAAATCTTGAATACCAAGCATATTAGGATTATTAAGCAAATTACCATGCTATTTAAGACTCTCAAAATAATCTAAGTGAAGCATGAGATATCAATAGTTTCTGTAAAACAAATCCACCACCGTGCTCTAAAAGATATAAGTGAAGCACTAGAGCAAAACTATATAGCTCAAAAGGTATAAGTGAAGCACATAGAGTATTCTAACAAATTTCAAATCATGTATGGCTCTCTCAAAATGTGTGTACAGCAAGGATGATTGTGGTAAACTAAAAATCAAAGACTCAAATCATACAAGACGTTCCAATCAAAACACATATCATGTGGTGAATAAAAATATAGATCCAAGTAAAGTTACCGATGGAAGTAGACGAAAGAGGGGATGCCTTCCGGGGCATCCCCAAGCTTTGACTTTTTGGTGTCCTTATATTGTCTTGGGGGTGCCATGGGCATCCCCAAGCTTAGGCTCTTGCCACTCCTTGTTCCATAATCCGTCAAAAATCTTTCACCCAAAACTTGAAAACTTCACAACACAAAACTCAACAGAAATCTCGTGAGCTCCGTTAGCGAAAGAAAACAAAAGACCAATTCAAGGTACTTTAATGAACTCATTCTTTATTTATATTGGTGTTAAACCTACTTTATTCCAACTTCTCTATGGTTTATAAACTATTTTACTAGCCATAGATTCATCAAAATAAGCAAACAACATACGAAAAACAGAATCTGTCAAAAACAGAACAGTCTGTAGTAATCTGCAACTAACGCAAACTTCTGGGACTCCAAAAAATCAGCCAAAATAGGAAGACCTAGTAAATTGGTTTATTGATCATAAGAAATTGGAATCACTATTTTATTGCGTCCTGGTTATTTTTAACAATTGTTTTCGTGAACAGAAAGTTTCTGGAAATTTCTGCAAGATCAAATAACTATCATCCAAGAAGATCCTATAGGTTTAACTTGGCGCAAACACTAATTAAAACATAAAAACACATCTAACCAGAGGCTAGATTCAAATATTTATTCCTAAACAGAAGCAAAAGCAAAAAAATCTAAAAATAAAATTGGGTTGCCTCCCAACAAGCGCGATCGTTTAACGCCCCTAGCTAGGCATAAAAGCAAGGATAGATCTAGGTATTGCCATCTTTGGTAGGCAATCCATAAGTGGCTCTCATAATAGATTCATATGGTAATTTTATTTTCTTCCTAGGGAAGTGTTCCATGCCTTTCTTTAATGGAAATTGGAATCTAATATTCCCTTCCTTCATATCAATAATTGCACCAATCGTTCTAAGGAAAGGCCTACCAAGAATAATAGGACATGAAGGATTGCAATCTATATCAAGAACGATAAAATCTACGGGCACATAATTCCTATTTGAAACAATAAGAACATCGTTAATTCTTCCCATAGGTTTCTTAATAGTGGAATCCAAAGGTGCAAGTTTAGAGAGCAATCATCAAAATCACGGAAATCTAGCAAATCGCACAAAGTTTTGGGAATAGTGGAAGCACTAACACCCAAATCACATAAAGCATAGAACTTATGATCCTTAATCTTAATTTTAATAGTTGGTTCCCACTCATCATAAAGTTTTCTTGGGATAGAAACTTCCAACTCAAGCTTTTCTTCATAAGATTGCATCAAGGCATCAACGATATGTTTAGTAAAGGCTTTATCTTGACTATAAGCATGAGGAGAATTTAGCACGAATTGCAACAAGGAAATACAATCAATCAAAGAGCAATTTTCATAATTAAATTCCTTGAAATCCAAGATAGTTGGTTTAGCAACATATAGGGTTTTGATTTCTTCAATCCAACTTTTATCAAATTTAGCATCAATATCTAAAAACTCCGAATTCTTGGAACGCCTTCTAGGTAAAGGTGCATCATATTCAGTCTCATCATTATCAAGATTCATATTGCAAAACAAATATTTAATAGGGGATACATCAATAACTTTTAGATCTTCATCATTATTTTCATAGAAATTGGAAGAACATGCTTTAATAAAGGCATCTTTCGTAGCACGCATCCTAGCGGTTCTTTCTTTGCACTCATCAATGGAAATTATCATGGCTCTGAGAGACTCATTGATATCATGCTTAGGAGGAATAGATCTAAGCTTTAAAGAATCAAGATCAAGAGAAATTCTATCAACGTTCCTAGCCAATTCATCAACTTTAAGCAGTTTCTCTTCAAGCAAAGCATTGAAATTCTTTTGCGAATTCATAAACTCTTTAACACTAGTCTCAAATTCAGAAGGTATCTTATTAAAATTTCCATAAGAATTGTTGTAGGAATTTCCATAATTATTAGAGGAATTACTAGGATAAGGCCTAGCATTAAAGTTCCCTCTATACGCGTTGTTACCAAAATTATTCCTACCAACAAAATTCACATCCATTGATTCATTATTCTTCTCAATCAAAGTAGACAAAGGCATATCATTAGGATCAGAAGAAATACTCATAGTAGAAAATAATTTCATAAGTTCCTCCATCTTTCCACTCAAAACATTAATTTCTTCTATCGCATGCACTTTTTTATTAGTAGATCTTTCAGTGTGCCATTGAGAATAATTAACCATAATATTATGTAGGAGTTTAGTAGCTTATCCTAAAGAGATTTCCATAAAAGTGCCTCCCGCGGCTGAATGTAAAAGATTTGTAGAAGCAAAATTCAATTCGGCATAATTTTTTTGTATAATCATCCACAAATTCAAACCATGAGTAGGGCAATTACGTATCCTTAATTTCATCCTCTCCCAAGCTTGTGCAACATGTTCATGATCAAGTTGCTTAAAATTCATAATATCATTTCTAAGAGAGATGATCTTAGCGGGAGGAAAATACTTAGAGATAAAAGCATCTTTGCACTTGTTCCAAGAATCAACTATTTTTAGGCAAAGACGAAAACCAAGCTTTAGCACTATCTCTAAGCGAAAAAGGAAATAGCTTCAATTTAACAATATCATTATCAACATCTTTCTTCTTTTGCATATCACACAAATCCATGAAGCTATTTAGATGAGTAGCGGCATATTCACTAGGAAGGCCGGCGAATTGATCTTTCATGACAAGATTCAACAAAGCAGTATTGAATTCACAAGATTGAGTGTTGGTAAGAGGAGCAATCAGAGTGCTAAGGAAATCATTATTGTTGGAATTGGTAAAGTCACACAATTTGGTATTATCTTGAGACATCATGACAAACAAGCAATCCAACACACGAGCAAACAACAGAGAAGCGAAAAAGAGGCGAACGGAAAAGAGAGGGCGAATAAAACGGCAAGGGTGAAGTGGGGGAGAGGAAAACGAGAGGCAAATGGCAAATAATGTAGTGCGGGAGATAAGGGATTGTGATGGGTACTTGGTATGTTGACTTTTGCGTAGACTCCCCGGCAACGGCGCCAGAAATTCTTCTTGCTACCTCTTGAGCACTGCGTTGGATTTCCTTGAAGAGGAAAGGTGATGCAGCACATTAGTGTAAGTATTTCCCTCAGTTTTTGAGAACCAAGGTATCAATCCAGTAGGAGGCTACAAGCGAGTCCCTCGTACCTACACAAAGCAAATAACTCCTCGCAACCAACGCGATAAGGGGTTGTCAATCCCTTCACGGTCACTTACGAGAGTCATATCTGATAGATATGATAGGATAATTTTTTTGGTATTTTTGTGATAAAGATTGAACCGAAAGCTAAGCACTTCTCCCATTGCAAGAAAAACCAATCTAGTAGGCCAAACCGAACTGATAATTCGAAGAGACTTGCAAAGATAACCAATCATACATAAAAGAATTCAGAGAAGATTCAAATATTGTTCATAGATAATCTTGATCATAAACCCACAATTCATCGGTCTCAACAAACACACCGCAAAAAGAAGATTACATCGAATAGATCTCCATGAGAGAGTGGGAGAACATTGTATTGAGATCCAAAAAGAGAGAAGAAGCCATCTAGCTACTAACTATGGATCCGAAGGTCTGAGGTAAACTACTCACTCTTCATTGGAGAGGCTATGGTGATGATGTAGAAGCCCTCCGTGATGGATGCCCCCTCCGGCAGAGCTCCGGAACAGGCCCCAAGATGGGATCTCGTGGATCTGTAAGGTTGCGGCGGTGGAATTAGGTTTTTGGCTCCGTGTCGATCGTTTGGGGGTACGTAGGTATATATAGGAGGAAGGAGTACGTCGGTGGAGCAACAGGGGGCCCACGAGGGTGAAGGGCGCGCCCTGGGGGGGTGGGCGCGCCCCCTACCTCGTGCCCTCCTCCTTTCCTTCTTGACGTAGGGTCCAAGTCTCCTCGATCATGTTCGGTGAGAAAATTACGTTCCTGAAGGTTTCATTCCGTTCGGACTCCGTTTGATATTCCTTTTCTTGGGAACTCTGAAATAGGCAAAAAACAACAATTCTGGGCTGGGCCTCCGGTTAATAGGTTAATCCCAAAAATAATATAAAAGTGGAAAATAAAGCCCAATATTGTCCCAAATAGTAGATAATATAGCATCGAGCAATCAAAAATTATAGATACGTTGGAGACGTATCACTTGCGCTGTAAGCCGTCTGCGGCAGCGGGGTGACAAGACGTGTGAGAGGAGGACGAAAGGCCACGTACGCACACGGTTAATAAAAACGTTTGCGATTTAATTACCTACTATACCCCCGTCCTGGTTTATAAGTATGATTTAACTAATAAAATACGAATGCATGTCGCCAAAGATTATATAGTTGGATTCGTGTTTGAACATAGTTTCCAATTATATAATTTGTATGACATGCATTAACATTTTGTGTATTAAATTTGAGGGGAAAGTATGGCACAAAATATAAAGGGGACTATAGACTAGACGGAGGTGGTAGCACATGGGCGCTCTCTACGCAGCGACGCAACTGTCCGCCGGCTTGTAGGCGACCATTTCCTACGTGTTCAACTGCTCTATGTGTGTGGTTGCTTGCGGTCAGGCGGTCGCACGCGCTCTGCTCGCGTCCCGCCGCACGCGCTCTGCTCTCACGTCCCTCCGGGTGCTGTGCCCTCGTCCCTCCACGCGCACTACCAGTGTTTGTGGCCGGCGCACGATCACGCACGTTCGTGTGCACGCGGTTGCTCCGGGCGCGGCGCGACGATGCAGTTACCCGCTGCAAAAACTGCCATGCGGATGCACAGAGAATCCAGGCCGCCTGGCCCCCATTTATTCCTACGGCCATTTACCTTATATCTCACACATCACACGACACAATAAGCACACCCATGGCGACACATACAGAGAGGACATCTAGCGGTTCCAATGGCGCTCCTTGTGGCTCCAATGGCGCTCCCAGCGGCCGACGACGACAATGGCGGGTAGTTCACCACGCATCACGTAGTAGACACCCACGTGAGGGGGAAGGCCCTCTCGGTGGTGTACACGAACGATCTGGTCTCGGTGGAGAGCTCCATCCAAACTATGGAGCAGTTCCTTGCCGAGGGCAAGTACCGAGTGGTCGGCTTCGACCTCGAGTACACCATGGGTTGTGCCGGGCACGATCTGAAGGTTGCTGTCGCCCAGTTGTGCGTGCGACATGACGTCCTCGTCTACCACTACTACCTTGCCACAAGGCCTTGCGAGCGTTTCTCTATGTTTATCAACAACTCTGACTACAGTTTCTCTACGGTGGACACCACCAACGATCTAATAGCGCTCAAGGTTTCGGGCTTGAAATGCCCGAATCTTGTCAACATCCAGCACCACTACAAGGTCTGGGGGAGCAACAACGACAAACCGAACTCCCTGTTTGACCTCGCCTCAGCCATCATTGACCCCTACTACGCGAAGATGAAGGAAGAGAGCAAGAAGGACAAGAACGCATGTCACAGTGTTTGGCATGAGAGACTGGATGAAGAACACGTCAAGTACGCGGCAAAGGACGCGTACACAAGCTACGAGATGTACAGGCGGATCGTTGACATGACGAACCATCTTCTTCCTGCCCCAGACGAGGGATCGAGCCACATAGCAGTGGCGGGAGCGTCACAAGAAGTAGATGACTAGACTATTGTTTCTCCTACTTTATAATGCATGCAATCGTTTATTGAGGTGTGTGCGAATGATCTGTATAGTCACTTCTGTAATTGGATGTTTATTTCATTTATATATATATACATGTTATTCTACTGTAGACAGAGCAAATCACACGGCTTATTGACAGCAATCATCTGTGTTATTATTGGTCTTCACACACATTTCTGATTACGGACCTGTTTGCCGCGTATCACACACATCTTGTTCAGTTGAACCGTTTCCATTGTGTTGCCTAATCACACACAGTTCATCCTAGTGAACCGTATGTTGTATATCGCACACGCCTTCATATGGCTGCCCATTTCTTTTGTTCCTCCTCATCCCAAACAGGTAATTGAACTGAACCGTATGCCCTGCATCGCACACGCAACTAAAATCTGAACCTTGTTTGATGCATCCGTCATCAAGGTTTTGCACCTTTTTTGACGGTTTTTTTACACCATCGTTTGCGATTATGGAATCGCACACAGTTTCGTCGAAGGGTCTCTGATCGTAGTGTCGCGTTTGGACCATCCTGCAGTAGTGTATAGATATATCCAATTTATCCATTTGGAGAACAAATATTTCCGGACGGAGGGAGTACCTAATCTAAATGGCCACCCGTGGATCCCTTTGTCTTCCTCATGTCCGGCAGACACTTGCGGGGTCGACGAAGGTCCTCGGAAGAGACGAAGCAGCAAAGAAACCACCTGAGGACGTAGTCGTCGCCTTGGCGGTGGCCTTCATGGGACCCAAGTGGCGGCGGCCTCCCGTGTTCTACTTCTCCTCGATGATGGCGGCGGACACGGAGAAGCTGGCCACCGATGCATCACTCTCCATGCACCCGGCTTCTGTCTCTGCCTGCATGGCGCTGCCGCAGACACGGAAGGCGCGCCCACAGACACGGGAGGCGCGGTGCCACGTGGCGGGGACGACGCCCGTGCCGCCGTGCTCACTTCCGTGCCAGTGTGGAGCAACTCGCCACTCCTTATCGAGCTGAACCGGAGCGACGAGTTGCTGAACCACGCACGGACTTGGGGCGGCAACTGGCTCCGTCGGGCCAAGTGAGGTTGGTGAAGCACCGAGCGGCCTCGCCCATATCCGAAGGGCTCGGCGGGCAACCCAGTCGGGTAGTATGCCGGAAAACGACTCCTCGGAAGCCATCAGAAGAGTGGAGCAAATGATGAAGGAGGAGATGGGGAAGCGGCGGAGGGGTGTGATCCTTGCCCGCTGTCTGTCTGGCCTCGTTTAAATAGAGGGCGGGCGGTAGGGGCTTGGCCGGCGTCTGGCCTCATTTAAACTGAGCGCGGACGGGAGGAGCTCGGCCGACATTGCGTTTAATTCCGGCCCGCTCATGAACGAACGTGTGGCCAGAGTTTCTCGGTTTGCATGCGGGTTTAACGGAGGCATTTGATGGAGGCGAGGAGGCGCGTTCAGCCGGGCGTGCAGTGGGCGGCGTAGTACTATTGGATTTGACAGCGGGCGGCGCAGTTCCCTATACGGCTTTAATGCAGATGAGGGAGAGGGTAGCGGTTCCCGAAATGTTGAACGACCAATGATGCATCCTCCTTCAATTAGGATCGTGAATGCATGAGGGAAGTAATGGGAGAAGGACCGGGAAAGAGGCAGCACGATCTGAATGCAACACAGTTTGCACTCATATAAAGGCGCCCCTCCATTCCAATGCATCTACCACATTGTACGCACCTAAGAATTTTCCCAAGCACCTACACTAAGCGCCAAAGTGCTCACTCAAGACCCATGGCTACGATGCGCCCGAGCAGCCAGCAGCTGTGCCAGATGGTCCACGACGCTGGCATGTGGCATGGCGCCGAGGATCGTCTCCAGACGGTGTTGGCGACCAGCTGGTGGATGGCCATTGTCGATGCTAGCTACGACTCTCAGTTGGACTAGATGATCGTTGCCACCACCAACAAGTTCACTGTCGTCAAGAAGCTCGCGGACGACATCGCCGTACTCCTCCAACCCGTGTGCCCGGGCTCCTCATTACCTGCCACCCTAATCGGCCTCCATGGCCGGAACCTCTTTCAAGCACTGGTGGCCCTGCGACTGCCTACCGACGCCACGAACAATGTCCACCTGGAGGTCGCGCTCGCCGCGAGGCGCCTCCCCTGCAATAATTCGTCGACCTACACATCCACCTGTATGAGCAAATCATGTACATAGGTATCTATGAGGCTAGTGAGGAAGCTACGACGTTGGCCTTCCTCAACCGGCCGGAAACCATGGATGCCTTTGCTGAGAAGCACCTTGACCTCGCCACGAAAGCCGCCACTCCTTAGCCGTCGGTCGATGTCCCGATGCACTGAGTTGAGGAGGAGGAGGTCGTACGTTGATGGATGCATCTTTCTTCTTCCCTCCTGTAACCACCACTACGATCGCATCATCGTGGCCTTAATTCTTATTGTGCTATTGCATTCTCGTTCGGTCAATACGGACATATGTGCGATCCCTTTGCTTAATTATATCCATCATCAGAACTAGTACTCCATCCATCAATTTATAAGTTGTGCTTACCTTTTCCATCAACTTCGTACAGCATCGAGCATCTTGCTAGAAACACTAGAACATGTCGGGCCGCATGTGACCAAACCGACGATGCGCCAACCTAGCTACTACCCTTCTTATCTGGCGGAAAAAGGCCCACCATAGCATTTCCAATCGTCATATCTATCTATCGATCGTGCCAAGGAGCAAAACCAAATGTCACAATTTATACATGTTTCTCTACTCCTACTCCTATAAAAGACACAATTGGTGATGGTGGTGTGTCTACCATCCATCGTTTCTGACCATTAGATCTGCATCTAACGACTGTGAGGTAAGTTGTGTCATTTTTGCAACAATAGCCCACTTCTCTGCTCCAATTTGCAGAAAACCCCTTATTATCTTGAAAGCAACCACATCCCTCCCTCACCTCATAAAAACAGTCTCAAAAATATATTTTGAGTGAATAGTAATATATTTTTAGTGGTATATATGTATATCAAAACAGGAGTGTTTTCTTTCAAGTTTGTGAACAAGTACTACTATTCTACTACTTTGGATCCGTCGCAACGCACGGGCACATTGCTAGTAAAAGGAAAAGGCCTGCCGTGTCCGCGTCGCACCCCCACACGCCCGGGAATCGGGAGTACTCTACGGCTCGTCCGGCAAGCCACATAGCTAGGGAAGGCGTGTTGCCTAGCATTTTCACTTTCATGTGGGACCGCAGTTGAGAAAACCGACTATTGGCAAATCGCACCCCGCCCGCCGCGTTGGAAAACAGAAACGAGGAGGGGAAGATCTAGCTATAGGATGGAAGCCAAGAAATTTGGTGTCAGATGGGGCTCGTTGATAGAGTAGGAGAATTCCGTACTACTACTCCTACTAGTACGAAGTTTGTACTACAACTAGTACTACCACTATACAACTAGGTACGTGCATGGCACAACATTGTAGGAACAAAAAACGGGAAGATCTTGTTTTGGGTGATTTTTCTTTTTTTTCAGTCAACGTAGTATGAATAATATGATGTGGGGGGCACCCATGAAGCTTATGTGGCTTGGTTGCACTGCTAGGGAAGGCTAGAGAAAAATAAATAGATAATGTGTTTAGAGTGCACTCCACTAAATAGATATACTTTGGATTGCAACGCACGGGCCGGCACATTGTTAGTAGTAAGAAACAAATTCTGGTTTTGGCATGAGTTCGTACTGTGGGAGCACCACAAGGCCTGCCCCAGGAGTTACATTTCCCTCTCGGGGCCCACGGGACCGAGCTTCAATGGCTTAGTGCTCCGGCCTATGAGTCAATGACATGTGGACATTAAATGCGGCTGGCCCACATGTCATTCTCATGGTGGTGGCGTGGTTCATGACTCACTCGTTCGAGATGAACCGAGCGGTGGTGGCGTGGCCGTGGCGAGGGTGCCACAACTGCGCGTCAGGGCATTACGAGGCGTAGATGGCCACACCGGCGGGTACTACCTGTAGTACAGAAGTACTGTAGCTGAGGATTGATGACTACGACGAAATGTGTCACAGCCGCTGGATGAAAATTTGATGGTGCGGGAGTACGTATCAGAGCATAGGAGTGGAGCAGGCAAACCGCGCCCAATCGGGTGTGGCTTTGGTAGAAACTTGATGATCACTGCAGTTCAACTGGCCCGCATATCATGCACACAAAAGGCATAGGAGCGGTGGGGCAAAGAGGGATGAGGCGCATGTCGGGGGACGTCGTGACGTGGGTTGGAGCGGCGTCATGGGAATCACGTGTGGCAGTGGTAGAAATGTGATAGTCGACGTGGTTCAATTTCCATGGGCAATCTATCATGTCTGCTGACACATGCATTGCATACGGCTCACTGCAAGGAACAATAGTAGAGAAAACTTGTTCCAAAGATACCATTTTTCTAATAAAATTCTAGAGATATCTTTAGTTTCTACACATGGGATTACTCCTGCAAGGGTCAATCACAACAGGTGTTTTGTAAAAAAATCATCTTGATGTTCCCTGCAATGGAGGGGCATCTTGCTAGTTATAGAAGAAGCCCACACGGGCATCTTGCCGCAGGGTGTGCCACCGACCCAAACTCATTTTTTTCAGACGCTTAGGTGCACCGGATGCCGTGCCACACAACAAAATGTAAAAAAACAGCCCCATTTTTTTTCTAAAACCTGTTATCTTTAAACCAGCCACACCCGTCCCTCACCTCATGAAAACAGCCAGAGGAATATATGTTGAGTGAAGCATGATTTATTTTTACTGATATATGTATATCAAAACTAGAGTGTTTATATTTGAAGCCCGTGAACAAGTATTATTCTACTACTTTGTATCCATTGCAACGCACGGGCCGGCACATTGGTAGTAGTAGTCTATATCTCTACTCTTATAAAAAACAGAGTTGTTGATGATGGTATGCCTGCCATCCTACAATATAGGCCGTCCGATTTATATCTGATGGATAGGAAGGAAACTATGACAATTTTGCAAAAAGATACCCACACCCCTCTCCACATTTGCAAATAAGGCCTTCCCTCGTTCATCCTTTTCTCCCACAAGATAAACTACTCATACAAATGTATCTTGATGTTCCGTGCCACGCACAGGCATCTAGTCTACTACTCTTACAAAACACATAGTTTTTGATGATGGTGTGCTTGCCAACCTGCAATATAGGCCGTCCAATTTATATCTGACGGATAGGAAGAAAAGTATGGAAATTTTGCAAAAATATACCCACACCCCTCTCCACATTTGAAAATAAGGCCTTCCCTCGTTCATCCTTTTCTCTCTCAAGATAAACTACTCATACAAATGCATCTTGATGTTACGTGCAACGTGATACGTCTCCAACGTATCTATAATTTTTTATTGTTCCATGCTTTTATATTATCAATCTTGGATGTTTTATAATTATTTTATAGTCATTTTATATCATTTTTTGGTACTAACCTATTGACATAGTGCCAAGTGCCAGTTGCTGTTTTTTCCATGTTTTTTACATCGCAGAAAATCAATATCAGACGGAGTCCAAATGCCACGAAACTCCACGGAGAATTTTTATGGGCCAGAAGGAACACAATGGGCCCTGGCTGCACCTGGGGGTTGCCCCGAGGGGGGCACAACCCACGAGGGCGCGCCGGGAGGCCCAGGCGTGCCCTGGTGGGTTGTGCCCACCTCGGTTGCCCCCGGACCACCTCTTTGCTCTATAAATACCCCAATATTCCCGAAACCCTAAAGGCATTGACGAAATATTCATCCAGCTGCTGTAGAGTCCAGAACCACCAGATCCAATCTAGACACCATCTCGGATGGGGTTCACCACCTCCATTGGTGCCTCTCCGATGATGCGTGAGTAGTTCTTTGTACACCTTTGGGTCCGTAGTTAGTAGCTAGATGGCTGCCTCTCTCTCGCTGGATTCTCAATACAATGGTCTCTTGGAGATCCATATGATGTAACTCTTTTGCGGTGTGTTTGTTGGGATCGATGAACTTTGAGTTTATGATCATATCTATCATTTTATATCCATGAAATTTATTTGAGTTTCTTTGATCTCTTATATGCATGATTGCTTATAGCCTCGTATTTCTTCTCTGATATTTTGGTTTTGTTTGGCCAACTTGATATATTTATCTTGCAATGGGAAGAGGTGCGGTGTAGTGTGTTCTATCTTACGGTGCTTGATCCCAGTGACAGAAAGGGAAACGACACATATGTATCGTTGCTACTACGGATAAAATGATGGGGTCTATCTCTACATAGATAGATCTTGTCTAGATCAAGTCATCGTTCTTATTGCATCACTCCATTTTTCCATGAATTTAATACACTACATGCATGCTGGATAGCGGTCGATGTGTGGAGTAATAGTAGTAGATGCAGGCAGGAGTCGGTCTACTAATCTTGGACATGATGCCTATATAATGATCATTGCCTGGATATCGTCATGATTATTCGAAGTTCTGTCAATTGCCCAACAGTAATTTGTTCACCCACCGTTTGCTATTTTTCTCGAGAGAAGCCACTAGTGAAACCTACGGCCCCGGGTCTTCTTTCTCATATATTTTGCCTTTGCGATCTACTTTTCCTTTGCATTTTTTTTCAGATCTATCTTTCAATCTACTACAAATTTACCTCACGTCCGTCTGCCTATCTTGAGGCGCCCGCACTCGGAAGGGATTGACTACCGCTTTAACACGCCGTGTTGGGGGGATTTGTTATCAATGTGCAGGGGCTATTTACGTTGTGTTGTTTGGTTCTCCTACTGGTTTGATAACCTTGGTTTCATATCTAAGGGAAATACCTACCGCCGCTGTGCCGCATCATCCCTTCCTCTTTGGGGAAATACCGACGTAGCTTCAAGCGACATCACAACGCACAAGGATGATTCCTTGGGGATCTCTCTAGCGCGGCGTGGCCGTAGTTGCAAGTTGACGCCCCTTGAGAAGCCGACATTGAGGGGCACTCGGTTTTTGTTCGATGACACTACTGGAATCTGGCATTGTGCCGTCCGCCGCCTCTTGGCCGTCTGCCAGCTGACTGCAAAGATGTCCTTTGCCGTCCGCTTTGAGGAAGAGGACGGCAAAGAGACAGCGTACGACAAAGAGGTCCTTCGCCATCAGCTAGTTCTTTGTTGTCCGCCAGCTGATGGCAAAGTTTCTTTGCCGTCAGCTGGCGGACGGCAAAGAGGTGGGTGGGGTCCAGCGGAGGTCTAAATCGTAACGACCCAACGGCCCCACCTCTTTGCCGTCCGCCAGCGGACGGCAAAGAGATGGGTACGTAAACGGCCGTCCCGCCCCGTTGATAACCCACAGGTATAGGGGATCGCAATAGCTTTCGAGGGTAGAGTATTCAACCCAAATTTATTGATTCGACACAAGGGGAGCCAAAGAATATTCTTGAGTATTAGCAGTTGAGTTGTCAATTCAACCACACCTGGATAACTTAGTATCTGCAGCAAAGTGTTTAGTAGCAAAAGTGGTATGATAATAATGGTAACGGTAGCAAAAGTAAAGATAAATGTTTTTGGGTTTTTGTAGTAGTTGTAACAGTAGCAACGGAAAAGTAAATAAGCGAAGAACAATATATGAAAAGCTCGTAGGCAATGGATCAGTGATGGATAATTATGCCGAATGTGATTCCTCATGCAATAGTTATAACATAGGGTGATATAGAACTAGCTCCAATTCATCAATGTAATGTAGGCATGTATTCCGTAAATAGTCATACGTGCTTATGGAAAAGAACTTGTATGACGTCTTTTGTCCTACCCTCCCGTTGAGCGGGGTCCTAGCGGAAACTAAGGGATATTAAGGCCTCCTTTTAATAGAGAACCGAAACAAAGCATTAACACATAGTGAATATATGAACTCCTCAAACTACGTTCATCAACGAGAAGTATCCCGATTATTGTCACTTCGGGGTTGTCGGATCATAACACATAATAGGTGACTATAGACTTGCAAGATAGGATCAAGAACACACATATATTCATGAAAACATAATAGGTTCAGATCTAAAATCATGTCACTCGGTCCCTAGTGACAAGCATTAAGCATAGCAAAGTCATAGCAACATCAATCTCAGAACATAGTGGATACTAGGGATCAAACCCTAACAAAACTAACTTGATTACATGGTAAATCTCATCCAACCCATCACCGTCCAGCAAGCCTACGATGGAATTACTCACGCACGGCGGTGAGCATCATGAAATTGGTGATGGAGGATGGTTGATGATGACGATGGCGATGAATCCCCCTCTCTGGAGCCCCGAACGGACTCCACATCAGCCCTCCCGAGAGAGATTAGGGCTTGGCGGCGGCTCCGTGTCGTAAAACGTGATGAAACTTTCTCTCTGATTTTTTCCTCCCCGAGACGGAATATATGGAGTTGGAGTTGAGGTCGGTGGAGGTCCAAGGGTCCCACGAGATAGGAGGTCGCGCCCCCTCTCTTGTGGACAGGCCGTGGGGCCCCTGGCATTAATTCTTTCACCAAAAATTCTTATAAATTCCAAAAAGTGCCTCCGTGGATTTCCAGGACATTCTGAGGACTTCTCTTTTCTACACATAAAACAACATCATGGCAGTTCTGCTGAAAACAGCGTCAGACCGGGTTAGTTTCATTCAAATCATGCAAGTTAGAGTCCAAAACAAGGGCAGAAGTGTTTGGAAAAGTAGATACGTTGGAGACGTATCAACTCCCACAAGCTTAAACCTTTGCTTGTCCTCAAGCAATTCAGTTGATAAACTGAAAGTGATAAAGAAAAACTTTTACAAACTCTGTTTGCTCTTGTTGTTGTAAACATGAAAAGCCAGCATTCAAGTTTCAGCAAATATTATGAACTAACCATACTCACAATAACACATAGGTCTCACAATTACTCATATAAATAGCATAATCAGCTAGCGAGCCATAATAATAAAACTCGAATGACAACACTTTCTCAAAATAATCATAACATGATATAACAAAATGGTATCTCGCTAGCCCTTTCTGAGACCGCAAAACATAAATGCAGAGCACCTTTAAAGATCAAGGACTGACTAAACATTGTAATTCATTGTAAAAGAGATCCAGTCAAGTCATACCCAATATAAACCAATAATAATGAATGCAAATGACAGTGTGCTCTCCAGCGGGTGCTTTTAATAAGAAGGATGATGACTCAACATAAAAGTAAATAGATAGGCCCTTCGCAGAGGGAAGCAGGGATTTGTAAAGGTGCCAGAGCTTGATTTTAAAATAGAGATTGAATAACATTTTGAGCGGTATACTTTTCTTGTCAACGCAACAACTATGAGATGGTCTGTATCTTCCATACTACATGCATTATAGGCGGTTCCCAAACAGAATGGTAAAGGTTTATACTCCCCAACCACCAACAAGCATCAATCCATGGCTTGCTCGAAACAACGAAAGTGCCTCCAACATACAACAGCCACAGGGAGTTTTATTTAATTATTTTGATTTGCTTTGATCTTTTTGGATCATGGGACTGGGCATCCTGTCTTGGCCCTTTCTCGTGAGGAGCGGAGTCCACTCCTCTTGAGAATAACCCACCTAGCATGGAAGATATAGGCAGCCCCAGTTGAAACATGAGCTGCTCGAGCATACAAAACAGAATTTCATTTGAAGGTTTGGAGTTTGGCACATACAAATTTACTTGTAACGGCAGGTAAATACCGCATATAGGAAGGTATAGTGGACTCATATGGAACAACTTTGGGGTTTAAGGAGTTTGGATGCACAAGCAGTATTCCCGCTTAGTACAGGTGAAGGCTAGCACAAGACTGGGAAGCAACCAACTGAGAGAGCGACAATAGTCGTAAACTGCATTAAAATTAATTCACACCGAATATAAACATGAGTAGGATATAATCCACCATGAACATAAATATCGTGAAGGCTACGTTGATTTGATTCAACTACCAATGATCGCCTGGCTGATATCCATAAGTGAAACTGGGGTTGTACTGAGATGCAGAGGCGACCGCCTCCTGAGCAGCAGCGTGTTGGCGAGCTGCCTCCATTCCCCTCTCATATTCAGTTGCTTCTTCCCTGGTGACAACATATCTTCCTTTTGCCTGATAATCAAAAAGGTAGGGAGCAGGAAGAGTAACAGGGACGATGTTGCGTCTGTCATAGATTAGTCGATAATGGAGGAATTGTTCATTCCTCTCAAGAAAATGATGATCAAACATAGCTTCTTTATCCAAATAACAGGAGGTACAATCATATCCCCCTCTCATGGAGCTATATTAAGAAAGTTAGCCACACGGGTTGCATAAATTCCTCCAAAGAAATCTCCCCTTCTACTATTATTCTACAACCTACGTGCAACTATTGCCCCCAAGTTATAACCTTTATAACCTGACACAGCACTCTTGAGGACACAAAGATCAGGAGCACACATGTGACATACTTCGTCCTTACTGTTAATGCATCTACCAATAAAGAGAGCAAAGTAATGTATAGCAGGAAAATGAATGCTCCCTATGCTAGCTTGTGCTACGTCCCTAGATTCTCCCACAGTAATACTAGCAAGAAAATCTCTAAATTCATATTTGGGAGGATCATTAAATTACCCCACTGCGAGAGTTTGCAAGAAGTTGTGAAATCCTCTAAATCCATGGTATAAGATGTATCATAAATATCAAACATGACACTAGGAGAATTACACGTACAGTTATATTGGAACCTCCGCACAAAGGAATCAGTCAATTGATAATATTGAGGACACTTATCTTGTAAGAAGTCCTCCAGCTCATCATTATGCACATATGCGTCAAATTGCTCCTTGAAGCCTGCTTCGACCATAAAATCATCGGATGGCCACTCACAAGCCCGTACATTTGCGTCCCTTGGCAAATTAACATCTTGTTCACGTATAGCAATCCTTGGCCCTTTCTTTGCCGAGGAACCTCCTTGGTACATTCTTCTAAGCATATTCCTTTTTCTAAAAATTTCTGAAATTTTAGTAACTTCAAAATAAAAATGAATAAAACTAAACAAGATTGATAGCAACTACTCCTACAAGTGCCTAGAGCCTATATCATGCATTGGAATTGCTTGGGACCTCAAAAATTTAACATGCAAGCTCAAGAACATGGTCACCTATGCAGCAAAAAATTGCAATGAATAAAGCACTAGAACAAAAACTAATTGGACCAATGGAGGAGTCACATCCAAGCAACAATCTCCCGAAGCAGTTTTGTGAATGGAGCTTTGAGCTAAGAGATCGAAAATCGCAGCAAAACGAGCTAGAACTCGGGCTTGAGACGGATGGGGATTTTTTTGGGTAGAAGATGAAGTGTGTGGGTGCTGGCATAAGTGGAGGGGAGCCACCAGGGGCCCACGAGATAGGGGGGCACGCCCTACACGGGGGGTGCACCCTCCTCTCTCGTGGCCTGGTGCTTGCCCCTTCTGCAGTGTTTTCAGTGCCTAAAATCCTCAAATATTCCAGAAAAAATCGTACTAGATTTGCAGGGCATTTGGAGCACTTTTATTTTCGGACTATTTTTTAATGCACAGATAATTCAGAAAACAGACAGATAATACTATTTTTGCTTTATTTATTCTAAATAACAGAAAGTAAAAAGAGGGTCATAAGGTTGTGCCTTCTAGTTTCATCCATCTCGTGATCATCAAAATGAACCCACTAACAAGGTTGATCAAGTCTTGTTAACAAACTCATTCCGAATAACACGGAACCGGAGAAATTTCGAATAACACTAATTTACCTCAACGGGGATATGAAAATCCCCAACAATAAGAATATCATACTTTTTCTTGATAGTAAGAAGAGGAAATTCAAAACCTCCAAAAATGATAGTTGGAACTTTTTCAATAGAATTGATGCTATGAACTTGAGATTGTTTCCTCGGAAAGTGTACCGTATGCTCAATACCATTAACATGAAAAGTGACATTGCCTTTGTTGCAATCAATAACAACCCCTGCAGTATTAAGAAAAGGTATACCAAGGATAATAGACATGCTATCGTCCTCAGGAATATCAAGAATAACAAAGTCCGTTAAGATAGTGACATTTGCAACTACAACAGGCACATCCTCACAAATACCGACAGGTATAGCAGTTGATTTATCAGCCATTTGCAAAGATATTTCAGTAGGTGTCAACTTGTTCAATTCTAGTCTACGATATAAAGAGAGAGGCATAACGCTAACACCGGCTCCAAGATCACATAAAGCAGTTCTAACATAATTTCTTTTAATGGAGCAAGGTATAGTTGGCACACCCGGATCTCCAAGTTTCTTTGGTATTCCACCCTTAAAAGTGTAATTAGCAAGCATGGTGGAAATTTCAGCTTCCGGTATCTTTCTTTTATTTGTAACGATATCCTTAATATACTTAGCATAAGGATTTAATTTCAGCATATCAGTTAAGCGCATACGTAACAAAATAGGTCTAATCATTTCAGCAAAGCGCTCAAAATCCTCATCATCCTTTGTCTTTGATGGTTTAGGAGGAAAGGGCATGGGTTTCTGAACCCATGGTTCTCTTTCTTTACCGTGCTTCTTAGCAACAAAATCTCTCTTATTATAACGTTGATTCTTTGATTGTGGGTTATCAAGATCAACAGCTGGTTCAATCTCTACATCATTGTCATTGCTAGGTTGAGCATCAACATGAACATTATCACTAGGTTCATGTTCATCACCTGATTGTGTTTCAGCATCAGGAATAGAAATATCGTTGGGATTCTCAGGTGTGTCTACAGTAGGTTCACTAGAAGCATGCAAAGTCCTATCATTTTTCTTCTTCTTCTTTTTAGAAGAACTAGGTGCCTCTAAATTATTTCTCTGAGAATCTTGCTCGATTCTTTTAGGGTGGCCTTCAGGATACAAAGGTTCCTGAGTCATTCTACCAGTTCTAGTAGCCACTCTAACAGCAAAGTCATTTTTATTATTTAATTCATCAAGCAAATCATTTTGAGCTTTGAGTACTTGCTCAGCTTGAGTAGCAACCATAAAAGCATATTTGCTAACGCGGTGAAGTTCATCTTTAACTCTAGCCAGATTATCGCCTACGCGTCCTATCTCGAAAGCATTATTCTTTAACTCTCTACCAACATAAGCATTAAAACTTTCTTCCCTAGCCATAAAGTCATCAAATTCATCTAAGCATGGACTATGAAATTTAGTAGAGGGTATTTCAACTTTATCATATATATAGAGAGAATTTACCTTTACTACCTGTGTCGGGTTATCAAGACAATGTGGTTCTTCAGGCGATAAATTAAGACCATGTATTTCTTCAATAGGAGGTAAATTCTTAACATCTTCAGCTTTAATACCTTTTTCTTTCATTGATTTCTTTGCCTCTTGCATATCTTCAGATCGAGAAATAAAACACCTCTCTTCTTCGGAGTGGGTTTAGGAATAGGCTCAGGAGTTGGCTCAATTGATTCAGGAATTACTTCAGGAACTGGCTCAGGAAGAGTCCAATTATTTTCATTAGTCAACATATTATTCAATAGTATTTCAGCTTTGTCGACTGTTCTTTACCTGAAAACACAACCAGCACAACTATCCAAGTAGTCCTTGGAAGCATCGGTTAGTCCACTATAAAAGATATCAAGTATTTCATTTTTCTTAAGAGGATGATCAGGCAAAGCATTAAGTAACCGGAGAAGCCTCCCCCAAGCTTGTGGCAGACTCTCTTCTTTGATTTGCACAAAATTATATAATTCCCGCAAGATAGTTTGTTTCTTATGAGCAGGGAAATATTTAGCAGAGAAGTAATAAATCATATCCTGGGGACTACGCACACAACCAGGAGCAAGAGAATTATACCAAGTCTTAGCATCACCCTTTAATGAGAACGGAAATATCTTGAGGATATATAAATAACGAGACTTCTCATCATTAGTAAATAGGGTGGCTATATCATTCAACTTGGTAAGATGTGCCACGAGCTTTGCATTCAAGTCCATAAAAATGATCAGATTCAACTAAATTAATAATATCATGATCAACAGAGAATTCATAATCTTTATCAGTAACACAGATAGGTGAAGTAGCAAAAGCAGGATCGGGTTTCATTCTAGCATTATGAGACTGCTGCTTCCATTTAGCTAATAATTTCTTAAGATCATTGGTATCATTGCAAGCAAGGATTTCCATAGAAGCTTTTTCATTCATAACATAACCCTTAGGAACAACAAGTAATACATAATCATTGGGGGAACCTTCATCATCACTATCATCAATAATAGGTTCTTCAATATTATCATTCCCCCTAACTCTAGCAAGTTGTTAAGAAATTCACCTAATGGCAAAGTAGTATCACGAACAGAAGTAGTTTCATCATGCATAGCAGAAGTGGCATCATCAATAACATGCGACATATCAGAATTCATTGGAGTAGCAGGTTTAGGTGTCGCAAGCCTACTAATAATGGAAGGAGAATCTAGTGCAGAGCTAGATGGCAGTTCCTTACCTCCCCTTGTAGTTGATGGCAAAATCTTGGTCTTAGCGTCTTTCAAGTTCTTCATAGTGATCAACACATATAAATCTCAAGTGACTCAGAGAATAGAGCTATGCTCCCAAGAACGGCGCTTTAAATTAGTCTTGATAACCCACAAGTATAGGGGATCGCAACAGCTTTCAAGGGTAGAGTATTCAATCCAAATTTATTGATTCGACACAAGGGGAGCCAAAGAATATTCTTGAGTATTAGCAGTTAAGTTGTCAATTCAACCACACCTGGATAACTTAGTATCTGCAGCAAAGTGTTTAGTAGCAAAAGTGGTATGATAATAATGGTAAAGGTAGCAAAAGTAAAGATAAATGTTTTTGGGTTTTTCTAGTAGTTGTAACAAGAGTAGCGGAAAAGTAAATAAGCGAAAACAATATATGAAAAGCTCGTAGGCAATGGATCGTTGATGGATAATTATTCGGATGCGATTCCTCATGCAATAGTTATAACATAGAGTGATATAGAACTAGCTCCAATTCATCAATGTAATGTAGGCATGTATTCCGTAAATAGTCCTACGTGCTTATGGAAAAGAACTTGTATGACGTCTTTTGTCCTACCCTCCCATTGAAGCGGGGTCCTAGCGGAAACTAAGGGATATTAAGGCCTCCTTTTAATACAGAACCGGAACAAAGCATTAACACATAGTGAATACATGAACTCCTGAAACTACGGTCATCACCGAGAAGTATCCCGATTATTGTCACTTCGGGGTTGTCGGATCATAACACATAATAGGTGACTATATACTTGCAAGATAGGATCAAGAACACACATATATTCATGAAAACATAATAGGTTCAGATCTGAAATCATGGCACTCGGGCCCTAGTGACAAGCATTAAGCATAGCAAAGTCATAGCAACATCAATCTCAGAACATAGTGGATACTAGGGATCAAACCCTAACAAAACTAACTTGATTACATGGTAAATCTCATCCAACCCATCACCGTCCAGCATGCTACAATGGAATTACTCACGCTTGGCGGTGAGCATCATGAAATTGGTGATGGAGGATGGTTGATGATGACGATGGCGACGAATCCCCCTCTCCGGAGCCCCGAACGGACTCCAGATCAGCCCTCCCGATAGAGATTAGGGCTTGGCGGCGGCTCCGTGTCGTAAAACGCGATGAAACTTTCTCTCCGATTTTTTCCTCCCCGAGACGGAATATATGGAGTTGGAGTTTAGGTCGGAGGAGGTCCAGGGGGCCCACGAGATAGGAGGCCGCGCCCTAGGGGCGCCCCATCTCGTGGGACAGTCAGGCCCCCGGCATTAATTCTTTCGCCAAAAATTCTTATAAATTCCAAAAAGTGCCTCCGTGGATTTCCGGGACATTTCGAGAACTTTTCTTTTCTACACATAAAACAACAAAGATGGCAGTTCTGCTGAAAACAGCGTCAGTCCGGGTTAGTTTCATTCAAATCATGCAAGTTAGAGTCCAAAACAAGGGTAAAAGTGTTTGGAAAAGTACATACGTTGGAGACGTATCACCCGTCCTCTCTCTCTGTACCTGACACCCTCGAACCACACCCGCGTCCCCGCCGCCGACCCCGCCCGCCGTAGCAGGCTGCCCTGCCGCCCTGCACCCCTCCCCTGCGCCGCCCCTTCCACGTCGCCCACTCCCCCCCCCCCGCCCCCTCCCATGCGGCGCTATCCCCGATCCGCGCCGCCCCAGCCACTGTCACCGTTCTTGCAGCCGACCATGACCCACACCTCCCAGGCGCCCGAACTCCACCGCGCCCCTGCCGCCCCTTCCATGTCGGCCAGCCACGCCGAGGCCGTCCAGCCGCCCCGCCCCCTCCCCTGCGTCGCCGTCCCCGCACTGTCCCGCCATGGCCATCCGGCCTCCCCCTCCACCAGGCCGCCGCCTCCTCCAGCGGCCGCCCTCCCATCCACCAGCCGCCCCGCGCCTGTTCCGGCGATCCCTGCAGGTGAGTTCTCCCCCCTTTTTTAGTTTAGTTTTTTTAGTTTCTTTTAGTTTAGTTTCTATTTTAGTTATAGTTTTAGTTTGAGTTTAGTTTTAGTTTTAGTTTATTTTAGTTTAATTTATTTTAGATTAGTTTTAGTTTTAGTTTAGAAGAAGAAGAAGAGTATTTTAGTTTAGAAGAAGAAGATTAGTTTTAGTTTAAAAGAAGAAGAATAGTATTTTAGTTTTAGTTTATTTTAGATTAGTTTTAGTTTAGTTTCTGTTTTAGTTTTAGTTTTAGATTTAGTTTAGAATAAGGAGGAGGAGGAGGAAGGAAGAGGAGGAGGGAGAAGAAGAAAGAAGAATAAGAAGAAGAAGAAGAAGAAGAAGAAGAAGAAGAAGAAGAAGAAGAAGAAGAAGAAGAAGAAGAAGAAGAAGAAGAAGAAGAAGAAGAAGAAGAAGAAGAAGAAGAAGAATAAGAAGAAGAAGAAGAAGAAGAAGAAGAAGAAGAAGAAGAAGAAGAAGAAGAAGAAGAAGAAGAAGAAGAAGAAGAAGAAGAAGAAGAAGAAGAAGAAGAAGAAGAAGAAGAAGAAGAAGAAGAAGAAGAAGAGGAGGAGGAGGAGGAGGAGGAGGAGGAGGAGGAGGAGGAGGAGGAGGAGGAGGAGGAGGAGGGAGGAAGAGGAGGAGAAGAAAAGAAGAAGAAGAAGAAGAAGAAGAAGAAGAAGAAGAAGAAGAAGAAGAAGAAGAAGAAGAAGAAGAAATCGGAGAGGAGGAGGAGAAGAAGAAGAAACTAAAAAAAACTAAATCGACACCCCGACACCTGAAACCCCGACCACCGACACCCCCACCCCGACAACCGACACCCCGACCCCCGACCCCGACACCCTGAGACCCCGACAATCGACACCCCGACCCACCCCCCTCCCCCGACCCCGACACCCAGACACCACACCACGAACCACACCCCGACCCCGACCCTCGACCCGCGACACCCTGACACCACATCCCGACCCCGACCACGGCACCCTGACACCCCGACCCCGACACCCTGACACCCCAACCCCGACACCCTGACACCACACCACGACCCCGACCCCAACACCCTGACACCCCTGACACCCCGACACCCGACACCCCGACACTGACACCCGACCCGACCCCACCACCGACACCCCAACCACCGACACCCCGACCCCGACCACCGACACCCCGACACCTCGACACCCCGACACCCCAACAATCGACACCCGACTTCCCCCCCAACCCCGACTCACCCCGCACGCCGACACCACACCCCGACACTCGACAAAGACACTCCCGACCCACCCCGCCACCCCGACATCCCGACACCCCGATCGACCCCAACACCCTGACACCACAACCACACCCCGACCCCGACCCCCACGGGGTCATATATTTGTGAATTATGAGTTAGGTTGTATATTTTTCGATTTTGTTATGCAAAACATCATATATATTTGTGTTGATCGGGTGTATTTTTACTATGTTCATGATGATGATACACTTAAATTATATACATATTATTATATTCATGTCAGGTATCCAATTTTTTTATGTTGTACTAATTTCATTTACTTTTTGTCATTGCAGGTGTTGATAGGATGGTGGGCAAGGGTCCAGAGCGCCCCGAGCCTCCTGCGAGCGCTACTGGGAGGGGTGGTTCCATTATTCCAGCCCAGCCCCTCCGGAGAGCGCTGCTAGACAGTATGCAGACAGCTGCGGCGGGCGCTTCTTCTACGGCTGGGAGAGATCATGGGAGGACGAAGAAGGCTGGTAAAGGTGGACGTGGCAGCGGGAGAGGTAGGAAGGCTGCTACGCCTTCCTCGCTAACACCCTCAGCAGATTCACCCGACCACAAGACTGCTCCGTCTGACGTGGACCCGTCTCGGACTCCGGTCCATGAGCCTCCATTCGCTGATCCTTCGCCCCAGTTGACTCGGGTCGCTGATCCTTCGCCCCACCTGACTCGGGTCGCCGATCCTTCGCCCCACGTGAGTCCGGTCCCAGAAGACTCCGGTCACGGGGTCTTCGGCCCCGTAAGACTCGATCCTGGAGACTTCTTCCCACGAGACTACGGAGGCTAGTGGCCGTACTGATGGTAGCGAGGACACCTTTTCTGATGATAGCTACAGCGACGACGAGCTGGTTGAGAAGGGTAAGAAGGTCTATAAGCGTGGCTGTACAAAGCTCCCGCCTGTGCCGGCGACCCCCGACCAGAGGTGGTTGATTGCGTCTAATGGGTTGAAATAAGTGCATTTTATTATTTTTTAACCTTTTGCTTTCATGTTCCTTCAAATTAATATCTAATGCGTTGGCCTTGTCATACTGTAGGGGCTGGGTACACCCGCGTGGTGTCCCTAGGCCCAACCAGGTCCTTGGTGTGACTTGCCGGCAGCACTTCCCTGGGTGGGTCACGTTGCCCGGTGAGGGTCAGGTTCCACAACTAGCACTGAGCTGGGAGCTGTACTCGGTTTCCCCGGCCCCGCCGGGGGAGATGGTCGGCGGTGTCTTGTGCGAGACGGTGGCCGACATGGTGTTCCGTCGGTTTTGGGTAATTTCTCCTTTACAGAATTAAAAGTCAACACTACCTAGTGATTACGTAGTGATTGTACTAATAAGTGTTGTCTTGTTTGATTGCAAACCTTCTACAGGGTTTCAGAGGGAGAGCAGGAGGCCGCGTCTATGGTTGTCGAAACCGAGTGCAAGCGCCTACTTCAGAACTTACGCACGAGGCTCGGGTGCAGGCCGTTCGAGACTACTACGCCTCGAAGGGTATTAGGAGGGCCAAGAAGAAGTGTCGCGGCAAGTTTCTGAGTAAGGAGAAGTACATGCAGGTAATTACCTATTCTTAAGGCCTTGAACTTAGTTTTCTTGATTTGATTCGTAGGCGTAGCGCTGAAATTTCTCTTGACTCACTTAGGTGCCCCCGAGATGGTGTGTGGATAAGATGGATTGCTGGGAGGCGTTGGTGGATGCGTGGTGCTCTCCCGAATGGCCAGTCTAACACCAGAGGGCCAAGGATAAGCGCGACCAAATGGAAGGTGTGCCACACCATCAAGGGAGCTCCAACCTGTTTGAGTCTGGGATAATCAGTATGTGGTTTGCTACATGATTCATGCAATTTCATTCTTCATGGTAGCATTTATCCCTTCCAAAATGACTTAATATGCTTAGTTAGTTAAAAGATGGCATAACTACCTTGGATAGTTCATTTATTACATATTTAGCTCCAAAATGACATAATAACCTTAGATAACTCTATAAAATGACTTTATATGCTTTAGTTAGTTAAAAAATGGCATAACTACCTTCGATAGCTCAATAACGACCTAAACTAATCTTAGCTAGTTCATTCATGACATAATTAGCTATAAAATGACATAATAACCTTAGATAGCTCTATAAAATGACTTAATATGCTAAGGTTACTAAAAAAGGCATAACTACCTTCGATAGCTCAATAACGACCTAAACTAATCTTAGCTAGTTCATTCATGACATAATTAGCTCTAAAATGACATAATAACCTTGGATAGCTCAATAATGACATAATTAGCATACTTTAGTAAAAAAAATGGCATAATAATCTTGGTTACCTCGAAAATGACCTAAATTTAGCTTATTTTCCTCGAAAATGACATAATAACCTTTCTTAGCTCCAAAATGACCTATTGACATAGCAATATCATTCTTCATGCTAGCTTGAGCCCTTCACTAATATTTTGTTCCTCTCTCTCAGGCGCACCACCACAAGAAGCATGTGCCAAGTCTGTTCGACCTCTATGGCATGGCCCATATGGCCTCGTACAAGAAGGCCTAGCCATTCACGGAGTCTGACCTAGATCATCCAGAGAGCTTCACCAACCAGTCCTCCCACCACAAGCTTGTGAAGTACAGAGACGAGGGGAAGGAGAGGAAAGGGGAGGACTTTAACCCGAGCTAGGATCCTTTAGATACAGAGCTGGTGATGATATCTGGTGGCTGGAGGTCCCATGGCTCTCAAGCCATTGGTGATGGACCGATACGTTGTCCTAAGACTCTCCCGCAGATCAAGAAGCGCCTGAGTAGCTCTGATCCTGAGATAACGCCTCGTGCACGGCCCGCGGAGCTCGCCATGGTGGTTAGTTATATGGACTCTCTCACCTTTCCTCCATTACATTGTGTGTGCGTCCGTCGATGATTACAATGCTAACAAGGAGTGGTGTGTTGCAGGCTATTGTTAAGGAAGAGAGATTGAAGACACATGCACTTTTGGAGGAGGCAAAAAGGGAGGCACAAAGGGAGGCGGCGGAGAGGGAGAGGGAGATGGAGGAGAGGACAGCTAAGCTGTTGGAGGAGGAGAGGAACCGAAATGACAGCGCTAACCGGGCCCTATACGAGCTCATCGTGGTACGTTTCTCGTGCATATTAGCCTAATCATGCATGTAATGTTCGCATTACTATCTAATATGACTGACTCGTGAGAACCAAATGTGCAGACCATGTGCGACAAAAAAGGTCAGGCCCCTCCGCCGATGCCCCAGATTGCTCCGGCGACCACGGTGAGTTTGATTTGAATGGTCGTTGCTTACTACTATTCACATTTCAGTTTGCGAACTTGCTAACGAGACATTATTGGGAATGATCTTTGGTGCAGCATGGCTCCCGACAAGCATCAACCACTCCTTCTGCCAATGCCGGAACCCCGACCGGTCCTTCACCTCCGTCTGGCACTGGCGCAGCCCCAACCATTCCTACACCTCAGTGATAACGGTATTTTTCTGCTTATTTAGTGTGTTTAGTCCATTTTTGACATAATTTAGCCTATTTAGTCCACAAATGACATAATAAGATGATGGAAATCAAGGAAGAGGAAGAAAATACGGAATAGGAAGAAAAGAAGAAGAAGAAGAAGAAGAAGAAGACTTCTTCTTCTTCTTCTAGTTTTCTCCTTCTTCTTCTCCAAAGTGAAGTTAGCTCTAAGTTATATAAAAATGGCATAATATGCTTAGTTAGGTAAAAAAAATGGCATAATTAGGTAGGTAAGCTCAAAAATGGCATTTTACTTCTTATTTATCCTATTTAGTCCATTTATGACATAATTTAGCCTATTTAGTCAACTAATGACATAATAAGATGAAGAAAATCAAGGAAGAAGAAGAAAAGAAGGAATAGGAAGAAAAGAAGAAGAAGAAGAAGAAGAAGAAGAAGACTATAAGAAGAAGAAGAAGTTCTTCTAGTCTTCTTCTTCTTCTAGTTTTCTTCTTCTTCTTCTCCAAAATGAAGTTAGCTCTAACTTATATAAAAAATGGCATAATATGCTTAGTTAGGTAAAAATGGCATAATTAGCTAGGTAAGCTCAAAAATGGCATTTTTCTTCTTATTTAGCCTATTTAGTCCATTTATGACATAATTTAGCCTATTTAGTCCATAAATGACATAATAAGATGAAGAAAATCCAGGAAGAGGAAGAAAAGAAGGAATAGGAAGAAAAGAAGAAGAAGAAAAAGAAGAAGAACAAAAAGAAGAAGAACTTCTTCTTCTTCTTCTAGTCTTCTTCTTCTTCTTCTAGCTTTCTTCTTCATTTTCTCCAAAATGAAGTTAGCTCTAGGTTATATAAAAATGGCATAATATGCTTAGTTCACTCAAAAATGGCATAATTAGCTAGGTTAGCTCCATTTTACCTAAGTATGCTTACTTCTTCTTATTCTTCATTTTCTTCTTCTTCTTCTTCTTCTTCTTCTTCTTCTTCTTCTTCTTCTTCTGATTCTAGTCTTCTTCTTCTAACTTTCTTGTTTCCCATTTTGCAGATTTAATTCACTATATGGAAGCTTTCATGGATGGAGTGCTTGTTTCCCTTTTCTTTTCTTTCGTTTCTATCGATGAAAAATGTGGAACTTGTTATATGGATGCATGGAACAATGTGATTGATGAACATTGTGATGTTACTGTAATATGTATGGATGGTATTATGTATGTATGTTGTCATGGATGGAGCTATGTGTTGGATACATCATATGTCCGCTGTGCATGTGAAAAAAATATATGTATATCTGTGTGTGAATTCCTGTGAAATTAAATGGATCAAATAAAAACAGGGGATATGTACCCTCTTTGCCGTCTACTAGCAGATGGCGAAGCACTTTGCTGTCTGCTAGCGGACGGCAAAGAGGACACGTGGCAGCTACCTGTAAAAACTAGGAACACTGGCTACCTATTTGGTCACTTTGTCGTCTGCCAGTAGACGGCAAAGATTCAAATCACTTTGCCGTCCGCTGGCGGACGACATAGCTGGCCACGTGGTAGCTTCCTAGTGTTGCCTAGCTAGCTCTTTGCCGTCTATCAGCGGACGACAAAGAGCTTTGACTCTTTGCCGTCCGCTGGCAGACGACAAAGAGCGCCGTTAACCCCCTAACGGCTGTCATGCCACCGCACTGCCGTCCGTTGTCTATGCCATCTGCTGGCCTTGGATGGCGGATGGCACAATCCTTTGCCGTCCGTTTCCTGGAAGTGGACAGAAAAGAAGGCTTTCGCTGGCACGTGTTTTCAGACGGACGGTTTTCCGTCTGCTGGCGGACGACAAAGAAGTTTGCCGTCCGTGATCTATGCCTTTGCTGTCTGCCATGGCAGGCGGCAAAGAAGTTGATTCCAGTAGTGTGAGGAGGTAAGTGATGAGTTCGATCACATAGTAAATGCATTCTAAAGACTATTTCCGTGTCCATTTACTAATTCTCCCGCTGCCCACTGTTTCACAGGTTAGGCTCGGTGCCAGTGGAGATTGGCTTGCATATGTACGGGAGGGTACCAACACCAACTTGCACAACATTTACAACGGTGACACCGTACCCATATAACCTTTGTCCAACATTGGGATCAGCCATGCAACGGGCCACCACCTGAATTGGTACGATGGAACCACAGTGAGATTGGAGAAGATAGCAATCATGGAAGCCCTGATAAGGTCGTCCGCCAACCAAAATTACACTCTCATCGCGGTGTTTGACATCGCGATTGCTTTCACGAACCTTGCACTTGGCGGTCAAAGGTGGACCATGCTGTCTGCGGCCGATTTGTTGCCGTATGAGTATGAAGATGTTGTGCTCCTTTCTAGCTGCATCTTCGCGGTGGCAAACCAGGGGACTTGTTTCGTACGGGACACATCCTACGGTATACTCCCTCTCTTCCAGTTTATTTGTTTTGAATTTTTTTCATTTTATAAGTTTCAAATAAAAATTTAGAGCTCACCATCACATGTTGAGATTACAATGTTCATTAAATCCACTACAAGAAATATGTCAACTAGTGACCTTCTGTCAGTGACCCTGGAAGAATTGGTCATAGATGTATGACCATTTGAGACCAATTGGTCAAAAGCTGCTCGGAGGGCTCCAAACCCTCAACTATATCGACTATTTTGGCCATAAAGGTCATAATTTCCTTGCACGAAATGGTCATAAAGCAGACAACACTTATCCGCTGCCTTATTTCTAGCTGATCACGGCCAATATAGATGGTCATAACATTGTAAATTGTGGTGTATTTCTATGACTAGGCGCCACCTCATCAGTTTTGCCTATGTGTCATGTCCATGTGTCAATTTTTGCCTTAGGTTGTGAAGCAACCTATATTTCTGACATACCCAAAATTCCCAAAAAAATTGGGCATTCTTTACTATCCAAATCATTGCCTCATCACAATATTCGACTCCATTTGCCTAGTAAATCTTCCTCGGCAAATTTCCAAAGTTTTTGTTCAACTCGAACTGTTGTGAAGGAAGTACTAGTTAGGCATATCCTAATGAGCTGAATTTTTGCCACATCTTCTATATTCCCAAATCATAGCTCTCCAAAATATTTGAGCCCCATCTAACGATACATGTGAGTGTGGCTTCAACATTCATATTTCTTTCTAGTGTGGTACATTGCAAAGCAAGTGACACCTAGGCTCCTCCATTTGAGCTGCAATTTTCCAAGATAGTTTCCTTAGTAGATGATCATCCTCGGCAAAAACTCAGGCCCATTGGCCATGCGCATTTCTCATACCACTAATCAAACACTTGGGTGCTAATTCATGTTTGAGCTTAGTTCAGTCTCCTCGTGACATTCTTCTATTGCCTTCTTCTTCCTGACACCTATCAGGGAAGTGCCCAACCCATTAGACATGCCTAGGCCGCCCGGAACGCGTTGCAACACCACGTCCACGCGGTGACCATGCAGCGGGCATGCGAGTCTACGCGCTTTGGAGTTGGGGCCCTGGGCCACCATCCAAACCTCAACGTATCGCCACCAAACCATGTATTTCTGATTAAATAGATACTTATGTACCTATAAATGATTTTTGGAAAAATAAAGAGCAAACTATGAGGCAGCTGCAGTTAAAATTTGACCCGCTTCCTCCTGAATCGGTGGAAATTTGTCTTTTTCACCAGAGGTGTATAGGTACATTTGACGACCAACCATTTTGTCAATTTTCCATTAAATATGGCATAACACATTATAAAAATGACCTGGTCCCATTTTGCAACAAATATATGGTAGGTCCTTCACAAAAATCTCATTTTGGGCACTCAAAAAAATGGAAAATTGATTCTTCATCCAAAGAAAATGAAAACTCCCTTAGGCAACATTGCTTGCCATTCCAATATGCACCCTTGTGCACAATATGAGATCATTTTAGCAAACTATGCCATGAATGTGGCCATAAGGTTGATCATTTGGCTTGAAAGCCATGAATCTTCAGAGATGATAGCTCATTTCTAAGAACACTTTTTTAAAAGAGTTTCCGTATTACAAGCTTATTATTTTTCCTGGTAACTAGGTCACATATAATGACACAATGCGTAGGTTTTCCAATTTCTTGATTTTTTTTGAATTTTTTATGCCCGTTTCAAAATGTGGTCAAAACGGCGGGAAAGACCATTCCTAGCTAGTGGTTGAATCTTGGAATTTTTATGGTGTTTCTCTAATTAAATAGATACTTTTGTACCTAGAAATGATTTTTGGAAAAAATAAATAGCAAACTATGAGGCGGCTGCAGTTCAAATTTTGACCCGCTTCCTACTGAATCGGCGAAAATTTGTCTTTTTCACCAGAGGCGAATAAAAACTTTTGACACCCAACCATTTGGTCAATTGTGCATTAAATATGGCCTAGTATTTTATAAAATTGATTTGGTCCAATTTTGCAACAAATATTTGGCAGGTCCTTCACAAAAAAACCCATTTTGGGCACTCGAAAAATGTAAAATTAATTTTTTCGTCCAAAGATAATGAAAACTCCCTTAGGCAACATTATTTTCCATTCCAAGATGCACCCTTATGCACAATATGAGATCATTTGAACAAACTATGCCATGAACGTGGCCATAAGATTGATCATTTGGCTTGAAAGCCATGAATCATCACGCATGATAGCTCATTTTTAAGAACACTTTTTTTAAAATAATTACTGTATTACAAGTTTATTATTTTTCCTGGTAACTTAGTCGCATATAATGGCACAATGCATAGGTTTTCCAATTTTTTTGATTTTTTTGAATTTTTTATGCCCGTTTCAAAATGCGGTGAAAACGGCGGGCTTGGCCGTTCCTAGCTAGTGGTTGAATCTTGGAAAACTTTTGGTGTTTCTCTGATTAAATAGATACTTATGTACCTATAAATGATTTTTAGAAAAAATAAAGAGCAAACTATCAGGCAGCTGCAGTTCAAATTTGACGAGCTTCCTACTAAATCGACGAAGATTTCTCTTTTTCACCAGAGGTGGATCAAATCGTTTGACACCCAACCGTTTGGTCAATTGTGCATTAAATATGTCCTAGTATTTTAGAAAATTGATTTGATCCAATTTTTCAACAAATATATGGTAGGTCCTTCACAAAAAAAACTAATTTTGGGCACTCAAAAAATGGAAAATTGTTTTTTTGTGCAAAGAAAATAAAAACTTCCTTAGGCAACATTGTTTGCAATTTCAATATGCATCCTTTTGCACAATATTAGATCATTGGAACAAACTGTTCCATGAATGTGGCCATAAGATCGATCATTTGCCATGAAAGCCATGAATCTTCACACATGATAGCTCATTTCTGAGAACGCTTTTTTAAAATAATTAACGTATTACAAGTTTATTATTTTTCCTGGTAACTTGGTCACATGTATTGACACAATGCGAAGGTTTTCCAACTTTTTAATTTTTTAAATTTTTATGCCCGTTTGAAAATGCGGTCAAAATGGCGGGCATGGTCGTTCCTAGCTAGTGCTTGAATCTTGGATTTTTTTGGCTTTTCTCTGATTAAATATATACTCATGTACCTATAAATGATTTTTTGAAAAAATAAAGAGCAAACTATGAGGTAGCTGCAGTTCAAATTTGACCCGCTTCCTGCTGAATCGGCGGAAATTTGTCTTTTTCACCAGCGGTGGATCGAATCTTTTGGCACCCAAGCATTTGGTCAATTTTCCATTAAATATGTCCTAGTATTTAAAAAAATGATTTGATCAATTTTGCAACAAATATATGGTAGGTCCTTCAAAAAAAAACTCATTTCAGGCACTCGAAAAAATGGAAAATGAATTTTTCATCCAAAGAAAATGAAAACTTCCTTAGGCAACATTGTTTGCAATTCCAATATGCATCCTTTTGCACAACATTAGATCATTGGAACAAATTATTCCATGAATGTGGCCATAAGATCGATCATTTGCCTTGAAAGACATGAATCTTCACACATGATAGCTCATTTCTGAGAACACCTTTTTAAAATAACTGTTGTATTACAAGTTTATTATTTTTCCTAGTAACTTGGTCACATGCGTTGACATAATGCGAAGGTTTTCCAATATCTTGATTTTTTTTGAATTTTTTATGCCCGTTTCAAAATGCGGTCAAAACGGCGGGCATGGCCGTTCCTAGCTAGTGCTTGAATCTTGGAATTTTTTGGTGTTATATGATTAAATAGACACTTATGTAACTATAAATGATTTTTGGAAAAAAAATTAAGGCAGCTGCAGTTCAAATTTGACCTGCTTCCTGCTGAATCGGCGGAAATTTCTCTTTTTCACCAGAGGTGGATCGAATCTTTTGGAACCTAACCATTTGGTCAATTGTGCATTAAATATGTCCTAATACTTTAGAAAATTTATTTGGTCCAAATTTGTAACAAATGGTTGGTAGGTCCTTCACAAAAGTACTCATTTTGGACACTCAAAAATGAAAAAATGATTTAAAAGAACTCATTTCTCATAACTCTTTTAAAAAATATTTGTCTTATTTCAATTTGTGATTATTCCTGAAAACTATACTCAAATTTGCTGACACAATGAGAAGTTTTTTTTTCAAATTTTCAGGTCGTAATAAAATAGCTAACATGATTTAGCACCTTACTTTTAGTCGATTACGACTAACTTAAATGGTCAAAATATCATACATGTATACTACGTTTTGATTGGTCCAGGGGCCTCTCATGCGGATCGTGGATAAATCACCATCGGATCATCCTGGATCCAACGGCCCGCACCTCACCCTCTCACCCACCCACCGCGAGCTACCCCTAAAAAAATCCCACCGCACACCACTCCTATCTCTCCCCGTGCAGCGAACCCTAACGCTCCCGATCCAGATCCCTCCCATCGCCGCCACCCACCCCTCCCCTCCCCACCTCAGGTCCTCTCCCCTCTCCCCACTCTCAGATCCAACTGACCCGAGATGGAGGCCGTCGTGGACATGGTCGCCACCACCGACCGCGAGTGGGGGTCCTGGTCCTCTCCCTCGTCCTCCTCGGCGGTGGCATCTAGCTGAGCCACCGGACCGCCACCACCGACTGCTAGTAGTTCCTAGAGCGGCCGGTCATCGCGTTGGAGGCACCGCTCCTGTAGCTCTCCCTCTGTTGCGCCTTCATCGTCTTCTCCTTCGTCGTCACCAACCCCGTCCGGACCTCCCCCAAAGGCGAATCGGCGATGAGTTCCACCAGAGGCGTCGCTGGCCGCGGCAAGGCGAAGGCGACCAAGTCAGTGTCGCGGTCGTCCAAGGCCGGGCTCTAGTTCCCCGTCGGCCGCACCGCACGCTACCTCAAGGCCGGCAAGTACGCGGAGCGCGACACCGACTTCCTTGTCTCTACTTCCCCTTCCCCTTCCCCGGCCCCGATCCTCTCTCTACTTCCTTGTCTAATCCCCTTTTTGGGTTGGATTTGAACTGGTAGGCGACCTCCATGGACGATATCGACAACGATGACGAGGACGAGGAGGAGGACGACCAGGATCTGCGTTCCCCCTGGGAAAATCGACGCTAGATATCCTTTGCTTCTGTTTGATTGACCTCCGGCGGCGTCCGGCGGGAGTTCTTGGGCAAAGCGGGAGCTTGGGTTCCGTCCATCTGTTTGATCCGATGGGGGACATGTCCACGATTCAACACCCATCCGACATTGTCGCCAAGGTAATAATCTATTCTAATCCATCCACGAACGGTTGTTATTTCGATTCGCTTGCAGAAGCATCTTCGATTGATTAGCTTGCAAATCTCCATGGATACCAGATGATCCGGCTAGAAAAGTAGTACGAAGCTAAGCAAATAGATCGTCTATGTTGTATATAATAACCATTTGGACATCTGGATGTCCAGTATTACTGTCGGAGAGCTGTCTTATGTGATTTTGCGCTTGTAAAACTGAAACCGATTTCTACCTTCTTCTGCTTTAACAGGGTGATTAGGTTGGGGGGCTGGTGTCGGCCGTATGGACCAACAACACACACAACATGTACATCAGCTCCATGGAGGCGTCCTTCATGCAGCAGCTCTGTGGCCAGCAGCACCACCACCACCATGCCACTCCCGACAGGAGCCTGATCCATGTGGGTAGTGGCCATGGGCTCAAGGTGCTCCAAGAGGGAGCCTCTGGTAACCTCAGGTCTGAGAAGAACGTCCCTCGCCTGCGTGATGTTGGTGCATGAGGCCTGCCCGAGGATCCGTGGGCGAGGTGTTTCAAGCCACGCGATTCCGCTATGAATCGTCGCAGTGATGGGGTTGGTTCTTCCGATGGTGAATCGGGCACCAATCAGTTCAAGCGATGGCTCCGAAGCATGGAAGAGGAGTGAGCACTTGCGTCGGAGGAAATCATGTTGACAGAACCTCAGGTTGTTACACTTTTCATCTTGTTTGCTGATTGTTTCCTTCAGTGTATGTTTTGTTCAGTTTGACAGAAGTTTAGAATTGTTATGCGGTGTTGGCTGGCTGTTAGTCTGATATTAATTCAGAAGCATTGATTTTACTTGGTATATGTTGTTTTCAGTTCTAGCAGAAGTTCAGAACCGTTATGTGGTGTTGGCTGTTAGTGTGATATGAATCTATAAGTGTTGATTTTCCTTGGTACATGTTGTGTTCAGTTTTGGCAGAAGTTTAGAACTGTTATGCAGTGTTGGCTCTTAGTCTGATATGAGATGCGCATATATTTTTTGCATCTTATATAGGCATTATGACATGTTATGCAGCGTTGGCTCTTAGTCTGTTTTGACATGTTATATATGAACTATACATGGTTTGTCTAATATTTCCCTTGACTGACATGTGATGTGGTTCCGTGCCATGGATGAGCTACAGCCGGATTAGCTAGGGTCAATTTTTGTTGCTAATGCATATTGATCCATATGTTCTTGTTTCTGTACACATGCGCAGCTTACACCTGACTGACTGTTTATTTGTTCGAGCTGATTTGTGTTGTTGGTGGTCATCTAGCTACTGATTTGTCGCAAGTTAGAATGCCTATCGCTCAGGTCAGAGAGGACTACTAAATTATTTAGTTTGCATACTACTAAATTATCAAGTTTGCATCCCTTTGATGTCATGTATGCTACTGATTTTTGCAGGTAATTAGAATGTTGTAGGTTCAGTACTAACGTGGCATAATCCATTGGAATAAATTAGATGGGAATATATGGTAGGTTTAGTACAAACGTGGCTTAATCCATTGCAATTTTGTTTCCAATGGGACAATCGGAATGTTGTAGGTTTAGTACATGACGCCATGGAAGGTTGTTCATGTTCTGTCCTTCCTATTATGATCTGCCGGATACTAGAGTTCATGTCTGTACATAGCTCACTGCTCACTGCGACACTGAAGCACAAATAGTCAATTACACGATGCACATAATCATGCCAGGTTGCTAATATATAGCTCACTTTCTAGTACACGCCAGTAGTCAATTACACAGGTTCTCCTCGGCCAGAACAAGCTTGCACTGATGAACTTGCACGGTCTCTACCTGTTTATACTGTTAAATTTTGTTCTATAACTTCAGCTTTTGCTGAAAAATTGCACAGAGCACAGTAATGTCTTTGCCTTCTGTTATACTAATAATTGTTGTTTAGTTCTAATTCCTTTTCCACTGTACAATTGTATAGATGCAGTCCGACTCACAAGGGAGGCACACATGCAGCATGGCCTCTGCCACGGTGGCTAGATGTTGTACAGCAGCACAGGTGTGTGTCCCGATTTACATGCTCACCGTTGTACATGTTGCTTTCTGTTTGGAGTCTATGATGTAAATGATACTGAGATGCTCATGGGGGAGGTCGTTGTTTATGTGCCGTTGGTCCTGGGAATTGCATGCATTGTCTATTTTTAGAGTTGTTGTGTATGTGAAAGATTCCATGTTCACTACATGCTAAATCTTGAACTGTTCAACGAATGTTTACTTCATCATGTGCCAACTTAAATGCTCAACTAGGGCTAATAGTGATTAGTGGATGCTCTGTTGCTCTTGCTGTAGTAGTAGTTGTTGATCTGATCTGATCTGCTGTAGTAGTTGTTGATCTGATATGATGTAGTTACTGTTGATTTGGAGTACTTAATGTTGCTGATACTATATGTTGTACTGTTGCTGATCGGATCTGCTGTTGCTACTGCAGGAATGCTGGATCAGCTGCTGCTACTCGCTGCAGGATCTGCTTATCAACCTGAGATGTTGCTGCTCAAGTCATGGCGACGACCGGTGATGCTCTGCTGAGCTGATCCAACCTGGGATGATGTTGATGATCTGCTGCTCAACAAGGTCATGCTGCTTCGTTCAGCCTCTACGAACATTTACAAGAGCTCTAGCCTGGAAGTGAAGAAGTCAAAAGTATATTTGTAGTATGATAGTATCTTGGTGAAATGAACGATGTAAAGATTGTGCTATTACAAGAGCTCTAACCTAGGACAACTTGAGAAGTATATTTGTAGTATTTTGGCTAATTGGCATGTGTTTTGATAATTTTCATCTGTTTACTGTTCTCATTGAAATAATTGTTTCAAATTGTGGAAGTTGAAACCTGTGCCATTGTTAATTAGAACCTGAGAAGTGGGACCTATTAGTATTTGGCATCCAAAAGGCCATTTACCAAATAATATTCACATGAAAGGCTGAAAATTAAGGAAATTGACTGAAAAAGGCCAAGGCCCAAAAGAAAAATAGATGAGACCCAAAAAAGAAATGGACTACAGAAAGGTTGAGGCCCAAAAACACTGAACAAAGCTTAGGGAAAAAGGCCGAATTATTGGGCTCGGCCCATGTAAAACACTGAATCGGACCATGCTGAATCTTGTCAACGACCTTTTCAATTGGTCGCAATTTTGCCACGTCAGTTTGCCACGTCGGATCCGACGTGGCCGGCAGAGTTAGCGACCAAAAAATGTAAGGTCATAGGATCAACGACCTTTTGTTTTGGTCTTGGAATTCCACGACCTTCTCACAGAGAAGGTCGTTAATTACAGTTTACGACCGCCAGCTTTTGACCTTTTGTTTTTGGTCACAAAAAGGTCGCAAATGAAAAACAATGACCTTTCAGCGACCAATAGTGATGGTCGCAAGTTGACATATTTCTTGTAGCGATCGTTGTGTGCATGTACTAGTAAGAAACAAATCTCGAGTTTGGCACAAGTTCGTGCAGCGGTAGCACCAGAAGGCCTGGCGCAGGAGTTACATTTCCCTCTCGAGGCCCTTGGGACTGAGCTTCGGCACCTTACTACACCTGCCTTTGAGTCAATAACATGTGGACCTGATAGGTGGCCGGTCCACATGTAATGCTCCCAAAGGCAGAGGGGCAGTGGGGCCGAGAGGGGTGAGCCACAGGTTGGGGGATGTGTGGTGTCATGGGTTCGAGCGGCGTCGTGGGAATCGCGTGTGGCTGTGGTAGAAACTTGATGCTCGCCGCACGTCAGGTGGCCCACATGTCATGCACACAAAGGCAGAGGGGCGGTGCGGCCGAGAGGGGTGAGGCGCACATCGGGGGACGTGGTTCCTTGGATTGGAGCGGTGTCATGGGAATCGCGAGTGGCAGTGGATGAAACGTGATGGTCGCGGTAGTTGAACTTCCATGGACAAGCTGTGATGTCTACGGACACATGCATTGCATACTGATCACTGGAAGGAGTAGTAGAGAAAGCTAGGCGGATAAATAGTTCCATATAGTCAAGCGGACACATGCTACTACTTGTTCCAAAGAAATGCACACCATCAAAATAGTCCATCTATATCAATATACCCAGAGAGGAAATATTTTTTTACAAGAGAGGAAATTGTTCATCCATCCATAATGCCCTACTACGGGTGCGACTTCTTCTTCTTCTTCTTCTTCTTCTTCTTCTTCTTCTTCTTCTTCTTCTTCTTCTTCTTCTTCTTCTTCTTCTTCTTCTTCTTCTTCTTCTCCTTCTTCTTCTTCTTCTTCTTCTTCTTCTTCTTATTCTTGTTGTTGTTGTTGTTGTTCTCACTTTCTATGGGAGACTATCGGTGTACAAAAGTAGGGGCTCTCCTTTTGACCCCTTTACTTGTGCACGGGCAGTCAGAGCCGCGCCCGCGGCCACGCTAAACAAGGCAGAGGAGGGAAGCCAGAGGGAAACCAAACCACAAGACAAACAAGGCAACGCCAAGATCAGAAACACAAAAAGCAGAGAGGCGAGGTGGACTCCCCCCGGCAAGACCCTTACCGGGGCGGCCTCCGCGGCCCCGGCAAGAGCCTTGCCGGGGCAACTTGCCCAGTACCAGCAGAGCAAGCCACCCTCTAGCCCAAGAGTTCCAAACGCATCCAACGACTACATTGGAACCAAGGCTCGGGAGGCACTGATGTCTACTACGCAACCTTCTCCTTGTAGACGTTGTTGGGCCTGCAAGTGCACAGGTTTGTAGGACAGTAGCAAATTTCCCTCAAGTGGATGACCTAAGGTTTATCAATCCGTAGGAGGCGTAGGATGAAGATGGTCTCTGTCAAGCAACCCTGCAACCAAATAACAAAGAGTCTCTCGTGTCCCCAACACACCCAATACAATGGTAAATTGTATAGGTGCACTAGTTCGGCGAAGAGATGGTGATACAAGTGCAATATGGATGGTAGATAAAGGTATTTGTAATCTGAAAATATAAAAACAGCAAGGTAACAAGCAATAAAAGTGAGCGTAAACGGTATTGCAATGCTAGGAAACAAGGCCTAGGGTTCATACTTTCACTAGTGCAAGTTCTCTCAACAATAATAACATAATTGGATCATATAACTATCCCTCAACATGCAACAAAGATTCACTCCAATGTAACTAATAGCGGAGAACAAACGAAGAGATTATGGTAGGGTACGAAACCACCTCAAAGTTATTATTTCCAATCAATACGTTGGGCTATTCCTATAAGTGTCACAAACAGCCCTAGAGTTCGTACTAGAATAACACCTTAAGACACAAATCAACCAAAACCCTAATGTCACCTACATACTCCAATGTCACCTCAAGTATCCGTGGGTATGATTATACGATATGCATCACACAATCTCAATTCATCTATTCAAACCAACACATAGAACCTCAAAGAGTGCCCCAAAGTTTCTACCGGAGAATCACGACGAAAACGTGTGCCAACCCCTATGCATAGGTTCATAGGCGGAACCCACAAGTTGATCACCAAAACATACATCAAGTGAATCACGTGATATCCCATTGTCACCACAGATACGCACGGCAAGACATACATCAAGTGTTATCAAATCTTTAAAGACTCAATCCGATAAGATTACTTCAAGGGGAAAACTCAATCCATTACAAGAGAGTAGAGGGGGAGAAGAAACATAAGATCCAACTATAATAGCAAAGCTCGCGATACATCAAGATCGTGTCAAATCAAGAACACGAGAGAGAGAGAGATCAAACACATAGCTACTGGTACATACCCTCAGCCCCGAGGGTGAACTACTCCCTCCTCGTCATGGAGAGCGCCGGGATGATGAAGATGGCCACCGGTGAGGGTTGCCCCCTCCGGCAGGGTGCCGGGACGGGTCTAGATTGGTTTTTGGTGGCTCTAGAGGTTTTGCGGCGGCGGAACTCCCGATCTATCTTCTGTTCTGGAAGTTTTAGGATACGTAGGTATATATGGGTGAAAGAAGTACGTTGGTAGACCGAAGGGGGGGGCACGAGGCAGGGGGCGCGCCCCCCACCCTCGTGAGCACCTCCCGTATCTCCTGGCGTAGAGTCCAAGTCAATCCGGTGGCTTTCCTTCCAAAAATAACTTCTCCAGTTGATTTCGTTCCTTTTCGGCTCCGTTTAATATTCCTTTTCTTCGAAACACTAAAATAGGCATAAACAAAGAAATCAGGTTGGGCCTCCGGTTAATAGGTTAGTCCCAAAAATAATATAAAAGTGGAAAATAAAGCCCAATATGGCCCAAAACAGTAGATAATATAGCATGGAGCAATCAAAAATTATAGATACGTTGGAGACGTATCAGGCACCTCTGTGGTGGCATGCAGATCTTTGTCAAGATCATAAATACACAGGATCTAATGAGGACCAGAAAACGACGACCCTCAGCGGGATCCTAGCCGAGGAAATCCACAAGACCCCTGACAAGGTCCTTGCCGGGGACGACCACGACGCCACGGCAGGACCCTTGCCGGGACCCCAACAAAACTCTTGCCGAGGACACCAGCGGGACCGCAGCCAGGCCCACGTCTGCTAAGATACCACTGCCATTCCCATGCAGCTGCTAGCTCAGCCAGCTGGGCAGGCACCTACGTGGCGACGGGCGGCCTCTACACCGACCCAGCAAGCACCTGCATGGTGGCATGCAGATCTTCGTGAAGACTCCACCACCGCGCCACCTCAGCTACCTGCCTGCCTACATGGCACCACATGCATCGCTGGCCCGGGCGCGTGTCGAAGCGAGGCGGAGCGGCGACGAACGGGACGGGCCTCGTTCCCGTCCCCGATACAGCTAATGGGCACCTAAGTAGTGCATTGAATGCACTTTGTCCCGTAATGTCGGGCGATAAGCTCGCCCACTGTACGCCTTTCCACCTCCTGTGTGCCACTCTGGCAACCCCTTTTCGACTATAAAAGGAGGCTCGAGGCATACTGGAGAAGGATTCGGCTCTTTGGAACAGCACAACCACCGTAGCTAGTTCGAGAGCTCAAGAACACTCTGAAATACACACCAAAGCACGACTAGGGTATTACGCATCCTCACGGCCCGAACCTGGGTAAACGATCTTTGTGCTAGCTGCTAAACATGCTCTTCTCACAACCCCGCGCCCGCCAACCGTAGAAGGGATTCCAGTGATCCCATAGGTGTCGTTTCCTCGACATCTTTGGCGAGCCAGGTAGGGGCGTGGTAGTGATAATCTAGTTTAGCAGCCAACTTAGCAGTTCCTCATGGCCATGGCTTCTATAGAAGAGGACGGCCAAGAGAACGGTGCCGCCTGCAAGCACGAAGGGCGCCAGTATGGCGACGGGAAAGCTAAGTCATGCTGAACTTTAAGTATTTCCTTTTTATATAAGGTTATTCCCCTTAGAGATCTCGTTCGTTGTATGGAAAACCTGCACGCAAAGGGGCCCTTCCGCTATTGGCAACGCCCTTGCCCTGTTTCGAGTCCGCTCAACATCTCAAGCGGCCGCGTCGAGAGTGGCAGGGTAGCCTTCCGCAATCGGTAAAGCTCTCGATTCTGACTCGAGTTAAGCTCGACAGTTCGAGAGGACGCGTTGAGGGTGGCAAGGTGGTTCGCCTGGCAGCAAGCACACCCGGCAGGCCACTGGGGATCCGTAATCAGAGCGCCGCGCCCTGGGTTTACACGCCGGCAAGCCTACCCGATTAACGTAGGGTAAACATACAAAGGGGGGATTGAACAGGAAAGTAACATGCATAATATCAGAAGTGATGTAGAGTTATATTACATCAATTGTTGCTGCGGTTCTAACTGAGAAAAAATTGTCTTGGTAATGAACTTGCAGCAGCGATAAGAAATGGGTTGCCTAGTCCCGACGCTGGCCCTCTACCCTCTGGATTCCATCGATGCCGCTGATGACGAGATCGATACGCTCCCTGAGCGGCGTGAGGTCCACATCCTCTGGCAAGCTCTCCAGCGCAGCGTCGAAGTCGAGGGAGGGGTTCCAGTATGCCACCTTGGTGAGAACCTTGGTCATGGCACCCCGGCAAAGCCTCCGGGCCTCATTGGCCAGGAAAGTCGCCCTGGTGGAGCGGAAATGCTCCAGGGCTCCGAGAACACCCTCGAAGAACAGATTCAGCTTGGCGTTGGGGCTCACGTTGCGCTCGGGGGTGTACCTCATGTTTGGCATCATCATGGTGGCCAGCTGCATGGTGATCCTGCCGGCAACATCTTCGAGGCGGCCGATCCAGCAGTTCTCGCCTTCCACAAAGTCCTTGTGGTTGGCGGCTTTGTTCTTCCGCTGCTGCTTCTCGGCCTCCAGATCCCTGGCCAGGGTCTCCTCCCGGGCCTTGGCCTTCGAAAGCATCTTCTCAAGACCCTCCAGCTTCAGCTTCAGGTCTTTGATGGAGTCGTTGGCCTTGGAGAGCTGCTCAGCCTTACCGAGGACTGCGCCCTATGCCTCCACCAGGGCACCGTTGAGCGTGTCCTTCTCCTCTGCCAGCTTCAGGGCCTGATCCTTCAGCCCATCCCACTCCACCTCCAGCTCTTTTACCTTGCCGGCGTGAGCCAAAGCCTGGGCATCGAGTGCCTCCTTTTGCCTCTGCTCCAGCTCCTGGGTCTGCTGCACAACAAGCGTCTCCACCTCCTCGTCCTTGCCATGGAGCGTTGCAGCGAGCCTCTCCTCGCGCGCGGCAAGGTCCTCCTCCTGGGAGTTTAGCTCAGCCTGCCGTTTGTGCTTAGCGGCCTCGTCCTGAGCGGCCTCTTGCTTCGCCAGCTCCTGGGCCTTCTTGATGCCGGCCTGCTTCATGATGAGCGCCAGGTCGCGCTCAGCCAGCGCGTCCTGGGCGGCCTTCGGGTCCTTGTGGGCCTGGTAGAAACAAGCCTGCACCTCGGCGACGCGCTTCTCGAGGTCCGCCTCCGCCTTGTCCACCACCGCCATCCTGGACTTGGCCTTGTCCAGGCAAGCGCGGTGAAGCTCCCGAAGCTTCTGGAAGTTGGCGCCCATGGCCTGGATGAGCCGCTCTTCCTGGGAACCGCTGCCACCAGCGCTCCGCTCGTCAACGACCTCAAGCCCGACAGCGGCGAGCACTTCATCATCAAACACCACCCCTTCGACGAGCGCCCCGGTGCTCGCCGTCCCTGGGAGGTGGACGAACAGGTCGTCGCTCACCATCAGGTACCTGCCTGAGCCAGAGGTAGCGGAGGAGGCAGGTTGGTCGTCAACCACCTCCTCCTCGGCAACGGCCTTGCCGGCCTCCTCGGCAGTAGCCTTGCCGGACTCCTCGGCGGGCCCCTTGGCGGCGTCCTCAGCGACACCCTTGGCGGCCTCCTCGGTGGCAATCTTCTCGGCCTCCGCCGCGGCATTCTTGGCGACATCCTCGATGACGGTTTCTATATCCTCCGGATCTGCCGAAGGAGGATCTGGATACCGAGAAGGGGATGAGGCGAAGCCAAAACCAAGATTCAGAAGGAAGAGAAAAGGAACAGGGACGGAAGGTGAGTGACTTACCCGTGCCGGGCTAGGAAGTAGAGGCCCCTCCCCGCCAACATCTGGCACCGAGGCGAAGCCACCAGCGCCCGAGTTTGCCTCCTCCTCCTCCGTGTGCATGGTCTCGGTGCTTGGCGCCCTTGCAAGGGACGCCCCTCTGGCAGCGTGGTCGATGGGGGCGGCGTGTTGGGGGTAGCCCTTAGTGGCTCCTGCTGCTGCTGTCCTCCTCCTGCAACCATGGCAAGGTCAGCGCTAAGAGATCGTACCCCCAACACACGTCGACGAGGGGTGAGTGATGAGCTTACGCTGGGGGCTGTGCCGTGGGCTGCTGTCCGGGCTGCTCAACACCACCAGCGGTGTACCGGAAGTACCTGGGCTGGCTGTCAGCCAAGCCCCGCCCTCTTCACCCTCTGGGCCAGTGTCTCCGCATCCTTGCAAAGAAGAAAAACAGATCAAGATAAGCGGCACAGAATTGAGGAGACGGAGATGACAAAAGGAAACAAGATACTTACTCATCCTCCACCTCCTCTTCTGCTGCCTTCCTCTTCCTCCTCGGGCTGAGGGACCCAAAGTCGAAAACGACTTATGCGTCGACGTCTGTCGGAGGAGGGGAAGAAGGTGGAGTCCGAACACGCTTGGACGAAGAAGAGGCAGCTGCTTTCTTCTTCGCCACCGCGGCCTTCACCAACTTCCTCGCCGCCATGGCCCTTGTCTGGCGCGCGGACCCCTCCAGGTCCTGCTGCGGTTGCGCAGCCCTGCCGGGCCGGACCGGCTCGCCAGAGCTGGCCCGTCGTAGGACTCGCCCTCTCCCCGTGGCTGGGGGATCGACAGCCTCGGCCTCCACCTCTGGCGACTCGTCGACCACATCCTCAATGAGAGGGGCCCTGATGCCGGTGCTGCTGGCCTCCCCAGCAGACTCCGCCCACTGGGCAAGCTCCTTTTCCTCCACGGCCTTGTCCTCTAGGCCTCCTTGGCAAGCTCCGCCTCCACCACCCTGGCGGCGATGTAGTCCAGCTCCACCTGGGTGGTGTCCTGGACGAGCCGCGGTTCTGCGCGGATGTACTTCTCCTCCAAGGTGTTAAAAAACTCCTGCACTTGATCCTCCGGCGGCTCGGCCCAAGTTGGGACGAGGCCGTGCGCGTTGAACTCCGGCATCATGGCGATGATGTCGTTTCAGCACGAGTTGTTGCTCAGCGGGACCACACCCGCCGGCAACCCAAACAAGGGCCCCTTGGCGACCTTGCCGGCCTTCGCGGCCTTGCCGGACCGCTCGACCTTGCCGTCGTGGTTCACGTCGAGCTGGAAGAGCCGCTGGCAGAAGTGGCCATGCCCCATCACCGTGAGGTCGTGGTCCAAGTCGGGGCGGAGCCTCATGATGTCGGTGGCATTCGTGAAGAGCCAGGTCTGCCTCCTGATAACCCACAAGTATAGGGGATCGCAAATGTTTTTGAGGGTAGAGTGTTCAACCCAAATTTATTGATTCGACACAAGGGGAGCCAAAGAATATTATCAACTATTAGCAGTTGAGTTGTCAATTCAACCACACCTGGATAACTTAATATCTGCAGCAAAGTATTTAGTAGCACAGTAATATGATAGTAGTGGTAACGGTAACAAAAGTAACGGAAGCAAAAGTAATATTTTTGGTGTTTTGTAGTGATTGTAACAGTAGCAACGAGAAAGTATGTAAGTGAGAACCAGTATAGGAAAAGCTCGTAGGCATTGGATCGGTGATGGATAATTATGCCGGATGCGGTTCATCATGTAACATACCATACCATAGGGTGACATGTAACTAGCTCCAATTCATCAATGTAATGTAGGCATGTATTCTGAATATAGTCATACGTGCTTATGGAAAAGAACTTGCATGACATCTTTTGTCCTACCCTCCCGTGGCAAAGGTTCCTAATGGAAACTAAGGGATATTAAGGCCTCCTTTTAATAGAGAACCGAACAAAGCATTAGCACATAGTGAATACATGAACTCCTCAAACTATGGTCATCACCGGGAGTGGTCCCAATTATTGTCACTGGGTTGCGGATCATAACACATAGTAGGTGACTATAGACTTGCAAGATAGGATCAAGAACACACATATATTCATGAAAACATAATAGGTTCAGATCTGAAATCATGGCACTCGGGCCCTAGTGACAAGCATTAAGCATAGCAAAGTCATAGAAACATCAATCTCAAAACATAGTGGATACTAGGGATCAAACCCTAACAAAACTAACTCGATTACATGATAGATCTCATCCAACCCATCACCGTCCAGCAAGCCTATGATGGAATTACTCACGCACGGCGGTGAGCATCATGAAATTGGTGATGGAGGATGGTTGATGATGACGACGGCGACGAATCCCCCTCTTCGGAGCCCCGAGCGGACTCCAGATCAGCCCTCCCGAGAGGTTTTAGGGCTTGGCGGCGGCTCCGTATCGTAAAACGTGATTATTTCTTCTCCTTTATTTTTCTCTCTCCGAAAGCAAATATATGGAGTTGGAGTTGGCGTCGGAGGAGCTCCAGGGAGCCCATGAGGTAGGGGGGCGCGCCCTAGGGGGGAGGGCGCGCCCCCACCCTCGTGGACAGGGTGGGGGCCCCCTGGTCTTCATCTTTGGCAAGGATTTTTTATTATTTTTGAAAAGACGTTCCGTGGAGTTTCAGGTCATTCCGAGAACTTTTGTTTCTGCACATAAATAACACCATGGAAAGTCTGCTGAAAACAGCGTCAGTCTGGGTTAGTTCCATTCAAATCATGCAAGTTAGAGTCCAAAACAAGGGCAAAAGTGTTTGGAGAAGTAGATACGACGGAGACGTATCAATCCCCCAAGCTTAAACCTTTGCTTGTCCTCAAGCAATTCAGTTGATAAACTGAAAGTGATAAAGAAAAACTTTTACAAACTCTCGCTTTGCTCTTGTTGTTGTAAATATGTAAAGCCAGCATTCAAGTTTTCAAAGAAAGATTATGACTAACCACACTTGCAATAACTCTCGTGTCTCATGTTTACTCATATCAATAGCATAACCAACTAGCGAGTCATAATAATAAATCTCAGATGACAACACTTTCTCAAAACAATCATAATATGATATAACAAGATGGTATCTCGCTAGCCCTTTCTGGGACCGCAAAACATAAATGCAGGGCACCTTTAAAGATCAAGGACTGACTAGACATTGTAATTCATGGTAAAAGAGATCCAATCATAGTCATACCCAATATAAATTAATAGTAATGAATGCAAATGACAGCTGCGCTCTCCAGCTAGTGCTTTTTAATAAGAGGGTGATGACTCAACATAAAAGTAAATAGATAGGCCCTTCGCAGAGGGAAGCAGGGATTTGTAGAGGTGCCAGAGCTCGGTTTTGAAATAGAGATAAATAATATTTTCAGCGGCATACTTTCATTGTCAACATAACAACTAAGAGATGGCGATATCTTCCATGCTACACACATTATAGGCGGTTCCCAAACAGAATGGCAAAGTTTATACTCCCCCTCCACCAACAAGCATCAATCCATGACTTGGCCGAAACAACAAGTGTCTCCAACTAGCAACAGTCCCAGGGAGAGTTTTGTTTGCAATTATTTTGATTTAGTTTGCATAAAGCATGGGACTGGGCGTCCCGGAGACCAGCCATTTTCTCGTGAATGAGGAGCGGAGTCCACTCCTCTTGAGAATAACCCGCCTAACATGGAAGATAAGGGCAGCCCTAGTTGATACATGAGCTATTCGAGCATACAAAACAGAATGATTATTTGAAGTTTTAGAGTTTGGCACATACAAATTTACTTGGAACGGCAGGTAGATACCGCATATAGGAAGGTATAGTGGACTCATATGGAATAACTTTGGGGTTTAAGGGATTGGATGCACAAGCAGTATTCCCGCTTTGTACAAGTGAAGGGTAGCAAAAGACTGGGAAGCGAGCAACTAGAGAGCGACAACAGTCATGAACATGCATTAAAATTAATAAACATTGGATGCAAGCATAAGTAGGATATAATCCACCATGAACATAAATATCGTGAAGGCTATGTTGATTTTGTTTCAACTACATGTGTGAACATGTGCCAAGTCAAGTCACTTAAATCATTCAAAGGAGGATACCACCCCACTATACCACATCACAACCATTTTAATAGCATGTTGGCACGCAAGGTAAACCATTATAACTCATAGCTAATCAAGCATGGCAAGAGCAACTATGATCTCTAATTGTCATTGCAAACATGTTTATTCATAAGAACGGTGAACTCGTCATATTTACAAAAACAAGAGAGGTCGAGTTCATACCATCTTTTCTCATCTCAGTCAGTCCATCATATATCATCATAATTGCCTTTCACTTGCACGACCGGACGAAGTGAATATAATAAGAGTGCACGTGCATTGGACTAGGCTGGAATATGCGAGCATTCAATAAACAGGAGAAGACAAGGCAATATGGGCTCTTGGTTAAATCAACAATAATGCATATAAGAGCCACTTCAACAATTTAATCATGGTCTTCTCCTATCGACCCCCAAAGAAAAGAAATAAAAACTATTTACACGTGAAAGCTCCCAACAAGCAAAAGAAGAAGAGGAAATACTTTTGGGTTTTCTTTTTAATTATTACTACTACAGCAAGAAAAGTAAACTACTACTAATTTTTTTTGGTTTTTCTTAAAGTTTATTAAACACACAAGAAGAAAGCAAGAAAAAGAAAAAAAACTAGCATGGATATTAAAGTGAAAAAGTATGAGCACCGACATCTAGCAATGAGTGTGTGTAAACATAAATGTAATGCCGGTGGGAAATACGTACTCCCCCAAGCTTAGGCTTTTGGCCTAAGTTGGTTCATTGCCAAGGATGGCCTGGCGGATACCCGTAGGTGTAGCTGGGGTCGTACTGCGATGAAGAGGACTCTGACTGCCACTGGCTGGCAGCCACCTCCGGATCCCAAGAGTAATCAGACTGTCGTGAGGCTCAAATTGTGGTTCCGGCTCCGGGGCTAGTGTAGGGTTCCGGTAGGCTTGAATGGCCGCCCACGGAATGAGATACTGACCTTCAGATAAATTAAACAAGGAAGGAGCAGGCAAGGTAATAGTCTCAGGGTGATGTTTATTAAAGTACAATTTATATTTAAGCTCCCCTTCCCTATTCTTAACAATAAAATCATGCGCTAGCATACTCTTATAATCTAAATAAGCACTAGGCAGCAATTTTTCTTCTTTCTCATAGAGTCTAATAGGTATGTTAAAATGTGCAGCTAGGCGTGAAGCATAAATACCTCCAAAGATGTGGCCCTTTGTACGGTTCAAACTTAACCGTTTAGCAATAATTCTGCCCATACTGACAGTGTTATCACGGAATAAACCATGGAACAAAATGATAATATCAGGAACACTAAGGTTTCCATAGTTACCGTGACCAATCAAGCAACGACTAGCAAATATGGCAAAGTAACGTAAGACAGGAAAATGTATGCTAGTGATTCTTGCATCGGAAACCTTCCTGGTTTCTCCCACAGTGATGGTGTCAATAAATTCTTCCACATCTTTACGGTGTGGTTCATCTAAGGTACCCTCTTGCAAAATTCAGTTAATGGCATCTTCTCAACAACATCATATAAATGAAACTCTACTGAAGGAGGTGATTACTTAGGAAAATAGTAGAAGTTTTGCACAAAAGTATTAGTGAGTAAGAGATACTGATGACGTTGGTCATGGAGGAAGTCGGTGAGGCCAGCATTCTCAGCCAATGAATAGAAATCATCATAAATCCCGGCTTTTCTCAAGAAATCATCGGAAGGCCATTCACACGGCCGGACCTCCATGCACGAGGCAAATTAAATTTGGGCCTCAGTGCTTCTTCATTTTGCTTTTCCTTCGAAGCTTCGGCTCGATGAACCCCTCAAAAATCTCTTCATTATTTTCTGAAATATTCTGAAATTTTTAGTAACTTCAAACAAAAGTGAACCAAACTCCATAAAATTGATAGCAACTACTCCTAGAAGTCCCTAGAGACTATATCATGCATTAGAACTACTTGGAACCATATAAATTTGACATGCAAGCTCAAGAACATGGTCACCTAGGCAGCACAAATTTGCAATGAATAAAGCACTAGAGCAAAAACTAATTGGACCAATGGAGGAGTCACATACCAAGGAACAATCTCCCCAAGCAGTTTTGTGAGAGGTGCTTTGAGCAAGGAGATCGAAAATCGCAACAAAGTGAGCTAGAACTCGTGCTTGAGCTAGATATTCGTGTTTGTGGGAGGAAGAAGAACTGTTTGGGTGCAGGAATAAGTGGAGGAGGGCAACCGTGGGCCCACGAGGCAGGGGGCGTGCCCTGGGGGGTAGGGCGCGCCCTCCACCCTCGTGGCCAGGTGGTTCACCCCCCTGCTGTGTTCTTAGTTTGATAAATCCTCAAATATTATAGAAAAAATAATATTTCATTTTCAGGACATTTGGAGAACTTCTATTTTCGGGGTATTTTTATATTGCACAGATAAATCAGGAAACAGACAGAAAAATACTATCTTTACTTTACTTCAACTAAATAACAGAAAGTAGAAAGAGGGTACAGAAGGTTGTGCCTTCTAGTTTCATCCATCTCATGCTCATCAAAAGGAATCTACTAACAAGGTTGATGAGGTCTTGTTCACAAACTCATTCCGAATAACATGGAACCGGAGAAATTTCGAATAACACTATGTTACCTCAATGGGGATATGCACATCCCCAATAATAAGAATATCATATTTCTTCTTGACAAGAGGGAAGAGGAAATTCAAAACCTCCAAATATAATCCATGGATTTTTTCCAATAGAGTTGATACTATGAACTTGAGGTTGTTTCCTCGGAAAGTGTATCGTATGCTCATTACCATTAACATGAAAAGTGACATTGCCTTTGTTGCAATCAATAACAGCACCTGCAGTATTCAGAAAAGGTCTTCCAAGAATAATAGACATACTATCGTCCTTGGGAATATCAAGAATAACAAAATCTGTTAAAATAGTAACGTTTGCAACCACAACAGGCACATCCTCACAAATACCGACAGGTATAGCAGTTGATTTCTCAGCCATTTGCAAAGATATTTCAGTAGGTGTCAACTTATTCAAGTCAAGTCTACGATATAAAGAGAGAGGCATAACACTAACACCGGCTCCAAGATCACATGAAGCAGTTTTAACATAGTTTCTTTTAATGGAGCATGGTATAGTAGGTACTCCTAGGTCTCCAAGTTTCTTTGGTATTCCACCCTTAAAAGTATAATTAGCAAGCATGGTGGAAATTTCAGCTTCCGGTATCTTTCTTTTATTAGTGACAATATCTTTCATATATTTAGCATAAGGATTCATTTTGAGCATATCAGTCCATCGCATCCGCAACAAGATAGGTCTAATCATTTCAGCAAAGCGCTCAAAATCCTCATCATCCTTTTTCTTGGAGGGTTTGGGAGGAAAAGGCATGGGTTTCCGAACCCATGGTTCTCTTTCTTTACCATGTTTCCTATCAACAAAGTCTCTCTTATCATAACGTTGATTCTTTGATTGTGGGTTATCAAGATCAACAGCAGGTTCAATTTCTACATCATTATCATTACTAGGTTGAGCATCATCATGAACATCATCAGTAACATTTTCACTAGGTTCATGTTCATTACCGCAGTTGTGTTTCTAAGATCAAACATAGAGATGTCGTTGGGATTCTCAGGTGGTTCAGCAATAGGTTCACTAGAAGTTTGCAAAGTCCTATCATTTTTCTTTTTCTTCCTTCTAGAAGAACTAGATACATCAATATTATTTCTCTGAGAATCTTGCTCAATTCTCTTAGGGTGGCCTTCAGGATACAAAGGTTCCTGAGTCATTCTACCAGTTCTACTAGCCACTCTAACAACATAATTTTTTTTCTTACTATTCATTTCATTGAGCAAATCATTTTGAGCTTTAAGTACTTGTTCTACTTGAGTGGTAACCATAGAAGCATGTTTGCTAAAAAGTTTAAGTTCACCTCTAACATTAGCCATATTATCACCCAAGTGTTTAATCATATAAGCATTTTGTTTTAGTTCTCTACCAAAGTAAGCATTGAAATCTTCTTGCTTAATCATAAAGTTATAAAACTCATCCAAGCATGGGCTGGCAATTTTAGTAGGAGGGATTTCAGCTCTATCATATCTATAGAGAGAATTTACCTTTACTACATGTCGGGTTATCGTGACCGTGGAGGTTCTTCAATAGGTAATGGATTAAGATCATAAGTTTCTTCAACAAAGTGATGAAATTAAGACCATGTATTTCTTCAATAGGAGGTAAATTCTTAACATCTTCAGCTTTAATACCTTTTTCTTTCATGGATTTCTTTGCCTCTTGCATATCTTCAGGACTGAGAAATAGAACACCTCTCTTCTTCGGAGTTGGTTTAGGAATATGCTCAGTAATTGGAGCAGGAGTTGGCTCAGGAAGTGCTCAATTATTTTCATTTGTCAACATATTATTCAATGGAATTTCAGCTTCATCCGGTGTTCTTTCCCTGAAAAGAGAACCATCACAACTATCCAGGTAATCTCTGGAAGCATCGTTTAGTCCACTATAAAAGATATCAAGTATTTCATTTTTCTTAATAGGATGATCAGGCAAAGCATTAAGTAACTTGAGAAGCCTCCCCCAAGCTTGTGGGAGACTCTCTTCTTCAATTTGCACAAAGTTGTATATTTCCCTCAAAGCATCTTGTTTCTTATGAGCAGGGAAATATTTAGCAGAGAAATAATAAATCATATCCTGGGGACTACGCACACAACCGTGATCAAGAGAATTAATCCATATCTTAGCATCACCCTTTAATGAGAACAGAAATATTTTAAGGATATAGAAGTAGCGAGATCTCTCATCATTAGTGAACAGGGTGGCTATATCATTTAATTTAGTAAGATGTGCCACAACAGTTTCAGATTCATAGCCATGAAAAGGATCAGATTCAACCAAAGTAATTATATCAGATCAACAGAGAATTCATAATCCTTATCGGCAACACAAATAGGTGAAGTAGCAAAAGCAGGTCAGTTTCATTCTATCTTTAAGAGATTGCTTATTCCATTCAGCTAATAACCTCTTGAGCTCATATCTATCTTTGCAAGCTAAAATAGCTACGTAAGCTTCCATATCAAAAACATAACCCTCGTGAATAACATGCATATCTTCATCATCACTTTCATCAATATAATCAGTTTCAATAATTTCTTTCTCTCTAGCCCTAGCAATTTGTTCATCAAGAAATTCACTAAGGGGCATAGTAGTATCAAGCATAGAAGTAGTTTCATCATAAGTATCATGCATAGCAGAAGTGGCATCATCAATAACATGCGACATATCAGAACGAATAGCAGAAGCAGGTTTAGGTGTCGCAAGCTTACTCAAAACAGAAGGTGAATCAAGTGAAGAGCTAGATGGCAGTTCCTTACCTCCCCTCGTAGTAGAGGGACAAATTGTTGTCTTGGCGTCTTTCAAGTTCTTCATTGTGTCCAGTAGATATAAATCCCAAGTGACTCAAAGAATAGAGCTATGCTCCCCGGCAACGGCGCCAGAAATTAGTCTTGTTAACCCACAAGTGTAGGGGATCGCAACAGTTTTTGAGGGTAGAGTATTCAACCCAAATTTATTGATTCGACACAAGGGGAGCCAAAGAATATTCTCAAGTATTAGCAGTTGAGTTGTCAATTCAACCACACCTGGATAACTTAATATCTGCAGCAAAGTGTTTAGTAGCAAAGTAATACGATAGTAGTTGAGGGAGTCCTGGAATAGGGGGTGTCCGGATAGCCGAACTATCATCACTGCCGGACTCCAAGACTATGAAGATACAAGATTGAAGACTTTGTCCCGTGTCCGGATGGGACTTTCCTTGGCGTGGAAGGCAAGCTTGGTGATACGGATTTGTAGATCTCCTACCTTTTTACCCGACTACTGTGTAACCCTAACCTATCCGGTGTCTATATAAACCGGAGGGTTTTAGTCCGTGGGGACGAACAACAATCATACCATAGGCTAGCTTCTAGGGTTTAGCCTCCTTGATCTCCTGGTAGATCTACTCTTGTACTACCCATATCATCAATATTAATCAAGCGGGAGTAGGGTATTACCTCCATCGAGAGGGCCCGAACCTGGGTAAAAACATCGTGTCCCTTGTCTCCTGTTACCATCCGCCTAGATGCACAGTTCGGGACCCCCTACCCGAGATCCGCCGGTTTTGACACCGACATTGGTGCTTTCATTGAGAGTTCCTCTGTGTCGTCACCGGTAGGCCCGATGGCTCCTTCGATCATCAACAACGACGCGGTCCAGGGTGAGACTTTTCTCCCCAGACAGATCATCGTATTCGGCGGCTTTGCACTGCGGGCCAATTAAGCAGCCATCCGGAGCAGATCGAAGCTTCGCCCCCAGCCATCGTGTCAGATTTGGAGATTCGAACTATACGGCCGATGTCCGCGGAGACTTGATCTTCGACGGGTTCGAGCCGCAGCCAAGCGTGTCGCCTTTGTCTCGATGGGCATGATCTAGCTCTGCAGCGAGCGAAGGCCCTAGAGGCCGCACCGAGATCCGCTCCGACCCTTAATCCGGAGCCGGATTCCCGATCGAGGACGAGTGGTTGGACACCGCCTCGGGGCTACGATCTCTCTGGCGATTGAGCCGACTCCATCCCTGTCGCTGCGAAGACCTTGACTCCAGGGTGCCGGACTCCTCTCCGGACTCCGAACCCTCCGCGCTTCGCCAATCGAATCCGATTGGGCGCCGGTTATGGAGTTCACTGCCGTGGACATCTTTCAGCACTCGCCCTTTGGCGACATCCTGAATTCACTAAAGTCTCTCTCTTTATCTAGAGAGCCATGGCCGGACTATGGTCAGGAAGGTTGGGATGCGGACGACGAAGATAGTAAACGCCCACCCCACAACCACTTTGTATCCACGGTCGTTGATTTAACCGACATGCTCGACTTTGACTCCGAAGACATCGACGGTATGGACGCCGACGCCGGAGACGACCAAGACCCAGCGCCTACAGGGCACTGGAAGGCCACCTCGTCATATGACATATACATGGTGGACATCCCAAAAGACGGGAACGGCGATTGAACAACGGAGGATGACCCCTCCAAGAAGCAACCGAACTGCCGACGTCAGCGGTGCCGCTCTAAATCCTGCCACAGCAAAAATGGTGATTCCGGCACAGGAGATAATAACACCGGACAAGGTTAAAGACAACCCCCTCCAGGACTCAGACAGAGGAGGGAGAAGCAAGTCCGCACGACAAGGTCTGGCAGAAGAGAGGTCGAGGGCGATAATTATGCGCCTCCCTCGAAGATGAGGCAAGCCTCGGCAACGACGAATTTGTCATGCCCGAGGATCCCGCCGAACAGGGCGTTTCAAACGCAGGCTTATAGCCACGGCAAGCAGCCTCAAGAAAAGCAGCAACAGCTTAGAGCTAACCAAGACCTCATTGGGCGACAAATGGATCAAGTCCTTGCAGCCAAGAGTATGAACTCGACGCCCTCAAAGCTACCCCAAACGCGGGCCGTTGCCTCGATCAGAGGAGGAAGCACGCAAGTCACCAACAAGACGACATGGCAGACCGGCCACCCGTGGCATGACAGAGAAGCCTCTCGGCCCTCCACTCAAGCCACACCCCGACGCCGCTCAAAAAGTACCAAGGCACGGGAAAACGCGCCGGACTTGCGAGATATATTGGAGGATAAGGCAAAACATACAAGGTCGATCTACGGATCACGTGGGCGCCCAACGACGCGGGATGATTACCGTCGCGCCGGATACAGCAATGTCGGCCGGGCCGAACACAGTAGACAAAGCTCATATGAGCTACTTCGTGATATAGCCCAATACAGAGGCGCCGCACACCCACTATGCTTCACAGATGAAGTAATGGATCATCAAATCCCTGAGGATACAAACCCGTAAACATCGAATAAATGCGATGGTACCACAGATCCTGCGGTCCGGATCGAGGACTATCTCCTCCATATCCACATGGCCCGGTGATGATCTACATGCCATCAAATACCTCCCACTCAAGCTTAAAGGACCAGCTCGGCATTGGCTCAACAGCTTGCCGGCCAGAATCAATTGGTTGTTGGGAGGACACGGAAGATGCATTCCTTGATAACTTCCAGGCACATATGTGCGACCACCAGACGCCGATGACCTTAGCCACATAATTCAGCAGCCAGAAGAATCGGCCAAACAATTCTGGACACGGTTCCTAACAAAGAAAAATCAAATCGTTGACTGTCCGGATGCAGAGGCCCTTGCAGCCTTCAAACATAACATCCGCGACGAATGGCGTGCCTGGCACCTAGGACAGGAAAAGCAGAAATCCATGGCAGCCCTCACAACACTCATGACCCTCTTTTGTGCAGGAGAGGATAGCTGGCTAGCTCGAAGTAACAACTTGGCCAAACACCCTGATAGTTCGGATACCAAGTACAGTAATGACAGGTCGCGTCGCAACAAGAACAAGCGCCGCATTAACGGCGATAATGCTGAAGATACGGTCATCAATGCGAGATTCAGAGGCTCTAAACCCGGTCAGCGGAAGAAGCCATTCAAAAGAAATACCCAGGGCCCGTCCAACTTGGACCGAATACTCGATCGCTTGTGCGGATACATGGCACCCCAACCAGCCAATCACACCAACAGGATTGTTGGGTGTTCAAGCAAGCAGGCAAGTTAAGTGTCGAACTCAACGACAAGGGGCTGCATAGCGATGACGAGGAAGAGCCCGGCCGCCCGAACAATAGAGGATGAAGGGTTTTCCCACACAAGTGCGGACGGTGAACATGATATACGCAACCCATATACCCAAAAGGGAGCGGAAGCGTGCGCTAAGGGACGTATATGCGATGGAGCCAGTCGCCCCAAAGTTCAACCCATGGTCTTCCTGCCCAATCACCTTCGATCGAAGGGACCACCCCACTAGCATTCGTCATGGCGGTTTCACCGCATTGGTCCTTGACCCAATTATCGACGGATTTCACCTCACCAGAGTCCTGATGGACGGCGGTAGCAGCCTGAACCTGCTTTATCGTGATACAAAGGCGCAAAATGGGCATAGACCCCTCAAGGATTAAACCTACAAAGACGACCTTTAAAGGCGCCATACCGTGTAGAGGCCAATTATGCGGGCTCAGTTACACTCGAAGTGGTCTTCGGATCCCCGGATAACTTCCGAAGCGAAGAGTTAATCTTCTACATAGTCCCGTTCCGCAGTGGCTATCATGCACTGCTCGGACGAACCGCATTCGCAAAGTTCAATGCGGTGCCGCACTACGCATACCTCAAGCTCAAGATGCCAGGCCCTCGAGGAGTAATCACGATCAATGGAAACACCGAACGCTCTCTCCGAACGGAGGAGCACACGGTGGCCCTCGCGGCAGAGGTACAAAGCAGTCTCTCACAACAATTCTCGAGTCCAGCCACTAAGCGTCCGGACACTGTCAGGCGCGCCCGGAGTAACCTACAACAAGACCGCCTGGCACGATTCAAGCACGCGTAGCAATCCGGCCCCAACCCCAGCCCTCGTGAAATCACGAAGCCGGTACTACGCGTACATAACTACGCTCTGGAGATACCATGGGCATAAGGGGAGGGGCACGACCACGGCATGCCCGGAATGCGGCTCAACCGCACCAGGGGCTCCCGATTGTGTCATTCTTTTTTTTCCTTTTTTCTTCTTTTTTCTCACTTTCAGAACTCCGTTTTCCAGAAGTCCTGTCCGGCACTAGAATCGCCGAACTCACGATGCAACAGCCCGAAGCGTAAAGCCACGCCGAGTGTTTAGGTGGTCTCTATTACGAGCATTATACCTGTTTTACATACCATCCCGCAGCTTACCTCGAGGGGGACATGTTAGATAGTCCCATCCCTTGCTTATCGCACTATTTGTATCGCTCGCTTTCATTACAGTACCTTTTTGATATAAACAATACATAGCTTTCGCCTATTATTGCACTCTTTTCTTTATCTATATATATGTTCATTTCATGACATTACGCACACGTACACTTTGGTACGGCCAATACACTAGGGGCTTAAGTACCCCAAATTTATGGTGTGATAAGTCCGAACACTTTCACAAGTGCGGCACCCCGAACTTATAGCATTATATGAATCGGCTCCGAATCATGTCTTGGGTCAATAGTTGGGTTTTCCCGGCTCCCATGTTTTGGTACCTTACGTTCCGTTATATCGGCTAAGGTAGCACCGGGAGAACCATCGCGATTGTGCCCAGTTGAGCTGGGTCGAGCACCTCGATGAGAAAGCTAAAACTGACCGTCATGATAAGGCGAGAGCCGGCCGCTGTTCGAGAGGTTTTTTCGGGTCCCTAAAGACTTATGCCGTTTAGAGCGAGGAACCGGAATTGTCCAGCCAAGGCGTGGATAGCACCCCGAACTCGGTCTTCCGAATATTAGGGGCTTCGCCGAAATTTAAAATTATAGAATTCTATGGCTAAGTGAGAGTGTTCAAGCATTATAAGTCCGGTTGCCTTGTTCGTTGTGTTGAGCGCCTCCCTAGATGGACCCAAGAATGGGAACAAGAGTGCTCAAGTTTATCCCGAACACCCCAGCACTCGTGGCATGGGGGCTGAAGCCAACGACTTGCCATCTCTCAAATTTGATAAACGGCCACACAGAAGGTAATATTTTAAATTAACAAGTGTTGCTTAGCGCATATGAACAAGTTTTCAACGTACATGATAACAAATGCGAGTCTATTCAAAAATTACATCTTTGGAGCACTCATCCGCTATTCAAGGGAACCCTTCAGGAGGCCCTCATAGTACATTTCGGGCGGCGATGCTCCTTGCCCTTTCGGTGGCCCGTCCATCACAAGCTTCTTCGCATCCAAATTTTGCCCCAAGCAGCACTTTAGCACGGGCAAGGGCCCGACGGACACCTTCAATGCAGACGGAGCGCTTGATGACTTCAATCCGTGGACAGGCGTCCACCAGCCGCTGCACCAAGCCGAAGTAGTTCCCAGGCATGGCTTCTTGGAGAGCTTTTTGGGCCTCGGCCTTAGCAGCTTTGGCACTCTCAAGAGCCGAGGCGAGCTCGGACTCTCGAGTCTTCGAGTCACGCTCCAAACTCTCGTGTTTTTCCACGAGAGCTTGGAGCTCTTGCCGTCTTGGCCAGCTGCGCCTCCCCTTCTCTCGCTCGGTGCGTTCAGCCGCTTTGTTTTCGGCCACGGACACCACTTCCTTCAGGGTCGCCACCTCGTTCGTGGCCCCTGCAGTACCCATGTTATTCCTGTTATTTTTTGCAACCGAAACCTTTCTATAAGGCATTTCTTTAATAAGGTACTACTTACCTTCCTTGTCCTCGAGCTGCTTCTTGGCTTGGCCGAGCTCGTTCTCGGACCGCCGAGGCTCTACTTCAATGCATTGACCTCCGTGGTCGGTCTGGCAGAGGTCGGCCAGCAGCCTGCATTCCCATATTGACATACTTATGTTAGACTCCTGCGTATATCTTTTTAGATCCTTAGTCCGGCTTTTCTTTCCGAACACCGAACTAAGCATCGAGAACTACCTGTCTATGCGGTAATATTTTTACATATTCTAAACTTACCTCAAAGCCGGTTAGAAGGCTGGTACATGCTTCGGTCAGCCCGCTCTTGGCGGACTGAACTGTCCGGATCACCGCACTCATAACCCTAACCTATCCGGTGTCTATATAAACCGGAGGGTTGTAGTCCGTAGGACGAACAACAATCATACCATAGGCTAGCTTCTAGGGTTTAGCCTCCTTGATCTCGTGGTAGATCTACTCTTCTACTACCCATATCATCAATATTAATCAAGCAGGAGTAGGGTATTACCTCCATCGAGAGGGCCCGAACCTGGGTAAAAACATCGTGTCCCTTGTCTCCTATTACCATCCGCCTAGACGCACTGTTCGGGACCCCCTACCCGAGATCTGCCGGTTTTGACACCGACAGTAGTGGTAACGGTAATAAAAGTAACGGAAGCAAAAGTAAATATTTTTGGTATTTTGTAGTGATTGTAACAGTAGCAACGGAAAAGTAAATAAGCGAAAACCAATATATGGAAAGCTCGTAGACATTGGATTGGTGATGGATAATTATGCCGGATACGGTTCATCATGTAACAGTCATAACATGGGGTGACATAGAACTAGCTCCAATTCATCAATGTAATGTAGGCATGTATTCTGTATATAGTCATACGTGCTTATGGAGAAGAACTTGCATGAAATCTTTTGTCCTACCCTCCCGTGGCAGCGGGGTCCTATTGGAAACTAAGGGATATTAAGGCCTCCTTTTAATAGAGAACCGGAACAAAGCATTAGCACATAGTGAATACATGAACTCCTCAAACCACGGTCATCACCGGAGTGGTCCCGATTATTGTCACTTGGGGTTGCGGATCATAACACATACTAGGTGACTAGAGACTTGCAAGATAGGATCAAGAACACACATATATTCATGAAAACATAATAGGTTCAGATCTGAAATCATGGCACTCGGGCCCTAGTGACAAGCATTAAGCATAGCAAAGTCATAGCAACATCAATCTCTGAACATAGTGGATACTAGGGATCAAACCCTAACAAAACTAACTCGATTACATGATAGATATCATCCAACCCATCACCGTCCAGCAAGCCTACGATGGAATTACTCACGCCGCGGCGGTGAGCATCATGAAATTGGTGATGGAGGATGGTTGATGATGACGGCAATGACGAATCCCCTCTCCAGAGCATGAGCGGACTCCAGATCAGTCCTCCCGAGAGGTTTTAGGGCTTGGCGGCGGCTCCGTATTGTAAAACGCGATGATTTCTTCTCCTTGATTTTTTTCTCTCCGAAAGAAAATATATAGAGTTGGCGTCGGAGGAGCCTTAGGGGGCCCATGAGGTAGGGGGGCGCGCCCTAGGGGGGCGCCCCCCACCCTCGTGGACAGGTGGTGGGCCCCCTGGCCTTCATCTTTTGCAACAATTATTTATTATTTCTGAAAAGATGTTCCGTGAAGTTTCAGGTCATTCCGAGAAGTTTTGTTTCTGCACATAAATAACACTATGGCAATTCTGCTGAAAACAGCATCAGTCCGGTGTTAGTTCCATTCAAATCATGCAAGTTAGAGTCCATATCAAGGGCAAAAGTGTTTGGAAAAGTAGATATGACGGAGACGTATCACTCTCTAGGGTAACACTCCAAGCGGCGGCCCTCGGCATCGAAGACCTTGAAGAAGAGCGTGGAGGCGCCGTCATACTCGAAGTGGATCGTGAGGGCCCCCCTCGCACGGCAAACCCGTGTGATCTCGCCCCAGCCATGGGTCATGAAGATCTTGCCGGTGGGGACCGCTTCGATCTCCGCTCCGGTTGCCGGGGCACTGCAGTCGGCGTGCTATAGCCAGAGCTCGAGTGGTCCCCTCGACGGCATCACGTTGGAGAAGAACTGCGGGAAGCGGATCTAGGAGCTTGGTGGCATCAGTGCCCACAGCACCAACTCGCGCGAGGAGTCGGCGGCCTAGACCCCAAGGGCGACAGCGCATGGCGCCGTGGCGCGGCGACCCCCGACACGACGAAGGCGGCGCTGCTCGTCTCTCCGTCCTCCCGAGCCCTCGACTCGGGCATACAAGGGTAGCGGGTACCCCAGTGGGGGCCGCTCGCACCAAGGCCTCGTCAACAATTGCATCGGCGCTTCGTCACGGCGATGGATCGACCGTTTCTTCGGCGGAAGTTGCTCTGGATCATCACGGGGAGCTTTCCCTTTCTCTTCGGCCGAAAACCTTCTAATGGGCGCCATTGCTGTCAGCAGGGGGGAGAGCAGGACGAAGCAAGCAAGAAAGGAGAAGATGGGCAACGGGGGCTCCGCCCCCCTCCCCATTTATAGCAAGAGAAGGCCAACCGACGTCTCCCACGATCGCAGGTAATGATGGTTTTCCTTGCATGTCGCAGGGACTTGTCAAGTCAAGTAGTTGCCAAGGCAGCGTGGGGAAGCGGAGGCGCCCACGTCCAATCAAACGCCACGCATCGACCAAGGCCGCAGGCTTTTGGGGCCCGCGGCGCTCCGAATTTGACCCTTGGCTTCGCCGTGAAGGCAAGCCCGGTCGCACCTTGGGCCCAGGGGCTACTGTCGGCGTTCTGGGAATGGGGGTCCCCAGACTTGCCTACCTGCGGCCCACAGTGTGGCTAGGCAGCGGGCCGTACGGCCCATCTTCATCAACAAGGCATCCAAGACCCTCGCGAGGGTCCAAGCCTCACGAGGCGGACGGCACAAGACTTCCTCTGGAGTGGCCTAGCCAGGCGGCCTCACGAGGAGCGGAGATGTCAAGGCGGGGAAAACCTCACAAGGGACTCGTGACGTGAGCCATGACGAACGGTGCCAGGCGGGTGCTAGGCGGGTGCCAGGCAGGCGCCAGTGCGCACAGCGTCCCCATTTCCTTTTTGGTGCTAAGGAGGCAAGCGCAGACAAAGAGTACCGAGGCATCAGGCAAAGGTTGCCATATCGGTGCAACAAGACCAAGACCAGGAGGACCACAAGGCGGAGGTCATCATGGAGCCCAAGACGACGTCACCCCAGGGCTTTTCACAGGCGAAGACCACTTTTGTCAGGATAGCTTGTACTAGCTGTCCCCCTTCAAATTTGCCCACCGTTGTTGGCTCCCTTCCCGCTCAACATTTGGGAAGAGGACCAGGGCCTATATAAGTAGAGCTAGCCACAACTGTAGGGGCAATCTGACCTGGGCTTGATCCAACCCGATCGAGAGCCTATCCACAAGAACACGTCAACCTCAGGAGGCTGTTCTTCCCTTGTACTGTTCATCATCAGCCCAAGAGGCAATCCACCACCACCACACTGGAGTAGGGTATTACACCACAACGGTGGCCCGAACCAGTATAAACCATGTGTCTCTTTCTGTGTTGTGATTTCGTCGAGTTCGTCTGCAAGATCTTAGCGAGCTAGAGCGTAGATCGGTAGGAGGGAAAGACTTTGCGCGCACCCCAGTGTTCGAACCTTAAGGGTTTGTCGGAACCCCACATCCGACAGAGGGTGCCTTGGCACCAAGGCGCGCGGCTCCGCGGCGTGATCCACCACGCTCAGTGCCCGTGCGCGAAGAGAGAAGCTGCCAAGAAATCCCGCGGCCGCGAGAAGCTGCACCTGCGCTCCCCGCGCCACCTCGCCAAGACAGCGCACCGCCCGCAGCGGCGCAGCGAGGACCTCGTCAAGACCAAGCTCCACCTCCGAAGCGGGCCCCGGCAACCACGGCTGTCTGCCGCGCCTTCACCCCCGAGCTGCGTAGCATCGCCTGGCTAGGCAAGTTCAAGCCGGATCTACCTCCTCGCTACGACGGCACCGCCGACCCCGCGGAGTTCCCGCAGCTCTATGAGCTGAGCATCAAAGCGGCCAACGGCGACGAAAAAGTCATGGCGAATTGGTTTCCCATGGCTCTCAAGGATGGAGCCCGCTCCTGGCTCCTGAACCTGCAGCACGGCTCGATCTCCTCCTGAGATGAGATGCGCGACCGCTTCGTCGCCAACTTCCAGGGCACTCGCGATCGCCCACCGGCCGAGGGTGACCTGTACCGCATCAAGCAACAACCAGGAGAGACTCTCCAGAAGTACATCCAGCGCTTCAACAACACTCGCCTCAAGATCCCCAAGGTCACAGACGAAGCCATCATCTCCACGTTCTCAGACGACATCCGTGACGTCAAGATGAAGGAAGAGCTCGCCATCCATGAAGAGCTCTGCACCTCTTAGGAGTTGTTCAACCTGGCGACCAAGTGCGCAAGAGCTGAGGAGGGGCGCCTCTCTCTCCTTGAGCTGCCAGCCGTGGGAGCACAGGAGAAGAAAACCAAGGCCAAGGACATGAAGCGCAAGGAGGCAACTGTGCTCGTAGCAGAGCCCGACACCAAGCGGGGCAGAGATGAGCCCGAGTCTTCCAAGAAAAGTCGACCGTTCTGCACCTTCCACAACCTGAAGACCCACAACACCAGCGACTGTCAAGAGCTCAGAGCCATACGAGAAGGACGCTTCGGTCGACACCCCGAGCGTTGCGACCGGGTCTACGGCCGCGGAGGAGGACGTGGAGGCGGACGCTGGGACGACCGTGGCCTGCGCCAGGAATGGCGTGACCAGTGCAGGACCAACCTCGTGAGAGCGCCTGGAGGGACCCGCCTCGTGAGGATCGCCCCCAAGGCAACGTTGGTCTTCCCCCGCTGCCGCCACCGAGAAGGAACGACGACCACCACCAGGACGAGGGGGGTGAGGGCTTCCAGGAGCCGCGTGCAATCGCCTGCATCTTGGGTGGAGCCCAGGGCCCAGCCTCTCAGCGCATCTTCAAACAGTTCGCTCGCAAGGTGAACGTGGTGCTCCCCAAGCTCGAGGCCACGCGCCCGCTCAAGTGGTCCCAATGCGCCATCACTTTCAACTTGGCAGATCAGCTCAAGTGCGCAGCCACCGCTGGCGCCCTCCCTGTGCTGTGTTCCCCAGTCATCAGCAATGTGCAGGTTACCAAGACCCTCATCGACGGCGGCGCAGGGCTCAACGTCCTGTCCATCGACACGTTCGACAACCTCCATGTGCCATATGAACAACTCCAGCCCACCAATCCTTTCTCGGGAGTGACCGACGGTTCCACCACACCGATATGGCAGGTCCGCCTGCCTGTCACCTTCGGGGAGCGCAAGAACTACCGCACCGAGCTCATCGACTTCGACGTCGCGCACATCCGCCTGCCGTACAATACCATCCTCATGTATCCAGCCCTGTCCAAGTTCATGGCAGTCACCCATCACGGCTACAACGTTCTCAAGATACCAGGAAGCGGAGGAATCATCACGGTCCCATGTGAAGAGAAGGATTCGGTGTGCTCCCTCGAGCGTGCCTTTCAAGCCGCAGCAATCGACGACCCCGACAGCAGAAGTGAAGGCCCTTCGGAGACCATACCCAGGAAGAAGCAGCTGCGCCGCGCAGGACCTCAGGAGGATGGCGTCGCGGCAGGAGTCTCATCAGGATCAGCGTCCGTCCAGGGGTGCCTCCCTCCATCACATAGGAAAGCGCGCCCAGTGCCCTCCTCGGGCAGGGCTCGGGGGCTCTCTTCTGGAGGGCCTCAGACCTTGCCAACCTCACGAGGGAGGCGCTTGGGCACCACCTGGAAGCATGCTTCGCGGCACATGTTCCTCAGGAGAGCACGGGGGAAGGAGTGCCCACCACCCAGGAGTTCATCACCAAGACCACCCAGGAACTGCTAGACGCAAGCGCCATGCGCGGGGACCGCCGCTCACGAGGCGCAGCCCCCCACCCCGGCGAGGATGCTGGGCTGCGTGTCTGCATCGACGTCCCAGGGCTCAACAGGGCTGCATCTCAGGAGCGCTTCTGGCCTTCGCGTGTGGGCCGCTGCGAGGGCCCGCCGCACAGCTACGTTCGCATGCCCTTCGGCTTGCCGAGCATGGCGTCGGCCTATCAGCGCAACATGCGGTGTGTCCTGGCGGCTCAGGAGGCCAGGTACCACGCCGTCCTGGAGGAGATGGAGACGGTCTTCAGGGAACCTCCCGAGCCCCCAGAGACTCCCGAGGCTCAGGGCTCCGGCGGCTCATGAGGAGTCATTTCTTCGACGCACGCCTTCAGCTGCACCAACTCTACCTCGTCTACAGAACCAGGTGACATCTTCCAAGCTCGCCTAGCTGGGAGCGCCCCTCGGGCTGCATTATTCCCAGGCCGCGTGGGTCCGTCCCTGTGGCATGTATCCCTTTTGCTTATGTCTTTAGCTTACCTTGCTGGGGGTGCCCCTCGGGCTGCATCATCCCCAAGCCCTCGGGCCGGACCCGGTGGCATGTATCTTCCTGCATTTACACAAGTTGATCTGCTCTCAATGCTTAACCTGCCAACTACTATTGCCTGCTCGATCGTCGCCCACCACGGGTCTGTTCATCCTATGCAATTCGCTTGTGCGCTAAAAGGGGGGCTCCTGAGCATCGCGACTCAGAGCTCTTCATCGGCTCTCCGACCATCACCCCACAGCCTTGACCACGGCATCGCGACACAGCATACCAGCGGCGGCTGAGCTCGCTCGAGGGCCGGGACCTCAGGACGTAGAGTGCTTGCATCTAACCGCCTTGCAGGAACACACAGTCACCAAGACTCAAGACCAGGCGCAACCCGCCTTGAGGTAGGGCCTCGTGAGTCCCGCGCTAGCTCACGAGTGCCCAGATACACCTCGCAACCCTGTTGTGCAAGCCACGTGTCAGGGCGGGGCTGTACACGCCTCGGGGGCTCCTCCCAGAGGGGGGCCCCCATCCCACGCACAAGTGGAAGCACCATGCTCCGCGCTTGCTGTCGACACTGCCGAGGAGCGGCTATGCCCGTGCACAAGCGGAAGCACTATGCTCCGTGCTGGTGATAAACAACTGAGGGCGGCCCCATGGTCGTACCAACCTCAGGGAGCCCAGAGCTCAGCGTCTAGCCTCACTGCAACGCCTCCCCTCCGGAGAGCCGCGTGAGGGGGCTAGGCACGGGGGCTGCGCTCGGGTCATGCCCGAGCGCACGCCACCCAACCAGGTCTCCCGGACCTGGGCGTCGCGCGCCCCTCCTGAGGCCTCGGTGAGGGTAGGTATGGAAATTGTTTGCACGTCAAGGGGGACTCCTGAGCATCGCGACTCAGGAGCCTAACTGGTCACGTAGCCCCTCACTCCTTGGTCTGTCCTAGTCTCCGGTCGGCCTAATGGCGGTTGAGGTATGTGCGGGGCCGGGCTCTGCCGACGTAGAACATTAGTCTACCCTCGCGAACTCTCCCTATAAGCTGTTTGCGCGTCAAGGGGGACTCCTGAGCATCGCGACTCAGGAGCCTAACTGGTCACGTAGCCCCTCACTCCTTGGTCCGTCCTGGTCTCCGGTCGGCCCAATGGCGGTTGAGGTATCTGTGAGGCAAGCTCTGCCTTGACGCACGCAAAGCAAATAGGAAGGAAATCGCAAAATCTCGAAGCAAATATTACAAGCATATTGTCCTCACAATACCAAATGAAAAGTCTAAATGCCTCCACGACGCCTGATACATGTTGCAGGAACGGAACGGGAAGAATACCCGCGGGTCACCTCTAGACATCGCCGTCGCCTGCGGAAGGTGATCCCCCGTGAGCAATTTTGTCTTCACCTTCACCACCAGCTGCAGGATCGGCGACATCGTCGGACAGAGGAGCGGAGACGAAGCCGCGGAACTTCTTCAGCAAGGCCTCCACCTGACCTTGCATGGTCGCGGCTGCGGCCTCACATTGATCGTCAAGGCAAGCGTTGGGGTCGCGAAGGTGCAGGTGGCTGAAGACACGAGTCAGCGCAGTCGAAGACAGGACGCGAGCTTTTGCCTCCGCCATGGGACCGAGGCCATCAACGACCTCCTCAAGCGCCTTCACCAAGAGAGGAAGCAGCTGGGCGGGGTCGTCCTCATCGGTGGCCAGCAACTTCTCCAGGCCGTGCTCGTAGAGCGTCTTCAGCGCCTTGCGATACCTCTCCTCGAGGCCGGCGAAGGCCGCGTGATCTTCGGCCAGGATAGGCGCCTTGGCGTCAAGATCGGCCTCCCTCGCCTTCGCCTTCCGCTCCAGCCCTTCCAACCGGCACCGCTCGGCAGCTTGCGTCTTCTCCAACTCCGACAGCTTGGCATCGTGGTTCTTCGCGGCGTCCTCCCGGGCCTTCACCTCCTCCTCCTTCGCTTGGCGGCAGCGTGCTTCTTCGGCGTGCTTGTCGCGCAGGCTCTGCAACTCGTCCTCAAGTGCACGGCAGCGGTCACGGGCGGCCTTGGCGTCTTTCAGCATCATCTCGCGATCGGCTGCGGCGTTGGCGGCGCTCTGCTTCTCCTTCTCAGAAGCCGCGGCGGCCTGGCCCAGCGCCGCACGAACAGCCAAGTCGGAGTGGAGCCAGCTTGAGGCCAGATCCAGGCGCCCAACCACAAGACATGGGTCCGCATTCAGGAGATCCGCCTGTAGCTGGGTCATCTCTGAAAGAGCACGGTCCAGAGCAACAGCAGCAGAAGAACCTGGGAGTGGAGGTGCAGCAGCGGGAGGAGGCGACATCATTACCAGGGCCTGGGAGATCACGGGTTCCGGAACAGCAGGGACCTCATCAGCCGCACCAGGCGCCGGCACCTCCGGAGCCAGCGGGACCCTGGGGGCTGACTCCACACGGCGATGCTCCTCTTTTCCTCGCGAGGACGACCGTGATGGGGAGATGCGGGTGCTGCTGCCTCCTTTCTTCGCGGGGGGAGGCACGGCCGCTGCGTCTTCCTTCCTCTTCTTCGCCGAAGATGACGGCCTGATCAACTAAGGGCGAGCATCAGGAAATGACGAGTACAAACAAGGACAAGGCGAAGCTTAAGACACTTACTAATCCACCGCAACATACTTCCGCTTGGGGAGCTTGAAGCCTGACAGCTTCGGGACCTGAGGAGCAGGTGTTCAGGCTCCGGCGGCGCCAGGCGGTGCGGAGGCAGAACCGGATCCAGCCCCAGGAGGTGTCGGGGCGGAGGCGGCAACACGGGCCACCAGCGACGACCTACCCCTCATCGGGACGAGGGGTTGCTCCCTCGCCCCTTGGTAGGCGTCGGCCTCAGCGTCATCAGGAAGGGCATGGAGGATCTCGGCCTTGCTTAGAGGGGAAGTCTCCCCCACCTCTTCCAGAGTCTTCTCCGAGTCCACCTCCTCTTCCCCCTCTCTGTGGGACTCGTCAGAAGACACCTCCATCGTTTCTGTGCCATAGGAGCTTCCAGAAGCGCCAGCAGCACAAGCCCACGCGCATCAAAAGTCGGTCTGGAGGCGACGAATTCCTTCCGGTCCCTACGTTGGAACAAGGGAACGAAGGCGCTAGGCGGGTACTCCTGGTTGTCCCCGACTATGAGGCGCAGGACGGCGTCCAATTCATCGCCAGGCAGGTCCCCCGGCCTCAGGCGGGTCTTGTTTCCCCCATCTTCAAGCTCCCACAGGGCGCTACAGACCGAGTGGGGCAACCCGCAGCATCAAGAACTCCCTCAGGAGCATCACTGCCGTTACCTTGGCCGCCCTCGCGTTGCCCGGCTTCAAGTCGGTCATCATCTGCACCAACACTGACGATGCCCGCTCATCGACAAGCTTCGCCTTGGGCCACCCCCCGTTGGAAGGGGGCGCCGCGTTAACAACGCCAGGGCTGGTCGGCGTGCTTGGCGTCTATCATGACCCATTTGGATCGAATGTTGTCGGCCCTCTTCCCGGTGCTTGAGCTCGAGTTGGCCTTGCCGTATGCGACGAATTAGCGCATCCGGAGATGTGCGTCTCACTGACACGGAGGAAGAAGAAGTGACGCAGGAGCACCACATACGGCATCACGCCCAGGTACGCCTCACAGTAGTAGGCGAAGATGGACAGGAGGAGGACAGAGTTGGGATGGAGATGCAATGCCTGCAGACCGTAGTGGTCGAGGACTTCATAAAAGAAATCGGAGAAAGGGGAGACCAACCCGACGGCGACGCTGCTCGAGAAGAAAGGGAAGAAGGTGCTCCCCTCAGGCTCCGGCTCATCGGAGGTGAGCCGGAGCTCCGTCTTCCCCCACTCATTGCTCTCCCCCGCCGTCAGTAGACGCACGGAGGCGAGGCTCTTCTCTGTGACGGTGGGCGCTTCAAGAGCGGGCTCGTACCAAGCCAGTGCCGAGGAAGTCTTGACCTTGCGCGGCGACATGGGCGGCCGATGCAGAGCAAGGTCGGAGCAGATCTGGAGGTAGCGGCGGCGAAGAGCGAGAAAGGGGATCAGAGGCGAGGCGATGAAGAAGCAATGAAGGCAAGAACTGCCCGCGCCAGCCTTTTGTCAGATCAAGCAGTCACCGAGGCAATGTGGGGAAGCGGAGACGCCCACGTCCAATCAACCGCCATGCATCAACCGAGGCTGCAGGCTTTTGGGGCCCGTGGTGCTCCGAACTTGACCCTTGGCTTCGCCGCTAAGCCAAGCCCGAGCGCAACTTGGGCCCGGGGGCTACTGTCGGCGTTCTGGGAACGGGGGTCCCCAGACTTGCCTGCCTGCGGCCCGCGGCGTGGCTAAGCCAGCAGGCCGTACGACCCATCTTCATCAACAAGGCATCCAAGACCCTCGCGAGGGTCCAAGCCTCGCAAGGCGGACGATGCAAGACCTCCTCTGGAGGGGCCTAGCCAGGCAGGCTCACGAGGAGCAGAGATATCAAGGCGGGGCAAACCTCACGAGGCTCTCATGACGTGAGCCATGACGACGACACCAGGCGGGCGCCAGCGCGCGGAGTGTCCTTATTTCCTCTTTGGTGCTAAGGAGGCCAGTGCAAGCAAAGAGTACCGAGGCATCAGGCAAAGATTGCTATATTGGTGCAACAAGACCAAGACCAGGAGGACGGCAAGACGGAGGTCATCGTGGATCCCAAGACGGCGTCACCACCAGAACTTTTCGCAGGCAAAGACCACTTTTGTCAGGATAGCTTGTACTAGCTGTCCCCCTTCAAATTTGCCCGCCGTTGTTGGCTCCCTTCCCGCTCGATATTTGGGAAGAGGACCAGGGCCTATATAAGTAGAGCTATCCACCATAGCAGAGGCATCTCATTTGATCTTAGCTTGATCCAACCCGATCGAGAGCCTACCCTAGCCACAAGAACACCTCAACCTCAGGAGGCTGTTCTTCCCTTGTACTGTTCATCATCAGCCCTAGAGGCAATCCACCACCACCACACTAGAGTAGGGTATTACACCACAATGGTGGCCCGAACCAGTATAAACCTTGTGTCTTTCTATCTTGCAAGTTCGTCGAGTTTGTCCGCGAGATCTTAGGGAGCTAGGGCGTAGATCGGTAGGAGGGAAAGACTTCGCGCGCACCCTGGTGTTTGAACCTTAAGGGTTTGCCGGAACCCCACATCCGACAAATGTGAATGCAGTGTGGTTTAGATGCAAATGAAGATGAAGGAGAGGTGAAGAAGTCGAGGAAAATCGGTTCCCGTTGGAGAAGTAAATGGGAGAAGTGGCCTACATGAAGTTGATTAGATGGCTAGGTGGACTAAACGAAAAGGCTATGCGGGTAGACTGAGGAGTGGTACCTGTCCGTGTACGTGCCCATCCTTTTAGCGCTACATGTGCCACTAGCTAGTTGAGGTCACTCTTTCGAATCACCGTGGCCAGACATTTTATGATTCCTTTTTATTTCCGCACCCCTCCTGACAGGTGGGACCTATGCAAACGGATATAAAAATGTGTCATAGCTAATTCGGATGGATATTTGCGCGTGCGTGGGAGACACAACATTCTCTGGTTAAGAAATATGCAGTTATCCTTAAAAAAGGAAAAGCCTTCTTCGCGCTTCTGCGTGCACGAGAATTTGGTTCTGCTCGCAATATGGATGATACCTAGAGGATGAAGTGAACCCAGAGGCATGCTAGCACGGGAGACCTATTTCTGCTATACAGTACTACTCATATTCCTACTACTCCTACTAGTCATAGTAGTACAACTGTGGTACACTTGATGGTCAAAATATTATTCATTCGGTCCTCACAATGAAGTGACAAGACCCTGCGCCCGAGGTGACACCGGTCCAGGTGGCGTGTTCAGGTTACCAAAGTCAGCCTCACCTTGTGCACCGTGCAGTTACTGTCACCGCCGATGTATAGCATGCCTCGCCTCGTATCCCTCTCCCCTAGCACCACTACATCTCCATCTCCGTCTCGCCGGAGATCCTGAGGTCACTCTTCATCATCTCACTGTGCTGCCGCGTACCCTCGCCTCGCTCGCCTCCTGCAGTACCACTATTCCCTCGCTAGCCGCTCCAGCACCGAGAGCCTTCTCCCCCGTAAATCAAGCCCCAAAAAACCCCACCTTCCAAACTCCACCATGGCCTAACGCGAACCGCACAGCATCCATATGAGCCGCTATTAGAGCAATCTCCCCAGTGACATCCTCGACCTCTGTTGTTTGTCTATGGATATGTTGAGTGCCCTGCGGCTGGCTGCATGCTCGAGGGACATGCACACGGCCATCATCGAAGCGAAGCCTAAGTTTTTCAAGACACCATGATACGGAGGCGTACATGATGCCCCTCGAATTCAATCCGACCTCGATTAGCCGAAACTTCTTTGCAGGTATGTAGTGGGTCGCCATACATCATTTCCCTCGACTTTGATCCAATCACCATCGCCCGAAACTTCTTGGCAAGTATGTACTGGGTCGACATGAGCTCCCACTGGATGGATGCCGTCAGACAAGGCCGTAAAAAGTTGGTTCTCGTGAACTTCCACACCTCCCATGAGATTATCCTTCCTACGTTGGATTATATAGGGTTTTACCGACGCGGTCCAAGTCATCTAGATTATGAAGTCAGTTGGACGCACCTTGTTTTGCAAAAGATTGTAATCTACCAAGTGCCCAGACAAGATGCAAATTATGCAGACTTCAAGATAATTGCCTTGTTCGACCGCGGACCCGCCTATCTTTCCGTTGGTGCCTTCTTTAGCTGGAGATAGCTCACTTCGCAGTGGACAGTCAAAGCTGATACACACTTCTCTGATGCTATTGAACACAATGGCATCATCTACGCGATCGACAAATTAGATGGCACCATGTATTGCTCGGACGACGCGTGTAAGTTGTTTCCGTCTGATGTTAATGATGACGGCATGACACTGTTTGAACTTTTTGTAATGATTGGCATATCCCTGTTTGAGCAGAATTTGAGTAGGACTATGGCAATGTATTAGAGACGTTGTAAATCAGCTATATTTGGAATGAGTTAATTCATGCGATTGTGAACATGTCATTACAATCAATTTATACCCCTAAATAATCAAACAGTTAGGAAGATATGGATATTCTCCTTATTTTATAGTAATCTATATATTTCTAAATATGAGTGTGTATCAATGGCCATGTTAGTTTCGTCATTTTCATGATGTAGAAACATGCATCACACTGTTGGTTTTATCTAACCATACATTAGGGATGTAAATGTGCATATGGAGAACTCTATATTTGGAAGTAGTGAAATCCTATAGTGCTTACCATGTGTACATTCCTATATTTGCCCTTCCTCAATCAATGGCTAGAATAATATCCTCACAAAAAAATTGCCCACAGAACATGAGTATATAAGAATGCATGGTCTGTTAGTTTCTTTGAAAAATTTGTATGTGAGGACAGAACATGATTACATAACATGCATGAAATGGTAGTTTCCTGTGAAGAATCGATTGCAAGATAACATGAGTATAACCTTGCATGGCACTTCTATATTTTCGAACCCAGTATACATTTCCCTGTATTTTTCTCCTGGGCCCAACAGGACATATCAATGTTGTTTCTTGCATTATCCTACTCATACTCTGAACAATGCTGATCTTACATTAACAATGCATGTCCTTTTTTATATGATGCAGTGTCTGATGTAGGGTGGAACCCTATATGGCTGATCTTTCACGAAAGGAGCGGATCCCAACGAAGAACACGACGAATACGAGGGGAAACACGAAGGAAAACACAAGAGAATCACTCAAACCAACAAGATTCGATTACACATGTGCTAGATCCTCGGAACACAAGAGGAGATACAAGATCCAAAGTCAACAACAGACGATACAAAGGGGAACCGGTTCTTCTCCGTAAGGAGGTCTTGATAGGGCCACCCAAGAGGGGGTCTTGAATCCACTTGGAAGGATCTTCTCCGGTGCAGGCGCGATCTCCGAGGAGAAGGTAACCAACTGGATGAGCAAAGCTCTCACACAAACATGAGCTAATCCTTCGCTAACCCTAACTAGGAGGAGGGAGAGGTCTATTTATAGTCTTAGTGCAAAAGAGGCGCGAAGTGAAAGGGTACATGGGCTTTGGCCCGAAACTGTGCGCAGAAAGGTACCGCACGTCTGATGGGGACCGGTCGTCCGGTGGCTCACGGGGGACCGGACGTCCGGAGTCGTCAGACTTCCGCTAATTACGTTCTGTGAAGGATGTGCCGGACGTCCGGTGTCTAAATACTTCCGCTAATTTCGTTCTGTGGGGCGGTGCCGGACGTCCGGTGACTTCGGTCGTCCGCTCGCTGGAGGTTGTGGCCGGTCGTCCTGTCCGGGCCGGACGTCCGCTCGCTGTAGCCTGGGACTTGGTCAGATGTGGCTTCAGGCGCCGGACGTCCGGTCCAGACCGGTCGTCCGGTGGCTGGAGCTTCTTCGACGGCTCTTCTTCTTCTACTTCTTTGCGTCCTTCTTCTCCTTCCGATCAGCCTTGCTCCTTAGCTTCTCCAAGGTACATGAGTATGCAAAGTGTCTCCGTTTGAGGTAGCAACCATGTCTCGTGTATAGAAAGTGGAAGTTCGGAAAGGAGAGATGTCACCTCGGTTTCGAGAGCTCTTGCACGTGCTCGAGTCATGGGTCCACTAGGCACTTGGTGAGACGATGATAGGTCCATGGGGATGACCTTGGGATGCTCCTCATCATCTCCCCTCCCTTGGGGAAGATCCGACCTCGGATCAAAATCTTCATCACCATGGTATGGAGATAGATCGGTGATGTTGAAGATGTCACTCATGGAGTACTTGTCGCGTGGAATGTCGATCTTGTAGGCGTTGTTTTTGTAGCGTGCTAGCACCTTGAAAGGTCCATCGACTCATGATAGAAGTTTGGACTTGCATTCGTTTGGGAAGCGGTCCTTGCGAAGGTGTAGCCACACAAGATCTCCAATGTTGAAGATGAGGGGTTGCTTGTTGACGTTGAGCTTTGTCGCGAGTCCTTGTACTTGGCGCTCGATGGTGTGCCTTGTATCTTATCTTCTTGAGGTGGTTCACTCGGGCACTCACGTCCATGTTGATGCGCTCATGTAGCGGTAGAGGAAGAATGTCCAATGGGGACAACGGGTTGAAGCCGTAGATGACCTCGAAAGGGGACTTGCCGGTAGTTGAATGTCTTGCACGGTTGTAGGCGTACTCGGCGATAGGTAGGCACTCCTCCCACTCCTTGATGTTCTTCTTGATCAAGATGCGTAGTAGAGTGGAGAGTGTTTTGTTCGTCACCTCCGTTTGGCCGTCGGTTTGTGGATGGTATGCCGTGGAGAATAGGAGCTTGATTCCGAGCTTTGCGCATAAAGTCTTCCAAAAGTAACTCAAGAACTTGACGTCATGGTCCGAGACAATCGTCTTTGGCACTCCATGAAGTCGCATGATTTCCCTATAAAAGAGATTGGCAACATGTGAAGCATCGTCTATCTTGTTGCAAGGAATGAAATGTGCCACTTTAGAGAATCGGTCCACAACAACAAACACGGAATCCTTGCCATTTCTAGTTCTAGGCAAACCCAACACAAAATCCATGCTAATATCTTCCCATGGTTGATATGGAATTGGAAGTGGCATGTAAAGGCCATGAGATTGAGCTTTAGACTTAGCTTTATAACATGTAGAGCATCGGTTGGTGAAGCGGTTGACGTCGCGAAACATCTTTCGCCAAAAGTAGTTCCTAGAGAGCGTAGCAAGTATCTTGTCGCGTCCAAAATGTCCCATTAGTCCTCCTCCACGAGATTCTTGCAAAAGCAACAAACGAAGAGAAGACTCGGGGATGCAAAGTTTGTTAGCTCTCATAAGATAACCATCTTTGATATAATAGCGTTCCAAAGATGGATGTGTCAAACACTTTGCATAAGGAATAGCAAAAGTAGGATCATGCTCATACAAGTCTTTTATGTGTTCAAAACCAATGACATTCAATTCAAGTTGGGTAACAAGCATGCATATACGGGAAAGTGCATCCGCCACAACATTTTCCTTACCTTTAATATACTTGATAACATAAGGAAAAGACTCAATAAATTCACTCCACTTAGCACGACGCTTGTTCAAGTTAGTTTGACCCTTAAGATACTTAAGCGTTTCATGATCGGTATGGATGATAAATTCATGAGGGCGAAGGTAATGTTCCCATTCACGCAAAACTTGCACTAAATCATATAGCTCTTTGTCATAGATGGGATAATTGAGTTGCGCGCCGAAGAGTTTCTCACTAAAGTATGCTATGGGGCGCTTCTCTTGTGTTAACACACCTCCTATACCATTACCACCAGCATCACAATGAATCTCAAAGGGTTTGTCAAAGTTTGGTAATGCAAGCATGAGAGCATGAGTAAGCAAATTCTTAAGCTCATTGAAATCGATGTCTTGGGATGTTCCCCAAACAAACAGTGCATTTTTCTTACTCAAAGCATGCAAAGGTGAAGCAATGGTGCTAAAATCCTTCACAAATCTACGGTAGAAACCGGCTAAACCAAGAAAACTACGCACTTGTTGCAAATTGGTTTGTTGGGGCCAAGTTTTAATAGCATTGATCTTAGATTCATCAACATGAACACCCTTAGAAGATACTACAAAACCCAAGAAAACAAGATTAGCAACACCAAATAGGCATTTTTCCATATTAGCATAAATTTGCTCTTTTCGAAGAGTTTGTAGCACGGTTTGAAGGTGGGTGACATGCTCTTTGAGAGATATGCTAAACACAAGGATATCATCAAAGTAGACAACAACAAATTCACCAATGAAAGGGTGATACACATAATGCATAAGACGCATGAAAGTACCGGGTGCTTCCGATAAACCCATAGGCATGACTAACCACTCATACAAACCAAACTTTGTTTTGAAAGCGGTTTTCCATTCATCACCTTCTTGTATGCAGATTTGACAGTAACCACTTTTAAGATCAATTTTGGAAAAGATAGTGGCACCGCTAAGCTCATCAAGCATATCATAAAGGCGTGGGATGGGGTACCTATAGCGAACGGTGATAGCATTGATGGGTCTACAATCGGAACACATGCGAAAGCTACCGTCTCTCTTTGGCACGGGAATGACCGGTACGGCACAAGGACTCAAACTTTCACGCACATGTCCATGGTCTATGAGATGCTTTACTTGCCTTTGTATTTCTTTGGTTTCTTCGGGGTTGACGCGGTAGGGGGCCTTGTTTGGAAGTGGTGCTCCGGGGATGAGGTCGATTAGGTTCTCAATGCCTTGTAGTGCAGGTAGACCCGGAGGTAGCTCATCTGGGAAAACATCTTGGAATTCGTGCAATAAAGAAGATAACACCAAGGGTAGATTGTGAGTGGTGTTAGTATTTGGTGCCCCGTCCTTGCACAATAGGACATAGTGTAGGACACTTGATAGGTGCTCACACACTTCTCTCATCTCATGTTTAGTGGCAAAGAGGACTAAGTTCTTCTTGTCGCTCATCATGGACTTGTGGCGCTCACTCTCTTTTTGGTGGTTCGCTCTCTCACTACTCTCTCCACGATGGGTTGTTTGCTTGTCGGCGAGCACTTGGCTTGGAGACATAGGTCGTAGAACGTACTCCTTCCCCTTCGTCTTGAAGCTATAGTGGTTTGTACGCCCGTCGTGGATGACACCTCGGTCAAATTGCCATGGCCGTCCAAGAAGGAGGTGGCAAACGGTCATCGGGAGTACATCACACTCCAAAGTGTCTTCGTAAGCTCCGATCTTGAAAGAGACTTGTACCCTATGCTCGACTTGGATGGTGTTGTTGTCTCTTAGCCATTGAACCTTGTAGGGGTGCGGGTGCTTCATCTTGACCAATTGGAGCTTGGAGCATAGTTCTTCGCTTGCCAAGTTATGACAACTCCCTCCATCGATGATGACCTTGACGGACCTTCCATTAATTCCGGCCTTGGTGTGGAAGATATGGCATCTTTGGTCTTCTTCATGATGTTGAAGAGTCAACACCTTTGAAACAACAAGAGCGGGACTTGAATCTTCGCCACAAAAGACTTGATCATCTTCATCTTCGTTGTTTGCTTGGCGTTGCATGGCCACTTGCTAAAGGGCTTCCATTTCTCCTTCAATCATTGAGTCATAGGTTCCGTCGTCGTTGAGGATCATGGTGCACTTGTTTGTGCACTCGAAGGACTTGTGGCCTCGGCCTCCGCATGTGAAGCATTTGAAGGAACTTGTGTTGATGGTCTCATCGGTTGGGGTATATGATGGTGAAGCTTTTGGCTTGAAGTTGCTTGTAGTAGGAGGACGACTTGAGCTTGTCGAAGTTTTCTTGTAACTTGACTTGTCGCCGTTGCTTGAAGATGGCTTGGTTGAGGTAGAAGGTGTTGGAGTCGTTGAAGCTTGATTGTTGGAGAAACCATAAGACTTGGATGAGAACTTGGCATATTTGAGATCATCTTGTACTTGACGTTCCGCTTCTTGGTGCACTAGCTCGATGAGGTTCGAGTATGGCTGGAAGTCGGCGATCTTCTTGATAGGATGGTTGAGGCCATTCAAGAAACGTGGCATAGTTTGCTCATCATCTTCCGTGACATTGGCTCGTATCATGGCAATCTCCATTTCCTTGTAGTACTCTTCAACGCTCTTGATTCCTTGCTTGAGGAGTTGGAGTTTCTTGAAGAGGTCGCGGTTGTAGTAGTTTGGCACAAAACGTGCTCTCATGACATCCTTCATTTGCGCCCAAGTAGTGATTGGCAGTTCACCTTTGGCCTCTCGGCGCTCAATGACTTGTTCCCACCAAATGAGGACGTAGTCGTGGAATTCAAGGGATGCCATCTTGATTTTCTTCTCTTCTTCATAGTTGTGCAAGTGGAAGATTTTGTCAACCTTCAATGCCCATGAGATGTACTCTTCGGGGTCATTGCTTCTGGTGAACTTGGGCATGGTGAACTTTAGCTTGCCATAACGTTGCTCTTCATTGTGTTGGGGTCGGGGATGATGACGCCCATGTCGTTGATGATTTACAATATCATGTTGCTCTTGGCGAGGAGGATTGTCGACCTCATGTTGCTCTTGACGATGAGGGTTGTCAACCTCATGTTGCTCTGTCTAGGAGGGGGTCCATTATCTTCATGCTCTCGATGGACTTGATGTTTTTGTCTCGCTTGAGGAGGTGCTTGTCGATCTTGATGAGGAACTTCTGGAACTTGACAATGCACACGTGCTTGGAAAATCCTCTCTTGAGCTTCGTCGCGAAGTGCTTCCTGATGTAGACGAGCTTGTCGGCCTCGGTTGGATACGACTCGACTTGAATCTCGAAGGGCACGTTGCGCCTCAAGTGCTTGGGCTTCACGAAGTTGTTGTTCTTGACATTGTGCCTTGGCGTCTTGTGCATCTTGATGTTGTCGCACTCGTTCCTCTTGTTCTTGTTGTCGTTGGCGTTGCCGTTCTTGAGCTTGCGCGAATGTAGCTTGGGCTTGATGTTGTCGATGCTCTTGAGACTCGGTGTCGTGTAAAGGATTGCGGTTTGCTTGACGATCTTGACGCATGACACGACGAAGAGTGTTTGATGTCGGTCTACTTGAACCGGAGATAGTGTCCTTGGAGTGTCGACTTGAGCGGCTCCGTCTTGAGGAGGACGAAGTTGTAGAAGAGCGGTTGACCATCATGGTTCGGATATATTCTTTGAGGGAACTCATGGATGTGTCGAAGTAGTCTCTTGTACGTTGCTCGGATTGTCGTAAGTCAGTGGCGAGATTGTCGATGTGGTCGCCCAAAGCAAGTTGTTCTTGATGCAAAGCTCGATGTGCGCCAAATAGTTGAGTCTTGGTGACGTAGGATGACATGTCGTCGTCTTGCTCCAAGAAGAGTGGGTTGGTAGGCCTATCCATCATTCCAAACAAACATATGTGAGTGGGAGAAAGAGAAGAACCAATACCAAATGTACCTTGACCGATTTTGAAGATGGATCAAGGATCACTCCAATGTGTAACAAGGAAATAACACAATTGGTACCAATTCTTGTCGGTTTCTCACACCTACACAAGTAAAAGCTTATGGTGGAGCTTGGTTAGGATGGAGGCACAAAATTTGATGCAATTGTAAGTGACGCTCAATAATGTTGGAAAAGATTCACAAATTTGCAAATGCAACAAGTATACCAATAGCAAAATATGGTACACGGAAACACACACGCAAATAGATAATGTGGGGTTGTGCAACCAAGGGTGAGTCAAAATGTGGAATCCACCAAGATGCTCTTGTTGCACAACACTAGAGAGACGCTAGCACGATTGCACAATAGGCGGATACAAACTTGTGCACAACCTACTAAGCAAAAATGCAACGACTTCTATCCCAAGTATGCTATATGTATGATGTTTCTATGCTTTGATCCAAGACGATCGAGTATGACAGTCTTAATGTTGTATGATGCTATGGTTCTTGCTTATAAGCTCTTTGCTTATCTTTCCGTTTTGCTCAAAAGCTCGTTTGGCTCTTTGTTGTTTGAGCTCTTTTCTCATGCAATGCTTCACGAACCAAGATAGCAATTGAGTATATGCGATGGCCACTTTGTGACACAAGAGATGATACCAAGATATGCACCACGATGATATGGTATGTATGCTATGGGAAGTATGATCACTAATGTGAACAAGTCACGTTGCCGGCAATACTCAAAGGCTAGTCTCGATGGGTAAGTGATGCAAAAGTAAGGCTATGGGGTTATCAATGCAATTGCAACAAAGTATGATGATATCACGATACCAAGGTGAGGTTGATACCACAATGGTGTAGCCGATCGTAGTAGTCCGTGGTGAAGATGAGCGGTAGTGATGTCGATGTCGAGCCGTACCTAGATAGCCGAAACACAAAAGGACACGGTTACCACAACTCAAATTCTCCAAGACCAAAACGTGTCAAAATTGTCGGAGTTGGGTAGCGGGCAAGCTATGGTGGTGGTAGGCGGAAATGGTGGTGGTATAGGAATGTGTATGCGGAAGTGGATGTGGTAGCTGGAAATTTTCAGGGGGAAATTCAGCTTCGTCATGGATCAGCGGACATCCGGTGGTGGCGGTCGTCCGGTCATTTCAAGGGCTCCGGACGTCCGGTAGCGAACGGTCATCCGGTGGGTCTGGGTCAACGCGAGGTGCGAGATGCGGGGCGCGAAATTGGGCTGAATTTTGGGATTTGGGGGGCAAAATTCAACCGATTTTGTGGATGGGAAGTGGAGAAAATTGGGGAGATGCTAGATCCACTCAAGGCAAAGCAAATCCATGGATCAAATCCAACAAAATTTCATCACACCAACAAATCAAAAAAAAATTGGGGCTATTTTTTGGTGGGGATTTTCGGATTATGACGAAAAACAACAAAATCAAGCTAGAAAACAAAGAGGGAAGGCTCTGAAATCATGATCAACGTGGCTCATGATACCAAGATGATGTAGGGTGGAACCCTATATGGCCGTTCTTTCACAAAAGGAGCGGATCCCAACGAAGAACACGAGGGGAAACACGAAGGAAAACACGAGAGAATCACTCAAACCAACAAGATTCGATTACACATGTGCTAGATCCTCGGAACACAAGAGGAGATACAAGATCCAAAGTCAACAACGGACGATACAATGGGTAACCGGTTCTTCTCCGTGAGGAGGTCTTGATGGGGCCACCCAAGAAGGGGTCTTGAATCCTCTTGGAAGGATCTTCTCCGGTGGAGGCGCGATCTCCGAGGAGAAGGTAACCAAGTGGATGAGCAAAGCTCTCACACAAACATGAGCTAATCCTTTGCTAACCCTAACTAGTAGGAGGGAGATGTTTATTTATAGTCTTAGTGCAAAACAGGGGCGAAGTGAAAGGGTACATGGGCTTCGGCCCGAAACTGTGCGCAGACAGGTACCGAACGTCCGCTGGGGACCAGTCGATCGGTGGCTCACGGGGGACCGGACATTCGGAGTCGTCGGACTTCCGCTAATTACGTTCTATGAAGGATGCGCCGGACGTACGGTGTCTTCATACTTCCGCTAATTTCGTTCTGTGGGGCGGTGCCAGACGTCCGGTGACTTGGTCGTCCGCTCGCTGGAGGTTGTGGCCGGTCGTCCGGTCCGGGCTGGACGTCCGCTCGCTGTAGCCTGGGACTTGGGCAGATGTGGCTTCAGGCGCCAGACGTCCGGTCCAGACCGGTCGTCCGGTGGCTGGAGCTTCTTCGACAGCTCCTCTTCTTCTCCTTCTTCGCGTCCTTCTTCTCCTTCCGATCTGCCTTGCTCCTTAGCTTCTCCAAGGTACCTGAGTATGCAAAGTGTCTCCGTTTGAGGTAGCAACCATGTCTCCTGTATAGAAAGTGGAAGTTCGGAAAGGAGAGATGTCACCTCGGATTCGAGAGCTCTTGCACGTGCTCGAGTCATGGGTCCACTAGGCACTTGGTGAGACGATGATAGGTCCATGGGGATGACCTTGGGATGCTCCGCATCAGTGTCCCTACAATTACTGCGCTTTGTAACCATACCACCTTTTCCAAAAACAGGGAAGCACAACTGGTTCCTCGCTCGATCAAACGACGACAAAAGAATGATGTTCATTCGGACACCTGAGCTGAAAAAGTTATATTGCAAAATCCCCACTGTGTACAAGAACCGTGAAATATGTGAGTATCCGAACAGTGGTTGTTACGTCTATGAGCAGGATACCAGCTTGTTGGGGCCTTCAGGATTTTTGAGTTGGAGGCAGGTAAACTGCCTTGGTTCACACTCTCTGTTTCTCGGACTCAATTATCCGATTAACCAGGATATCACCGTTGGCAAGGACCTTGATGGCAGAGAGGCTCTGTTTGCTATGGAAAATTGTGTCTACACGGCGAGCCCTAGGACTTCGGGAGCAAACTCCCCTGATTGTCAACGATACAGCCTGCAGCCAAAAGAAGCTGAGAATGACAAAGGCATCTAGATTAACTTTGATCCTTTGATGGCTCAAGTCCGACTGGTAGTGATGTGGTTCAAGCCTTCAAGTTGATAGGTAATTGGGCTGTTGCGTTGAAAGGGTGGAGTACTGGTGTCTCCGGATCACTGGTCGCTGAAGCGAGGCTGCAAATTATGATGGTGTTGGATCATCCCTATTCGAATGACTTGTTGTCTTTGCTGCTTGTTCTGGATGGGTAGATCTCTCTTTTGTTATGCATATTCCTTGTCATTTGGTCATCCTTGTCTATGTCACTCTTATTATGTAATAGTTGCCTCTATTTAGAATGTCATTCTCGTCTGGATCACGAGAGTTTGAGCGCTGCAGATGTGTGTGTTTTGGTGGTGTAGCAAGACTTCTTATGAACTATCATGTCTTGTTGTTTATGTCAGTAGTAGTCACTAGTCAGTGTTTGTATGGTGTATATATCGTTGATTCGAACTGCTTATTTTCTTGAACTGCTGGTGGGCTAAATGAGGGCATCACCATTCTCCAGTGTTCAGAGTATATCTCCTTTTTTCAAGTTATAATATGAGCTCAGTGTCTTTTCGATGATGTACACTTGTTTGGGCCAGTGAGGTGTCGTTGAATATGGGTCGAGTAGTAACGCAATGCCAAATAGGTCAATTATGACTCTCAGGCTGGGCTCTCAAAAGATCCCCAAAAAAGGTCGGGCTCTCGAAAACAGAAAGAATAAGGACTCTTAGGCCGACATGTGGGTGCCACTTGTTTTTTCATGCGCTTGCACGCCGAAAGCATATTGGCGTGTGTTTGAAATTCATGCTACCTTTTCATCCCCAATCTCCCGCCTCTCCCCCACCTCTGGAATCTCGATTCCTACTCCAGTTCCCCCAAATCCCCCTCCTATACTCCCTGTACTAAAGCGCACTATCATGTTACCGGTCGACGCGGATCTCCGAGCCGGAGATCCCGAGGTCCGTCCTGCCATTGGGCGCTGTGTGTTGTCACTCAACAGTGGCATGGCGACACTTGACGACCAGTTTTCCGGCAAAGTGCTGATTGTAACCATCAACGGCGACCGACCTCCTGTCTTGCCGGACAACCTTGTCAAAGCTCTTGGCATTGCGCACGCAATCCAAATAAGTGACTTACTCATCAAAGTCTGCCCGCCATCGGCTGGTTTCTTCTTTAGGTTCCGGACAACTTTCGACTGCAGCCGTGTGTTCGAATCTTCCCGGCGTTTGTTCTGGGATGCCCCGCTAGTGAGCTTTGATCGATGGCACCCAGGATGGGGCTCGGCGCCCTCTGAGCTTGAGTTTTTAACAAAGCTTACCTTCCACAGCATGCCTCGATGTGCTTGGAACAACGATTACATGAATGAGCTTATCAACGACCTTGGAGGTGAGCTCGTAAGTATGTTTGTTCCTCCAGATAGCTGGGCTCTGACGGTTATGTCATGGATGAAGAAGCCGTCCACCATACCGAAGGTGATTGGTGTTGAGATACTGGTGCAAGAACTGAGGTTGTACTATTGGTCGCCACCAAGGCCGTCACGGACCACGTTAGGGATGTACCTATAACGAGTGTTCGTGCATGTCGAAGAAGTGGTCAATCCATCAATCGAAGTCCTGTCGCCGCCGCTGCTGCCAGGGTCCGTCGACGACGTCCATTACAGGAGTCAACGTCAGACTTTCCCCGTGTTGCTTGAAACGATAGATGGCACAGGGCCTACTCCATCGCGCGGCAGAGGGCACTGCTTCTTTGGGAGAAGAGGTAGGGTTGGCTGCCTGGATGTGCTCTAATTTGAGGTAACAACTAAATCGTGTCAGATACTATTTACATCCGAGCTATGGTGTGAAGCACTGATGTGCCAGTACATTTGATTGTGACCTGTTGTATTTTTGTACCTGAACTTTTTTTAGAAAGGGTTGTACGTCAACTTAATGTGCTAGCAGAACTTATTGTGTTGTCTGTCTATTTTCTTTGCACAACATTCAAGATATTTCCCCGTCATTGATAAAGACGATGAACCATTATGTACGAGTTAGTTGGTTTCAACATAGCCCTACCCGTAGCATATGGCAATCCACTACTTCCACCCTGATTGTGCCGCCTGCGTGAAATTTTTGTATGCAAGTTCAGTGTGCTATGATGTTCTATATGATTGTGTCAACTATATAAGTTTTTACTGAGCATCAGCAATGCATATGGCTGAAAGATGTATTTACGAGCATCGACCGATGGGTCACACACACACACACACATACACACACACACACACACACACACACACACACACAGACACGCACGCACAAGTGGGACCCGTTGAATTATTCTTCGCTCATGATAGCTTTTAATTAGCTTCCACTGTACTCTAGCTTTTTTCTTAAGTTATTAATTGAGCTCAGTGACTTCAAAATTTTGTAAAGAAGCCTTGTTTGGGCCTTACCAGCGTCGCTAAATGTGGGCTGAGTAGCCATGTAAAGTTGTACAGTACTACACAGGCCTTTTTTTGAACATCAGCAATGCAACTGGGCCGACAGTTGTACAAAATATCCGGGTCAACTTGTTATTCTCTGCCACGCTGGGCTGCAAATCTTTCCTAGGAGGGATGCATTAGGCTTAACAAGAAAATTGGCTTTAAGAAATAATAAATGGGTTGGAATTAGAAAAACTAGATATTAAATATAAAAAATGCACCAAACAGGTAATTAGTTTAAAAAATTATTATTATTGGATTTTGAAAATTTTAATTTCATTACTTGTTGCGCGTGCAATATTTCGTTGGATTTTTACGTAATACAAATTTATTTTGAAATTATATTTAATCTGACTAGAAATTTCTGGATAAAAATATTTCAGATCCCATCAAAATGTGGGAAATTTTATTGAATTATGTTTTGAGCGGTTGGTTGAAATTATTAATCATTGTCCTAGCTAGAAAATGGGTTGCACTTTTAACAGACTGTAAACTCCATTGAATTCAAAAATGGCCTGTACATTTTTACAAATCGCAACTGGCCTATATGTTCTCTGCCACACACTTGTGGGCCTACTAAGTTGACGTGTCCCCTAAAAAAACTAAGTTGACGCATATGCAAGGCTTTGTCAACTTATAGTCAACACACGGTTCTAGCAGCACTGGTCGTTGGATGTCCATCCAATGGATGTGGTGCTTCTTCTTGAATCTCGGATGTTCTTGCTCCAGTCGCCCAAAAAAATGATTCCTCCCCCTGACATCTGGGACGCACCGTTTCGGAGGCTGACCTGTGGGCCTACTAAGTTGACGCGTAAGAAGGACTTTGTCAACTTAGCCAATACAAACAATTCTAGCTGCAGTGACCATGTGATGTCCATCCAACGGTCGCCGTGCTTCTTCAACCTCTAGTCTTCTTGCTCCAGCCGGCCAAACCAGCGCCGGTCGTGTCACCGCTTCCTCGCCTCTCGTGTCCGTCAGGTTGCCACCGGGCCATGCCATCCCTCTATACTCACCCACACCTCCTTTTATTCTCTGGCAATGGAAGCCTCACACCGCAGCCGAAGCTGTCAACCCACATACTCCCTTCTGCGTGGGCATCCACTACCGCGTCTTCCCAGGCTCTGCATCGTTCCCTTCCTAGGCCTTGCCATCATCCACCACCTTGGTGCTCTCAACGCGGCGTGGCCAACGTAGTCAACAAAGGACAGCCATCGGAAGAGGACTTTAGGCGATGAGGCTGACAGCTGGACACACCAGCTACATCTTCGAACATAAGGAAGTGCCTCCTTATTACTCGCAAAATAAAAATGATTCCTTCCCCTGAGAGCTAGGATCGACCAGCTAGATCTTCGCACACAAGGAAGTGCGTCCTTATCCTCCCTGACCGCTAGGACCCACCCGATCAAAGCATATGTAGCGTTGTCTGTCTGGTCGCGAACGTGTACGTACATACTGGTCGATCGGTCTCTCATCAAGTATGAACCATGGCCGAGTAAGTAGTGGCACGTGTCGTTGTACAACACCCCACATAGCAGTTCGCGGAGTCCCGTCTAAGTCATGTACACGTATGTACAGCCACAGGGCAAAAACACGGCCGCGTACGTACATACGGGCGGGGTCTCGAGCGCGTACTCACACATATATACGGACGACCAGGGCTTGTGTACATGGGGAGGCAACGAACGGCAGCAACAGCGTCCAGTTAATCGGGCAGCGCACCGACTGGGTCGGAACGGAGAAACAACGTCCTATTCATCGGGAGGCAACGGACTGGTTCGGAATGCGTCCTGTTCAACGGGAGCCAACCGGCTTGTATGGAACAGCCGAAACGGGGTCTAGCATACCGCAGAACGGAGGAAACGACCTTCTGTTCGACCGGCCACGATCAAAATGGGATCATGTTTGATGTAGGGCGGAACCCTAGGGTGACGATCTTTCACGTTTGAAGTGGATCCTACGGGGAATCACGAAGAACACGCGGAAGCACAAAGGGAAACACGGAGGAAACGAGAAAGAAATCACTCAACCAACAAGGAATCAATCACACAAGTGCTAGATCACCGAACAAAAAGAAATACATATGATCCACAATCAACAAAGGTAAGGATACACGAGTAGCCGTTCTTCTCCGAGAGGAGGTCTTGATGGGGTCCACCCTAGAAGGGGGTCTTGAATCCGCTTGGGGATCTTCTCCGTAGAGGTCCTGAGCTCCGAGGAGAAGTAACCAAGTGGATGAGCAAGGCTCTCACACAAACATGAGCTAAACCAAAGCTAACCCTAGAAAGTTGGGGAAGGAGTATATATAGTCTAGGGGGCGAAGGGGTACAAGGGCTGCGACCCAAACAAAGTCAACACACAGGCGTCGGACGTCTGGAAGGCGTCGGACGTCCAGAGGCTCAGGACGGTCCGGACGTCCGGACGGGCTCGGGCATCCGTAGAATCAGCTTTGTCGTGGGCGCGCTGGACATCCGGAGACGGTCGGTCGTCCGGAGCTTCGTGACGGTCCGGACGTCCGGAAGTTGTAGGTCCTCCGTAGATTCGGTTCGGGCGTGCGTCGGTCGGACATCCGGAGGCTTCGGCCGTCCGTAGTTTTGGTTCGGGTGGCAAAGTGCCGGACGTCCGGGGAGTCCGGTCGTCCGGGTCCTGGGACTGGTCGGACGTCCGGTGCCTGTGCCTTCAGCAGCATCTCTTCTTCTTCTTCAATATGCTTGGAGTCCTCGCCATCTTGGCTCTCTCAAGTAGTTGATCCTTGGCTCACCTCCATGTACCTGATTACACATGGAGTCTCCGAATGAGGTAGTAGCCATGTCTCGTGAGTAGGAAGAGGGAGTTCGGAGAGGAGCGAATTCACCTTATCTTCGATAGCCTTAGCTCGGGCTCGTGTCATGGGTCCGAGTGGTGTTGAGGAAATGTAGGCACGTCCAAGGATGAGTGAGGGATGCTCCGCATCATCTCCCCTCCCTTGGGAGAGATCCGACCTCGGATCAAAAGCTTCATCTCCATTGTAAGGTGCGAGGTCCTTGACGTTGAAGATGTCGCTCACATTGTACTTGTCTCGAGGTAGGTCGATCTTCTAGGCTTTGTCGCTTGTAGCGTGCTAGCACCTTGAAAGGTCCATCGGCTCTAGGAAGAAGCTTGGACTTGCGTTCTTTGGGGAAGCGGTCCTTGCGAAGGTGTAGCCACACTAGATCACCAATGTTGACGACCATGGGTTGCTTGTTGACGTTGAGCTTGGTCGCTAGCCGTTGTACTTGGCGCTCGATGGTTTGTCTTGTATCCTCATGCATCTTCTTGATGTAGCTTGCCCGTGCACTCGCATCCATGTTGGTGCGCTCTTGTAGAGGAAGAGGTAGAATGTCCAATGGGGACAACGGGTTGAAGCCGTGAAGCGACCTCGAAGGGGGACTTGCCAAGAGTCGAATCTCTTGCACGGTTGTAGGCGTGCCGATGATGGGTAGACATGCTTCCCACTCCTTGATGTTCTTCTTGATCAAGACACGAAGTAGAGTGGATAGTGTGCGGTTCGTCACCTCCGCTTGGCCGTCGGTTTGAGGATGGTATGCCGATGAGAACAAGAGCTTGATTCGAAGCTTGGCGCATAGGGTCTTCCAAAAGTAACTCAAGAACTTGACGTCACGATCGAAGACGATTGTCTTTGGTACTCCATGGAGTCGCAAGATTTCCCTACAAAAGAGATTTGCAACATGTGAAGCATCGTCTATCTTGTTGCAAGGAATGAAATGTGCCATCTTAGAAAATGTATCCACAACAACAAACACGGAATCCTTTCCATTTTGAGTTCTAGGCAAACCAAGTACAAAGTCCATGCTAATGTCTTCCCAAGGTTGATAAGGAATAGGAAGGGCATGTAAAGACCATGGGATTGAGCTTTAGACTTAGCTTTATGCATGTAGAGCAACGGTTGGTGAAGCGTGAGACGTCGCGGAACATCTTGGGCCAAAAGTAGTTGTTGGAGAGCATGGCGAATGTCTTGTCACGTCCAAAGTGTCCCATGAGTCCGCCTCCATGAGCATGACCGTTGTCGATGAGTTGTTGTACTTGCCGTTGAATCTCCTTGGTTTCTTCGGGATTGACTCGGTATGGAGCTTTGTTTGCTAGAGGCGCTCCGGGGATGAGGTCGATTCGATGCTTAATGCCTCTAAGAGGAGGTAGACCCAGAGGTAGCTCATCGGGGAAAATATCTTGGAATTCTTGCAAAAGAGATTTAAACACTAAAGGTAGCTCATGAGAGGTGTTAGTTGTTGGGTCTCCATCCTTGCACACAAGGACAAAGTGCATCACACTAGATGGGTTCTCACACACTTCTCTCATCTCACTTTTGGTGGCAAATAGGATGAGGTTTTTATCTCTAGGCGAAGAGGCGCTCAAGTTTGGCTTGTGGCTCTCACTCACTTTTTGGTGGATCACTTTCTCACTCTTGTCTCTATGATGGGTGGCTTGCTTGTCGGCTATTACTTGACTAGGAGACATAGGCCGTAGCACATATTCCTTCCCTTTCATCTTGAAGCTATAGTGATTGGTGCGCCCATTGTGGATGACACTACGGTCGAATTGCCATGGTCGACCTAGAAGTAGGTGGCAAACGGTCATTGGGACCACATCACACTCCAACGTGTCTTCATAAGCACCAATTTTGAAGGAGACTTGGACCGTATGCTCGACTCGTATAGTACCGGAGTCACTTAGCCATTGCACCTTGTAGGGGTGCGGGTGCTTCCTCTTGACCAATTGAAGTTTGGAACATAGTTCTTCACTTGCCAAGTTGTGACAACTTCCTCCATCAATGATGACCTTGACGGACCTTCCGTTGATGCCGACCTTTGTGTGGAAGATGTGGCATCTTTGGTCGTCTTCTTGTTGATGTTGAAGAGTCAAGACCTTGGAGACAACGAGAGCGGGGCTCGAATCCTCATCGCAAAAGACTTGAGCATCTTCATCTTTGTTCACTCGCCGGTGCATGGCCACTTGCTCAAGGGCTTCCATCTCCTCATCACTCGTTGAGTCATAGGTGTCGTCGTCGTTGAGGATCATGGTCCGCTTGTTGGTGCATTCGTAGGACTTGTGGCCTCGGCCGCCGCAAGTGAAACACTTGAAGGAGCTTGTTTTGATGGTCTCATCAGTCGGAGTAGATGATGGAGCACGCGGCTTGAAGTTGCTTGTAGTAGGAGGAGGAGGACTTGAACTTGTCGAATTTCTCTTGTAACTCGACTTGTCGTCGTTGTTTGTAGAAGGTTTGGTTGATGTAGATGTTGGAGGAGGTGTTGAAGCTTGGTTGTTGGAGAAGCCGTAGGTCTTGGATGAGTACTTGGCGTATTTGAAGCCATCTTGCGCTTGACGTTCCGCTTTTGTAGCTTGATGCACGAGCTCAATGAGGGTGGAGTATGGTTGGAAGTCGTCGATCTTCTTGATGGGATGATTGAGTCCATTCAAGAAACGTGCCATAGTTTGCTCATCATCTTCCTTGACATTGGCTCGAATCATGGCTATCTCCATTTCCTTGTAGTATTCTTCAACACTCTTTGTTCCTTGCTTGAGGAGTTGGAGTTTCTTGAAGAGGTCGCGGTTGTAGTAGGTTGGCACAAAACGTGCTCGCATGCCATCCTTCATTTGAGCCCAAGTGGTGATTGGGGGTTCACCTCTTGTTTGTCGTCGCTCGATGATTTGTTCCCACCATATGAGCACATAGTCTTGGAACTCAAGTGATGCCATAGCGATTTTCTTCTCTTCATCGTAGTTGTGCAACCGAAGATTTTGTCAACCTTCAATGCCCATGAGAGGTACTCTTGGTGTCATTGCTTCCATTGAACTTGGGCATGTTGAATTTTAACTTTCCATAGCGTTGCTCTTCATTGTGTTGTTGGCGATGGTGATGATGACGCCCTTGACGTGGATTGCAATCGTCTTCATGTTGCTCTTGGCGTGGAGGAATACCACGATCAACTTGCTCTTGTTGAACTTGAGGTTGAGGTGGAGCTTGACGGACTTGACGTTGTACATGGGGTTGGTAGTTCCTTTCTTGGATTTCTTCTCGAAGGGCTTCCTCTTGATTGCGCCGTTCGCGATTACGGTTGGCGAAGGCTCGACTTGATTCTTGAAGGGCACGTTGCGCGTCAAGAGCTTGCGCTTCACGTTGTTGTTGTTGAAGACGTTGAGCCTTGGCGTCTTGTTCGTCTTGGTGTAGACGCGCTCATTCTTCCTATTGGCGCCGTAGTCGTTTCGTTCTTGAGCTTGGGCCAAAGCGTCTTGGTTTGATTGAGGACGAGGGACTTGCTCATCAACTTGCTCTTGTGGATGCTTGTCATGTAGCGGGTTGCGAGATGCATGACGGTCTTGACGTGCGGCACGACGAAGAGTGTTCGAAGTAGGTGTACTTGAGTCGTAGAAGGTGTCTTCGGAGTGTCGACTCGAGCGGCTCCGTCTTGAGGATGAAGAAGTGGAATGATGCCGTTTCTCATCAAGGCGCGGATCTCGCCCATTCTTGCATCATTCTCTTGCTTGTGAGCGTTGAACTTGTTGTCGAAGTAGTCTCTTGTATGCGTTGCTCGGAGAGTCGCAAGTCGGTGGCGAGGTTGTCGATGCGGTCGCTCATTGCTTGTTGTTCTTGGTGCAACGCCACAGCACCAAAGAGGTGATTCTTGGTGACGTATGATGACATGTCGTCGTCTTGTTCGATGAAGAGTGGGTTGGTAGAAGTACTTGGCCTATCCATCCTTCCAAGAAAAAATGTGAGTGGTAGAAGCAGAAGAACTTATACCAATGTACCTTTGACCGATGTTGATGATGAATCAAGTTCACTCAAATGCGGACAATGAAATAGCACTATTGGTACCAATCCTTGTCGGTTCTCACACCTACACAAATAAAAGCTTATGATGGAGCTTGGTGAGGATGGTGGTACAAAATTTGATGCAATTGTAAGTGAGCGTCAATAATGTTGGAAAAGGTACACAAATTTGCAAATGCAACAAGTAGACCAAGCAACTAGTGGTACACGGAAACACACACGCAAATAGATAAGTGGGATTGTGCAAGCCAAAAGTGAGCCAAAATGTGGAATCCACGAAAATGCTCTTGTTGCACAATACTAGATAGACGCTAGCGCGATTGCACAATAGGCGGATACGGAACTTATGCACAACCTACTATGCAAAAATGCAACTATCTCTATCCCACGTATGCTATATGTATGGTATTTCGGTGCGATGGTCCAAGATGATCCAATATGACAATCTTAATGTAGTATGATGCTATGGTTCTTGCTCATAAGCTCTTTGCTTATCTTTCCTCTTTGCTTAAAAGCTTGGGTGGCTCTTTCACTTTTGAGCTCTTTTCTCATGCAAAACTTCACTAACCAAGATAGCAATTGTGCATTCTATGACAACTTTGTGACACACAAATGGATCCCAAGATATGCACCACGGTGCTATGGTATGTATGCTATGGAGTATGATCACTAATGTGCACAAGTCACGTTGCCGGCAATACTCAATGGCTAGTCTCGATGGGTAAGCTACGCAAAAATAAGGCCATGTGGGTATCAATGCAATTGCAAGGTATGACAAAGATGTCATCGAAGTTACCGTCCTTGGCGATGATGAGACCCTTGCAAAGTTGAGCCGTGGTGAATATGAAATTGAACCGTACCTAGATAGCTGAAACACAAAAGGATATGGGAGCCACAACTCAAAATCTCAAGGACCAAAATGTGGTAAAATCGTCATAGGATGTATTGGGGAAGATGGTGGTGTATGTGGGTTAGGAAGAGGTGGAGGTATTTGGGGTTGTGGTGGTGGCGAACTGACAAAGTTCAGTTTCGTCGAGTTTTACGGACGTCCGGCTTTTACGGTCGTCCGGACTTAGATAGACGTCAACCGCTTCCGGTCGTCCGGAGGCTGGGCAAAAATCTGGCTCGGGAAGAACTGCGAGATTTCGGGGAAGAATGAAATGGTGAGGTCGAAATCGAGTGATTTGGTGGATGGAAAAGGGTGGGGAGTGAGGGAAAAGCTAGATCCACACATAGCAACTCAAATCCATGGACCAAATCCAACAAAATCTCAACTCACAAACAAGTCACAAAAAAAAATTGGGGCTATTTTTGGTGGGGAATTTTCGGAATTAGGATGAAAACAACAAAATCAAGCTAGAAAAAGAGGGGTAGGGGCTCCAAAAACGCGATCAACGTGGCTCTGATACCAAGATGATGTAGGGCGGAACCCTCGGGTAACGATCTTTCACGTTTGGAGTGGATCCTATGGGGAATCATGAAGAACACACAAAGGGAAACACGGAGGAAACAAGAGAGAAATCACTCAACCAACAAGGAATCAATCACACAAGTGCTAGATCACCGAACAAAAAGAGATACATATGATCCACAATCAACAAAGGTAAGGATACACGAGTAGCCGTTCTTCTCTGAGAGGAGGTCTTGATGGGGTCCACCCTAGAAGGGGGTCTTGAATCCTCTTGGGGGATCTTCTCCGTAGAGGTCCTGAGCTCCGAGGAGAAGTAACCAAGTGGATGAGCAAGGCTCTCACACAAACATGAGCTAAACCAAAGCTAACCCTAGAAAGTTGGGGAAGGAGTATATATAGTCTAGGGGGCGAAGGGGTACAAGGGCTGCGGCCCAAACGAAGTCAACACACAGGCGTCGGACGTCCGGAAGGCGTCGGACGTCTGGAGGCTCGGGACGGTCGGGACGTCCGGACGGGCTCGGGCGTCCGTAGAATCAGCTCTGTCGTGGGCGCGTCGGACGTACGGAGACGGTCGGTTGTCCGGAGCTTCGTGATGGTCCGGACGTTTGGAAGTTGTCGGTCGTCCGTAGATTCGGTTTGGGTGTGCGTCGGTCGGACATCCGGAGGCTTCGGCCGTCCGTAGTTTTGGTTCGGGTGGCAAAGTGCCGGACGTCCGGGGAGTCCGGTCGTCCGGGTCCTGGGACTGGTCGGACGTCCGGTGCCTGTGCCTTCAGCAGCAGCTCTTCTTCTTCTTCAATATGCTTGGAGTCCTCGCCGTCTTGGCTCTCGCAAGTAGTTGATCCTTGGCTCACCTCCATGTACCTGATTACACATAGAGTCTCCGAATGAGGTAGTAGCCATGTCTCATGAGTAGGAAGAGGGAGTTCGGAGAGGAGCGAATTCACCTTATCTTCGATAGCCTTAGCTCGGGCTCGTGTCATGGGTCCGAGTGGTGTTGAGGGAGATGTAGGCACGTCCATGGGGATGAGTGAGGAATGCTCCGCATCAATGTTCATCGGGAGTGGTCTGGCGTACCGCAAAACGGAGGAAACGAACTTGTGTTTGAGTGCCTACGGTCGAAACGGGGTCCTGTTGATTGGGAGGTGTGTGGCGGACCGCAAAATGGAGGAAACAGACTTGTGTTGGAGCGCCTACGGTCGAAACGGGGTCCTGTTCATCCACCGTCTACCGCCTCGCTCCAGCCTCCACGACCTACTATTCATCCACCATCGACCTCCTCCAGCCTCCACCTATGACTGTTCATCCACGGGCTCCTATTCATCCAACCTCCACCGCTCCTCCATCGGCTACAGTTCAACCAACCCTCTCCACGGGTTCCTGTTCATCCAGCCCTCCACCGGCTACTGTTCAACCAGCCCTCCACGGGGTCCCGTTCATCCAGCCCTCCATGGGGTCCTGTTCATCCACCCCCAACTGGCTCGATCGATCGGGGTCCTGTTCATCCAGCGGCAACGGCCTGTACTACCACGGGGTCCTGGTCATCCAACCCCCACCGGGAACTGTTCATCCACAGCCAACCAACCGGCATGACTCACCAAGTCTCGACACGTTCTACGTACCGCGCGCATGGTAGCAATGGTCACTGTTCATCGAGAGGCAACCCAACACCGCTCGATCGACTTCAGTAAGCAGCAGAAGTGATCGATCGCTCGGGTTCAGTTAGCAGCAGCAGCAAAGGAATTGCTCAGGTTCAATCAGCAGCGAGTGAATTGTTCAGGTTTAGTTAACAGCCAAGGGATCGATCGCTCGGGTTTATTAACGTGCGATCGCTCCGAGCTCAGTTAGCCAATGCCTCGCACACACGCGCGTACACGAGAGAAACGCGCAAACCACAGTGCATTGCTCGGCCCCGAGCACCCACCGTAATCGGGAACTCCGTGATATTTTCCTCGCCCTCGCTTCTACCATGATTTTTTCCGTCATGCATGGCCCAAAGAATGTCATGCAGCTGCGTCTCCGGGCCGCCCTAGACGAAAAGCCCATTTTCTGTCATGATTTTTTGTCATAGAAGGAGGAGACCACCACATCTATGATGATACCGGGTTTTGTCATAATTATCGTCATAGAAGTGTCATAAGCATGACAGAAAAAAATTCGTTCGGCCCAAAATGTCACGAATGTGTCTTTTTTTGTAGTGCTTAGTGTCGTGGGTTGACACGATCACCTATGGGGCCATGAGCCCCTTTGTGGTTCGGCGAGGGGGAGATCACGTTGCACAAAGAGCGGAAGCCATGGGGGCAGCGCGAAGACGATGACGCTGGTGGTTTTTACCCAGGTTCAGACCACCGTGAGGCATAAAAACCTACTCCTACCTTTGGTGGATTGGATGGTGCAACACAACAGCACGCACCTCTTGAGCCCGGCAAGGTGGCCTCGGGGGAAGCAACCACGCGCGTACAAGTATGATGTGATCCGAATCTCTTTCTATGTTGCCTCGGGCCTCCTTTTATAGCTTAAGGGGTAACCATAGTTGCAAAATAGTCTTTATCTAATGATTATATAGCTAACAGTGCTATCGTACCTAACTTTGGTAGTTAGGACAAAGTGCATTAAATGCACTGCTAGGTGTCATGTTGTGGGTGAAGCCAGGTAAGCCTGTCGTGGCGCTTAATCCTCTCCTGCTTATTTGTTTGACACGCCTCTGGACGGGTGTCACATGATTGTAATCTGTCTTCCAATGGGTCGCCACATGCTTAGGGGAGCCAACTTAATCATTTGGGGGCTTGACACCACATTGACAAGTGATTTTCATTGCTGTGCGGTGGAGAGGTGGTGCCTTGGCGGGATTTCCTGCTCTTGGCGGTCCCGACAAGCCTGTCGGGGCAATCTTGGACTTGCCCTTGATGTTGTCTCGACCTGGTCAGGCACTCCTGCCCAGCAAGGGAGGCCTTCCCAAGGTGACGCCTTATTGCCTTGTATGTTAACTTGGTCTTCTTGATCCATTTGTTGATCTCACGAAGAGCGGTTTCTCTGGCTTGGCCTTGCTTTATATGCTTGCGATCGGACATGCGACGCCTGTGTATAAGTCTGGTCAAAAAGTGCACATGGTTGTTGAACCGACAGGATCTTCTGGTATTTCTTCATCTGGAGTGGGCATCTATTCTGCAATGAACTCCACCACTGCTCTGCTCTAGATAGTTGAGGTACTTTCCTACTTCAGGCCAAAGCTTGACAATTCTAGTGTCCATTCAACTATCCTGCCGGTGGCTTCGGGATTCCTCAGTATGTGATGTAGTGGGAAACGGGTGACAACCGTGATTTCATGGGCTTGGAAGTAGTGGCGTAACTTCACCGAGGCCACGATAAGGCCAAAGATCAGCTTTTGCACTCTAGAGTACCTTGACCTAGCCCCCTACAACGGAGAGCTGACAAAGTACATTGGCTGTTGCACCACTTTCTTCTTTGCCGCAGTTTTGGGACTGCCTTTGCTAACTTGCTCTGCTTCTCTTGGATCTGTGTCTGATTCTGCCATGACTGGTTCAGTTTCATCTCTGGAGGGGGGTAGTTGGTGCAGCTGCTTGCTCATCCACTTCTCACTGCGCCACCAATGCTGCACTAATCACTTGATTTATTGCCACAAAATATAGCAGCAACGGCTCTTGTGGTTTAGGAGCGACTAAGGTGAGAGCAGAGGAAAGGTAGGTTTTCAAGTCTCGCAGTGCTGCTTCTGCTTCCGGGTTCCGTTTCATCGGACCTGCCTTTTTCAAGATTTTGAAGAAAGGCAAGGCACGCTCGACAGACTTGGCAATGAACCTACTCAGCGCGGCAATGCATCCAGTCAAACACCTCACATCTTTGACAGTCTTGGGTGCCTAGATTTGCTCAGTTTCTCTGATCTTGTCTGGGTTGGCCTCTATCCCCCGCTAGGACACAAAGAAACCAAGTAGCTTGCCGGAGGGAACACTAAACACACATTTTTCAGGGTTTAGCTTCAAATTTATCTTGCGCAAGTTTGCAAATGTATCTTCCAAATCTTGAATGAGTGTTGATCTGTCCTTGGTCATGACCACTATATCATCCATGAAAGCCTCTACATTCTTGTGTAGTTGAGGATCAAAACCAATTTTCACTACTGTTGCAAAGGTGGACCTAGCGCTCTTTAACCCGAAAGGCATACGTACAAAGCAGTAAGTGCCACATGGGGTTATGAATACGGTTTTCTATTCATTTGCCTTGGACGTGAATATCTGATGGTATCCAGAGTACGCACCCAAAAAGGAAAGTAGATCGCACCTGGAAGTGGAGTCTCTAATCTGATCGATGCGCGGTAGGGGGAAAGTGTCCTTCGGGCAGGCCTTGTTCAGTTCTATGAAGTTAATGCAAAGCCACTATTTCCCATTTGCCTTGCGCACTACCACTGGGTTTGCTAACCACGTTGGATGCCACACTCCTCTAACCAAACTAGTTGCGTCAAGTTTCTTGATCTCCTCGGCAATGAACTGTTGTCGCTCCAAAGCTTGCTTTCTGACCTTCTGATTGACAGGCCGAACATGAGGACAGACAACAAGGTGGTGCTCGATTACCTTCTTGGGAACGCCGGGGATGTCAGATGGTTGCCAAGCAAACACATTGAAAATCGCCCGCAGGAATGCAACAAGCGCGCTTTCCTATTTGCCATCAAGGGTGGCGCTGATGGTTAATGTACCGTCAGCGCCATTCTGCCTTCCGGGACCTTCTTCATAGAAGGTGAAGCAACCTTGGATTTCTTGCTAGTGGAACTCTCCGGTAGGTCATCGATGGCCGCAACACACTCCGAAGGGGCGCGCTTCCCGGAGGCCTTGCCGACATCTCTGGTAGCCTTCTTTCCCTTCTTTGCTTCCTTGGTGGGAGCTGTGGCTTCTGCAGCCTCAGCTACCACCACGTCTCGATACATATGATTGTGTATTTATTGTCTGATGGGATGGAAATGACGCCCATCGGCCCTAGCATCTTCAAAGTGTTGTAGGCATAGTGGCATGCTGCCATGAAATTTGCCAGAGCTAGACGACCAAGAATCCCATTGCACAGCAAGGGAAGTTCAACAACGTCAAACACAACCCTCTCCGTCCAGTAGTTCAATTCTGCGCCAAACGTTACCAGCAACGTAATCTTTCCCTTAGGCCGGCTCCTACCGGTGTTGATTCCTTGGAACGTGCCAGTAACCTTGAGCTCTTTATCAGGGTCTGTAGCTTACTGACCAGCTTATGGGAGATCAGATTTAGCCCAGCCCCGCTGTCAACTTGCATCTTTGTGACTTTGAGGTTGCGGATGGTGAAACCAACAACAGCAAACACCCGACCACAGTAGTGCAATCAGGGTGATCCTCGTCGTCAAAGATGATAGGCATGCGGGACCTTTTGAGTGGCCAATGGGAATCCATAGTTGGCTCCCTGGCATTGACTTCTCGCGCCCACCGCTTGAGCTGGCGGTGAGAGGAGTGCAAAGATGCACCCCTGTCAACGCACATGGCTTCGGTTGCTTTCTGGAATTCTTGTTCGCTTGTCTCTTCAAAAGATGTCGTCTGTTGACACGATCACCTATGGGGCCATGAGCCCCTTTGTGGTTCGGCGAGGGGGAGATCACATTGCACAAAGAACGGAAGCAATGGGGGCAGCACGACGACGATGATGCTGGTTGTTTTTACCCAGGTTCGGGCCACCGTGAGGCGTACAACCGTACTCGTGCCTTTGGTGGATTGGTGGTGGAACACCATAGCACGCGGCGCTCGAGCCAACAAGGTGGCCTCGGGGGAAGCAACTACGCGCGTACAAGTGTGAGGGGGTCCGAATCCTTTTCTATGTTGCCTTGGACCTCCTTTTTTAGCTCAAGGGGTAACCACAGTGGCAAAACAGTCTTTATCAAATGATTGGATAGCTAATAGTGCTATCGTACCTAACTCTGGCAGTTAGGACAAAGTGCCTTAAATGCACTGCTAGGTGTCATGCTGAGGGTGAAGCCCGGCAAGCCTGTCGTGCCGCTTAATCCTCTCTTGCTTATTTTTATTTGTCTAACACGCCTCTGGATGGGTGTCACATGATTGTAATCTGTCTTCCAACGGGCCGCCATGTGCTTAGGGGAGGCCACTTAATACTCTGGGGGTTTGACACCACATTGACAAGTGATTTGCGTTGCTATGCGGTGGAGCAGTGGTGCCTTGACGGGATTTCTTGACCTTGGCGCTCCCGGCAAGCCTGTCGGGGCAATCATGGACTTGCCCTTGGGGTGGCCTCGACCTGGCCGGGCTCTCCTGCCCGGCAAGGGAGGCCTTCCCAAGGGGACGCCTTGCTGTCTTGTATGTTAACTTGGTCGTCTTAATTTGCTTCTTGATCTCATGAAGAGCGGTTTCTCTGGCTTGGCCTTGCTTTATATGCTTGCGATCAGACATGCGATGCCTGTGTATAAGTCTGGTCAACAAGATCACATGTTTGTTGCACCGGCACTTATTCTTCGGGTGAAGCTTCTTGTATAAGATGTCGACCCAAGGTGGCATCACATCGTTCTTTGTAGAGTACTCTCGGGTCACAAACTTGTAGTGAAACCATTGTTCAGCCTAGTACCTGCGAATCCATTACACGCGTGATTTGCGCTCCTCGTACGTTTCCTCTGGATCAGACTTGTACATTTCATATAGATCTAGGGGCAAATCAAGAGAAGTGTTTTCACGACGCTGTCTTCCCACTTTCTTTGAGGATTTACCACCAGCCATTGGCTTCACAGAAATGATTGGCTTTGCTCTGCTTGTTAAACAAGAACTGGCTTTAGGAGAGTCAAGGTGAAGTTGTAAGAAGTCTGCGAACCAACAGACTCACCCACAGACATGTAACTGTGAAAGGATTAGGCATGCGAGGGAAGCAGGAGAGGTCATATGAATTCTCAGAGGATTTTGAAGGTAAAATAAGTTTGAAGATATTGACCTCATAGTCCGAAGACATTCACTTATATGGATAAGTTGGTTCCAGATTTGTACGAATCCATAAATAAGTACTAGTGAGGAATCACAATAGTTATGAAGCATAAGTGAAGATACTTGGCAAATTATGAGATGCAAAATATAAAAGATCTAGATTTGGAAGTGACAAAACAACTTTCTGAAGATAATGAATTATAATCGGATCAAACAAACGGTACAAAGTGGGACTTCATTTACTGCTCAAGAACTAGGACTGAACTACAAGATGAGTCGGAGAGGAGGCTGTTGAGGATATACCCCGTGGTATGACCCAGCCAGAGATATGACCCGGCTGGGACTTTGGTGTTTCATTGGTAAGCCGGCAGATGGTTACGACCTGGTAGATAGTGGTAAGTCGGCAGACATTGGTAAGCCGGCAGATGGTTATGACCTGGCAGATAGTGGTAAGCCGGCCGACATTGGTAAGCCGACAGATGGTTACGACCTGGCAGATAGTGGTAAGCCGGCAGACAGTGGTAAGCCGGCAGATGGTTACGACCTGACGGACAGTTATAACCTAGCAGACAGAGTCGCCTAGGGTTAATAAGCCCGAGACGTTTAAAAACCCCAAAACTTTAAGAAGCCCATGGAGAGAAGCCCATGACGAGAAGTCAGAATAGTTTAAGTCTTAATCCGACTAGGACTCTACATGTAACCCGCCCCTTCAACTTATATATGGAGGGGCAGGTTACCCCAAGAGGGACAAAAAATAATCTTTAAGGCTAGACACAACTAGGAGAGCCGGAGATACGGCGAGTCCCCCCTGATGATAATGAGACCTAGCCACAAACAGCATGTAGGGTTGTTACCGGATGAGTTTCTCGGGGCCCGGAGCTGTCTAAACCCTTGTCTTGTGTGTTAATCCTCCTCGCGTTTCTCATCCCGATCAACCCCTCTCAAGCTACCACATAGATGTGTTGGCCTCACGACTAAGTCCTCACACTAGGACATCTGTTGTGACAATTCCACGACACTTGGCGCCCATCGTGGGGCATGCGCATGGTGGTGTTGAGTTCTTGGAGGGAGCTCTTCTAGGGATCAAGAAGCTCACGATTTAACGGATGAAGAAAAGCCAGGGAACAATCACGCAGGACGATCCGGCATTGGACAACCTTGTGGCGGAATCAAAAAAGTTCATCGTTTGAGATCAGAGGCGTGATTAATTTTGGAGATGGCATATTCAGTTCTTGAGATGAGAATTAGGGACGCGTGTCGCTCATCGCTGCAAAGTTGCAGAGATTGATTTGACGATTTCATCGTCCGGATAAAGGTTTCCGAGAAAGATTGCCAAAATTACCGAAGCCATGTCAAAGATGAATCCACTAAAGGATCATAACCGAAGGTGTTTCAACGGCAAGTATCCAACCTGCCATTGATTTGTCCAGCGTGAAGACCAAGGTCAAACCGCTCCATTGAGCACTTGAGTAATATCCACGTGAAGGCTCGGCTTTTGGAGGGAAGAAAAAAAGTGGGAAACAGCCCACGATTCGGAAGTGGATTTCGCTATCGAGCCGCCGTTTCTCTCCCGGTTGTCCGCCTCTGCGGCTGGCTTCAGCCGCCGCTGCCGAGTCGCTGCTGGTGCCAGAACCGGCCTGTCTCCACCTTCTCGCCGGCAGAGCCGCCGCCACATCTTCGTCTCTGACGAACATCCGCCGCCCTTCCGAGCCGCCCCAGCCAAGCGGCCTCGCTGTCCGCTTCTGAGCCACCGGCGCTGCTGCGAGCTGCCTTCCTAAATCGCCAATACACCAGCGCTGCGCCGGCAACGAAGCCGCCCCGCCTCTACGACGAACGTCCGCCTCGATTCAAGCCGCCATCACGGCCTCACCTTGCCCCGAGGAAACGCTGCCTGCCTTGGTTTCCACCTCTAGCGAGTCACCGGATTCCTCGTTCGTCTTCATGCTGAGCCGCGCCTGGCCTTGCCTCTAAACCAGCATCGCCACTACCCCATCCAAGTGGCCGCATCCACTGGTCTCTGCCGCCGGTTTGAACCTGCCCTGCTACCATGAGTCGCCGCCGCCAAGTCAACTGCTGTTTCTGGGTCGCCGCTCGAGCGCTGCTTCCGCCAAGAGCTGCCCAGAACTGTGGCCGTCATTGCCGTGGCCCACTTTGCCGACCACGTTACCGTCTCTCCTCGCTGTCTTCGCCTCTGTCGCCGTCGTGTTGGGCCGCTGACTTCCGTTGCTGAGTCGCCATAGTCGTCAAACCCCTGCCCCGCGGCCGTCGCCAAGTCGCCCCGCGATCCAGTCGCGCGTCGAGCCGCTGTATGCATCTGACGTCGTTCACCGGCAGGGTCTACAGCGCGCGGCGCCTCTGAACATCACATCCAGGGCTAATTCCATTTGTGCATGTTTTTCTAGTGAGGATGATTGCGATCAGGCTATTTGGACTATGGGGAGTGATGCTGATAATTTTCTGAAGTGTTGTGACCTTATGCTTGGAAGTGGTGGACTGTTCCTTTGTTGCAACAGCAGGCCAAGCTCTCGATGATTTGCAAATAGACAATTTGGACTCTGGGAAACATAGCCAAAACTTCAAACAACACTCGAAGCTGCCTCTGCTGACGAGGACATGGGGAAGTGAAGTTACGCGCACATACTGGAACATAGGGAGTGCTAGTCAAGCATGTCACATGGTCCTTGAGGAGGGAAACACAAAAATACTTTGGATACAGATATGGATCAAGAGAGAATTCAGCGGCAGAACTGAATATTTGCGGCTTCTACGTGCAGATCGCCTATCATTCGAACAAATCAGGTGATATCTATCTATGTTTGTTTTATTAGCACATATTGTTTTTGTCAAAGAACAAATTATCTTTGCCTTGGTCTGCAATATTGTTTATGCAGGACAATTTTCTACTACAGAGCGATGGTTGTGACATGTATATATAGCTCACGCCACCATTATCATGAGCTAGCATCTGACTATGCCATGATGCTTGATGAATATATGTCCCAATTTACGTTAACATGACGCGGTTGACTCGCCCGTCCGTGTGGCTTACCGCGCCTGCGATTGACTCGCCCGTCTGCGCTGGCTTACAACGCCGCGGCCGGCTCATCTGTCTGCTCCCGCGGCCGACTCGGCCGTGATTGATTTCAGCTTCACCGTGGTGATCATCAACTCCGCGGTGTATAATTTCTGGCCTAATATATCAGGTGAAATCCATCCAGTATATTTTTATATTACATATTGCTTTATTTAAAGGAGCAATTACTTTGGCTTGCAAATTCTTTAATGCAGGACAAGTTGTCTACTACAAAAGTAACTATCATGTCACGGAGTTTGTTAAGTGATTTATGCTGGAAATATACATTGGGTATTGCAAGGATTGCCAATTCGCCTCAAGCCTCTGGTTTATATCAAATTTCAGCATTCCACTACTCAAATTATATGGCGGTTTATATCATGGTCAAATATGAAGAAACTCAAGCAAACTCTTTGAGTCGTCTTAAGACTCGGGGGCTATGATGACATGACTTACTAAATTTTGCCAGATTCAAGAACTCCGAGTCATTAGAGGGAAGATACCCCGGTCCCGGAGGCTACAACCCTATTGGTGACAATTTAAAGGCCGTGAGGAAATTTTCGGCTTAAAATGAAGGGTTCCAGTTTGAAATCCGGATCAAGGGAAAACTGTTTCTCACAAAGCTTTGAAGCTCTCAATATCCGGTTTGAAATTCTGGTTCAAAAAGAATTCATCTCTCGCAAGTTCGAGTTCTCAGAAAAATTAAAGGTTACCAAAGAGAACTTGCTGCCATGATGTGCGGTTCAAACATGGGTATCCTGCCTTATGGGCTCATCTTATTATGATCACTTGGGACCTTCCTGCTCATTGAGCATAGCTATGACTACCCTCTTGATCCGGCTTGTATGCCATGATTACAAAATACTTGGGGGCTTCCTGCTCATTGAGCATAGCTATGATGACCCTGTTGATCCGGCTTGTACGCCTGTAATGAAGTATTACTTGGGGGCTCTTTGTTCAACGGACAAGAGTTTTTATGACCCTTGTAATAGGCTTAAAAGCCAGTCTTGGAAGCCAGGTGTATTCACCTAAAAACCCGGGTTATCCTGCCTTTTTAAGTCTGCCACTCCGCCTAGGTAATCCTGGAACGACCCGCCGTACTTTTGACAAGTCAATCTTATACAGACCCTGAACTTGTCAAAGTTAAAACGACGATTGGTTAAGTGAGGTCCGGCTTATAAGGTTTGTATGAAGGTTTAACTCAGTGGTTGTGCAGCCCTTGAAAGCACTCGATATTTTAGGCCTAGCCGCCTATAAAAGCCTTGATTTTTTGTTATTTGATTTGAACATTTTTTGAGGTTCCTCTCCTGTGACATATTAATACATGGTTAAAAACCGATGAGGGTTATGATGCCTTATGGTTCATACATGAAACTACCCGGTGTTTATTAACCTGGCTCGGCGTTGGACTATAAGTCGCTAGTGTATGATGATCTTATATACATGGAAGTGCTATGCTCTATGTTTTGGGATATTACCCCTTGCTGCATACGGCGTATTAAGCCGACGGTATATGTCAAATTACACAAAGCTTTGTACGCTCAATCTTTTGGGTTATCACCCTTATTACGCTGGTATAATAAGATGGCGGCGTGAACAAATATCACAGGAACTGGTTTTCAAACCGGATTATATTATTCAAATCTTGAATAGCCAACATGGCCGGATTTTTATGGTTATCAATAACCAGTATTATGGCTGAGGTTTTCAAAGTCGCTTCAGCACAATGGCTATTACTTTATCAACGGATATGGTTTATTCTGCAATGGAAGGAATAGTCCCGAGTTGCTGCAGGCTTACGACCTGGCACTTGGGGACTACATTATTCATATTAAGATTACATCAAATATGGAAGTCCCATGTCACTGCAAGCATGCACCATGACACTTGGGGGCTAATGCAAGGTCATTTTTTACTTGCTTTATTGAAGACCCGACTCATCACATTATAATGATCCGGCCCTTGGGGGCTACCAATTGCTCCTGTTAAAAATTCAAGGTACACTAGTTAAATCCATTATAATGAAGGGTCCATTGCTCAGTTGGTAAAGCACAAGGCTCTTAACCTTGTGGACGTGGGTTCAAGCCCTGCGATGAAGGCTACATCATATGATGTTATTTTCAATGATCATATCTGCAAAGTCCCTGCTGATTATTGCATAATGACCCGACCCTTGGGGGCTACACTAGTTGAAGTTTTTATGAGCATAAGGCAATTACAAGTCCCAGGTTGCTGCAAGCATGACAACCCGACACTTGGGGGCTACATATGTGGAATATTCAGTTTATGACTAGTGACTGAGAGGAACAACCTGGATTTCTTCAAGGTTGTGACATTTATATTGAAGCAAGTCTTAAGTTGTTACTATGCTCCCTTCTTAAGACTTGGGGGCTACAAGTGATATGCACATAAGGGAGGTATATTTTCAAGCTTGATGATTAGCAACAATTATGACCCGGTGCCATCAATATTTACAAGCCGGCAATTTTGGATACACCGGCAAGTTTTACATCTTCAAGCCGGTAAGATCAAATGAGTATTTCAAAGATTAATATTTTTTAAGCATTGGGGCTGAGTTAAATCAATTATTCTTCACAATTTTTCTCTGTGAGAAACCAACGTCAGTATGTATGAAGCTGGCCTATTGACCTGCGTTTTCTAGAAGAAGGAAATGAAAATTGGAATTAAGGATGATCAGGTGCCGGCTTACAAGAATTTTAACCCGGAACACAACCTGTCAAGTTTGTTATTGTGTTTATTTTGTAGGATCAATTTAATGTGGATAAATCCAAATTATACTGGGGGCTAATGTCGGGGATTTACCCCGCGGTATGACCCGGCCGGAGATATGACCCTGCTGGGACTTTGGTGTTTCATTTGTAAGCCGGCAGATGGTTACGACCTGGCAGATAGTGGTAAGCCGACAGACATTGGTAAGCTGGCAGATGGTTACGACTTGGCAGATAGTGGTAAGCTGGTAGACATTGGTAAGCCGACAGGTGGTTACAACCTGGCACATAGTGGTAAGTCGGCCGACATTGGTAAGCCGGCATATGGTTACGACCTGACAGATAGTGGTAAGCCGGTAGACAGTGGTAAGCCGGCAGATGGTTACGACCTGACAGACAGTTATAACCCGGCAGACAGGTCGCCTAGGGTTAATAAGCCCGAGACGTTAAGAATCCCAAGACGTTAAGAAGCCCATGGAGAGAAGCCCGTAATGAGAAGTCAGAATAGTTTAAGTCTTAATCCGACTAGGACTCTACATGTAACCCGCCCCTTCAACTTATATAAGGAGGGGCAGGGCACCCCAAGAAGGACAGAAAATAATCTTTAAGGCTAGACACAACTAGGAGAGCTGGAGATACCGTGACTCCCCTGTGATGATAATGAGACCTAGCTACAAACAACATGTAGGGTTGTTACCGGATGATGTTTCTCGGGGCCCGAAGTTGTCGAAACCATTGTCTTGTGTGTTAATCCTCCTTACATTTCTCATCCTGATCAACCCCTCTCAAGCTACCACATAGATGCTTTGGCCTCAAGACTAAGTCCTCACACTAGGAAATCTGCCGTGACAATTCCATGACAGAGGCCGAGCAGGTCAATCTCCAGCGACCTAACTTGGCGGCGGAACAAAGCTACATCGGTGACGGGGAGAGGATATCCACGGACGGCGTGAGTACGACGATGGAGAGGTTGCGGCATCGAAGTGCTTCTTCTTAGGCAATGATGAGGCTAGCGACGGCGCTAGGGTTGCGAGGGTGAGAGGGATAAGAGTAGATGATTTAATGACCGTGGGGCTTTGTATTTATAACGAGGAGTGCGGCGCTGGGAATTTAGAGCAACCCTAGCAGACCCCGCAAAATGCCCGGCCCGCAAAAATTCCGGCGAGTATGCGGGCTCGGGCCAATTTTGTGGCCAGAACAGACCCCGCATACTCGCCCAGCCCGCAAAAACTTTTGTCGCAGCCCGCAAACCGCCCCCCCCCCCAGTGCTATAAGTGCGGTTGCGCGACCCTTTTGCAGGTCCAAACCCTATCCCCCCACCGCCGCGAGCCACCCGATTCCCCTTTCCCCTCTCCCAATTTCTCACCGCCGGCGACCCTCCGCCCCGCCTCCAGCCGCCATGTGTGGGCGAATGTGGAGCTCCGGACGCGACTCTGGCAGCAGATTCGGTCGGGAGAGGGACACGGAGCGCGAGCGGCACATCAGGTCCGACGACGCGAGGAAGCGCGGCGCGCGGACGTGGACCAACCACGGGCTGTCGCCGCCGGCGAACTTCGACCGCTGCGAGACGGAGGAGTACGACCGCCGGAGCGCGTCCTTCTCCTCCGCACGGTCTTCCTACGCTGGATCCTCCTCCTCCGTCGCGGGCTTCCTCCCCGTGAAGAGGGAGTGGTCGGACGAGGAGGAGGAACCGGAGCCGCCGGCGTCGTTCGGGTTCGTCCTGGTGAAGGAGGAGCCCGAGCAGCCCGCTCCGCTCGGCTGCCGCGGAGTCATTGGGCCCGAGGACTACGTCGTGGATTTCGACGCCGTCGCCGCTGCCATCGCCGAGCGGAGCGTACGCGAGGAGGAGGAGCGTCGGCGCCACGCCAAGGAGCTCGAAGCCCTCGAGTGGCGGTAGGCGTTCGCCGACAACGTCGCCGCCAACGAGAAGGCGAAGGAGTGGCGCCACATCTGCAAGGAGCAGTCGGAGAAGTCCGTCGATCTCTGTTGCTCCGGCGAGGAGGATTGGGCGTCCGGCTTCTCTCCGGCGTCGTCCAGTTGCCGCGACCTCGCCGCCGTCAGATCCGACCCCCTTGTACTAGTTTAACGTAGTATGTAGTATAACTATGCTTCTAGTTGTGATGAACTATGTAGTATGCCATGAACAATGTAGTATGCGATGAACTCTGTTCGTGCAATTTCTCCCGTGAAACATTTTTTCAAATTATGCAGGTTTAGATACGGGTCTGCTCTGCCGCGTATGATTTTTGCCCGCAAAAACGATTTTCGTGAACCCGCAAACGCGTTTTGCGGGTTGTATTTTTGCGGGGTCTGCTAGAGTTGCTCTTACTGCACCGCCCTTTGCAATTCACATCTGCGCAACGCGTGACATGCATGCACAGTTTAAACAACTGTGCTATAACCCCACCACATAGCTGGTTTGGCAGATGGTCATTCCGGCTTCTACGGGGTCTGGCAAAATGGGTAAGGCTAATAAAAACTTTTTAAATGTTGGTCTCAATATCTTCGACCGACAAGGACACAATGAAGACAATCGACACGTCTCAGTAGAATGCATATGAAGATTTAGAAAGAGTAGGAGAGATAAGCACAGGCGGGGTAAGGGTCCGATCACATTCACTTAGTGCAGAAAAGGCAACTTGAACACATTGCTATAAGTGAATGTTGTTGAGGGCATAAACACATATGTGTGTGTGAGTCTATATATATAGGGTGTGTCTATTCTCATAACACCCTAAAGAGTCTTATTCTAACACCTTATTCTACTAACACCACATGCTCTCGAATAGGACTACCGAGACAAGACACAAACCCAACCCGACCCACCTTCTTCCCAGCGTTTGAGGTTGTTGGAGTTCACTTTTTTTATTTTTGGAGGAAAATCAGTGCACTGCAGTTTGCAATTCCTGTCGATGGGATCTCCATTTTCTGTGTTCTTCTGAAGAGAAATAATAGTATAAATGTAGTCCACTGTACTTTTGCTCTTGAGGTTCATTTTACTCTCTTTTGTTTTGTAGAAAAGATAGGTGATGCAGTCTGCCGACCTCCTCCCATGGCAAATTTGGATGACGCACGAGCTCCTACCCCTATGGGTGTTTTGCAGGTGAGCACTGTCAAAAAAAAAATAAGACCAACCCAAGGGCTAACCCTCGTTGGCTTTTCTTTATAGGAGAAACTCCGTGAGCATCACGCGTCCGTGCCGGGACTCGAACTCGGGTGGGCTGGCAGCAACCTCAGCTGCCGAGCCAACGGGTCGACGCCCCGTCCTCATAGGTGAGCACTGTCATACCCGCCTGAAGTGCACTGCTGCTGGGCGCCCGCGGATCAGGGGTGGCGGCCATGCAGTACGCATCAACGATAGGCGTAGCATAGTTCCACTCTCCTCCCTTGGGGGAATTATGTTTTTTGTTAATGTAGTGCAAAACTCCTCTTCATGTAGTTCATTGGCTTCGGGGCGAGCAGTGGAGAGGACACAGGCGTGCAGTTCCCCCGTCCCCGTAGTTGTCCACTGAACCTGTAGAAGCCCATCTTGCTATAGTGTATATGAGCATATGGCCCGTAAGTGCTGCTCTTGAGTCCCATATTGCAAAACATTGCGATGTGGTTCGGCGACCGCCGACGCGCACTTTGCTTTGGGGGTCTGTACATTCTTTGTGGATGTGCACTTCGTTCGGCTCGAGCGGCATGAAGCTCAGTTTCGTGCATGTGCAGCTCGGCTACCTATTTCGTGCAGTTCGCTTTCGCCTATTACTTAATTTATCTTCAGTTCACTTGTTTGTATTTATTCAAACATCATGTAGTTCACTCTGAAACTCTTTGTTCTTCACTTGTAAAAAAAATAGCAGTTCACTTTCTAAAAATAAGTGCAGGCCCTTAGTGGTTGTCTTTGTAAGAAAGGAGAAAGAAATCCCCATGGGAGGTTCACTTCTTTTTCTAATGAAAGTTGTTTAGTTTGTGTGACGATTGAAAAAAGTAGTTCACTCCATTTGTGTAGCATCTCATTATCCCTTTGTATGATGTGCGATTTGTTTTGTTTGTCTCAAAATTCAGTGGACTATATCAACACTTGTAGTGTGGTTGGTCCTCGGATGTGTTTCACTTTTAAGAGTGATGCTGTTCACTTGCGCCCAACATGAAAATTTGAAAATTTTAGCGAAAAAATAAGATAATAATGCGGTTCACTTTGATATGTGTCGTGGTTCACTTGCCCTCATCTTTGCGGTCCACTCATTCATAAAAAAATGTTGAAAAAGACAACAAAAACTCACAAAAACTCGTCTCAAAATTTACTTCTGACTAAAAACCCATGAAGTTCACTTGCCCATCCGATGTAATGCGCTTTTTCGTTTGAAGCAGTGCATTTTTCTGTCTAATGTAGTTCCTTCATAGATTTTGATGCCGCGGAAAAAACAATGTCAGCATTTCGAGAGAGTGTTCTACATAAAAAGTCGCGTCTCTTTGATATCTTTCCAGCAGCGTATCATTTGAATCATTTCGGCAAGTTGTTTTGTAAAAATTCACAAAAAAAGAGCCGGTGCCACTCGTTGTCTGCGGCATCATTTAAAAAAATAATGAGGCTAGCAAACTCACCTCCAGAAGGCTCCCCCGATTGGGCCTTCGTGGGCCGTCAGATCTGGCTCTCGAACATGTCTAAGCCGTTAGATCTTCAGAACGGTCAAAGTCGATTTTCACCTCACGGTTGTTTTCGTTGGCCAATGACTGGTGGGCTCATCTTGCACGCTCGTTGGCTGGGTAAACTTTGTTCGTGTCCCCAAGGGAATTTGCCAATCCGCTCCGCCCGCGCATCAAAACCCTAGCCGCCAGCACTGCTCGTCCCCTCCTCCCTGCTCCCTCCATCCTTTCCTATGTCGCCGCCCCTCTTCACCCCGCTCGCCTTGGCCGCCTCCTCTCCTCCGCCGTGTCATCGGCCCCCTCCCTCCTCCTACCTCCTCCTCCCTCCTCTCAGTCCCGTGCCAGTCACCGCCCAAACCCTAGCCCCCGTTTCCCTCGCTCCCCACAGTAATCGCATCCACAACCACCCGCTCCTTCTCACGGGAGGGAGAAAGAGAGAGGAAAGAGAAAAGGGAGGTGCGGCGGCTGATGGGAGAGAGGGTCATCGGCCGGCGCCAGAGAGGACATGCGCGACCTGGACGCGACTTGGAGGTTGGCGGCGGTTCGATCCACTCCTGGATCGAGAGCTGCGACGAGGCTGGGGCTCGGGCGCGATGTACGGAAGGCTGCACTCGGCCTCTTCCTCATGGTGCAGCGGACGGCGGCTCTTGCGGTCGTGCAGCTGACGGCGGCCTTGGTTTGCTGCTTCATTAGCTCTTCTTCTTCACTGCCTTAATTCCCAGGACAACCATTCTGTTGCTTCCTATTCAAATAGTGTGTTAGACTTTCTTTTTGTTTGTCTCATCCCCTTCTTATGTGACTGGTTCATGCACGGTTATTTGGCTTCTCCAATGGATTATGTAGGTAGAAACTAAAAAGAACTAGATAATTTCTTTTACCCTTCTTTTAATTTCAATAGGATTCCCGAGTTCAGAATTGACAATTCACGTCAGTATTCAGTACGGAGTAGATCAATTGATTTTCATAAAAACACATATTAGAATTATCATTGGATTGGTTTTCAAGTGCCTTTATTAGACATATAGTGCAGAGGGAGTACATTAGTTTCACATAATGTTTCCTTGGATTTTAGTTGCACTTCGTTTTGTTGTTTCGGTCTTTGTACATTCATATGCTTTTTAATTTAAAGGTTAGGAATGAGTTCACTTCTTTAACAAAATAGTAAAAGTGTGGCCTATAGCATGAAGAATAAATGCAAGAAAGTAAACTGATGGGCAGGGAACCATAATTTAAATTCCCATGGTGAATTTCCTACAAAAGTCTGCAGCAGGAACGCACATGTGATGCCCGAGGGCACGGCGGCTGACGGTGGTGGAGGAGAGGCCGGTGATAGGGAAAAGCAGCATCTTCATGGATGAGATCCTGACGGCTGAAGATGGTGCGCACGGGAGGAGCTTGGAAGATGTCAAGGTGAGCTTCTCTCAATCCTTCTCCCCTTAATGCCCCTTGCAAATTTTTCTTGTTTCAGATCATATGAAAGTGAGTATAGTCTTGTTGGCAATTGCATCTGCTATTTCTTTCTTTGCTTTTTCCATTTCCTACAAGATACCAGACATTGTCTCATGCTGATTCTGTTGGCTGCAGGGGCGCCGCGAGGAGTGGAGTAAGCTAAATACCTGACTGGCTGGATCGTTTTTGGGTTCTTTACAGATTTGCCGACTTCAAATGGGTATCTCATAGTTGAAGCAAATGGTGGTCTGAATCAACAGTGTCTTTCTGTAAGTTCTTGGACCACGGTAGATACAGCAAGCAAGAAATACCATTGCTATTACCTATACAAAAGTCCAGTGCCGTATGAATCCATTGACACCACTATGTAACTTGAAGTCATGTACTATCAATTTGATTGAGACGGCATTCATCAATAACTTTGTGCTGGAAAGGCATTAGTACTATATTTGTACATACATAGGTGTATTATTCATCCAAAGATCACCAATATTTGGTTTCATCTTTTTGGTCACATACCATCAGATCTTCTGTTGAGAGATATATTTCTTCTGACCTGAGAGCTTGAGAATTAGACTCTGGTCTCTACCATTTGCTGTGATGTGGATATCTCATTTTGTAAAGTCCTTAGAACCTTCACACTATGTTGAGTAATAAATATTGACAGTGCAGTTCCATTTTTTCTCAATACAGATTCATGATGCAGCTTGTCGTGGCCAGCTTGCTTAATGCAACTCTTGTGATCCCAATATTTCATTTGAATAGCGTTTGGCGCGATCCTATGTAACTAATGCTATTTTGTTTGCTCACTACTTTGTTTCTTAACATTAGATAATTGCATTTTTATATGATGGATGCCTCTCTGGAGCAGTTGTCTCTTGCTCGTTGTTTTAGTGTCTGGAGCAGTTTGTTTGACTTCTAAAGTTCACTTCTATTAGTTATAAACCCGTGAATATTTTTGAAATTCTACTTCTTGTTCTAATATGTATTGGTTCTTCCTGATGTTTTGTTTCTCAGCAAATTTAGTGATATTTTTGATGAAGATCGTTTTATCGGGACACTCAGACAACATGTAAGGGTTGTGAAGGAACTCCCAAAAGATGTTCTGCTGCATTTCAATCATAATATAAGCAGCATACCAAATGTGCGAACTAAAGCCTACTCATCCCCAGACCATTATGTTCATAAGCTGCTTCTGAAATTAATGGAGTTAGGGTATGGTAAACGCTCACCACCTCAGAAATAATAGGAGAGGCCTTGTTTGAGAATGGGTTTCATTATATATCTATTCTATGCAGGGTTGTGCGCATCGCCCCATTCTCGAATAGATTGGCTCAGTCAGTTCCATCGAATATCCATGCTTTGAGGTGTTTGGTAAACTACGAGGCTCTGTGGTTTGCCGAACCAATAAGGGTTCTTGCAGACGAATATGGTTGTTCGAATGATGAAAAAGAGTTATTTGGCTGGTGGGAAATATGTCTTGGTGCATCTCCGTTTCAAAGAGGTCTCAATATACTCTCTCTTGTGAGTTAACTATTACATAGTTCTTCCGTCACACTAAAATTTGTGCACACTGTTTAGGATATGGTGGTCGGAAGGAAAAAATGTAATGGAAAATGCCCGTGAAAGGAGCTGGAGAGGGAAGTTTCACCGACATGGTCGAGTTATCAATCCCGAGGCAAACAGAAGGGATGGGAAATGCCCACTTACTCCTCTAGAGGTTAGGAATTTTTCAGTTAAAGCACTTGTGTGGATATATGTACACCCAATGATGCATTCGTATTTCAGGACATTAATTAACATCACAATAGGCCAGTTATACTAGAATTGATGTTTGTTGCTTAGTTTGTGATGCTTCAGGTCAATAATAATAACCTTTAAGTTCAGTGCCATCAGTTGCGTCTCTTTAGTAGCATTCAGAACAAATTTAGAAGCTTTCAAATATGTAAATATACTCACTAGGTTGGTATGATGCTGCGAGGCATGGGGTTTGACAATACAACCTTCCTCTACGTTGCCTCCGGTAAAATATACAATGCTGCAAAATACATGGGTCCCCTTCGCCAGATGTTCCCTCTTTACAAACCAAGGACACTCTTGCATTGTCTGAAGAGCTTGCTGAGTTTGAGGTATTGTTTCCGCCAGCCCATCACCTAGCTGGATATCGCTCAATGTCGATGAATATGCATGCATTGAACTGCTCATCAATTCACATTGAATCTTCACGCCGTTACTCACCAACCTATTCTCTGTAGGGGTACTTTTCTCAGTTAGCAGCATTAGATTACACCGTCTGTGTTCAGAGCGAAGTGTTTGTGACGACTCAAGAGGGGAACTTCCCTCACTTTTTGATGGGACATAGGCGTTACCTGTTAGGAGGGAATGCAAAGACAATAAAACCCAACAAATGGAAGCTGGTCTTATCTTTTGACAACCCAAATATCAGGTTAGTTTGAGCTGCCATTATATCATCAACAAAGTATTACAAATCACACCGAATCGGTTTCAGTTTTGAGTATATGCTGGAATCTTTCACCAAATCAAACCATCAAGCGATTCACTGCCCTTGTTATTCCTTCACCATCCAAGACTGTAGCTACTGCCTACTTTTCGGAACACATTAGCCATGTTAACAAATTGAAATACATCTCTGAGTTGACCTTCACATACATGCTCTAAATATTTGCCCATATTTGCTTAACGTGTAAATGGATATAGTGGTATATGAAACTCAAATTGTTTCTTTGAACTGCAGATGTATTCGATTCAAGCACCATATGCTGGAAATACTGCACCATAGTGACATAAGGGGCATCGCATTCAGGAAACCTAATGATTCCATATACACCTTCCCAATGCCTGATTGCATGTGCCAACAAGATGGAATATGATCTAGGCGTTAGCATGCATAACTGAGAGATGCATATCCTCTGCCTTTGTGCAACAAAGGCACCAAAGGCATGGCATTGTTGACTGCATGATCAAGATTTGATGGTCATGATGAAAACTGGAGTGAAATAAAGCATTTGGTGCTTCTCAGGAGATTCTGAAACCCTCCGCATACCCCAAACCGTTCGATTCTAGATATAATGGTCAAAAGGTGCCTAATGACAATGAATTCCATAGGATCATAAATTGAGAGGATGCGAGGGATTTTGTAAAGTTAGTAATCTGTAGGTAGTCCACTATATAACAATCTCCTGCATGATCAGGATTTGATGGTCATGATGAAAACTGGAGTGAAATAAAGCATTTGGTGCTTCTCAGGAGATTCTGAAACCCTCTGGCATACCCCAAACCGTTCGATTCTAGATATAATGGTCAAAAGGTGCCTAATGACAATGAATCCCATAGGATCAGAAATTGAGAGGATGCGAGGGATTTTGTAAAGTTAGTAAACTGTAGGTAGTCCACTATATAGCAATCTCCATTTGTTCAATCTATCTGTAGGTTGTAAAGAGAAAAGAGCTACGAGATTGGGTTGTAGATATGAGTACAACCTGAGTGCCTCGATGTATATTCGAAAAACAAGGGCTAACAACAACAAAGAAAGGAAATTTTCAGTATATCATTACTCATCAGTGCTTGTTCTCGCATTTCATCTTGCCCTTGACAATTCATATTTATGAGCATGTTATTACAGTTCAGACCTAACGTTCTTTTTACTTTCCTTGGGCACTTCCTCAAGAATCTTGTTGAGGTGTCTGTTTCCCCTCTTTGTGTCATGAATGATTGTGATGGTTGCAGGGTCTTCGCAAGGAGTTTTAGGCATATAAAAACCATGGATCCTTTGCTCCCTAGGCCGCAAAATGATCACAGTGATGTCTACGACCTCCTCCTAGATGTATTAATCTCAATCTCATGTTTGGTTTTCTTCCCTTTTCTCTTCTAATGATGTAATTTCTTTTACTAAGATAACACCATGTATCCCTTTTCTACTTTGAATGAATTTACTGTATATATTTCTTATTTAGTTTAGTTCATCATTCAGAGACGGTGGAATATTATTGTCCTTCACAGGTTAAATGAGCATTGCTTAGTTCTTCACAGGTTAAATGAGCATTGCGTAAAAGTATGTCTAAGTTCTCTTTCTTCAAGTGCTTCAAGTAAATGAAATTGTCTATTTCGAATTTAATATCTTTTAATAATGATCATAATGAGAGAGGGGTATGCTTCTCTCTCTCTCTCTCTCTCTCTCTCTCTCTCTCTCTCTGGAAATGTGTTTGAATCGCACAAAAAGAGTTCGTAGTTCTTATTCATACTTGAAACACGTGAGGCTCTACAAATTAAACCATGTTTTTTAAGGCGCATAAGGATTTAGCAGACCACAACTAAAATGACTGTACATACATGGCCTGTCCTTAGTAAAGGAAACTATTTTCTTCGCGAACATGGCTTTAGTTAAAGGTTCTTGCAGCATGAAACTATTTTCATCGACAACATGTCTTCAGCAGGTCTCTGCGCCATTTGGCGCAACGGGTCAACTAGTTTTAATAATTAATTCAGAACCATAAGGAATCTCAAAAACATTTGTACATATGGAAGTTTTTGCCTCATCCGTAGCTTTCCAACGGCGTATCACACACCTCGTTTTGAAAAACGGCTAAAAAACTAGAGCAAAAATAGTAACGGGAATTGTCAAAAAGTTTAAATAACACAATTCTGTGATTTACTAAATTTAAAACTACTCTTAAACTGTAACGAATTAGATAAAGTAATGTATATGAAAAACTTGTGTCTCGACGATATCTTTCCAACGTTGTATTATTTGCTTCATTCCGACGATTGGTTTAGAAAAAACATGAAAAACGCTCACTGCCACTCGTCGTGAGCCGCACCATTTTCAAAACTTCTCTTAAAGCGTTAGGAATCTTGAAAAAATTATACATGGCAAAGTTGCGTAGAATCCATAGCTTTCCAAGAGTATATTACACGCCTCGTTCCGACAAACAGTTTAAAAACTAGAGCGAAAACAGTACCGAAAAACGCCCGTGCCGTTTTTTGCGACGAGAATTTTACTAGTTGCAGTAGTGCAGTACTCTTGCTTCAACAATGCCATTCACTTGGGTTGAGCATGCAGTCCAGAAGTGTTAGTAGAATAACTATTCTGCTAATATTTTTACTACACGCTAAACTATGCCTGAGCGCAAATAATTTATTCTATGCTCCGGCCACCCAGCGGTAACAAAGGAGCAAACCAAATCCACCAGCGTGCAGACCTCCCTACTATAGTAATTTGTGGTAAAATATCCATGGTTTTACTATTGAAAATTAACTGTACTACGATCAAATCTAAACCCAGTATTAAGTTGTAAAAGTGTACGGAAGTTACTACAGAATGCAAAGCGTTTTACCATTAAGTTTAATGCCAGATTGTAAGTAGTAAAATAATCTAGTATTTTTACTACAGAACACTAAGTCTTACGGAATGAATAAAATAAGTAGTGCATGGGTTTGTTATGTTGTCAGCACGCACTGAGTACAATGTGCATATGTAGTAAACAAATTATCATTTTTACCACATGTTACATAGGGAATTACTAACAATAGTTCGCAGAGGCATCCGTAGTAAAGAGGTCAATAGGTTTTACTATATGTTACATAAGACTGTACTATCAATTTATGAGGATCTATCTATAGTAATGAAGTTAATACTTTTTACTACATGTTACACAGGGAAGAGAAGCACCAGGATGCGCGCATGTTTTATGATTGATTGGGTGCACCGGATGGCCAGACCGCAGAATAAGGATTCTAAGATATTTAGCTCACACCGTAGCTTGCAAAATGTCTTCTCATCCAAAGGCTTTGTGAAGATATCTTCCAATTTCTCTCAGTGTTAAAGTGAATGATTTCAATGTCTTCCTTCAGCACATGATCTCTAAGAAAATGATGATGAATCTGAATGTGCTTTGTCTTGGAGTGCTGAACAGGATTGTGTGCAATCTTGATAGCGCTTTCATTGTCGCAGTAGAGGGGCACCATCTTCTTGTTGATGCCATAGTCCTTGAGGGTTTGCTTCATCTAGAGAAGCTGAGCGCAGCAAGATCTAGCAGCAATGTATTCAGCTTCAACAGTAGAGAGTGATACACAGTTCTGCTTCTTTGAAGACCAACAGACAAGTGATCAACCGAGAAAGTGGCATGTCCCTAATGTAGACTTGCGATCTACCTTGTCACCAGCATAATCAACAACTAAGAATCCAACTAGATCGAACTCCGTGCCCTTTGGATACATAATGCTAGCGTTGGGGTGTGAGCCAAATATCGAAGTATTCGCTTCACCGCGAGGTGATGTGACTCCTTTGGTGCCGCTTGGAATCGGGCACACATGCAAACACCAAGCATTATATTTGTCCTAGATGCACATAAGCACAATAAAAAACAAATCATGGAGCGGTATAACTTTTGATTGCACTCTTTACCATTGTCGTTGGAGCCCAATTGACCATTGGTTAACACTGATGTCTTGTAACCCTTGCAATCTTGCATTCCAAACTTCTTCATACAATCTTTGAGATACTTTTCTTGAGAAATGAAGATGCCATTGCTTTGTTGACGGATTTGAAGACCGAGAAAAAATTTCAGCTCCCCCATCATGGACATCTGATATTGCTCTGGCATCATGTGACTGAACTCATCACTGTATCTCTTGTCAGTGCAGCCGAAGATAATGTCATCCACATAGATTTGGCATACAAACAGTTCTTGATCATATGTCTTCATGAAGAGAGCGGGATCTAGACAACCAGGTTTGAAGCCTTTGCTCTTCAGGAATTTTTTGAGTGTATCATACCAAGCTCGAGGCACTTTTTTGAGGCCATACAGTGTCGTGTTGAGCTTGTAGACCATATCAGCATGCTTTGGATCTTCAAAACCAGGTGGTTGAGAAACATAGACTTCTTCTTCAGTTTTCCCAGTGAGGAAAGTGCTCTTCACATCCATTTGGTATAGAAGGATATCATTGTCATTTGCATAGGCTAGCAATAAGCAGATGGCTTCAAGCCTAGCCACTAGTGCAATGGTTTCATCGAAGTAAATTTCCTCTACTTGTGTGTAAGCTTGAGCAACTAGGTGAGCTTTGTTTCTGACAACTTGACCATGTTAATCATGATTGTTGCGGTACATCCATTTGGTCCCAATGATGTTGTGTTTGCGTGGATCAAGACGTTTGACTAGCTCCCACACATTGTTGAGCTTGAATTGTTGAAGCTCTTCTTGCATAGCTTGAATTGATTCAGATTCCACGAAAGCTTCATCAACCTTTTTGGGTCCGGATATAGAGTGTCAGCGTGGAAGCTCGATCATCTATGGGGCTTGGGTTCCCCTTTATGCTTCGGCAAGGGGACGACCACATTGCACAAAGAGCAGAACAGCAGGAGACAACATGGCGACGGACAACTCTCTTTTACCCAGGTTCGGGCCGCTTTGCAGCGTAAAACCCTACTCCTGCTTTAGTGGATTGATCTAGAGGAACACGAAGACACAACACGCTCTAGCCCGGCAAGGGTGCCTTGGGGAGAGCAGCGCGTGCATACAAAACAGTCATTTTAGCATGATTAGGTAGCTAACAGTTCTGTCATACCTAACTCTGGCAATTAGGACAAAGTGCATTAAATGCACTACTAGGTGTCGTGCTTAGGTTGAAGCCCGGCAAGCCTGCCACACCACTTATCCGTCTTCTCCTTATTAGCGTGAGACGCCTCCTGGACAGGTGTCAATAAAGCTAAACCCTTCCTTATCATGTTGCCACATGCTCAAACGGATCCACCTAGCCACTTGATAGCTTGACACTGCACCGATTAATGAATTGGGTGCATTGAGGTGGAGCGATGGCATCTTGGTGTAGGCGTGTTAGCAAAGGGGTCTGGCGGGTTCTATTCTTGGTGGCCCCGAAAACCTTGCCGGAGCGAATTGGTATCACTTCTCGGGTGTGGCCTCGACCCGACGAGGCTCTCCTGCCCGGCAAGGGAATCCTCCTTGAGGCGGTCTTTTGCTAGCTTGTTCTTCTTAATTCTCTCCTTGATCTAACGAAGAGCGGTTTCTCTGGCTTCTCTTTGTGTAATGCATTGGTCTCGAATGTATGATCGCTAGCATGCATGTGCATGAGTTAGCAACTGTGAATGTTTGCTGCACTGACAGGAGCCCCCGGTCCTGGTCCATACGTGCCGCCGGGCATCGTTGGGGTAGGCCTAAATAATGCACATGCTTGTATCTTGATCTTGCCTCGGTGGAGTCCCTGTTTTTCTTGAGATCTTATTTGCTTCTTCATTAATCTGGAATTGAGTTACCCTCCGGGCTTCCCATGAAATGTGCAATGTTAAATGACGTGGGTTCACCCATGCAGTAGGCCAAAGGACAACCATGTTCACGGGGGTTAATTAAGGTGCCCGCGCATGAATCGGGAGTAACTGCCATTTCACCTCACCCACTGCGCCTGTCGTTTCCGCTGCGCGCATTGCATGCATTAGGTGGGGTCGGTGGCGGATGCGCAGGGGGGCGGCTGGCGTATCTGGACGCCATCAGTGGCGTAGACATGCCGTATTGGAGGAGCGGGGCGGTTGCCCCAGGGTAGTGGAGAGCTGAAGGAAATATGCCCTAGAGGCAATAATAAAGTTATTATTTATTTCCTTATATCATGATAAATGTTTATTATTCATGCTAGAATTGTATTAACAGGAAACATAATACATGTGTGAATACATAAACCTCTGAGTGTCACTAGTATGCCTCTACTTGACTAGCTCGTTAATCAAAGATGGTTGTGTTTCCTAACCATGAACAAGGAGTTGTTATTTGATTAACGGGATCACATCATTGGTTGAATGATCTGATTGACATGACCCATTCCATTAGCATAGCACCGATCGTATAGTTTGTTGCTAGTGCTTTTCTTCATGACTTATACATGTTCCTATGACTATGAGATTATGCAACTCCCGTTTGCACGAGGAACACTTTGGGTGCTACCAAACGTCACAACGTAACTGGGTGATTATAAAGGTACATTACAGGTGTCTCCGAAGGTACATGTTGGGTTGGCGTATTTCGAGATTAGGATTTGTCACTCCGATTGTCGGAGAGGTATCTCTGGGCCCTCTCGGTAATGCACATCACATAAGCCTTGCAAGCATTGCAACTAATGAGTTAGTTGTGAGATGATGTATTACGGAACGAGTAAAGAGACTTGCTTTAACGAGATTGAACTAGGTATTGGATACCGACGATCGAATCTCGGGCAAGTAACATACCGATGACAAAGGGAACAACGTATGTTGTTATGCGGTCCGACCGATAAAGATCTTCAGAGAATATGTAGGAGCCAATATGGGCATCCGTGTCCCGCTATTGGTTATTGACCGTAGAGGTGTCTCGGTCATGTCTACATAGTTCTCGAACCCGTAGGGTCCGTGACGCTTAACGCTTCGATGGCGATGTTACTATGAGTTGTTATGATGTTTCTGTACCGAAGGTTGTTCGAGTCCGGATGAGATCACGGACGTGACGAGGAGTCTCGAAATGGTCGAGACATAAAGATTCATATATTGGAAGTCTATGTTTGGACATCGGAAGTGTTCCGTGAAATTAGGAATTTTACCAAGTACCGGGAGGTTACCGAACCCCCGAATACTAATGGGCCAACATGGGCCTTAGTGGAAAGGAGAGAAGGGGCCCAAGTGCTGGTCGCACCTTCCCCTTCCCTAGTCCTATTAGGACTAGGAGAAGGGGCGCCCTCTCTCCCTTCCCACTTGGGGAAACCTAGTTGGACTAGGATTGGGGGAATCCTACTCCTAGTAGGAGTAGGACACCCTGGCGCACCTCCCTTGGCCGGCCAGCCCCTCCTCCTTCCCTCCTTTATATCACGGGCGTAGGGCACCCCATGACACACAAGTTGATCCTTGAGATCTTTCCTTAGCCGTGTGCGGTGCCCCTTCCACCATATTACACCTCGAGAATACCGTGGCGAGCTTAGGCGAAGCCTGCGCCGGTGGAACATCATCATCGTCACCACGCCGCCGTCAGGTCGAAAACTCTCCCTCAACACTCGGCTGGATCGGAGTTCGAGGGACGTCATCGAGCTGAACGTGTGCGTAACTCGGAGGTGCCGACGTTCGGTACTTGGATCGGTTGGATCGTGAAGAAGTACGACTACTTCCTCTACGTTGCGTCAGCGCTTCCGGCTGTGGGTCTCTGAGGGTGCGTAGACAACACTCTCATCTCGTTGCTATGCATCACCATGATCTTGGCGTGATCGTAGGAAAATTTTTGAAATTACTACGTTACCCAACAAAGGGCATCCGAGCCTGGTTTTATGCGTAGATGTCATATGCACGAGTAGAACACAAGTGAGTTGTGGACGATACAAGTCATACTGCCTACCAAAGATGTCATACTTTGGTTCAGCGGTATTGTTGGAAAGACGATCCAGACCAACCTTACGCGTGCATTTCCACGCGAGACCGGTTCCTCGACGTGCTTTGCACATAGATGGCTTGTGGAAGACTGTCTCTCCAACTTTAGTTGAACTGAAAGGCTACGCCCGTCCTTGAGAAGGTTAAAACGAGTCTATTTGACGAAGTATCGTTGTGGTTTTGATGCGTAGGTAAGAACGGTTCTTGCTCAGCCCGTAGCAGCCACGTAAAACTTGCAACAACAAAGTAGAGGACGTCTAACTTGTTTTTGCAGGGCATGTTGTGATGTGATATGGTCAAGACGTGATGCTATATTTTATTGTATGAGATGATCATGTTTTGTAACCGAAGTTATCGGCAATCGCAGGAGCCATATGGTTGTCGCTTTATTGTATGCAATGCAATCGCCTGTAATGCTTTACTTTATCACTAAGCGGTAGCGATAGTCGTAGAAGCATAAGTTTGGCGAGACGACAACGATGCTACGATGGAGATCAAGGTGTCGGCGCGGTGACGATGGTGATCATGGCAAGCGGAGATGGAGATCACAAGCACAAGATGATGATGGCCATATCATATCACTTATATTGATTGCATGTGATGTTAATCCTTTATGCATCTTATCTTGCTTTGATTGACGGTAGCATTATAAGATGATCCCTTACTAAATTATCAAGAAGTGTTCTCCACGAGTATGCACCGCTATGCGAAAGTTCTTCGTCTTTGAGACACCACGTGATGATCGGGTGTGATAGGCTCTACGTTCAAATACAACGGTGCAAAACAGTTGCACACGCAGAATACTCAGGTTATACTTGACGAGCTATGCATATAAGATATGACCTCGGAACACAGAGACCGAAAGGTCGGCGTGAATCATATAGTAGATATGATCAACATATTGATGTTCACCATTGAAACTACTCCATCACACGTGATGATCGGTCATGGTGTAGTTGATATGGATCACGCAATCACTTAGAGAATTGGAGGGATATTTTTCTAAGTGGGAGTTCTTAAGTAATATGATTAATTGAACTTAAATTTATCATGAACTTAGTACCGATAGTATCTTGCTTGTCTATGATGTGTAGATAGATGGCTCGTCTTTGTTGTTCCGTTGAATTTTAATGCGTTCCTTGAGAAAGCAAAGTTGAAAGATGATGGCAGCAATTACGGACTGGGTCCGTAACTTGAGGATTATCCTTATTGCTGCACGGAAGAATTACGTCCTGGAAGCACCGTTAGGTGCCAGGCTGGTGCAAGGGCTGCGCCAGATGTTGTGAACGTCACGGCAAAGCAAAGTCGATGACTACTCTATAGTTCGATTGTGCCATGCTTTACGGCTTAGAACCGGGACTTCAACGTCGTTTTGAACACCATGGAGCATATGAGATGTTCCAGGAGTTGAAGTTAATATTCCAAGCGAATGCCCGGATTGAGAGATATGAAGTCTCCAATAAGTTCTATAGTCGTAAGATGGAGGAGAACGGTTACGTCGGTGAGCATATACTCGTAATGTCCGATATAACAATCACTTGATTCAACTGGGAGTTAATCTTCCGGATGATTGCGTCATTGATGTAATTCTCCAATCACTGCCACCAAGCTACAAGAGCTTCGTGATGAACTATAATATGCAAGGGATGACCAAAACAATGCCCGAGCTCTTCGCGATCTTTGAAAGCCGGAGGTAGAAATCAAAAGGAGCATCAAGTGTTGATGGTTAACAAAACCACTAGTTTCAAGAAAAGGGCAAAGGAAAGAAAAGGAAACTTCAAAAAGAACGGCAAGCAAGTTGCTGATCAAGAGAAGAAACCCAAGTCTGGTCCTAAGCTGAAACCAGTGCTTCTATTGCAAGCAGGCTGGTCACCAAGCGGAACTGCCCCAAGTATTTGGCGGATAAGAAGGATGGCAAGGTTAACAAAGGTATATGTGATATACAAGTTATTGATGTGTACCTTACTAATACTCGCAGTAGCACACAGGTATTTGATCTTTGGTTACATTGCTAATATTTGCAACTCAAACAGGGGCTACGGATTAGCGAAGATTGGCTAAGGACGAGGTGACGATCTTGGCGTGGGAAATGGTTCCAAAGTCGATGTGATCGCAATCGGCACGCTACCTCTACATCTACCTTCGGGATTAGTATTAGACCTAAATAATTGTTATTTAGTACCAGCGTTGAGCATGAACATTATATCTGGATCTTGTTTAATGCGAGACGGTTATTCATTTAAATCGAGAGAATAATGGTTGTTCTATTTATATGAATAATATCTTTTATGGTCATGCACCATTGAAGAATGGTTTGTTTTTACTTAATCTCGATAGTAGTGATACACATATTCATAACGTTGAAGCCAAAAGATGTAGAGTTGATAATGATAGTGCAACTTATTTGTGGTAATCGCCGTTTAGGTCATATCGGTGTAAAGCGCATGAAGAAACTCCATCTTGATGGACTTTTGGAGTCACTTGATTATGAATCACTTGGCACTTGCGAACCGTGCCTTATGGGCAAGATGACTAAAACACCGTTCTCGGAACTATGGAGAGAGCAATGATTTATTGGAAATCATACATACCGATGTATGTGGTCCAATGAATGTTGAGGCTCGTGGCGGATATCGTTATTTTCTCACCTTCACAGATGATTTGAGCAGATATGGGTATATCTACTTAATGAAACACAAATCTGAAACATTTGAAAAGTTCAAAGAATTTCAGAGTGAAGTGGAAAATCATCGTAACAAGAAAATAAAGTTTCTACGATCTGATCGTGGAGGAGAATATTTGAGTTACGAAGTTTGGCCTACATTTGAAACAATGCGGAATAGTTTACTTACGCCACACCGAACACCACAACGTAATGGTGTGTCCGAACGTCAGTGTCGTACTTTATTAGATATGGTGCGATCTATGATGTCTCTTACTGATTTACCGCTATCGCTTTTGGGGTTATGCTTTAGAGACGGCTACATTCACTTTAAATAGGGCACCATCTAAATCCGTTGAGACGACGCCTTATGAACTGTGGTTTGGCAAGAAACCAAAGTTGTCGCTTCGAAAGTTTGGGGCTGCGATGCTTATGTGAAAAAGCTTCAACCTGATAAGCTCGAACCCAAATCGGAGAAATGTGTCTTCATAGGATACCCAAAGGAGACTGTTGGGTACACCTTCTATCACAGATCCGAAGGCAAGATTTTTGTTGCTAAATTCGGAAACTTTTTGGAGAAGGAGTTTCTCTCGAAAGAAGTGAGTGGGAGGAAAGTAGAACTTGATGAGATAATCGTATCTACTCCCTTATTGAGAAGTAGTACATCACGTAAAAACAGTTTACGTGACACCTACACCAAATAGGGAAGAAGCTAATGATGATGATCATGAAACTTCAGATCAAGTTTCTACAGAACTTCAGAGATCAACCAGAGCAAGATCCGCACTGCAGTGGTACGGTAATCCTATTCGGAAGTCATGTTACTTTGGAACATGATGAACCTACGAACTATGAAGAAGCGATGGTGAGCCCAGATTCCACAAAATGGCTGGAGGCCATGAAATCTGAGATGGGATCCATGTATGAGAACAAAGTGTGGACTTTGGTTGACTTGCCCGATGATCGGCAAGCAATTGAGAATAAATGGATCTTCAAGAAGAAGACCGACGCTGATGGTAATGTTATCGTCTATAAAGCTCGACTTGTTGCAAAAGGTTTTCGACAAGTTCAAGGGATTGACTACGATGAGACCTTCTCACCCGTAGCGATGCTTAAGTCCGTCCGAATCATGTTAGCAATTGCCGCATTTTATGATTATGAAATTTGGCAAATGGATGTTAAAACTGCATTCTGAATGGATTTACGGAAGAAGAGTTGTATATGATGCAACCGTAAGGTTTTGTCGATCCAAAAGGAGATAACAAAGTGTGCAAGCTCCAACGATCCATTTATGGACTGGTGCAAGCCTCTCGGAGTTGGAATAAACGCTTTGATAGTGTGATCAAAGCATTTGGTTTTATACAGACTTTTGGAGAAGCCTGTATTTACAAGAAAGTGAGTGGGAGCTCTGTGGCATTTCTGATATTATATGTGGATGACATATTACCGATCGGAAATGATATAGAATTTCTGGATAGCATAAAGGGATACTTGAATAAGAGTTTTTCGATGAAAGACCTCGGTGAAGCTGCTTACATATTGGGCATTAAGATCTATAGAGATAGATCAAGACGCTTAATAGGACTTTCACAAAGCACATACCTTGACAAAGTTTTGAAAAAGTTCAAAATGGATCGTGCAAAGAAAGGGTTCTTGCCGGTGCTACAAGGTGTGAAGTTGAGTAAGACTCAATGCCCGACCACCGCAGAAGATAGAGAGAAAATGAAAGATGTTCCCTATGCTTCAGCCATAGGCTCTATCATGTATGCAATGCTGTGTACTGCACCTGATGTGTGCCTTCTTTGTAAGTTTGGCGGCAGGTACCAAAGTAATCCAGAGTGGATCATCGGACAGCGGTCAAGAACATCCTTAAGTACTTAAGAAGGACTAAGGATATGTTTCTCATTTATGGCGGTGACAAAGAACTCGTCAGAACGGTTACGTCGACGATAGCTTTGACATTGATCCGGACGATTCTAAATCGCAAACCGGATACGTATTTACATTAAACGGAGGAGCTGTCGGTTGGTGCGATTCCAAACAAAGCGTCGTGGCGGGATCTACATGTGAAGTTGAGTACATAGCTGCTTCGGAAGCGCCTAATGAAGGAGTCTCGATGAAGGAGTTCATAACCGATCTAGGTGTTGTACCTAGTGTATCGGGTCCAATGAAAATCTTTTGTGACAATATCGTGCAATTGCCTTAGCAAAGGAATCCAGATTTCACAAGAGAACCAAGCACATCAAAAGACGCTTCAACTCCATCCGGATTTGGTCCGTGGGAGACATAGAGATATGCAAGATACATACGGATCTCGAGATGTTGCGCACCCGTTGACTAAGCCTCTTCCACGAGCAAAACATGATCAGCACCAAGACTCCATGGGTGTTAGAATCATTACCGTGTAATCTAGATTATTGACTCTAGTGCAAGTGGGAGACTCAAGGAAATATGCCCTAGAGGCAATAATAAAGTTATTATTTATTTCCTTATATCATGATAAATGTTTATTATTCATGCTAGAATTGTATTAACAGGAAACATAATACATGTGTGAATACATAAACCTACTGAGTGTCACTAGTATGCCTCTACTTGACTAGCTCGTTAATCAAAGATGGTTGTGTTTCCTAACCATGAACAAGGAGTTGTTATTTGATTAACGGGATCACATCATTGGTTGAATGATCTGATTGACATGACCCATTCCATTAGCATAGCACCTGATCGTATAGTTTGTTGCTAGTGCTTTTCTTCATGACTTATACATGTTCCTATGACTATGAGATTATGCAACTCCCGTTTGCACGAGGAACACTTTGGGTGCTACCAAACGTCACAACGTAATCGGGTGATTATAAAGGTACATTACAGGTGTGTCTCCGAAGGTACATGTTGGGTTGGCATATTTCGAGATTAGGATTTGTCACTCCGATTGTGGAGAGGTATCTCTGGGCCCTCTCGGTAATGCACATCACATAAGCCTTGCAAGCATTGCAACTAATGAGTTAGTTGTGAGATGATGTATTACTGAACGAGTAAAGAGACTTGCCGTAACGAGATTGAACTAGGTATTGGATACCGACGATCGAATCTCGGGCAAGTAACATACCGATGACAAAGGGAACAACGTATGTTGTTATGCGGTCCGACCGATAAAGATCTTCGTAGAATATGTAGGAGCCAATATGGGCATCCAGGTCCCGCTATTGGTTATTGACCGTAGAGGTGTCTCGGTCATGTCTACATAGTTCTCGAACCCGTAGGGTCCGCACGCTTAACGCTTCGATGATGCTACTATGAGTTGTTATGATGTTTCTGTGCGAAGGTTGTTGAGTCCGGATGAGATCACGGACGTGACGAGGAGTCTCGAAATGGTCGAGACATAAAGATTCATATATTGGAAGTCTATGTTTGGACATCGGAAGTGTTCGGGTGAAATTAGGAATTTTACCAAGTACCGGAGGTTACCTAACCCCTAATACTAATGGGCCAACATGGGCCTTAGTGGAAAGGAGAGAAGGGGGCCCAAGTGCTGGTCACCTTCCCCTTCCCTAGTCCTATTAGGACTAGGAGAAGGCGCCTCTCTCTCCCTTCCCACTTGGGGAAACCTAGTTGGACTAGGATTGGGGGGGGAGAATCCTACTCCTAGTAGGAGTAGGACACCCCTGGCGCACCTCCCTTGGCCGGCCAGCCCCTCCTCCTTCCCTCCTTTATATCTGAGGCGTAGGGCACCCCATGACACACAAGTTGATCCTTGAGATCTTTCCTTAGCCGTGTGCGGTGCCCCTTCCACCATATTACACCTCGAGAATACCGTGTAGCAGAGCTTAGGCGAAGCCCTGCGCCGGTGGAACATCATCATCGCCACCACGCCGTCGTCTTGTGAAACTCTCCCTCAACACTCGGCTGGATCGGAGTTCGAGGGACGCCATCGAGCTGAACGTGTGCAGAACTCGGAGGTGCCGTCGTTCGGTACTTGGATCGGTTGGATCGTGAAGAAGTACGACTACTTCCTCTACGTTGCGTCAACGCTTCCGCTGTGGGTCTACGAGGGTACGTAGACAACACTCTCATCTCGTTGCTATGCATCACCATGATCTTGCGTGATCGTAGGAAAATTTTTGAAATTACTACGTTACCCAACAAGAGCCAGCCCCCATCCTCGCTCCTCTATCAAAAGGGGGTGCGAGGGGCATGGGGATGCTCATCCACATACATTCTCCTCTTTATTCACATTTTCTTCTCCACCATGACGAGGGGAAGGGGCCATGCTCAGCCCCAGCCAAAGACGACGTGGGCTTCCTCTCGGTACCGTGCTCCTGCACCTGTTGGGGATGTAGGGGCAGGATCCAGTGTGCAAGGTGGAGTTTCAGGGTGTGCCCGGGGTCGGCTTGCCACTCGGGGCCAAGGTGGACGTTGTGGTGCTCCGGTCGCGCCTCCCCCAGCCGCTCCTGCTCCAATGGAGGGCCATGTGGGGGACACGGCGCTGGAGTTCATCCTTAGGCTGTGCGAGCCCCCGCATTGCCGCCTATGACATCCTCTCCCCTTTGCTAGGGTAATGGAGGTTGATCAGCCGCACGGGTTGAAGCTGCACATGAGGGGTTGCTGTAATGGTGCCATGCGGGTGGATGTTGAATACCCTGCACCTCATGTCATGCTTCTCCAGCGTGGCTGGAAGACTTTTGCTCGTGCCCACTGCCTTGCGAAGGGGCACGTACTCCATTTTAAGCTGATGGAGGCCGATCTGCTCTCCATCAAGGTCTTCAGGCACTCGCTTAGGGTGTTGCGCAGAGAGGTCGACCAATTGCGAAAGCTCCTCCTCGAGCAACAGCGACACGTAGGACACTGATAGCGAAGATGGCGATGAGGAGTCCCCGATCGTCAAACATGAAGACGACGACTCGGACTTTGTCTGAGCGTCGGAGCATCGTGACTGGCAGCTAGGCGCCGTCGGCACCATTATCTGCAGCTGGACCTCGGCAGAGCGATTTGCCGGGGGTGCTTGGCCTGGTCGTCACCGGTTCCTCCAGCTGGACCCCGGCAGGCTTCCTCATCGAGTCTGGCTTCGTCTTCCCTGTCGATGTCCCCATCGAGCCACATCCCTCTGGTCCTTGTGGGGGTGACCAGGGCATCGCCTAGTCGCTCTCCTCGTCCCTGTCCTCTTCTTCCTTAGAGGAGAGGCGCCCTCCCGATCTTGTCAAGTTGTATCCAGCGGGCCCTAACGGGGTCGGACTGGGTTCTACCCAGGCTCTCCTTTTGCCCACTTTCCTTCTCGATGCAACTCCTAGGAGGAGAGGGACAAGAAAGGCATTACGGGGCACTTATCAGTTTTCAAATCAAAAGATGTAGGCACTTGCCAAGTTTTAGTTTAAATCATGTAATCCTCTACCCATATATATACTCTGTATGATCTGTACTTGTTTATCTACGTACTAATGGAGAAGAGATGCTTGTTGGGTATTTGTGCTTGTATCAAAGCATGCCGAGGAATGATCCTTCAATACTTTCAATTAAACAAACTTTCCCAGCAAAGCATCCTGCCGGTCCTCATTATAGCTACTACTAAACCTCATTGATATGTTCAAAAACGGGCTAGGAGCATAGATGAAGGCTGGCCCCTAGTTAACCTCCCCCAAATGCTGCTACAACCAGCCTGATCGAGTGAATTTGAATCAAAAGATGGGAGCACAGATATGGAGGCAACAAGGTTTCCTTACGTACAAGCTTTTCATATGTCAATATGACATGGAGTGCTAGGGTGAATGTATCTTTGTTTGCTATTCTTCTTATCGTTCCCAATAAGGAAGAGTTGTCAGGGACCGATGCGGGGGCTCATTCTCATCTTTCCTTCTGAGGAATCTATCTCTGGTAGAATCCTGTTGTTACCACCAAAAAAAGGATAGGGGAGAAACAACTGCATATGGCTCTTCATAATGAATTAGTCATCTTATCTTAGGATTATTGTAATCACAATAAAGCTATATTTTCAAGAAAACAAGCATCCAAGTTTTATGATTGCGCTTCATTTTATTATCTTTGCACAGCTTCTGTGCCTGGCTTTGTACAAAGGGTTACTAGTCCTGGGGATTATGCTTGTACAAAACAGGTTGCCGGGCAGGTCTCGGTGTTGGGGATATAACCCCGCGGTGTGACCCACCTAGGACGGGACGGGTTACACAATTGGCGACTTATAGCGAAGGGCCCAAGCAAGCCCAAGAAAACAAGACATGAAAACGGCGGTTCATAAGCAGGCTTATTGGAGGCCCAAGACCCGGAGGTGACTCAAGACCCGAAGGTGTGAGCCGCGCGATGATGACTCGCTTAGTAACGCGAGGAGATTTAGAAACCGAGCTGGTCATGTTGTGTGATCTGGCCCAGACACTTCTAAGACATCGGACCTTGACCTGTGTATATAAAGGCGAGACCCGGCGGCGGGTTAACCCAAGAGGAAATTGATCGATAGCTAGGTCAAGCGTATTCGCTCCCTTGTAATCAAAACTCAAGCAATACAACTAGAAGCAGGACGTAGGCTTTTACCTCGTTGCGAGGGGTCGAACCTGGGTAAATCCTTTGTATCCTTTGTCCAGTTCAACCCCTTCGAGCTAACCTACGTTGCGATGGCTCCACAGCTAAGTCCTTACTAGGGCATCTGCTGTGTTAAGTCCATGATAGTTGGCGCCCACCGCATGGCCAGAGCACGGTGGTTTCGAGTTCTTGAAGGGCAACTTCTCAGGGATCGAGGGGTGTGTCGTGGGCCGGATGACTAAGAGTCACCGCGGCAAGATCTACATCGACGACGCTGACTGGGGTCCTGAGGCCGAGTCAATAGAGTGCGGGTACTAGGTCCCCTTTGGCGGAATTTACGTCTTCATCGGCAAGATCGGCGAGTCAGAGCCTGAGCCGGACAGCTGCACCGGCATCATCGATACGTCTCAGCATGCGCGACCCGCCGGGGTTCAACCCAGCCAGAAGCGTGCCTTTGTTGGCTTTGTTCATGGGGCAGATCTTGAGGAAGGATCTGTGTCTGGTGGATAGACGGCCATCTATTCAGGTGATGGGTCCTCAACTGGAGAAACAGACTCAATCTATCAACTTCAGGATGGCGGGCTTGGGGGCTATTCCAATGGTGACAGTACTCCGGACCCCTATGAGCCACCGAGCAGGGCTGCTATTTTCATGGCTGTCATGCAACCAATGCTAAATTCCTCAACTGCCGCGGCCATGACGTCCGGCTCAACCGCTGCTGCGACGGTCGGGGCGAGTGGCTCTGCACGGCTGCCGGCTCAAGTCTTATCTGAGCTCTTGGATACCTTGGCGACTCTGTTAGCTGCAGAGGTAACTTCGGCAAATCAAGTGCACCACAATGTAGAGGTTGCAAAGCTGCGGGACGAGGTGGCTAAGACCCGAGAGGATCTTGATGCGAAGAACGCAAGGATGACAACATAACGGGCTTCGTTGGAGGCCGAGTCACAGTGGATAAGAGCTGAGGCTTTTCGTATGAGTTTGGACCAGAACGCGTCCAATGCTGTTTTGCGAAGGAGGCACCAGAGCTGCCTGCCCTCACAGTTTGAAAGGCAGAATCTTTTTAACACGCCCGGGGCAGGAACGAGTAACCGCCTGGTGTGACCCAGGATGTTGAGGCACCTAGGACCAAAGAGATGGCTCAGCCTCGTGTGCCAGACCCGCCTCGTAGGGATCTGACCCCACCTCAACGGGTTCCAGCACCTTCTGGCCATTACTCTAACCCGATGGACAATATGATTGCTGCAGCCTCACGATTGGCGGCTATTCATATCGAGGGCGAGTCTCCAGCTGCGATAGAGACCCGGAACGCGATGGAACTTCTTCAGACGACTGTGGCACATCAGGCTGCTTATTCATACAGTCGTGAGTGTGTCCATTCAACTCCCCACCCAAGTCAAAGTTACAAACGGCACATTGAGTCGCCGACGGTTTCCAGCAGCGAACGGTGTCGTAACCCGCCTCGTCAGGATGACCTGCCCCATGGACATAACCCGCCCCATGACGGTTATAATGCTCATGCCCTTGTGGATCAGGCTAGAGCCTGTCGTGAGACGAAATTGGCGGCTCAATTGGGGGCTCATTAGCAGTTTCAGCTAAACACTTTTGGCGTCTGTGGAGGCTGGGATGACTTCCAGGACAGTTGATGTGTCGTGTCTAGTGCCGACTCTATGTAATGAACGTCTGCCCAAGGATTTCAAGGGTCCTCGTAAGGTGCCTAACTACACAGGTGATCTTCCGCCAGAGGGTTGGATTGAAAGCTATGAGCTAGATATGGAGATACTAGATGTTAATGATGTTGTATGTGCCAAATACTTCACAATGATGTTGGATGGACCGGCTCGTACCTGGTTGAAAGGATTACCCGCCAATTCCATCAATTCATGGACTGAGTTGAAGGCGCGCTTCATTCAGAACTTTAAGGGAACGTGTAAGCAACCTTTGTTGATTATTGACCTGGACAATTTTTTGCAGCGGGAAGATGAGTCAGCCCATCATTGGGTTCACCGGGTCTCAGCTATTATCCATTCATCGGATAGCATTGCAGCAGGCTCTGCTGTTCTCATTCTGGAGAAGAATTGTCACTTTACCACCCTTAATCATAAGATTGGGTAGCTCAAGCGTCATTTTAATGACATGGGGGGAGCTCATGGTAGCTCTCATTAAGTATCTCATCTCTGATACTACCAAGGATCCTGAGTCTGATGATGAAAAATCCAACAAGGGAAAGAAGACTGGTAATGGTAAGGTTCAGCCGCAGAACGTGACCGGGCATAATGGTCACAACCAGGGTAACGGTGGTAAGAGCAGACACCTCGATGGCGGGTCAGATCTTGTAGCTAACGCCAACATGGGATATAAAAATCAGCGCCGTGGTAAGCCAGCCTTTGGAGGGCCGAGGTTTAATCTTGAGGTTTAATCTTGAGGTGATGTTAAATGAACCTTGCCCGACACACAGTCTACCGAATAAACCAGCGGCTCATGCTTGGAATGATTGTTTCATCATGAAAGAGTACAAGAATTCCAGCTTCAGTCAAAATCATGGTAATGATAATGGCCCACCTGGCGGGTCATGATCCGGCTCACACGGGCCTGGTTTTGGTGGCGGCGCCTCAAATTCTGGATATCAAGGACAAGGCAATCAAGGCAATTATAACCAACAGTCTGGTCAGGGCAACCAGCAGCATCAGTCAGGATACCAGAGTAATCCAAAGCAGCTTAACGGTGGCCAGTATCATGTTTTCACCACCAGTCTTTGCAAGAGAGATCAGAAGGTTCATAAGCGTGTGGTCAGTGTAGTTGAGCCGCAGTACCTCAATACTTGCGATCGTCAGAGTAGCCAATCACATGGAGTACAGAGGATCACCCACCCCGGGTTGACAATTTGGGTCAACTAGCGTTGGTGGTAGCCCCTCAAGTTCGGGGTTACAAGTTCACTAAAGTACTCATGTACGGTGGCAGCAACATTAATATCCTTTGTTATGATACCTTTCGTCGGATGAATTTGACTAATAAAGAGCTTAAGCCGTCCTCTATAGTCTTTCATGGCGTGGTACCTGGTAAATCGGCATATCCAGTTGGTAAAATTGCTTTAGAAGTGGCCTTTGGCGATGATTATGACTACAGGGCAAAGACATTGTGGTTTGAGGTGGTTAAAATAAGAGCCCTCATCATGCCTTATAAAATTTGGATAACACATACTGGACAATTCACTTTAGTTGACCTAGCTGATATGACCCCTTTGAAGAAGCCCACCACGGAGCAAGATCCTATGTTGAAGTTAGTCGGCTGATGATACTAAGCTGGTTGGTTTTATCCCTAGTGACTCGTCTGAGCAGTTCTCCATAGGGGCCAATATGGATCCTAAATAGGAAAGCGTGCTCATCGAGTTCATCCGTGAGAATCGGGACATGTTTTTATGGAAACCTTCTGACGTGCCGGGTTTACCAAGAGAATTCGCTGAGCACACTCTTAATGTTGATCCTAAATTTAAGCCGGTCAAACAGTTCCTTTGTCGTTTTAAAGAGCAGCGGCGTAAAGCTATTGGAGAAGAGGTGGCCCGGCTCTTGGCAACCAGGTTCATTGTTGAAGTTTTCACCCTGAGTGGTTGGCTAACCCGATGTTGGTTCTTAACAAAAACGACACCTAGCATATGTGTGTTGATTACACGGACCTTAATAAGGCTTGTCTAGCTGATCCATTTACTCTCCCTCGCATTGACCAGATTATTGATGCTACGGCAGGTTGTGAGAGCTTATGTTTCCTTGACGCTTATTCTAGTTATCATCATATAAAAATGGCAGTTAAAGACCAAGAGAATACAGCTTTAATCACACCTTTTGGAGCTTTCTACTATGTCTCTATGCCTTTTGGGCTCAAGAGTGCCCAGGCGACTTATCAACGCTGTGTTCAGAATTTCTTTGACAGTCAAATTGGGCGTAATGTGCATCCTTATCTGGATGACATTGTGGTAAGTCCAAGAAAAAGGAGACACTCTTGGATGATCTAAGGGAGAACTTTGACAATCTCCGGGTCTATAAGATAATGCTTAACCGGCCAAGTGTGTTTTTGGTGTACCTACAGCCAAGCCCTTGGGTTTTCTAGTCTCAGAAAGAGGTATTGAAGCTAACTCGTAGAAAATCAAGGCCCGTACTTCATTCGCTAAGCTGGCATGTGTTAATGACGTCCAGCTCCTGGCTGGTTGCATTGCAGCCTTAAGCCATTTCATAAGCCACCTAGGCGAGAAGGCGATTCCCTTATACAAGATGATGAAGAAAACTGATCATTTTGTCTCGAGTGACGCTGCTGATAAGGCATTTGAAGAGCTCAAAAGCAGTTAGCTGAGCCGCCCATCCTTGTGGCTCCTGTTGAGAAAGAACCCTTGCTCCTATATGTGGCGGCTAATAGTAAGGTTGTGAGTGTAGCGATTGTGGTGGAGCACAAGGAGGCGGGTAAGGAATACTCAGTCCGGAGGTCAGCTTATTATGTCAGTGAGGTGTTGATTGAGTCCAAACAACGGTACCCACATTGGCAGAAAATGGTCTATGGAGTGTTCATGGCAAGTCGCAAACTGAAACATTATTTCCTTGGTCATCCTATTACTTTGGTCAGCTCTGCCCCTTTACGAGACATAATTCAAAATAGAGAGACCACATGCCAGGTTACTAGTGGGCAATAGAACTCAGACCTCGTGGTTTGAAATATGTTCCAAGAACAGCTATAAAATCTCAGGCTCTGGTGGATTTCATCAATGACTGGACAGAGTTACAAACGCTTGAGGAGAAGCCTGATAACATATATTGGACAATTCACTTTGATTGGTCTAGGCAGCTAGAAGGCTCTGGGGCTGGGGTCATATTGAATTCCCCACGAGGTGACAAGTTTTGGTATGTTTTGAGGCTAATGTTTCCTTGCACTAACAATGCAGCTCATATGCCAAAGAGATGAACTTGAGTCGGGTCAGGTGTTTTGGCAACTCTGACCTAGTGGCTCAGCAAGTTTCAGGCACATGGGATTCCAAAGACTCGCTCATGGCGGCTTATCGTCGGGCGGTTGAGAACTTCGCTGGTCACTTCAAGGGTTATAAGGTGGAGCACCTCGATCGAAGGACGAATGAGGCGGTTGATGCTTTAAGCCGACTTGGTTCTCAACGTAAGCTGGTGCCTCCCAATGTGTTTCTTGATGTTTTACACAATCCCTTAGTCAAGTTACCATCTGAGGAGGATTTGGCTATTCCCAAGCCAGAGGCAGAATGGTGGCGGCTCTCCATGTTATTCCAGACTGGAGTCTGCCTTACCTGGCTTATATGACCCGGGGCGAGTTACCAGAGGATGAAAGTTTGGCAAGACAAATAAGCCGGCAGTCTGTCTATGACTATTGTCAATGGCGATTTACACCGATGCAGCGTAACAGGTGTGTTTCAGCATTGTGTTTCTCCCGAAGAGGGCCGTGATATTTTGCGTGAGATTCATGAAGGTGATTGTGGTCATCATGCCGGTTCAAAATCTTTAGTGGCCAAAGCTTTTCATCATGGGTTCCATTGGTTGACGGCTCATGCTGATGCAGAGGATATCGTCAGTAAATGTGATGGTTGTGAGAAGTTTTCTCGACGGGCTCATGTGCCGGCTCAAGAGTTGAGGATGATTCCAATTACTTGGTCGTTTGCAGTCTGGGGGCTTGATATGGTGGGTCCTCTCAAGAGGTCTAAAGATAAGAAAACCCACCTCTTGGTGGCGGTTGACAAATTTACCAAGTGGGTTGAAGCAGAGCCGGTCAGCAAGTGTGATGCGGCAACTACAGTTGTCGGTGCAACAAACCCTGGGTCCGTTGCCCAGACTATGCACAGGCACAAGATCAAGATCACACCACCAAGGTCAGTTTGGAGTACAAGGGATCAGTTCTTCAAAGGACCGGCGTGCAACACAAGAGGACCAAGACTAGCCAGAGAAGCAAGATATTGCTAAGGGAAGAACCTCCCTTGCTAGGCAGGCGAGCCTGGCAAGGATGGGGTTACCCCCGGAAGCAAGCCTTCGTCGTCGTCCCGCCGCGGCGCTTACGGAGGCGTAACCACCCTGATCGCACCGATACGTCTCCAACGTATCTATAATTTTTTATTGCTCCATGCTATATTATCTATTGTTTTTGACTATATTGGGCTTTATTCTCCACTTTTATATTACTTTTGGGACTAACCTATTAACCGGAGGCCCAGCCTAGAATTATTGTTTTTTGCCTATTCAGTGTTTCGAAGAAACGGAATATCAAACGGAGTCCAGACGGAATAAAATCTTCGGGAACATGATTTTCTCATCGGATAAGACCCAGGAGACTTGGACCCTACGTCAAGAAAGCTCCGAGGCGGCCACGAGGGTGGAGGGCGCGCCCCCTACCTCGTGGGCCCCTCGAGGCTCCACCGACGCATTTCTTCCTCCTATATATACCTCGTACCCCGTCGGATCGGAATCGGAGCCAAAAACCTAATTCCACCGTCGCAACTTTACGTATCCACGAGATCCCATCTTGGGGCCTGTTCGAGTTCACTTGGAAGGAGAATCCACCATGGAGGGCTTCTACATCATCATCATAGCCTCTCCAATGAAGTGTGAGTAGTTTACTTCAGACCTTCGGGTCCATAGTTAGTATCTAGATGGCTTCTTCTCTCTTTTTGGATCTCAATACAATGTTCACCCCCTCTCTCGTGGAGATCTATTCGATGTAATCTTCTTTTTGCGGTGTGTTTGTTGAGACCGATGAATTGTGGGTTTATGATCAAGATTATCTATGAGCAATATTTGAATCTTTTTTGAATTCTTTTATGTATGATTGAGTTATCTTTACAAGTCTCTTCGAATTATCCGTTTGGTTTGGCCAACTAGATTGGTAGTTCTTGCAATGGGAGAAGTGTTTAGCTTTGGGATCAATCTTGCGGTGTCCTTTCCCAGTGACAGTACGGGCAGCAAGGCACGTATTGTATTATTGCCATCGAGGATAACAAGATGGGGTATTTATCATATTGCATGAATTTATTCCTCTACATCATGTCATCTTGCTTAAGGCGTTACTCTGTTTTCATTAACTTAATACTATAGATGCATGCTGGATAGCGGTCGATGAGTGGAGTAATAGTAGTAGATGCGCATGTGAGTCGGTCTACTAGTCTCGGACGTGATGCGTATATACATGATCATACCTAGATACTCTCATAACTATGCTCAATTCTGTCAATTGCTCAACAGTAATTCGTTCACCCGCCGTAAAATACCTATGCTCTTGAGAGAAGCCACTAGTGAAATCTATGGCCCCCGGGTCTATTTTCATCATATTAATCTTCCTATGCTTTATTATTGCTTTACTCTTTACTTTGCCTTTTATTTTACTTTGCATATTTATACCAAAAAATACCAAAAATATTATGTATCATCTCTATCAGATCTCACTCTCGTAAGTGACCGTGAAGGGATTGACAACCCCTATTCGCGTTGGTTCCGAGGAGCTATTTGTTTTGTGTAGGTACGAGGGACTTGCTCGTGGCCTCCTACTGGATTGATACCTTGGTTCTAAAAAACTGAGGGAAATACTTACGCTACTCTGCTGCATCATCCTCTCCTCTTCGGGGAAAACCAACGCAAGCTCAAGACGTAGCAAGAAGGATTTATGGTGCCGTTCTTAAGGCGATCTACGCAAAAGTCAACATACCAAGTACCCATCACAATCCCTTATCTCCCGCATTACATTATTTGCCATTTGCCTCTCGTTTTCCTCTCCCCCACTTCACCCTTGCCGTTTTATTCACCCTCTATTTTCCGTTCGTATTTTCGTTTGCCTTGATGTATTTCTTGGCTCGTTTTCTCGCTTGGTTGAAATAGTTGAGTATTTATTCCTAAACAGAGAAGCTAATATCTATGGATCCTCATCCGCTTTCCAATCTTTTTAAGAGATCCAATTATGATGAACCAATTCCTAGTGATTTGGATGCACTAGATTATCTTTATAAGCTTTTTCCTGAAATCCGTAAATCTGAAAATTGTGATGAAGTGCTTCACGATAGATCTTTGAATAAAAAGCATGATTGCAATTATTTTATTGTAAATTCTATTGATGTAAATTATGCTAATAATATGCAAAACCCTAAGCTTGGGGATGCTAGTTTTGCTATGTCCAATAGTCATGATTGGGGAGATTCTTCTTATGATCTTGAAAATTTATTTAAGCCCCATGATGAATATAAGATTGATAATAGTGTTTGCAATAATATTGAAAGTGGGTTTGGAAGAGTCTCAACTTTAGATCCCACATATTTGTATAACATTCAATCTTATGAAATTTTTGATAAAAGTGGGCTTGGAGAAATCATGGCTTTAGTTAATGACAATCCCACTATTTTGGAAGAGTGTCAACTTCGCATGCATGTGGACCATGTTGAGAATATGTTATGTGATAGCTATATTGTTGAATTTTCTTATGATCCTACATGTAATTATTATGAGAGAGGAAAATATGGTTATAGAAATTTTCATGTTACTAAATTACCTCTCGTTATGTTGAGATTGCTATTGTTCCTTTCCACTTCCTTGCATATGCTAGTTTTTGCTTGCTACGATAATTTGTTTGCCTATAATATGCCTATGCATAGGAAGTATGTTAGACTTAAGTGTGTTTGTCACATGTTTTATGATGCTCTCTTTGTGCCTCAATTCTTGTCTTTCTTGTGAGCATCATTGAATCTCAATGCCTAGCTAAAAAGGCTTTAAAGAAAAGCGCTTGTTGGGAGACAACCCAATATTTTTCCTTGCTTCTTAGTAATAAATAATCCATCTACCTTATGTTTAGATGTGGTTTTATGTTTTAATTAGTGTTTGTGCCAAGTTAAACCTATAGGATCTTCTTGGATAATAGTTATTTGATCTTGCTGTAATTTCCAGAAACTTTCGGTTCACGAAAAAATTTGTTAAAAATCACCAGAACGTGATAAAATAGTGATTCAAATTGCTTCTGATCAATAAACAAATTTCCTAGGTCTTCCTATTTTGGCTGAATTTTTGGAGTTTGATAAGTTTGCGTTAGTAACAGATTACTACAGACTGTTCTGTTTTTGACAGATTCTGTTTTTCGTGTGTTGTTTGCTTATTTTGATGAATCTATGGCTAGTAAAATAGTTTATGATCCATAGAGAAGTTGGAATACAGTAGGTTTAACACCAATATAAATAAAGAATGAGTTCATTACAGTACCTTGAAGTGATCTTTTGTTTTCTTTCGCTAACGGAGCTCACGAGATTTCTGTTGAGTTTTGTGTTGTGAAGTTTTCAAGTTTTGGGTGAATTTTTTTTGATGGATTACGGAACAAGGAGTGGAAGAGCCTAAGCTTGGGGATTCCCATGGCACCCCCAAGATAATCCAAGGACACCAAAAAGTCAAAGCTTTGGTATGCCCCGGAAGGCATCCCCTCTTTCGTCCACTTCCATCGGTAACTTTACTTGGAGCTATATTTTTATTCACCACATGATATGTGTTTTGCTTGGAGCGTCTTGTATTATTTGCGTCTTTGCTTGTTAGTTTACCACAATCATCCTTGCTGTACACACCTTTTGAGAGAGCCATACATGAATTGGAATTTGTTAGAATACTCTATGTGCTTCACTTATATCTTTTGAGCTTGATAGTTTTGCTCTATGTGCTTCACTTATATCTTTTGAGCTTTATAGTTTTGCTCTAGTACTTCACTTATATCTTTTAGAGAATGGTGGTGGATTTGTTTTAAAGAAACTAATTATCTCTCATGCTTCACTTAGATTATTTTGAGAGTCTTAAATAGCATGGTAATTCGCTTAATAATAATATGCTTGGTATTCAAGATTTCTAAAACTTTATTTTGAGTGTGTTGAATACTAAGAAAAGTTTGATGCTTGATAATTGTTTTGAGATAGGGAGGTGATAATATTAGAGTCATGCTAGTTGAGTAGTTGTGAGTTTGAGGAATACTTGTGTTAAAGTTTGTGATTCCCGTAGCATGCATGTATGGTGAACTGTTATGTGATGAAGTCGGAGCATGATTTATTTATTGATTGTCTTCCTTATGAGTGGCGATCAGGGACGAGCGATGGTCTTTTCCTACCAATCTATCCCCCTAGAAGCATGCGCGTAATAATTTGCTTTGATAACTTCTAGTTGCAATAAGTATATGAGTTCTTTATGACTAATGTTGAGTCCATGGATTATACGCACTTTTCTCACCCTTCCACCATTGCTAGCCTTTCTAATACCACACACTTTTCGCCGGTATCATACACCCACCATATACCTTCCTCAAAACAGCCACCATACCTACCTATCATGGCATTTCCATAGCCATTCCGAGATATATTGCCATGCAACTTTCCACCGTTCCGTTTATTATGACACGCTCCATCATTGTCATATTGCTTAGCATGATCATTTAGTTGACATCGTATTTGTGGCAAAGCCACCATTCATAATTCTTTCATACATGTCACTTGTGAATCATTGCATATCCCGGTACACCGCCGGAGGCACACATATAGATTCATATTTAGTTCTAAAGTATCGAGTTGTAATTGTTGAGTTGTAAGAAAAATAAAAGTGTGATGATCATCATTTTTAGAGCATTGTCCCAAGTGAGGAAAGGATGATGGAGACTATGATTCCCCCATAAGTCGGATGAGACTCCGGACGAAAAAAAGGAAAAGAGGCCATAGAAAAGGGAGAAAAGGCCCAATAAAAAAATGAGAAAAAAAGAGAGAAGGGACAATGTTACTATCCTTTTACCACACTTGTGCTTCAAAGTAGCACCATGATCTTCATGATAGAGAGTCTCTCGTTTTGTCACTTACATATACTAGTGGGAATTTTTCATTATAGAACTTGCTTGTATATTCCAATCATGGGCTTCCTCAAATTTCCCTAGGTCTTCATGAGCAAGCGAGTTGGATGCACACCCACTTAGTTTCTTTTGTTGAGATTTCATATACTTATAGCTCTAGTGCATCTGTTGCATGGCAATCCCTACTCACTCACATTTATATCTATTGATGGGCATCTCCATAGCCCGTTGATACGCCTAGTTGATGTGACACTATCTTCCCTCTTTTTGTCTTCTCCACAACCACCATTCTATTCCACATATAGCGTTATATCCATGGCTGACGCTCATGTATTGCGTGAAGATTGAAAAAGTTTTGAAAATGTCAAAAGTATAAAACAATTGCTTGGCTTGTCATCGGGGTTGTGCATGATTTAAATATTTTGTGTGGTGAAGATAGAGCATAGCCAGACTATATGATTTTGTAGGGATAACTTTCTTTGGCCATGTTATTTTGAGAAGACATGATTGCTTTGTTAGTATGCTTGAAGTATTATTATTTTTATGTCAATATGAACTTTTGTCTTGAATCTTTCGGATCTGAATATTCATACCACAATTAAGAAAAATTACATTGAAATTATGCCAAGTAGCACTCCGCATAAAATATTCTCTTTTTATCATTTACCTACTCGAGGACGAGCAGGAATTAATCTTGGGGATGCCTGATATGTCTCCAACGTATCTATAATTTTTGATTGCTCCATGCTGTATTATCTATTGGTTTGGATATTGGGCTTTATTTTCCACTTTTATATTACTTTTGGGATTAACCTATTTACCGGAGGCCCAGCCCAGAATTGTTGTTTTTTGCCTATTACAGTGTTTCGAAGAAACGGAATATCAAACGGAGTCCAAACGGAATAAAATATTCGGGAACGAGATTTTCTCATCTTATAAGACCCGGGAGACTTGGACCCTCCGTCAAGAAAGCTCCAAGGTGGCCACGAGGGTGGAGGGGGCGCCCCCTACCTCGTGGGCCCCTCGAGGCTCCACCGACGTACTTCTTCCTCCTATATATACCTACGTACCCCCGTCAGATTAGATACGGAGCCAAAAACCTAATTTCACCGCCGCAACTTTCAGTATCCACGAGATCCCATCTTGGGGCCTGTTCCGGAGCTCCGCCGAAAGGGGAATCCACCAAGGAGGGCTTCTACATCATCATCATAGCCTCTCCGATGAAGTGTGAGTAGTTTACTTCAGACCTTCGGGTCCATAGTTAGTAGCTAGATGGCTTCTTCTCTCTTTTTGGATCTCAATACAATGTTCTCCCCCTCTCGTGGAGATCTATTTGATGTAATCTTCTTTTTGCGGTGTGTTTGTTGAGACCGATGAATTGTGGGTTTATGATCAAGATTATCTATGAGCAATATTTGAATCTTCTCTGAATTCTTTTATGTATGATTGATTTATCTTTGCAAGTCTCTTCGAATTATCCGTTTGGTTTGGCCAACTAGATTCGTAGTTCTTGCAATGGGAGAAGTGTTTAGCTTTGGGTTCAATCTTGCGGTGTCCTTTCCCTGTGACAGTAGGGGCAGCAAGGCGCGTATTGTATTGTTGCCATCGAGGATAACAAGATGGGGTATTTATCATATTGCATGAATTTATTCCTCTACATCATGTCATCTTGCTTAAGGCGTTACTCTATTTTCATTGACTTAATACTCTAGATGCATGCTGGATAGCGATCGATGAGTGGAGTAATAGTAGTAGATGCGAGGCGAGTCGGTCTACTTGTCTCGGACGTGATGCCTATATACATGATCATACCTAGATACTCTCATAACTATGCTCAATTACATCAATTGCTTAACAATGAATTGCTCACCCGCCGTAAAATACCTATGCTCTTGAGAGAAGCCACTAGTGAAATCTATGGCCCCCGGGTCTATTTTCATCATATTAGTCTTCCTACGCTTTATTATTGCTTTACTCTTTACTTTGCCTTTTATTTTACTTTGCATCTTTATACCAAAAAAATACCCAAAATATTATGTATCATCTCTATCAGATCTCACTCTTGTAAGTGACCGTGAAGGGATTGACAACCCCTATTCACGTTGGTTGCGAGGAGCTATTTGTTTTGTGTGGGTACGAGGGACTTGCGCATGGCCTCCTACTGGATTGATTCCTTGGTTCTCAAAAACTGAGGGAAATACTTACGCTACTCTGCTGCATCATCCTCTCCTCTTCGGGGAAAACCAACGCAAGCTCAAGACGTAGCATGCACCACCTCATCACGACGCATGTTGTCGATAAGTGTGGTGTCAAGCTCCAAAGTGACTAAGTGGCTGCTATTCCCCAAATGGTAGCCACTTCCTATAGAAAATACCTCCAAGCGACACCCGTCTAGCGATGCGTCGAGCAAGCAGGTGCGAAGCTGGCAAAACAGCCCAGCAGGGCCTGCCGGGTGAGCTGGACGTGACGTTGAGCGGTGCATTTAATGCGCTCTATCAGCCTGCAGAGTTAGGTATGATAGCACTGTTTGTGTTACATCCCAAATTTTAAATTTGGAATGTTATACATAGGTCATTCATGCATATCATATTTTATTGCATACTTTCTTTGCGATCCTCAAAATTCTAAGCAACTCAAGGGCCCACGGAGAGAGTTGGGGATTTCACGTTTTTCATATTTGAATTTTTATCAAATATCAAAACAAGGATCACTTTGGTTTTAATTTATTTTTCTCTCCGAAAATATTTAATGTCAATATATATGAGAGGAGATAATATGACTTCTCCAAAATAAATGAAATATTGGAGGAAAAATAATAAAATCAAATAAATGATTTTATTCAGATTTTTATTGCAATTTTATTTGAATGAGGAAAAATACACATTTTTCAAAATTGCATTTTAGGCCCAAATAAATGTTCACCTTGTCCGGCATATTTTTAGAGGATGGGGAAAATTTATTTCGGTATTTTTGGAGTCCGTTTGGTATTCCTTCTCTTTGTTTTTCTGCGTCGGATTTTTTTTAAGAGTTACCTCCTTACCGGGCCATTTCCGCCTGGGACACCGACCCGGCCGACCCTTAAGAGGCGAGGCCTCGAGCCGCCCCAGCCCACCTTGCCCCGCCAAACCCTAGCTGCCCGTGAGCCGCCGCCCGCTGCCGCCACCAGCCGAACCGCCCACTTGGCCCGAGCCCACCGCGCCGCCCCGCTGGAGTTCCTGCCACCGCCGACGCGTTTGCCGAGGTAGCCGCCGGTTTAAAAAACCGTTCGGTTTATTTCGAACCTTAGATCTGTTTTATTATTATTATTAGACCGGTTTTTTACGGTTTTCTCGGTTCGGTTAAACAGCGGACATTCGTCCGTTCGTTCGTTTTAACGAACACCATTCACCCGTTAGTCACAGACAGCGAACGTTCGTTCGTTAGCCTGTTCGTCAGTTTTTCTTTTTCCAGGGTTTTTCGCGATTATTTTTGATCGTGATTTCTGACCCGATTTTCGTTTTTGTTTATCTTTTCGCTCGTTTATCAGAATCTAGCGATTCAAGCGCCTAGATCTTCGTCTCGAAGCCCTTTTTCTGTTTAACCAACTTGGACAATATTTTGGTACTGTAAAATTTGACTTTAGTCCAGATTAGTAATCGGATCTTGTTTCTTTTGCCGTTTGAGTTTCGTTGCTCCATTTGATTTGTTTCTTTTTGCAAACCGGAGTTCTTCAGCTGAACCTTCTGGTTAGATCTTCCTATTTGAGTTTTACCTGTGCATCTTTGCTTGATTTATCATGTATGTCATTGTTTGTTTGCGATAGAATTCCCAGAGTGCGAAGCATGCTACTACGAGTCTCTAGGTTTTGTGGATCATCAGCAAGGCAAGTAACACATTGATCATACTCTTTTCATACCCAGTTTTTATCCATTAGTTACCATCCTGAAACATTGCATGATTAGGATGTGTTTAATTTGTGGGTTTGGGAAGTAGTTGATGAGGTATAACATATTACCCTGTTTTATTATCAAACCCTGGGAGTTACTTCTACGTATGCTTATATTGCCATGCGATGCTGGTAGACGTGGATTTGGGTTTGAGTGTATCCATGACAGATGTGAGATTGTTAATTAATGGTTCAACTTAAGGTGGCAACTTTAATACACATCTGGGTGGATTGTTGGTTTTGGGCACCTGGGGAATCCAGTGTTGTCCTAGGATATCCCGGGGTTATACCATGTAATCATCCTACTGTCTGCCACCCAGGCTCAAAGGGATCATAATATTATTCATGCTAGAAACTTCCGTGTGCAGCCACAAGCCATTATGGCTCTGGCATTGTTGAGTATGTTGTGTGACCTCTTTCAGTGGTGGGCTAGCAGATGTAGAGGGAAAGTAGGTGTAACTGTCCACCCAGAGTAAAGAGTTAATACTTCTGAAAGACTGTGTCTCGGTCATCCGTTTCTCAAACACCATGTAGTGCGAGAAATCCAACAGAGGCGATCGAGTCTTGTGGGGAAAAGTGCGCAAACCTCTGTAGAGTGTATAAACTAATCATGGTTAGCCGTGTCCCCGGTTATGGACATCTTTAGTATCTGGTACTTGAATTATTGATTTGATCTCATCACTCTAAATTAACTTGTTGGGTTGGTAATGATTACTTTAATTGGGATTGAGATGGGGGTACCATTCTCAATGTTTCAACCACCATGATAGTTAAATAAAATTTATTCCTTTGTTGTAGGGAAAAATTGGCTTTACGCAATAACCATATAACCATAGAGCCTCCACCAGCCATATATGCATATAGTGATAGCATTTATCTGTTCATTTGCTCTATTGTGTTATATTGCCAGCATATTCCATGTGCTGACCCGTTTTCGGGCTGCAACGTATCATGTTGCAGACTTTTCAGACGAGGAGTAAGGTTTGCTAGGCTGTTGTCATGCACTCAGCCATGTCGTTGGAGTTGATGGACTCACTTTATCTTCCAAGTCTTCCGCTGTTATCGTTTTAGATGGCCTTAAGCCATATTTATTGTAATAAGTTCTCTTTTGAGACATTCGATGTAATAAGTGTGTTATTGCTACTCTGTTATAAATCCTTCGAGTATTGTGTGTGTCAGCATTACCGATCCAGGGATGACACTGAAGCACAGAGACTTGACCGTCTGAGGTCGGATCGCTACAGTTTGCTATCTAATCAGTGTATAATGACTGATTTGCCACTGTGGTGACCCCTTTATCTATAAAAGGAGGCCCAAGGCAATCGTAGAAAGGGTTGGCTAATCCATCCCCTCACACACTCATATGCGCGTACCGTTTTCGCCCCGAGGCAAGCCTGCCGGGCGGGCGTGTTGCTCTCGCCACCATTTTTCCACCATCAATCCACCAAAGTAGGAGTAGGGTTTTACGCCTCACGGCGGCCCGAACCTGGGTAAAGACTGCCGGTGTGATCTCTGTCGTGCTGTTCCATGCTCCTCTATTCTTTGTGCAACATGCCATCCCCCGCCGAACCAGAAAGGGACCCTTGGTCCCATAGGTGGCCTTGGTTTCCCGCGACATCTTTGGCGCGCCAGGTAGGGGGATCACTTGCGCGAACCTGAAAGCGTGAGCGGCGCACCATCTTCATCGCCATTTTCATCAACGACGGCTCCAGCGACTATGGCGCCCAAGAAGAAACCCGATGCTGCAGCTCACCCGTCCACCTCGAAGGCTTCGCCACCTGCAGGCGACAATGCCGCTGGGAATGCGGAGGCACACGAGGATGTGGGTGCTGCGGGGGACGCGGTCGATGCAGGCTGCGTTGTCACCACCTCCCTCGCGGCCGAAGCAGGAGCAGGAGGAACCGGTGGAGAGAAGCATCAGCAACATCCGACTGGTCATGCTCCGCGAGGTACGAACGAAGGGGTTATTCCGTCTGTACCTCTTCCCCTCGCCGAAGGGCATAGTCATAGTGGTGGCGCCTGGTCTAAGGCGAATCGCCACCCCACGGCCGCCCCCGCCACGGGTGTGACCGCAGGGCGCGCGCCTCCCCTGGAACAGGTTGACCCAGCCACTGTGCCCAATGGATCCACTGGCCCTCAAGTGCCTTCACCACCGCGCCATCCAAGTGGCTGGCTCAAAACAGCAAGGGTGCGACACAGTCACCACAGGCATCATCATAAGCCGGGCGACGGTACGATCTACATCATCATCACCAATGCCAAGCGCCGCTACGGAGGCCATGGTGCGGGCCCAACTGCTGTTGAGGTTCCCGCCGGCACCCGATCAGATGGATGAATGGAGAGCCACCATTTAGGTGATTGGCTTCGCCGAAGCTGGGGGTTCACCGTGAACTGGCTCGCCGCGGCCTCCCCAAGCGACGGTGACGGCTCGTGCTGCCGGCCAAACGGAAGGGGCCACCCCCATGGTGCAGTCCACACCACGGCAACAAGCACGGGGGCTACGAAATCAAGAACCCGACAACATCTCGATGGCCTCTTCTGACCCTTGAGCACGTCCAAGCCAGCGAGGCCCGGAGGACGGGCGGAAGGGAGGCGCGCGCGTCGTCATCGAGCGACACCGTGACAACCACCGTCGGACCAATGGGTGCGATGGTCCCGACGTCAGCGAGCCTGCGCTCGAGGATAGCGGGTGCCTACCTTTCCAGGTTGGGTGCCCTGCCTTTACTTGTGAGCTGCGGCAAGTCCGTTGGCCATCTGCTCGCACGTTCAAGCCAGAGATACCTGAGAAGTATGATGGGAGGCTGAACCCGGTAGAGTTCTTGAGCATCTACACCATCATTGTTAAAGCTGCCGGAGGAAGAGATGAGAAGGTGTTTTCCAATTACTTCCCTTTGGCACTCAAGTCCAATGTGAGATCTTGGTTGCTGCACCTGGTGGAGAACTCCATTTCATCATGGGCCGACCTGTGCCACGAGTTCATTAGCACCTTCACGGGTGGCCATCAAGAACCAGGACGGCCCAGTGACTTGCAACTTCTCCAACAGAAAGAAGGAGAGACTCTCCGCAAGTATTTGCAGAGATTCAACAGAGTCCACAGAAATATCCAAAATATTCACCCGGCAGCTGTGATAGATGCCTTCCAGTGCAATGTGCGCAACCGCAGGATACGTTCTAAGATGAATGTGTGGTTGCCCAAGACTGTGAAGGAACTTTACACATTGGTGGAGAAATGCGCTCGGATGGAGGAGGGAAGGAAACTCCCTGGAGAGGAAGATTGCATCGACATTGACTCAGAGCTTGACGATGAATCCACTAGTCAAAACACTACAAAAAAATACACTTCCATGATGATACGTGTTTGTCACAGTAGGTCACGTTTTCCGTCATGCATGTACATCCATGATGATTTTATGATAGAATCAAGACAGTCATACATGTGTTGTCGTAGAAGTGTTCCATGACATTCCCAAAATTATCATCACAGAAGTGTCCGCTTCCATGACGATAAATGGTGCATCATGGAAGTGCTTTCCTCAAGGGTAACCGACCAATGGGGATTTTCCATGTGTAAAATTCTCAATGGCTAGAGGAACCACGTGTTGGCTAACTGTTCTGACAGATATCATCCAGTCATTGGACAGGAGGCGCCTATGATATGTCGACACGTGGCACGGCCCAACAGAGGCCCATTCCGGTGAAAAGGCTGGCATGTTTGACATGGTCAAAAGGTAGCGGGACGACCCACGGAAAGCCTATTAACGGTCTGTTCGTATATAGCCCATTTATGGCACGCTAACTCACTGCCCGTTACGACCTCTCCGAATTTGGCCTAGTAGCGTCATCTGGGCCGTCCAATATGATTCTAGCCCGTTGTAACTTCCGCCCATGTATGGCCCATGACGTGTTCCGCCGCAGAGGAGGCCCTTTGTAACTCTGGGCCCATTAAAGGCCCGAGATGAAACTGGCCAATAATGAACAGTGTATCGCTTTATACCCATGAACGGCCCATTATTTCGTCGGCTGTTTCCAGCCCGTGTTAACTTTCGGCCTTCTAAGGGCCCATTTATGCTTGGGCTCATTTCCAGAATTCGATTACTTATGGTCCATTACTGGCCTGTTCCGCTTGTGGGCCAAATTCAGCCCGTGGTTACAGTCTGTCTGTTTGTGGCCCGTTAACCCGTTGGGCTGTTTTCATAGCGTCATCAAATACGGCCTATTAACAGCCCGTTATGGTCGGGCCATAAAACAGATGACTTCCACTCTAGCCCATTTATGGCCCATTTTGCGGACCGTTATTGGTCACAAATAGTACGACCCATGTTTGGCGAAATGATTATACGGCCTGTAGAAGGCCCATGGATCCAACGGCCCGTAGGAGGCCCATGGATACTATGGCCCGTAGAAGGCCCATGGATCCTATGGCCCATAGAAGGCCCATGGATCCTACGGCCCATAGAAGGCCCATGGATCCTACGACCGGTAGAAGGCCCATGGATCGTATAGCTTGTGGAGGGCCATGGTTACTACAACAGGTAACAGGACCATGGTTACAACAGTCTGTGTGTTGCCATGGTTATTGTGGCCACTAGAAAAACGCGGAAAACAACTACAGTGACTACAAGAAAACAACTAAACAAGACAATAAGGAAATAAATAAGCAAGCAACTAACGCTAGGCTATTACGACTATTACAGATATTACATCCACTGGGCATCAAAGTTCGCCACCAGTGCAAATATAGGGAACAAAGTAGCATATTACATACACTGGCCGTCTAAATTGGCCACCAATGCAAATAAACGCGGCAGCAAAACAAGTCCATAACTGAAATAAGTTCAGATGAGCTCAAGAGACGTTATCTTGGGTATCCACCATGCTCACAATAAGCTTAGCAAGCTTATTAGCCTTGTCCTGTTTGGCGCTAAAATCCTCCAACGCTTGCTGTTGCACCAGAAAGTATGCATCTGAATGCTCCAGGGACTTCCAGATCCTTGACTTCTTGTCGCAGCACAACTGATCGATGTCTTTCAGCTTGTAGTTGAGACCCAAGAAACCGAACTGATTTAGACAGTGAGTTTGAATAGCTTGTGCGAGCAGTAGTGGCCAGTAACTCCAACACTAAACCAAGACAAGACTTTGGGGTTGTCTCACTATCTTCAAGATAGTTTTCCTTAGCTGTTTTATCAGCTTTGTTGGAGACCAACAAGGATGTATCACTATCGTGAACCTTATCTGCATTACTTCCTTTACCATTGCTTAATAAGGCACTCTTCCCCAATATTACATCGACATTCTAAAAGAAGAAACAAGCAGACACATAAAAGGTTTAGCATGTACTAGTATATGAAACTCATTTCGGTGAACTAGTTCATTAGTAAGGTGGACACGATTAAACTACCAAGTCTTCTATTGCCAAGTAGTACATAATGAAAGCATCAAACAAACATACATCTATGTCCTATGGTCACTGCATTGTTTTGCCAAATCAAAATAGAGACATGGGTCAAATCATATCAGTTCAAGACAAAGCAGCACTGAAAGAATACAATGTGTGGGAAACTACATGGCACAACAAGATTTCAGATGGGTACCACGGGTCTACACTGTTGGCTCTGTTGTGATGCTAGTAATGTGCATGTCATGAGAAGTCAACTGTATTCACAATTGAAATTTGAATCAACAGAGCTATTTCTAAGAGCAAGCCTGTTAAAGAAACATACGTAAACATACCTATTGTGCCATTGGAGTTTCGATTGGATCCTTCAATTTAAAAATAAGTTTGTATGAGTAAATACATTGATACAAGAGCAAAGCAGTATGCACGATAGCAATGGAATCTTAAATGAGAACAATTGTTCTTCAGATTTAAGCACTTGTTCTACATGAACAGAGTACAATAAGACGCAAGCTCATAGACCTTACCACATTCTTGGTTCGGGACTATTACAAAACAAGGCGTTCCCAGTCATTGTCTAGTAAATGTGTCTCAGGAGAACGTAAGGGAATTTGATGAGTTTCTTTGCTAGTGAAGTACGTTTTCTTTAGGTAATTCTGATACTGCCGCCAAGCATTCTTGAAGATAGCAGAGGTATTAGCACATGTTACCTCATCCTAAATTTCCAAATCGGTCTTCTCTATAGAGAAAAATGGGAAAATTTGCTGTATTATAACCATCATGGAGGTAGAATGTATGGGACAAAGCAAAGTAATTGCCATGAATAACATTACTTACACATAACTCCTGGACAAACACCTGCAACTGGCATTTTCCTTCATCTTCAATATAATATTTCCATGATGGGAAGATACACACATAGGATTTAACAACGTCAAATGCCATAGATGCTAAACTACGCATGGCTGGTTGTGCTTCCTCCACAGGAATAGGTGTACTAACTAGTGGAGTTGGGGTTCGTCGTGGTAGTGCTGGCGCTTTGGGCACTGGAGCTGCCTTATTAACTGCTCTTGTTTGGGAGCTCTGTGGTGGAGATGGTGTTGTGTCAACATGAACTGGGTTACTTTCTGCTGGGGTTGGGGTTAGATTGGGTGAAGCTGGTTCTCTGTCCATCGCAGTAGGGGTAAAATCTGCGAGAGTCTGGGTTATGTGTGGTAGGGCTAGTTCTCGTGCATGTACAACTGGGGTGCTATCTCCAACAAGAGGTAGCACTGTTTTATTTGAAGACCATGTTTTTACTCTGCTAGATACTGCCATCACCCGCTCCAATTCATATGGCTGATAAACAGGAAACATAGTTGAATGTGAAGACATTGTATGAGAGACAGATTCAATAGATAGTGTGGAAAAAAGTGGGCATAAAATAGTTGACATGTATATTGTGTAACTAAAAAGGATAGCATGACATAATTTCACATATATGATGTCTATCTAAACTGGATAGCATAGCATGACATAATTCAAAGATATGATGACTAACTAAACATGATGGCATGAGATAATTATATGATTTCTTTAGTAAACATGTTCGCATGACATAATTCACATACATGTTATCTAAGTAATCAGGATCACATGATTTAATTCACATATGTGATTTCTATGCTAAGCAGAGGGCATTCGCATATATGATGTCTGAACTAAGAACATGGTGTTGAATATTGTGTATATGATGTCTAAACTATTCAATGCAAGACACCATATGCATGATATGATTAATATAACCGTGCCAAGTTAGAGCATACACCTCGGTGGGGGAATAGGACTAGTCATTTTTCTCCGAATCCATCTCTGAGGAGGTATCGGGACCCAGCAAGAGATCTGCCTTGACAGGTACCATTGTCTGCTCTGAAGACCTTGTTTTCACTCCAGATTTTTCCATGACCTATTAAAATGGATGATTCATAGGAAGGGTAGTTTAATGTACAAACATTATGGACAAATGGAAATGTAATGAAGAAAAGGATGGGCAAGATATCATTCAAATATATGATGCTTGGTTAAACATGATGTCATTGCATATTTCACATATATTATGGCTGGCTAAAAGAGATGAGACTGCACAATTGCCATATATGATATAGAAACTAAACAGGTGGCATTACAGAATGTCGGATTTCGGGTTCCACAGACCATTGAGAGGTTTGAACTCTGGGGTGCGTGCGAAGAACTCATCCTCTCCAGTCTGTCTACTCGCTAATCTCACGGCCTAGCTCGACAAACTGAATGGAAAAGAGACACAGTAGTTTACCCAGGTCTGGGCCACCTTGCGGTGTAATACCATACTCCTGCTTTGTGGTGGATTGGCCTTGAGGGGCTGAGGATGAACTAGTACAGTGGTAAACAACCTCCAGAGGAGAGGTGTTCTTGGGCTCGATGAGTTGGTGGGTGTGAGGATGATCTGAATGATCCGTCCCCTCTATGGTGGTGGCTAAGTCCTATTTATAGTGGCCTTGGTCCTTTTCCCAAAAGAAGGCGGGAAGGGATCCCACAATGGCCAAATTCGAAGGGGGCAGCTAGTACATGATATCCTGACAAAAGTAGTCTTCGCCTGCAAAAGCCTCTGGTCGTGACGTCATCGTGGGCTCGGTGATGACCTCCGTCCTGCCGTCCTGGCGGTCTTGGTCTCGTTGCACCGTAATGGAAACCTTTGGCTGATTCCTCGGGACTCCGTGCATGCGCTTGCCTCCTTAGCAACAAAGAGGAAACTGGTACACTGCGCCCGCTGGCACCCGCCTGGCCTCGGTCGTCACGGCTCATGTCATCGGAACCTCACGAGGTGAGCCTTGGATAGAGATCTCCGCTCCTCGGGAGCCAGCCTGAGGAGGCCGCCCCTCGCGGAGGTCTTGGTGGTGTCCGCCTCGCGAGGCTTGGCCCCTCGTGAGGGTCTTGAGTTGTTGATGCTGAATCTGGGCCGTACCAGGCCATCGATGGAGCCACGTCATGGGCCACAGGCAGGCAAGTCTCGGTACCCCCTTTCCCAGAACGCCGACAGTAGCCCCCGGGCCCAAGGCGTGATCAAACTTGGTTTTGAGGCAAAGCCAAAGGGCAAGTGTGGAGGGCCAGGGGTCCTAACCGCCTGCGGCCTTGGTCGACGTGTGGCGATTGATGGGACGTGGGCGTCTCCGCTTCCCCACACGGCCTTGGAAACTGTTCCTGGATGGCAAAAAGGCCGGTGCCTGTTGTGAAGCCTTTATTGCCCTTCCGTTGTCTTGATCCAAATCCCCTTCTCCGTCTGCCCAGAAAACCTCGAGATCCGCCAATCTTCTCTAAGCTTGCTACCAATGGCTTCCGATAAGGCGCAGTCTTGGGCTCCGGCCGCGCGCCCGGCTCCTTGGTTCGAACCAGCCCTGAGTGCGTCCACCATCAACGAGGAGAAGCACCTCGCCGCCACGCTCCAACTGACGGCGAGCAACATCAACGAGGGGGGAGAGGTGGCGCTCCGGGTCGGCTCTGCCAGGCTGGATACTTTGGGCGGTACTTTTTACCCCTACTTCTTGCACAGCGTCTTTGTCGGGATTGTCCCCCCTTTCTCCAGCTTCTTCTACGCCAGTCTCCGCCATTACAAGCTCCACGCTCTCCATCTTCATCCCAACTCCATCCTCCTCCTGTCAATCTTCGCCTTCTATTGTGAGGCGTTTGTGGGGGTGATGCCCTGTTCCGCCACTTCTTCTATCTCCGGATCAATGGCAGCCAATGCACGAGGTGCGCCTGCTTCATCGCGACCAATGGTAGCAACGCGATTTCGCGGGCCGGGAAGAAGGTGGAAGAGTTCCGGAACAAGTGGATCTTCATGGACGCCAAGTGCTCCTATCCTCGGCTGGAGCTGTTGACCGGGCTGCCGACGCCCCGGAAGGGGTGGTCCCACGAGAAGCTCACCGATCCCCGGGCGGAGCAATTGCTGGAGAAGATGGTGGCCGACCTGAAGGCGAACGGCTCGAAGGCGAAGAGGCTGATGGGGGCCATGATCGTCAAGGAGTTCCTGACGCAGCGCCTAGCCCTGCTCCAGGCACGCTCGCGCCCCCTATGGAGATTCAAGGGCGCGGACGACGACCTCCGACTGTGCCCAGACAACTTGCCTGACGACGAGCTGGGCAAGGTCGTGCGCACCCTACTCGGGAAGGACGAGGGTTTCCCCCCGGACACCCATCTCCTGTTCTATCCCCCCCCCCCCAGACGCCATGCATGTCTTCGATGAGCGTGGGCTCTTACCCCTGGAGCCTTCTCGGCCCCCCGGCTCCCCGGTGACGGTGTCCTCCGGCGGGTCCGATGAGGAGGAGAAGGCGAACTCGGAGGCGACGTGGGAAGGTGCCGGGGAGACCTCTCCCCCGCGCCAGACCGATCTCCTCCGCGTCCTTTCCAATGATGACGACACCGGGAAGCACCCGGTCAGGGAGTCGCTGCGGTCCGCCGGGGTCACCACGAAGTCCAGGGGCACCCCTCCGAAGAAGGTGAAGCTGGGGGTCTCGAAGGTGGGCAGGTCAGCGTTGATCTCTCGAGGTGACACCTCTGCTTCGTTGCCAGCCGCCACCATTGCAGAGCCAGCCGTACGCCCATCTGCCCCCGAGGGCACGACGGCTCCCATGCCCATGAAGCCTGCGGGCCTCGCGCTCCTGAAGAGGATGAGGGATTACGTCACCACGGACCAGTAAGAGCGCCACCTTGTCTTTGCTTCTGGCTCTTGTCGTGGTGTCTTGACGTTTGCCTCCTCTATGTTTAGGCCAACGCCGGTGGCGAAGAAGGTGAAGGAGGGGCCCAGAACTATCGGATTACGGGTTCCGGAAAACCCTTGAGGTTCGAACACTGGGGTGCGCACGAAGATCTCTCTCTCCCTAGCTCGCTCTCGCAACGATCTCAAGGCCTAGCCCGACGAACCCAAAGAACAAGAGACACAAGAGTTTATACTGGTTCGGGCCACCGTTGTGGTGTAATACCCTACTCCAGTGTGGTGGTGGTGGATTGCTTTGTGGGCTGAGGATGAACAAGTACAAGGGACGAACAGCCTCCTGAGGGGAGGTGTCATTGAGCTCGGTGAACTTGTGTGTGCGAGGATGATCTCGATGATCCATCTCCCTTCTATGGTGGTGGCTAGTCCTATTTATAGAGGCCCTGGTCCTCTTCCCAATTGTTAGGCGGGAAGGGATCCCACAACGACCAATTTTGAAGGGAGACAACTAGTACAATCTATCCTGAAAAAAGGTGGTCTTCGCTCCTAAAGGTTCTGGTGGTGACGCTGCCGTGGGCTCCGCGGTGACCTCCTCCTGCCGTCCTGCTGGTCTTGGTCTCGTTGCACTGATATGGAAACCTTTGCCTAATGCCTCAGGACTCCTCGCCTACGCTTGCCCCTTTAACACCAAAGAGGCAACTGGTACTCTTCGCCCGCTGGCGCCCGCCTGGCATTGGTCGTCATGGCTCACGTCACGCCTAGCTCGCGAGGTGCCCCTTGCATTGATATCTCTGCTCCTCGGGAGCTACCCTAGTGAGGTCGCCCCTGAGGAGGTCTTGTGTCGTCCGCCTCGCGAGGCTCGGCCCCTCGCGAGGGTCTTGAGTAGTTGCTGAAGAAGATGGGTTGTACCAGGCCGTTGGTGTAGCCGCGCATTAGGCCGCAGACAGGCAAGTCTAGGGACCCCCGTTCCCAGGACGCCGACAGGAACCACCAAGGTCAAGCAGCTCATCGCGATCGCGCCACCTCTGGTGCAGAAGAATGGGGCCGGCCCGCGCGCTCCCGCGGCTGGGTCATCCTCCCGAGGCTCGAAAGCCCGTCCTTAGGAGGAGGCGATCTCTGCGGTCAGGCCGGCTCCGGAGGCTCCCGCCCTCAGCTCACTTGCTGAGGTCCCAAAGGCTTTGGAGCTCCCCGCCCTCTCTATCGCTGCTGGTTCACTGGTCCTGGCGCTGGCGCCGTCTCCTCCCCCGTCCATCATGCAGCCGAACTGCGGCACTTCTGCCTCGCCCGGTGCTCTGGGGGAGGCTCCTTCCGCGTTGAACTAGCTTTGGGACGATCTTCAGGGCTTCAACCGGCGCATGGCGTCAGGGTGCCCAGAGCTGATCTCAGGATGGCTCCGGGTCGACGCGTCTGTCAGGGCAGCCTCGCACAAGGCCGTGGCAGCCTCAGAGGAGGGCGAGCAGGTTGCCGGCCTAGTCGGGGCCGCCCGCAACATGGCGATGAAGGAAGCCAAGGCCGCCGAGGAGCGCTGTCGAGCGGCAGAGGCTGGGCCGAAGACTCTCCGTGACAGGTAGGCCACCGAGGCTCGTCAGCACAAGGCGCAGGAGGAGGAGCTGAAGGCCCGGGAAGCTGCAGTTGCTGATCACGACACCGAGCTGGAGCAAGCGGCCCATAAGCAGGCCGCGGAGCACGGCCGCCTGGAGAAGTTGAAGGAGAGGTGGAGGCGGAGAAGGCCCAGCTGGAGGCCAGGGGAAAACTCCTTCCGAGGGGCATGCCACATTCGACTCCCTCGAGCAGAGGTCCTACAAGGCACTGCGGGATATCTACAGGAGGGGGTTGAAAGAGCCATTGGTGACTTCGGAGGATGGCCCCGCCGAGCTGCTCCCCCAGCTCGTCATGACGCTCGAGGGCATTATCATTGGGGTTCACCCCATGGTGGAAGGAGAAGCCAGCGCACTCTCCACCTCGGCTGTGACGCGCGTCTTCAGCCACCTCCATCTTCACGACTCCAGCTTCGACTTTGGTGCCTTGCTTGAGCCTGTGGACCCAGAGCGTTGCACCGTTGCTGCCAAAGCTGTGAAGGACTAGGTGGAGGCCCTACGGCGGAAGTGCCTTGCCATCGACCCCGCAACCATGGCTGACCGCGCCGCCGACCCCACGACCACGGCTGACGGCATGGGCGATGATGACGTCGTTGACGACGGGACTCCCCTCGCGGGCGATGGCGGTACCCAATCCTGAAGAAGAGGCTCGATGGTGGTGCTCCCCTCTGTTTAACTCATGCAACATGTATCGTGCCACGTGGAGGCATCAGAACTTATGCTTGGTACTTTTAAGAGACAATATGTTTTGTAATAATTTGCTAGGATTCTGCGATTTCCTTCCCGCTTGGTTTAATGTTCTGCATCGGCAGGGCCGGTCCCGCCCATACCTCAGCCACTGTTGGGTCGTCTAGAGCACCAGGACGAGGCCAAGGGGTGATGGGCTACATGACTAGTTAGGCTCCTGAGTCGCGATGCTCAGGACTCCCCCTTGACGTGCAAACAGCCCTCGGGAAGGAGATGTGAGAGTAGGCCTTAGCGTCTGCATTGGCAGGGCCCAGCCCCGCGCATACCTCAGCCGTTGTTGGGTCGTCCGGATCACCAGGACGAGACCAAGGGGTGAGGGGCTACATGACCAGTTAGGCTCCTGAGTCGCGGTGCTCAGGAGTCCCCCTTGACGTACGAATAGACCTCCATACCTTTCCTCGCCAAGGTCCCGCATGGGAGGGGCGCGCAAAGACCAGGTCCGAGGGACATGGCAGGGTGGCGTACACTAGGCGTGACCTGAGCGTAGCCCCCGTACCTAGCCCCCTCGTGCAAATCTCCCGAAGGTTATTGCGGCCATGGGGCCACCCTTAGTTGTTTATCACCAGTGCGGAGCATGGTGCTTCCGCACTTGCACGGGCATAGCCGCTCCTCGACCGTGTCAACTTCTAGCATGGAGCATGGTGCTTCCACTGGTGCGTGGGTGGGGGCTCCCTCTGAGTAGATCCCCCGGGGCGTGTACAACCCTGCCCTGACACATGGCTTGCACGGAAGGGTTAGAGGAGGTGTGTATGGGCACTCGTGAGCCAGCGCGGGACTCACGAGGCCCTACCTCAAGGCAGGTTGTGACTGAATTTGATTTGGAAAACTTGTGATGGCCCGGCAAGATGGTTAGACAACCTGCGCCGAATGAATCTCCTAAGATTATCACATGAGAAGGCCAAACACAAACGACCCCAGGAGGTGACGTGAACGGGGCTGGCCCTCCAGACATAGCTCAGTCGTTGGGTTTATCGACGCTGTAGGGACAGACCCGAGCACAGACGCCGTGCCCAGTCCTCTCATGCGAAAGTCCTGAAGAAAGACAGCCGGTGTGCGGCTCCCGTGGTGACGAGGCACCGGCTCGCGCGCCCTAGCTCATCCCCCGCGATTAGCTCATGCGAGAACAAGGTACCAAGGACCATGGGAGGTGACGTGCACGGGAGCTTGCCCGCGAGCCAAAGCTCAGCCACTTGGGTTTAGCGACGCTGCAGGGACGGACCCAAGCACAGACACCGTGCCAGTCCTTAATCATGAGGCGGTCGAGGGTGGGTTTGCAAGGGCATACGACGTACATGGCAACGAAGTACCGGACATGCTGATGATAATCATAAAGCAACTCATGGAAGTAAGTAAAGCCAGTACTAATAGATGCAAAACGATACATGCCGCAGGGACGGACCCACGTGACTTGGGCATAACGCAGCCCGAGGGGCGCCCCCAACTGAATAAACCAGAAAATTTCACATGGCACCGTTGCTGGAGAGATGTTGGAGTAGCTGAAGGCACGTGCTGAAGAAGTCGCTCCTCACGAGCCACCTCGGTCCTGAACCCCGGGAGGCTCGTGAAGAACCGCCACCATTTCCGATAGGACCACTAGGTGTCTGGCCTCCTGAGCCGCCAGAACGCTCCGCAGGTGGCGCTGGAAGGTAACAACCGCGTTCGGCAGGACAAAGGGCATGCAAATGTAGCTGTGAGGGGGGCCCTCACACCGACCAACGCGCGATAGCCAGAAGCACTCCTGAGACGTGACCCTATTGAGCCCTGGAATGTTGACGCAGACGCGTAGCTCGTTATCCTCGCCAGGACAAGGAGCCGCGTCGGGTGGTGGGCGGCGGTCGTCGTTCATAGCTCTTGCCTCTTGAAGCTCCCCGGTTGCCTTGATGATGAACTCCTGAGCACCTGGCACTCCGTGCCTTGTGCCCTCCTAGCAGAAGCGCGTGCTGAAGCACGCCTCCACGTGGTGCCCGAGCGCCTCCCTCGTGATGTTGGCTAGGTCATAGGCCCTCTAGAAGAGAGCTCTCGAGCCCAGCCTGAGAGGGGCGCCAGGCACGCTTTCCTATGTGAGAGAGGGAGGTGCCCCCTCCGGGGGCGCAGGTCCTGAGGTGGTGCCGCTGGACACACCGCTCTCCTAACGCTCTTGGCGGAGCAACAACTTCTTCTTGGGGACAACCTCAGGAGGGTAGATGGTGCCTTCGTCGTCTGGGTTCTCGACCGCCACAGCCTGGTAGGAGTGCTCGGGAGAGCACACCGCGTCCTTCTCCTCGCAGGCGATCGTGATGATGTCGCGGTTCCCTGGCATCTTGGGGACATTGTAACCATGATGAGTCACCGCCATGAACTTGGCCAGGGCCGGATACCCGAGGATGGCATTGTATGGAAGGCGGATGTGGGCGACGTCGAAGTCGATGAGATCAGTGCAGTAGTTGTCGCGCTTGCCGAAGGTGACAGGGAGGCAGATCTGCCCTATCGAGTTGGTGGAGCCGTCAGTCACTCCTGAGAAAGGCTTGGTGGGCTGCAGCCAGTCATAGGGCACTTGGAGGCAGTTAAACGCCTTGATGGAAAGAACATTGAGCCCCGCACCGCCATCAATGAGAGTCTTGGTGACGAGGACATTGCTGATGACGAGCGAGCAGAGCATTGGGAGGGCACTGGCAGTTGCCGCGCACTTGAGCTGGTCAGACGAGCTCAAGGTGATGGTGCACTTGGACCACCTAAGCGGACGCGTGGCCTCAAGCCTGGGGAGGGTCGGGTTCACCTCACGAGAAAACTGCTTGAAGATGCGATGAGATGAAGGGGCATGGGCGCCGCCCAGGATGCAGGCGATGGCACGAGGCTCCTGGAAGGCCCCAGCCCCCTCGTCCTGGTGGTGATCGTTGTTCCTTCTTGGTGGTGGTGGCAGCGGAGGGAGGCCAGTGTTTCCCTGAGGACGGTCCTCACGAGGCTGATCTCTCCAGGCGCCCTCGCGGGGCTGGCCCTGCTGGCGGGCTCATAAGGCTGGTCGCGGCACTCCTAGCGGGGGCCACGGTCATCCCAGTGTCCTCCACTTCGGCCTCCTTCGCGGCTGTAGCCTCGATCGTTGCCCTCGGGGCGACGACTGAGGCGCCCGTCACGGATGGCCTGAGCTCATGACAGTCATTGGTGTTATGGCTGTGCATGTTGTGGAAAACTCATAATGGGTGGTTCCCCTTGGATGACTCCGGGTGGTCGCAGTCGCGCTTCATCTCCGGTTTAGCCGCGAGCACGGCCGGTCCCTTGCGCTTCACGTCCTTGGCCTTGGCCTTCTTCTCTTCTGGGTCAGTCCCTGGGAGCTCCAAGAGGGAGAGGCGACCCTCCTCAGCCCTCGCACACTTGGTTGCCATGTTGAACATCTCTAGAGCCGTGCACCGGTCCTCGTGTATGGCGAGCTCCTCCTTCATCTTGACGTCGCAGACGCCATCAGAGAATGCTGAGATGATGGCCTCATCCAAAACCTTGGGGATCTGGAGGCGAACACTATTGAAGCGCTAGATGTACTTCTGCAAGGTATCTTCTGGCTGCTGCTTGATGTGGCGGAGGTCACCCGCAGCCGGCGGCCGGTCGCGGGTGCCCTAGAAGTTTGCAACGAAACGCTCCCGTATCTCGTCTGAGGAGGAGATCGATCCCATGGGCAAGTTCAGGAGCCACGAGCGCGCACCATCCTTGAGGGCCATGGGAAATCAGTTCGCCATGACCTTCTCATCGCCATTGGATGCCTCGATGCTCAGCTCGTAGAGCTGCAGGAACTCAGTAGGGTCGGGGGTGCCGTCATAGCGTGGAGGCAGGTCGGGCTTGAACTTCCCCAGCCAGACGACACTGCGGAGCTCCGGAGTGAAGGCCTGGCAACCCGCGGTAGCCACGGGAGCCCGTCGTGGAGGTGGAGCCTGATCCTGGCGCTCACGCACCCCTGCTGCAGGCAGCGCGCGGTCTTGACGTGGTGGTGCTGGGAGTGCAGGAGCATCTTGTTGCGGCCGATGGACCTCCCAGCAACTTTCTTCATCACGCGCGGGTGCCCTGTGTGGAGGATCGCGCCACGGGGCCTCTCGCCTTGGACCGAGGGTGACATCTTGACGGGGAGGTTGAGGAGGTGCTCGATGGGCTACGTCACCCGCGGTAGGGGGCGGGCGAGGCAGTGAGAGAGACGGTGCAGGAGAGCCCCCATCGGTGCTGACAACCTCGGCGATGCAGTCCAGCCACTATTCGTAGAAGTCATCGACGGGGCGATAGCGCAGGAGCTCGCGCGCCATGAGCAACCAGCCTGCGCATTCGCCGGCCTGCAACGAGCATGCGATGATGAGCCAACCGGAGTCAGCGACGGGGTGGCGGTGCGCCCATCACGCTGCACGAAGGGGTGCAGCGACGAAGCTTGCTGCTCATGCCCCACCGGGCTGGTGGTGGCATTGGCGGCAGGCGATGGAGAACGACGGGGAGGCCCGCCAGCAGGCGCCATTTGGGCAACGCGTGCGGCGAGGGCAGCCCGCCGCTCACCACGGGCTCGACGGGCGTCAGCCATGGAAGCGGTGGGGCGGTGGCAAGTCGACGCACCGCTACCTGGCGCGCCAAATGTCGGATTTTCGGTTCCGCAGACCCTTGAGAGGTTCGAACTATGGGGTGCGTGAGAAGAACTCGTCCTCCCCAGTCTGCCTACTCGCTAATCTCATGGCCTAGCTCGACGAACAGAATGGAAAAGAGACACCGTAGTTTACCCAGGTTCGGGCCACCTTGCGGTGTAATACCCTACTCCTGCTTTGTGGTGGATTGGCCTCGAGGGGCTTAGGATGAACTAGTACAGTGGAAAGAACCTCCGGAGGAGAGGTATTCTTGGGCTTGATGAGCTGGTGGGTGTGAGCATGATCTGAATGATCTCTCCCCTCTATGGTGGTGGCTAAGTCCAATTTATAGTGGACTTGGTCCTCTTCCCAAATGAAGGCGGGAAGGGATCCCAGAACGGCCAAATTCGAAGGGGGGCAGCTAGTACATGCTATCCTGACAAAAGTGGTCTTCGCTGGCAAAAGCCTCTGGTCGTGACGCCGTGGTGGGCTCGGCGATGACCTCCGTCCTGCCGTCCTGGCGGTCTTGGTCTCGTTGCACCAGAATGGAAACCTTTGGCTGATTCCTCGGGACTCCGCGCCTGCGCTTGCCTCCTTAGCACCAAAGAGGAAACTGGTACACTGCACCTGCTGGCGCCAGCCTGGCCTCGGTCGTCATGGCTCACGTCATCTGAACCTCACGAGGTGAGCCTTGCACAGAGATCTCTGCTCCTCGGGAGCCAGCCTGAGAAGGCCGCCCCTTGCGGAGGTCTTGGTGCCGTCCGCCTGGCGAAGCTTGGCCCCTCGCGAGGGTCTTGAGTTGTTGACGTTGAAGCTAGGCCATACCTAGCCGTCAATGGAGCCACGTCATGGGCCGCAGGCAAGCAAGTGTGGATACCCCTGTTCCCAGAACACCGACATAGAACATGTCTAAACTAAGTAGATGACATATATGATGTCGAAACTAGGCACTGCAAGGCAACATATGCATGAGCGCCAGTTAGAGCAAACACATTGGGGGGGGGGTAAATAGGAGTGGTCAGCTACGTCTGAATCCGCCTCAGAACATATATCTTCCTCTAGATTACAATCTAGAGAGGGGGAAGGGTTTGCCATTGAACCCACCATGGAGTGATGTCTGCATGGCATTGTATTGCCGTGCAAAACTCTTCTCTTTTTCTCTACATGTTCAGCATGAATGTGTACATTATCTGACATGCATACGAAAAAAATATAGTGAGATTATGTAAGGAGAGCATGCAGAAATCTAGAGTGATGGTAACAACCAGTGGATGGATCCAAAAATAATGATAGCAGGCTGATGATAGCTTTAATTTAATAAAAAGGCAGATGATGATTGCTTTACTATTTGTTTCCCACACCAGATAAACAACATAGGCATACCCTATGTGAACTACGTAATAGAAAGAGATATTATTCATTGCTGCCTCGATATGTGCCCACAACTAATTTGAAAACTCAAATTTGAACATTAATTTGGAACTGACTTCGAGTCTAAGAGGTGAACAGGATGATAAATAGCAGGTAACACTGAAAAATGCATAACATAAGCAGAAACAAAAGAGTGTGGCCTCTCTTGTGGACTCGTGTACTCCTCAGGTTCATCTGCTGAGTCGATGATGGTGATGTCGTTGCGGTGGGTGCCGGCGGCAGGGAAGGAGATCTGAGGCAGCGAAAGACGGTCAGGAGTCGTGATGTCTGGTTTGATGGATGCTTCTGTTGATGGAGCAGCTTAGGTGAGGTGGACGACGTCGTGGCAGGAGCAGGACAAACCACACAAAGTTTTCTTCGACACCTACCTGTAACTGAAGTAATTTTGTAAGGGCTCCTTTGGCTTGCAGGATTCAAAAAATGCAGGGATAGGGAAAACATCGGAATAGGATAGGAATGCACGTAGGAAACAGAGCATTTGTAAACACATGATTTCTGTCCACTTGGGTGTTTGGTTCACAGGAATTGGAAGAGCGGAGCAATGCAAAGAAACATGGCCAAATTAAAGTGAAACCATATGAAAGCGTGTACAGTTAGAATGTTATTCTGCCACTAATGCACTTGGTCTTGTTTTCATGCATAGGATTTTGAAAAGTAGGTCCAGGTGGATGTTTTTCTCCATTCCTTTCAACAAAATGAATGAATAATTGAATAGTAGAGTGCCATAGGAAAATTTCCTATTGCTATGCTTTTCCTTCAGTTTTCCCTTTGAACCAAAATAGCCCTAATGGATCGACATGAATGTAGAGTAATAAGTGATGCGAAAAGTGCGCAACCTCTTTGCCGTAGCCGTGTCGACCTCGGCTTCATTGGGTTGGTCTCCGAAGAAGTTGAGGCAAAGGTGGCTGTCGGAGGTGTGGAAGAACATCTCAGTAATCTGTAGACGGCGTCCACGGCACTGCTCTGTTGTGATGGATGGTTCCGTCATTGGAGCAGCTCGGGCGAGTCGTAAGACGTCGACGCTAAAGTAGTACAAGATATACATCGTTAATCTCAAGTGGGATTCTAATAGCATCTCCAATATATGATGTAAAATACATTACCAAAAAGTGATAGATGTAAAATTTACATCACCAAAAAACACCTGACTACAATAGATAAGGTAAAAACTGTTGAGTCTAGACTTAACTGTCGAAACTGAAATTTACTGTGGAATCTGAATGTTACTGTCAAAACTAAACGCACTGGTAGCACAGTGGCACTTCACATGTAGTTTAGGCCGCTTGAGCACTAGTACTAGAGAAACATTGATCTAAATCAGCAGGCGATCAATGGGGAACACAGTAGCAGATAGCAGCGGAGCAGCAGCGCCTAGAGCGCGAACTAGAGCCAGAGTAGCAACTCATGAAGGTGCAGCAGCCCGTGTACCAGCATCAGAAGCTCGAGCGAGAGCAAGAGCAGAGTAGCAGCATGAGTGAGGGGGGGAGTAGAGCAGCAGCGACAGGGAGTGAGCGAGAGCCGGAGCAGTAGCAACAGCAGCGCGAGGGAGCGAGCGAGAGCTAGAGTAGCAGCAGTAGCACGAGCTAGTAAGCGAGAGCTGGAGTAGCAGCAGCAGATCCAGTTGGTATGAACGCCTCCGCCGAAGGGGCCTCGCACTGGGGAAGAGTCGCCGTGGAGATGTCACCGCGGCGCCGGCTTCGGGGTAGCCGCTGTTGGGAAATGTAGTAAGCAATTTCAAAAAAATTCCTACATCCACGCAAGATCTATCAAGGAGATGCATATCAACGAGAGGGGGAGAGTGTGTCTATGTACCCTCGTGGACCGAAAGTCTGACAACGCGGTTGATGTAGTTGAAGCCTAATCACTACGTGAATATGACCGGAGGCATAAACTTTGGAGGAGGGCGCCGCACACGGCTAACAATGGTTGGTGTGTGTTCTAGCGGTGCCCCCTCATATATATATATATATATATTGGAGAGGAGGAGAGGCATCCAAGGGGGCGCCCCTAGTAGGAGGAATCCTACTTGGGCACCTCCCTATTCGGACTCCCCCCTTTCCTATTCCTATTCGGAGTAGGAAGGGAAGAGAGGGAAGGGGGAATCCTATTCCTTTTTCCTTTCCTCCTTCCCCTTTCCTTTTCCAATTTGGCCAGCCCATATGGGGGGGGGCGCACCAACCCCTTTGTGTCTTGTGTGTTTACCCTCTTGGCCCATAAGGCCCATATCTTTTGCCGGGGGTGCGGGGAACCCCTTCCGGTAACCCGATAAGTACCGGGTGCTTCCTGGAACACTTCCGGTGGAATACCATCGTCCTATATATCAATCCCTACCTCTCGACCATTTTGATACTCCTCGTCATGTCCGTGATCTCATCCGGGACTCCGAACAACGATCGGTCATCGAATCACATAACTTATATAATAACAAGTCATCATCGAACGTTAAGCATGCGGACCCTACGGGTTCGAGGACTATGTAGACATGACCGAGACACCTCTCCGGTCAATAACCAATAGCAGAACCTGGATGCTCATATTGGCTCCTACATATTGTATGAAGATCTTTATCGGTCGTACCGTAATGGCAACATAGGTTATTCCCTTTGTCGTCAGTATGTTACTTGCCCGAGATTCGAACGTTGGTATATTAATACCTAGTTCAATCTCGTTACCGGCAAGTATATTTACTCGTTCCGTAATACATCATCCCGCAACTAACTCGTTAGTCACATTACTTGCAAGGCTTCTTATGATATGTATTACCGAGAGGGCCCAGAGATACCTCCCTAATACTCGGAGTGGCAAATCCTAATCTCGATCTATGCCAACCCAACAAACACCTTCGGAGATACATGTAGAGCATCTTTATAATCACCCAGTTACGTTGTAACGTTTGATAGCACACAAGGTACTCCTCCGGTATCCGGGAGTTGCATAATCTCATAGTCAAAGGAATATATATTTGACATGAAGAAAGCAATAGCAATAAAACTGAGCGATCAATATGCTAAGCTAACGGATGGGTCATGTCCATCACATCATTCTCCTAATGATGTGATCTAGTTCATCAAATGACAACACATGTCTATGGTTAGGAAACTTAACCATCTTTGATAACGAGCTAGTCTAATAGAGGCTTACTAGGGACACTGTGTTTTGTCTATGTATCCATACATGTATCAAGTTTCCGGTTAATACAATTCTAGAATGAATAATAAACATTTATCATGATATAAGGAAATATAAAATATCAACTTTAGTATTTCCTCTAGGGCATATGTCCTTCAATCTCCACCTTGCACTAGAGTCAATAATCTAGTTCACATCTCCATGTGATTTAACACCAATAGTTCACATCTTTATGTGATTAACACCCATAGTTCACATCGCCATGTGACCAACACACAAAGGGTTTAGTAGAGTCAATAATGTAGTTCACATCGCTATGTGATTAACACCCAAAAGAGTACTAAGGTGTGATCATGTTTTGCTTGCGAGAGAGGTTTAGTAAACGCGTCTGGCACATTCAGAACCATATGTATTTTGCAAATTTTCTATGTCTACAATGCTCTGCATGGAGCTACTCTAGCTAATTGCTCCCACTTTAAATATGTATCCAGATCGAGACTCAGAGTCATCCGGATCGGTGTAAAAGCTTTCATCAATGTAACTCTTTACGACGAACTCTTTATCACCTCCATAACCAAGAAATATGTCCTTAGTCCTCTTAGGTAACTGAGGATAACTTTGACCCTTGTCCAGTGATCCACTCCTAGATCACTATCATACCCCCTTGCCAAACTCATGGCAAGGTACAAAATAGGTATGGTACATAGCATAGCATAGTTTGTAGAACCTATGGGTGAGGCATAGGGAACGATTTTCATTCTCTTTCTATTTTCTGCCGTGGTCGGGTTTTGAGTCTTTACTCAACTACATACCTTACAACACAGGCAAGAACTCCTTCTTTGACTGATCCATTTTGAACTCCTTCAAAATCTTGTGAAGGTGTGTACTTTGTGGAAGTCCTATTAAGCATCTCGATCTATCTCTATAGATCTTGATGCCTAATACATAAGCAGCTTTACACGAGGTCTATCATTGAAAAACTCTTATTCAAGTACGCTTTAATGCTATCCAGAAATTCTATATCATTTCCAATCAACAATATGTCATCCACATATAATATTAGAAAGGCTATAGAGCTCCCACTCACTTTCTTGTAAATACAGGCTTTTCCGAAAGTCTGTATAAAACCATATGCTTTGATCACCTCTTCAAAGCATATATTCCAACTCCAAGATGCTTGCACCAGTCCATAAATGGATCGCTGGAGCTTGGACACTTTGTTAGCACCTTTAGGATCGACAAAAACTTCTGGTTGCATCATATACAACTCTTCTTTAAGAAATGCACTGAGGAATGCAGTTTCGACATCCATTTGGCAGATTTCATAATCATAAAATGCGGCAATTGCTAACATGATTCGGACAGCTTTAAACATCATTGCGGGTGAGAAGGTCTCATCATAGTCAACTCCTTCAACTTGTCGAAAAACCTTTCGCGACAAGTCGAGCTTTATAGATAGTAACATTACCACCAGCGTCAGTCTTCTTCTTGAAGATACATTTATTCTCTATGGCTCACCGATCATCGGGCAAGTCAACCGAAGTCTACACTTTGTTCTCATACATGGATCCTATCTCAGATTGCATGGCCTCAAGCCATTTATCAGAATCTGGGCTCATCACCGCTTCTTCATAGTTCGTAGGTTCGTCATGGTTTAGTAACATGACCTCCAGAACAGGATTACAGTACCACTCTGGTGCGGAACGTGCTCTGGTTGACCTACGAGGTTCGTTAGTAACTTGATCTGAAGTTTCATGACCATTATCATTAGCTTCCTCTCTAGTTGGTGTAGGCATCACGGGAACATTTTTCTATGATGATCTACCTTCCAATTCGAGATAAGGTACAATTACCTGATCAAGTTCTACTTTCCTCCCACTCACTTCTTTCGAGAGAAAACTCCTTCTCTAGAAAGGATCCATTCTTAGCAAAAAAACATCTTGCCTTCGGATCTGTGATAGAAGGTGTACCCAACAGTTTCTTCTGGGTATCCTATGAAGATGCACTTCTCCAATTTGGGTTCGAGCTCATTAGGCTGAAGCTTTTTCACATAAGCATCGCAACCCCAAACTTCAAGAAATGACAGCTTAGATTTCTTGTCAAACCACAGTTCATACGGTGTTGTCTCAACGGATTTAGACGGTGCCCTATTTAACGTGAATGCAGCTGTCTGTAAAGCATAACCCCAAAACGATAGTGGTAAATCGGTAAGAGACATCATAGATCGTAGCATATCTAATAAAGTACGGCTACGTTCGGACACACCATTACACTGTGGAGTTCCAGGTGGCGTGAGTTGTGAAACTATTCCACATTGTTTTAAATGAAGGCCAAACTCGTAACTCAAATATTTGCCTCCGCAATCAGACCGTAGGAACTTTATTTTCTTGTTACAATGATTCTCCACTTCAATCTAAAATTATTTAAACTTTTCAAATGCTTCAGACTTGTGTTTCATCAAGTAGATATACCCATATCTGCTCAAATCATCTGTGAAGGTCAGAAAATAACGATATCCGCCGCGTGCTTCAACACTCATCGGACTGCATACATCATTTTGTATTATTTCCAATAAGTCATTAGCTCGCTCCATTGTTCCGGAGAACAGAGTTTTAGTCATCTTGCCCATGAGGCATGGTTTGCAATTATCAAACGATTCATAACCAAGTGATTCCAAACATCCATCCGTATGGAGTTTCTTCATGCGCTTTACATCAATATGACTTATACGGCAGTGCCAGAAATATGTTGCACTATCATTATCAACTTTGCATCTTTTGGCATAAATATTACGAATATGTGTATCATCATGATCTAGATTCAATAAACCATTCACATTGGGTGTATGACCATAGAAGGTTTTATTCATGTAAACAAAACAACAATTATTCTCTGACTTAAATGAATAACTGTATCACAATAAACATGATCCAATCATATTCATTCTCAACGCAAACACCAAATAACATTTATTTAGATCCAACACTAATCCCAAAGGTAGAAGGAGTGTGCGATGTTGATCTTGTCAAACTTGGAATCACTTCCAACACACGTCGTCACCTCGCCCTTAACTAGTCTCTGTTCATTTTTCAACTCCTGTTTCGAGTTACTAATCTTAGCAACTGAACTGGTATCAAATACCCTGGGTTACTATGAACACTAGTAAAGTACACATCAGTAACATGTATATCAAATATAACTTTGTTCACTTTGCCATCCTTCTTATCCGCCAAGTATTTGGGGTAGTTCCGCTTCCAGTGATCATTCCCTTTGCAGTAGAAGCACTTAGTTTCAGGCTTAGGTTTAGCTTTGGGCTTCTTCACGGGACTCACAACTTGCTTGTCATTCTTCTTGAAGTTCCCTTTCTTTTCCTTTGCCCTTTTTGTTTAAACTAGTGGTATTTTTAACCATCAACAATTAATGCTCTTTCTTGATTTCTACCTTCATAGATTTTAGCATCACGAAGAGCTCGGGAATCATTTTCGTTACCCCTTGCATATTATAGTTCATCACAAAGTTCCAGTAACTTGGTGATAGTGACTAGAGAACTCTGTCAATCACTATCTTATCTGGAAGATTAACTCCCACTTGATTCAAGCGATTGTAGTACTCAGACATTCTGAGCACATGCTCACTGGTTGAGCTATTCTCCTCCATTTTGTGGGTAAAGTACTTGTTAGAGGTCTCATACCTCTTGACTTAGGCATGAGTCTGAAATACCAATTCCAGCTCTTGGAACATCTCATATGCTCCGTGGCGTTCAAAACGATTTTGAAGTCCCGGTTCTAAGCCGTCAAGCATGGCACACTAAACTATGAAGTAGTCATCATATCGAGCTTGTCAAACGTTCATAACGTCTACATCTGCTCCTGCAATAGGTCTGTCACCTAGCGGTGTATCAAGGACATAATTTTTTTGTGCAGCAATGAGGATAATCCTCAGATCACGGACGTAGTACGCATCATTGCTACTATCATCTTTCAACTTATTTTTCTCTAGGAACATATCAAAAATAAACTGGAGCTACATTGCGAGCTGTTGATCTATAACATAATTTGCAAATACTATCATGACTAAGTTCATGATAAATTAAAGTTTAATTAATCAAATTATTAAAGAACTCCCACTTAGATAGACATCCCTCAAGTCATCTAAATGATACGTGATCCAAATCAACTTAACCATGTCCGATCATCACATGAGATGGAGTAGTCATCAATCGTGAACATCTCTGTGTTGATCATATCTACTATATGATTCATGTTCCACCTTTCGGTCTCCAGTGTTCCGAGGCCATGTCTGTACATGCTAGGTTCGTCAAGTTTAACCCGAGTATTCTGCATGTGCAAAACTGTCTTCCACCTGTTGTATGTGAACGTAGAGCCTATCACACCCGATCATCACTTGGTGTCTCAGCACGCAGAACTTTCGCAACGGTGCATACTCAGGGAGAACACTTATACTTTGAAATTTAGTTAAGGGATTATCTTATAATGCTACCACCGTACTAAGCAAAATAAGATGCATATAAAAGATAAACATCACATGCAATCAAAATATGTGACATGATATGGCCATCATCATCTTGTGCTTTGATGATGATGGCCTAACTCGTGCATGTCATCTACGCATAGACCTAGCTCGGATGTCACTGTTGGGAAACGTAGCAAGCAATTTCAAAAAAATTCCTACGTCCATGCAAGATCTATATAGGAGATGCATAGCAATGAGAGGGGGAGAGTGTGTCTATGTACCCTCGTAGACCGAAAGAGGAAGCGTTTGAAAAGGTGGTTGATGTAGTCGAACTTCTTCTCGTTCCGACCGATCAAGCACTGAACGTACGACACCTCCGAGTTCTGCACACATTCAGCTCGATGACGTCCCTCAAACTCTTGATCCAGCAAAGTGTCGAGGGTGTGTTTCGTCATCACGATGGCGTGGTGATGACGATGGTGTAGTGATCCGCGCAGGGCTTCGCCTAAGCACTACGTGAATATGACCGAAGGCATAAACTATGGAGGGGGGCGCCGCACACGGCTAACAATGGTTGATGTGTGTTCTAGCAGTGCCCCCCTCATATATATATAGGTTGGAGGGGAGGAGAGGCAGCCAAGGGGGCACCCCAAGTAGGAGGAATTGGGCACCTCCCAATTCGGCCTCCCCCCTTTCTTATTCCTATTCGGAGTAGGAAGGGAAGAGGGGGAAGGGAGAATCCTATTCCCTTTTTCCTTTCCTCCTTCCCCTTTCCTTCTCCAATTTGGCCAGCCCATATGGGGGAGCGCACCAGCCCCTTTGTGGCTGGTGTGTTTCCCCTCTTGGCCCATAAGGCCCATATGTTTTGCCGGGGGTGCCCAGAACCCCTTCCGGGAACCCAATAAGTACCTGGTGCTAATCGGAACACTTCGGGTGTCCGAATACAATCGTCCTATATATCAATATTTACCTCTCGACCATTTCGAGACTCATCGTGATGTCTGTGATCTCATCCGGGACCCCAAAACAACATTCGATCAGCAAATCACATAACTCATATAATAACAAATCGTCATCGAACATTAAGCATGCGGACCCTACGGGCTTAAGAACTATGTAGACATGACCGAGACACCTCTCCGGTCGATAACCAATAGCGGAACCTGAATGCTCATATTGGCTCCTACATATTCTACGAAGATCTTTATCGATCGTACCGCAATGACAACATATGTTATTCCCTTTATCATCGGTATGTTATTGCCCGCGATTCGATCGACGGTATATTCATACCTAGTTCAGTCTCATTACCGGCAAGTCTCTTTACTCGTTCCATAATACATCATCCCGCAACTAACTCATTAGTCACATTGCTTGCAAGGCTTCTTATGATGTGTATTACCGAGAGGGCCCAGAGATACCTCCCCGATACTCGGAGTGACAAATCCTAATCTCGATCTATGCCAACCCAACAAACACCTTCAGAGATACCTGTAGAGCATCTTTATAATCACCCAGTTACGTTGTGATGTTTGATAGCACACGAGGTATTCCTCTAGTATCCGGGAGATGCATAATCTCATAGTCAAAGGAATATGTATATGATATGAAGAAAGCAATAGCAATACAACTGAACAATCAATATGCTAAGCTAACAGATGCGTCATGTCCATCACATCATTCTCCTAATGATGTGATCCCATTCATCAAATGATAACACATGCCTATGGTTAGGAAACTTAACCATCTTTGATTAACAAGCTAGTCTAGTAGAGGCTTACTAGGGACACTGTGTTTTGTCTATGTATCCATACATGTATCAAGTTTTTGGTTAATACAATTCTAGCATGAATAATAAACATTTATCATGATATAAGGAAATATAAAATAACAAATTTATTATTGCCTCTAGGGCATATTTCCTTCAGCCACGCCTTGGGGGTGCGGGATGGAGCACCGTCGGCGCCAGGAGGTCAAGTTAAGGAGAAGGTGTGATATGATGAGTGTACGACCTCTTTGGTGGCGCCGAGTAGGCCTTGGCTATGTCCGAGGAGTTGGTGAGGATGCTGTGGTTTCGATGGAGCAGGTTAAGGCAGCACTATGGGAATGGAGCAGCCGTGATGGATGAGGCGATCGTAAGAGCAGCTCCTTAGAGGTGGAGGATGGGGCGGCTGAACCGGCGGGACGACAAGATGGACGACGGATCCTCATCTGGGGAGGTGGATGAGGGACGTCGAGCTGTTGCGGTGGATGACATCGTCAGGGAAGAGGCTCCGGCTGGGCAGCGGTGAGGTCGCGGAGGGAGGAGGGTGGGGTTTCGCGGCTGGAGCAGAGAGGTTATGGTGGCCTAGGATTTCAAATGGGGAAAAGGAGGCAATGGGAGGGGGGAACAAGACTTAGGTACACACTTGTAAAAAATGTAGGATGTGTTACAAAAGTACCCCCACCGATTTGAACTAGCGGCCCTTTCGGCTCAGAGTTGGAACGGGGATTTCGTGTGTCGGGATTTGGCAGCTGGAGGGAGTTTTTGCGCGCATTGTAATTTCGGGATAGCAAGGTGCGGGTTGGGATGGTGCGATTTTGGGAGCACGATATCTGAATTTTCGTGGATATAACAAGGCACGGGTTGAATTTTATGGACAAGCCTAACGTGTAATATTGTACGTACAAAATCAATTCGCACTTCCCTCAACGAAGAAAATGAAAAAATAAAACTATTCACACCACACAAAGAGAGTCTTGTCCCGTTTTACTATACGAATCCTATTCAAAGCTATGAATCCATGTTATGTCCAATTAAATTATTCGCTGGCTGTATAATGCATGTAACCTACTAATACCAACATTTTAGTGCATTCCAAATGTCTATACTACAACTGCAATTCAAACTAAATTTGAATTCGTTTCTCTCTTTGAATAAGAATTTACAATCATGATTGTTGCCAACTTAACAATCATTCGTGTATTACCTTAACAACACACCACATGATTACTATAGAGATAGATATGAACTATGTGTACTATATGAACTCGAATTAAATTTTTTTAATACACTTGATGTTGATTCCAAATAATAGTACATTTGATGTACTAACTAGTCATTCATAATCTAAACAATGTTCCATACATACACCGTGTTTATCACGCAAAGTGTGGTGCCCTGCCCCGTACATTATGACAAGTATTTAGCCCTGAGCTGCAAAAGCCACACATTATACCAAATTATAATCAATGTTCTACATTGTGATATCTTCTTCAAATATCCGAATCCACTTTTTTACAATGCATTATGATCTCTATTCATCTTTTACACCTTCACGGTCCTCTTCTCTTTGTAGCTAGCTAGCGCCAACTTTCTATCGTGCATGCACATCCCCACCCCCCTCCCGCCCTCCCGCAGTGTCCCCACCATCACGCACATTCATTATTTATCTTTAGGTCGTTCAGCCATGGTGTGTGTAGGCCCCCCGGCTCCTTCTTTCCGGCACACACTGGTAGATATACCTCTCTAGCCAAGTGATCCTACCACAAATACACACTTCCCCTCTTCTCTTCTCACCGTCCATGCCCCCATATGTCCAATACGGTTCCATGTACACTCCCACCCCTCTTTTCGTCGATCTCATACTTGCACACTCCTCCCCCTCGACATAGTGATGCACCCCTCTTCCCCTGTCCATCTCTCTGGACCTTATTTGCTTCTAACACATGCATGCATGTATACGTACCGGTCTCCCTACATATAGCTAGGTCCACTATAATTCTTTTTCCCACGCACCGATCGACTTACCTCACTAGTTATGTCTCTCCCTTTCTCGGACACACGATGATTGATCTTCCTATGTTGTTACGTCTGCTTACCACAACCATATCGCGCCCCTCATCATCCATGCATACCTCCCGACCCGTCTCTCACACACACGTGCATAGACAGGCAGACATCCCCTCTCTCATTGATGTTGCACATGTACCCTCTGTTTGTCTAGCAGGCCTCTCCCACCATTTGTGAGAAGCAACTCCACGACCAACCCTCCGACACTCTATCTTTGTCTTTCTCCCAACCTTATTCCTCTGCTACACATATGCATGGATGCCAGTCGATCTCCCTCAATACATAGCTAGGTCCCTCTCCTTCTCCACACATATACTAGTCGATGTACCTCTCTATAGTCAGTTCTCTGCCCCTGATACGTCCATTTTGCATCATGATTTCTTACTGTTATTCATAATTTTTTTATCCATAATAATGCTTTTTGGAGTAATTCTAATGCCTTTTCTCTCATAATTTGGAAGGAACATGTCGGGACCCCGATCCTAAGTCACACCGATCTAGCATGTAACACATCATATCACTTTGCGGCCTCACGCACGGTATTCCCACGGGTGCCACCTTACCTGGCCCGGGACCGTTTGCGCCTTTTGGCTCACGTATATGATAGTGTCGCTAGCATCCATATGACAAAGAACCCGGGCCGACATGACTAGTCGTAAACCCAAAGTGGCACTAACTTACAGGGACATGCATACATGACCTAGAAATGAACGTGTCGGTCATCAGCGAGTGAATCCGGGCTGTAGCAGCTGGGCTAACAGGACTCCGGAGAATCCGGGCTGTAGCAGGCTAACATGACTCCGGTAGAGACCGCATGACATTTCCTCGAAGGGACAGACACAGGAACGAAGAAGGACACATGTCGGCCAGCCTAAGTGTTCCGGAGCAGTAGCAACTAGGCTAACATGACTCCGGTAATCTGGGCGGTAGAACACTACCATGGCTCAGTGGAAGCACTAGACTACATTTCCCCATAAGAGAGGCTACCAAGGATAAACAACTAGGTTGTCGGATCCCACACATAGCAACACACATTACACGTACGCATAACATGCACTGTACAACATGGCATCACAACATAACTCAATAACTCATATAGATAAAGGCCCAGAAGAGCCACATAGCATTTATTACAAACAGGGGTCACATGACCCGTCATTTAGAGCATACAAGCAACGGAAGCATAACATGTCTGAGTACAGACAACTACAAATGAAAAAGGCTAAGAAGCCTGACTATCTACAAGACCCTCCCAAGGGTACAAGACCGTAGCTGAGGTAACAAGCTACTCGTCGAAGTCCAAGAAGAACTTCTAGTGAGACAGACGTCTCATCTGCAAAACATAAATTAAGCAAACGTGAGTACAAAGGTACTCAGCAAGAATTACATCAGATCCTATCATACATGCATTAGTATCAAGAAGGCAACGTGGGGTTTAGTTGCAGCAAGCCAGCTTTGACTTAGTGGCTATCCTGTTCTACGACTGCAAATAAGTTCTTTGAGGTGAGAAAGCACACACGAGTCCACTAATCACCATATCAATACACCACTATGGATTCATTCCAGTCTCCCTACGAGGAGGCCATCCATAGCACTCACACTTGTCTTGAGCATTTTAGAGTATCCACTTCAAGTTGTCTATGTACCACGTAAGCATCCAAGAAGTCCATAACCGAGGACACGGCTATTCGAATAGATCATGATAACCCTGCAGGGGTGTACCTCTTCACACACGCTCTCACCACTTATCACCATGTACACATCATGTATCTCGGCAACCTTCAAGCGGAAGCCTGGTGAGGGTGTCAACCACGACCTGACTAACCACACAAGACTCTAGTCCAGGTTTATCGCCTATTCGGGTTCCATCCGCAGGGAGTCCGACCGAGGTTTCCATTACGGCCCCAAACGATGTGTGCAGGGTTCTCGAGCCCACCATCCGGGTGCCACTCGATACACCGGGCCACGGTGCCTAGTCTGTCCCAAGCCCACCCTGCCGGGTGCCACTTGGTAGAAAAAATAACACTACCTACAAACACCAGAAACTAGTTGCGAATCCTGGACAGAGATCAAGTTGGTTAATAAGTCGAGAGGGGTCGAGTTCCCGGAACCCAATGTGTGGTAGTAGCTAGTCATTGGACAACATACACAGAACTCAGTGCTTAAGGACGGTTCCAGTGAGACAACCCACCATGTACTCCTACATGGCCTCTCATCGCTACAGTTACCAAATCATGTTCACACACTTAACTCTCAGCCTCAGAACATAGCATAACACTCCTATTCACTACCAATGAATCAGACCTGACACACTCTAAGCAATAGCAGGCATGGCATGGTAGGAACACAACATGCCTTCAATCAAATCCTACACATGCTAGTGGGTTTCAACTATTTACTGTGGCAATGACAGGTCATGCAGAGGAATGGGTTCAACTACCGTAGCACAAAGTAGCAACTGAATCGTTGTTGTGGTAATGCAATAACAGAGAGCAGGAGCGGGAGAGTAGGATTGTATCGGAATGAACAAGGGGTGCTTGCCTGATCGACCAACAGGGGGGCACTGCTCCACAGACAGGCACTCTGGAACACTCTCCGGAGCAGGACCTATCGAGAAGGAATGATGTCGGCAATCAATACACAAGCATATGCAACAACATGATGCATGAACATGGCATGAATATGTGATGTTGTTTGAGCTAATGCAGCTAGCATTCATTTGGATAAAGTCCATTTGAACCAAGAATTCAAATGCAACTCCAAGTTAAGTCTTTATAAATGCCATTTATGTGTTTTCACTTATACAGTAGGTATAAGTTGGTTTGTCATGCGTAAAACTAGTACAGATGGATAGATTGAAATTTTCTGATAATTTTCCATATATAAATTATTTCAATCTGAGCTATGGTTGAATTTATGTGAATTTTTGAAGTTTTGGCTATTTTATGGAATTCCTTGAATTATTTTAAATCCAGAAAGTCAATTACAGCGTCATGCTTGTGTCAGCAAGTCAACGTCGCTGACCAGGTCAAATCTGACGCGTGGGGACCACATGTCAGTGAAACAGGGTTTAAGGAGGGGGTCAATTAGCCTAACTAAAAATTAGGGAGCGTCGGGGCCCATCTGTCAGTGTCAAGGGTTGAATTAGCTAAACCGTTATTAGCCCTCAGCTAATCACCTGACCCACGAGGCCCACCTGACGGGCCGGCGAGGTCAAACCGGTCAATCTCGCTGGCGTTTAACCGCCGGCGAGGCCGAATGCGGCGGAGGAGCACGGAAATCGCCCTCCGGCGACCATTCGGGTGGCGGTGACACCTACGCGAAGCCCAGGCTCGCGTGCATCCACTGGGACACACGGGAGACCATGGGATGGTCGGAGCTCGCCGGAGCAGAGCTCACGGTGGCGGCCGGAGCACGGCCAAGTGCGGGTGAGGTCTTTGCAGTGCACGGGAAGCGAAAGCAGAGAGGTCTACGCGGCCTCTGGCGCCACCAGAACACAGTGACGCTGCGGCGGTTGCGGGCTGCAGTGGCTTGAGCAACGGCGGCGACATGGACAGCGGCGAGAACCTACGACCGTGGTGGGGATTAGGGCTACGGCGGGAGAACGGCGAACGGTGAGAGGAGAACGGAGCAGAAGCTCACAGCGATCTCGATGGTGTTGTCAGCGAGCTCGGGGACGCACCGGAGGCGGCCGGGCAGCGAAGACGATCTCCGGTGGCCGGAGATGAAGACGACGGCGACAGCAGCTCTCCAGGGCTTCCCGCGTCATGTGGCTCGACGGAGAGGTATACGAGGACGTGGCAGAGCTTCTCGGCACGAGGAGAGGCCGGGGGGAGGTGGTAGCTACGGCAACGGCAAGCGGCGGCGACGGCAGCACTCGGGCAGGTCGAGAGAGAGGGATCCAGGGGAGGAGGAAGAACGAGAGAGAGTGAGAGGGGTGTGGGGCCGCGCGTGGCATCGCGCGGGTCATCCAGGCAACGAGGGGGAGGACATGCAGGCAGGTGGCGTGGCGGCACAGTCATGCGCGTGCGCATGCCACACGCCTGGCCGACTGGCGCAAGGAGGACGATGGTGCTGGTGGGCTGGTCCAGCTGGGCCGCACAGTTCTGGGCCAGCTGGGGCGCCAGATGGGCTGCTGGTAAGTGCCACATAAGTTTTTCCATTTTTGTTTCTTTTTTATATTTCTGACATTTGTTCTGATTTAGTAAAATACTAAATCATTTATTTACTTCTGTCAGTTTTTGTAGGAACTATTTAGATTACTCCAAAACTCCTCACCAATTAACAACATTTTTGGACATATTATATATATATAATAAATATATATATCCAAAGCAAATAATTACTGGATTAATACGAATGGCCAAAAATAAATATTTATGAGCTCCTAAAAATATTGGTTTGAATTTTACCTCTGACCAATATTTTCAGAGAGAGACATGAACATTTTCTTGGACCATTTTGGAGCACTTTTTATCTCGGGTCATTTCGTAAATGATTTCTGAGGGTTTCACAAATCCCCATTTCAAATTTAAATGAAATTTAAACATGACGCACACATGACTAGCTAGTCTAGGACATACCAGAACTAGGGATGTGACAACTCGCCCCCACTTGAAATAATCTCGTCCCGAGATTCAGGGGTTGATGGAAAGAAGGTGGGGTACTCCAGTAGAAGACGATCTTCTCGCTCCCAAGTAGCTTCTCTCTCGGAATGATGAGACCACTAAACCTTGAGAAACTTGATGTTCTGACGTCGGGTAACATGCTCTGCTTGATCAAGAATGCGAACCGGATACTCTCAATAAGTGAGGTTATCTTGGAGATCAAGCGTTTCGTGGTCCACTCCGCGGATGGAATCCGAGAAGCAACGCCTGAGTTGAGAGACGTGGAAGACATCGTGCACTCTGGAAAGATGTGGGGGTAGTTCCAACTGGTAGGCAACCTCTCCTCGTTTAGCGAGAATGCGAAAAGGACCAATATAACGAGGAGCCATCTTGCCTTTGATACCGAAACGATGGGTACCCTTCAAGGGAGTAACCCGAAGGTAAGCCTTGTCGCCAACTTCATAAGCCACTTCCTTATGACGACGGTCATACTGGCTCTTTTGACGAGATTGGGCTGTTTTCAAATTCTCACGAATGATGCGAACTTGCTCTTCTGCCTCCTGGATCATGTCCGGTCCAAAGAATTGTCTTTCACCGGTTTCTGACCAGTTCAAAGGTGTTCGACATCTTCGTCCATACAGAATCTCGAAATGAGCTTTCTTGAGACTGGATTGGTAGCTGTTGTTATAAGCAAACTCGGCGAAAGGAAGACACTTCTCCCAATCCATACCGAATGAGATAAACAAGCTCTAAGCATGTCTTCGAGAATTTGATTGACCTGTTCCACCTGACCGATTGACTGAGGGTGGGAAGCGGTACTGAAGGAAAGATGGGTTCCCATGGCAGTTTGGAAACTCTCCCAGAAATGAGAAGTGAAAAGACTACCACAGTCTGAGTTGATCTCTAGTGGAACACCATGAAGTGACACTATTCGAGAAATATATAAGTCAGCAAGCTGGCTAGCAGTGATACTCTCTCGAACAGGTAGGAAGTGAGCAACTTTGGAAAGACGATCAACGACTACGAAGATAGCATTATTCCCTCTCTTGGTCCTGGGAAAGCCGGTGATGAAGTCCATACCAACTTTGTCCCATTTCCACTCAGGAATAGCTAAAGGCTGAAGGGTGCCAATAGGCCTTTGATGCTCTGCCTTAACGCGTCGACAAACATCGCAGTTAGCAATGAACTGAGCAATTTCTCTCTTCATCCTAGTCCACCAGAACTTCTGGTGTAGGTCCTGATACATCTTAGTACTACCGGGATGAATCGTGAGAGGAGATTCATGCGCCTCCTTAAGGATTAGTTGCCGAAGATGTTGCTTCTTGGGAACCACTAGACGGTTCTCGAAGAAAACAACACCTCGATCATTAATAGAGAAACTGCTAGCAATACCCTTGACAATGTTTCTCTTGATCCGGGTAATCCCCGTATCATGCTTCTGGGCCTCTATGATATGATCCACAAGAGCAGGTTTCGCCACCAAGGTAGAAAGGAATCCATGAGGAGCAATGTGAAGGTTAAGCTTACAGAATTCCTCATGGAGAAGTGGTTGACCCTGTTGCAACATGAGATTGTTGCAATAGGACTTACGACTTAGCGCATCAGCCATGACATTGCCCTCGCCTGGGGTGTAGGTAATCCCTAAGTCGTAATCCGAGATCAACTCCAACCAACGTCTTTGCCTAAGGTTCAAATCTGGTTGGGTGAAGATATACTTGAGATCTGGTGATCAGTGTAAATCTTGCAACGTTTACCAAGAAGGTAATGTCGCCATGTCTTAAGTGCATAGACTACGGCTGCAAGCTCTAGATCATGTGTAGGATAATTATCCTCATGTGGATGCAATCACGAGATGCATAGGCAATCACATGACGATCCTGCATAAGAATGCAACCTAGTCCCTGTCGCGAGGCATCACAATAGATAACAAAGTCCTTAGTGAAATCTGGTGGCACAAGTATGTGAGCAGAAGTTAGGCGTCTTTTCAGTTCCTAAAAACTGTACTCACACTGTGGGGACCACTCAAACTTTTTGTCTTTCTTGAGAAGTTCCGTGAGGGGTTTGGCCACCTTAGAGAAGTTTTCAACAAAGTGGCGACAATAACTGGCTAGACCAAGGAAACTCCTAACTTATTTAACTGTTTCAGGTGGAGTCCAATCAAGGACGGCCTGAACTCTCTCGGGATTGATAGCAATGCCCTTACCAGAGATCACGTGGCCTAAGTAGGTCACTTCTGGCAACCAAAATTCACACTTGGAGAACTTGGCATAAAGGCGGTGTTCTCTGAGTTTTTCTAGCACAAGTCTAAGATGTTCGGCATGCTCTTCCTTGTTCTTCGAGTAAATGAGAATATCATCGAGGTAAACCACGATGAACTTATCTAAGTACTCCATGAAGATCGAGTTCATCAAGCGAGATAATGTGGCTGGAGCATTGGTTAGACCAAAGGACATGACGGTGTACTCGTACTGGCCATAATGAGTGACGAAAGCCGTCTTAGGAATGTCCCCGTTTCTGATCTTGATTTCGTGGTAGCCTAACCTCAGATCCATCTTGGAAAAGACTGAGGATCCAGCGAGCTGATCATACAGATCGTTGATCCTGGGGAGCGGATACTTGTTCTTTATCGTGACCAAATTAACGGGACGATAATCTACAACCATCCGATCCGTACCATCCTTCTTCTTGACAAAGAGGACGGGACAAGCCCAAGGAGAAGAACTAGGACGGATGAAACCCTTTTGCAAGGACTCATCAAGCTGTTTCTTAAGCTCCGCTAGCTCTAAGGGTGCCATCTTGTAAGGTCTCCTAGAAATTGGGGCGGTTCCTGGGATAAGACCTATGACAAACTCTACATCTCTGTCAGGTGGAATGCCTGGCAGTTCCTCTAGAAAGACATCCGGAAAGTCACGGACTACCGGGATATCTTCAAGGTCTGGGAGAGGGCTGGCATTAAGAGAATAGAGTTGGCGCTTTGCAATTCTGGTTGAGACAGTGACTATCTTTCCAGATGGGTTTGTAAGCTGAACAGACCTGGTGAAACAATCAATCTTGGCATGATGAGCTGTCATCCAGTCCATACCCAAGATGATGTTAATATCTGAAGACTTGAGGGCTGCAAGTGATGCAAGGAATACAAGTTTGTCAACAAGGATTTCATTACCATGGCTTATTCTGGTAGTTTGCCATCTAGACCCTGGAGTTTGGATTTCAAGCGGAGTTGGCATATCACAAAATGACATGTCGTGCAAACGAGCATAGCCTTCAGAGATGAAGGAGTGAGATGCTCCGGTATCGAATAGAACTGAAGCTGGATGGCAATTGACATGGAGTGTACCAAGAACGACATCCGGATCATCATGAGCGTCTTTAGCTGAGACGTGATGCACACGCCCACGTTCAGTGGGAGCTGACTTGACACTGATCATCTTGCGTGATGGCTTACCACGACCAACAGACTTCTCACGCGGGGGTGGAGCATAGTTGGTTTGAGAGTAGTCACGTGCATAGTGTCCTGGCTTTCCGCATGTGAAGCAAGTCCCTGAAGTAGGACGTGGGCCCGCATTGGAAGGCGGTCTACCAACAGGCTTGTGTGTAGCATACTTCTGAACTAGGTGAGGCGCCACATAAGATGGCCTCGGTGAATATCCGGGTGGAAGAGCAGAGTTCAGAACCCAAATCCGGCGCTTCTGAGAACTAGAACCAGAGGAAGAACCCAAATCATGGGTGTGCTTATGAGACTCTTCGTAAGTGAGCTGAGTTGTCTCTGCATTAATGGCCTTGTTCACGAGAGCCTGGAATGTATTGCAATGGTTCAAGTGGAGATCACGACGCAACTTGGGGTTGAGACTCTTCAGGAACCTAGCCTGCTTCTTGGCGTTTGTGGACACTTCTTCTGTAGCATAACGGGCGAGGTTCTCAAATTCTCTACTGTAAGCATCAATAGCCAGCTTACCCTGGGTGAAACTACAGAAATCTTCTCTCTTGCGGTCAACGAGAGCCTAAGGAATGTGATGCTCACGAAAAGCCTCAGTGAAATCTCTCCAAGTAGGTATCTGGCCAGCTGGAAGCAGAGCTTCATAGTTCTGCCACCAAAGACTAGCAGGACCTTCCAGGAGATATGCAGCATAGGTGACCTTGTCAGCTTCAGCTACGTTCGCAGAACGCAGCTTATGAGTGATACTACGGAGCCAGTCATCTGCATCGAGTGGCTCAATGGAATGATGGAAGGTGGGTGTATTCAGACCAATGAAGTCGGTAATGGAAACCAACTCATTACGCCGATGTGTGGTGTTCTGCTCAATCCGTGCCAACAAGCGGTTGGTCTCACGATTGTTCATCTCAACCTCTAACATGAACTTTGCCAACAAAGACTGATCGGGAGGATCCTCCTCCCTACCATCTCCGTGGTCCAGGCTATGAGCAACAGAACTTCGGGTAACTGACGACATCCTGGGAAACGAAACCAAGGACGGGATCAGAATCAACTATAGGATGGAGAATGTAGCACAAGGGAAATAGTATCTCTCAAACTCCTAGGACAATTCGGCAGCATAACGGCAGTAAAATGCTCAGAATGAGACAACCTGCAAATGATGGGGTAGTACCATACTCAACATCATCACTCAAGGTTCTGAGATAGTACTAAACAAACTATACCAGAAGTACTCGAAAACTAGAATATGACTCTGATCAACCAATCCTATGAGACTATGGAGTAGTAACGCGTGATCCTGATAGACGGAAGAGAAAGCCTAGTTCCTTAACCCCGTAGGAAAGGTAGGATGACTCAGATCAGAAGGCATAAGGTATAAGGAGTAAAAAGAGCCTTACATTCCCTTCCACAATCAATTCCCTTACATAACTAAAGAATTTCTAGACTCAACTTCGACCAGTTTGGCTTGGTAATCCTACAGGCAGTCAGGCTCTGACACCAAAGCTGTCGGGACCCCAATCCTAAGTCACACCGATCTAGCATGTAACACATCATATCACTTTGCGGCCTCACGCATGGTATTCCCACGGGTGCCACCTTACCTGGCCCGGGACCGTTTGCGCCTTTTGGCTCACGTATATGATAGTGTCGCTAGCATCCATATGACAAAGAACCCGAGCCGACATGACTAGTCGTAAACCCAAAGTGGCACTAACTTATAGGGATAGGCATACATGACCCAGCAACGAACGTGTCAGTCATCAGTGAGTGAATCCCGGCTGTAGCAGACTACCATACCTCAGTGGAAGCACTAGACTACATTTCCCCATAAGAGAGGCTACCAAGGATAAACAACAAGGCTGTCGGATCCCACACATAGCAATACACATTACACGTACGCATAGCATGCAACTATGTGATGTACAACATGGCATCACAACATAACTCAACAACTCATCTAGATAAAGGCCCAGAAGAGCCACATAGCATTTATTACAAACAGGGGTCACATGACTCGTCATTTAGAGCATACAAGCAATGGAAGCATAACATGTCTGAGTACAGACAACTACAAATGAAAAAGGCTGTGAAGCCTGACTATCTACAAGACCCTCCCAAGGGTACAAGATAATAGCTGAGGTAACAAGCTACTCGTCGAAGTCCAAGTGGAACTACTACTGAGACAGATGTCCCATCTGCAAAACATAAATTAAGAAAACGTGAGTACAAAGGTACTCAACAAGACTTACATCAGATCCTATCATACATGCATTAGTATCAAGAAGGCAATGTGGGATTTAGTTGCAGTAAGCCAGCTTTGACTAAGTGGCTATCCTGTTCTATGACCACGAGTAAGTTCTTTGAGGTGAGAAAGCGCACAAGAGTCCACTAATCACTATCTCAATACACCACTATGGATTCATTCCCGTCTCCCTACGAGGAGGCCATCCATAGCACTCACACTTGTCTTGAGCATTTTAGAGTATCCACTTCAAGTTGTCTATGTACTACGTAAGCATCCAAGAAGGCCATAACCTAGGACACGGCTATTCGAATAGATCATGATAACCCTGCAGGGGTGTACTTCTTCACACACACCCTCACCACTTATCACCATGTACACATCATGTATCTCGGCAACCTTCAAGCGGAAGCCTGGCGAGGGTGTCGGCCACGACCTGACTAACCACACAAGACTCTAGTCCAGGTTTATCGCCTATTCGGGTTCCATCCGCAGGGAGTCCGGCCAAGGTTTCCACTACAGCCCCAAACGATGTGTGCAGGGTTCCCGAGCCCACCATCCGGGTGCCACTCGGTACACCGGGCCACGGTGCCTAGTCTGTCCCAACCCCACCCTGCCGGGTGCCACTTGGTAGAAAAATAACACCACCTACAAACACCAGAAACTAGTTATGACTCCTGGACAAAGATCAAGTTGGTTAATCAGTCGAGAGGGGTTGAGTTACGAGAACCCAACGTGTGGTAGTAGCTAGTCATTGGACAACATACATAGAACATAGTGCTTAAGGACGGTTCCAGTGAGACAACCCACCATGTACTCCTACATGGCCTCTCATCGCTACCTTTACCAAATCGTGTTCACACACTTAACTCTCAGCATCAGAACATAACATAACAGTCCATTTCATTCCCAATGAATTAGACCTGACACACTCTAAGCAATAGCAGGCATGGCATGGTAGGAACACAACATGGCTTAGATAAACTCCTACACATGCTAGTGGGTTTCAACTATTTACTATGGCAATGACAGGTCATGCAGAGGAATGGGTTCAACTACCGCAGCACAAAGTAGCAATTGAATCCTTGTTGTGCTAATGCAATAACAGAGAGCAGGAGCAAGAGAGTAGGATTGTATCGGAATGAACAAGGGGTTTTGCTTGCCTGATAGACCAACAAGGGGGCACTGCTCCACAGACAGGCACTCTGGAACACTCTCGGGAGTAGGACCTATCGAGAAGGAACGATGTCGGCCATCAATACACAAGCATATGCAACAACATGGTGCATGAACATGGCATGAATATTTGATGTTGTTTGATCTAATGAAGCTAGCATTCATTTGGATGAAGTCCATTTGAACCAAGAATTCAAATGCAACTCCAAGTTAAGTCTTTATAAATGCCATTTATGTGTTTTCACTTATACAATAGATATAAGTTGGTTTGTCATGCATGAAACTGGTACAGATGGATACATTGAATTTTTCTGATAATTTTCCATATATAAATTATTTCAATCTGAGCTATGGCTGAATTTCTACGAATTTTTGATGTTTTGGCTATTTTCTCGAATTCCCTGAATTATTTTAAATCCAGAAAGTCAATTACTGCGTCATGCTTGCGTCAGCAAGTCGATGGCGTTGACGAGGTCAAATCTGACGCGTGGGGACCACACGTCAGTGAAACAGGGTTAAGCAGGGGGTTAATTAGCCTAACTAAAAATTAGGGGGCGCCGGGGCCCATGTGTCAGTGTCAGGGGTTGAATTAGCTAAACGGTGATTAGCCCTAAGCTAATCACCTGACCCACGGGGCCCGCCTGACGGGCCAGTGAGGTCAAACCTGTCAAACCCGCTGGTGTTTAACTGCCGGCGAGGCCGAACGCGGCGGAGGGGCATGGAAATCGCCCTCCAGCGACCATTCGAGCGGCGGAGACCACCTACGCGAAGCCCAGGCTCGCGCGCATCCAGTGGGACACGCGGTAGACCGTGGGATGGTCGGAGCTCGCCGGAGCAGAGCTCATGGTGGCGGCCGGAGAATGGCCAAGTGCGGGTGAGGTGCTGCGGTGCATGGGGAAGCGAGCAGAGAGGCTCTACGGCGTCCTGGCATCACCAGGAAGACGGTGACGCATGCATTTGCGGGCTGCAGTGGCTTGAGCGACGGCGGCGACGTGGATGGCGGCGAGAAGCTATGGCCATGGTGGGGATCGGGGCTACGGCGAGAGAACGGCGAAACGGAGAGAGAGGGGAACGGATCAGAAGCTCACAACGATCTCGATGGCGTTATCAGCGAGCTCCGGGACGCACTGGAGGCGGCGGGGCAGCGAAGACGATCTCCGGTGGCCGGAGATGAAGACGACGGCGAAGGTGGCTCTCCAGGGCTTCCCGCATCGCGTGGCTCGACGGAGAGGTAGATAGAGACGTGGCGGAGCTTCTCGGCATGAGGAGAGGGCGAGGGGGAGGCGGTAGCTAGGGCAACGGCGAGCGGCGGCGACGGCAGCGCTCGGGCGGGTCGAGAGAGAGGGATCCAGGGGAGGAGGGAGAATGAGAGAGAGTGAGAGAGGTGCGGGGCGGCGCGTGGCGTCGCGTGGGGCATCCATGCGACGAGGGGGAGGACAGGCAGGCAGGTGGCGTGGCGGCACGACCGTCTTGGCGTCTTGACCACCTGCCTTTGGTCGGGTGCCACGAGACGGCAACAACGGCCAGGCTGGTCCAGTGGGCCGCATAGTCTTTGGGCAATTTGGGCGCCAGTGGGCTGCGTAAGCGCCGGAGTAAGTTTTTCCATTTTTGTTTCTTTTCTATTTTTCTGACATTTGTTCTGATTTAATAAAATACTAAATCATTTATTTACTTCTGTCAATTTTTGTAGGAACTATTTGGATTGCTCCAAAACTCCTCACCAATTAACATAATTTTTGGACATATATTATATATATAACAAATATATATCCAAAGCAAATAATTACTCGATTAATACAAATGGCCAAAAATAAATGCTTATGAGCTCCTAAAAATATTGGTTTGAATTTTACCTCTGACCAATATTTTCAGAGAGAGACATGAACATTCCCTTGGACCATTTTGGAGCAATTTTTATCTGGATCATTTCCAGAAATGATTTCTGAGGGTTTCACAAATCCCCATTTCAAATTTAAATGAATTTTAAACATGATGCACACATGACTAGCTAGTCTAGGACATACCAGAACTAGGGATGTGACAGAACACACAAAGAGGGAGAATTTCGGCAGCTGGAAATCTGGACCTGGAAAAGCTACGTCAGCCACCTATTCTGCACAACTTCAAACAAGCTTAAACTTGACGGTGATTTTTTATGGATTATTTAAGAATTATTGGAGCAAATAACCACCAGACGGGGGCCACCAGGTGGGCGCAACCCACCTGGGCGTGCCAGGGCCCCAAAGCGCGCCCTTGTGGGTTGTGGCCTCCTCGGCCCACCTCCGGTGCCCATCTTCTGGTATATAAGTCATTTTTACCTAGAAAAAATAAGGAGAAAGCTTTCGGGACGGAGCGCCACCGTCTCGAGGCAGAACTTGGGCAGGAGCACTTTTGCCCTCCGGCGGAGCGATTCCGTCGGGGGAACTTCCCTCCTGGAGGTGGAAATCATCGTCATCATGATCACCAACAACTCTCCCATCTTGGGGAGGGCAATCTCCATCAACATCTTCAACGGCACTATCTCATCTCAAACTCTAGTTCATCTCTGGTATTCAATCTTGTTACCGGAACTATAGATTGGTGCTTGTGGGTGACTAATAGTGTTGATTACATCTTGTAGTTGATTACTATATTGTTTATTTGGTGGAAGATTGTATGTTCAAATCCAATATGCTATTTAATTCCCCTCTGATCTTGAGCATGATTATCATTTGTGAGTACTTGCTTTTGTTCTTGAGGTCACGGGAGAAATCATGTTGCAAGTAATCATGTGAACTTGATATGTGTCCGATATTTTGATAGTATGTATGTTGTTATTCCCTAACTGGTGTCATGTGAACGTCGAATACATGAAACTTCACCATATTTGGGCCTAAAGGAATGCATTGTGGAGTAGCAATTAGATGATGGGTTGCGAGAGTGACAGAAGCTTAAACCCCAGTTTATGCGATATTCCGTAAGGGGCCGATTGGATCCAAAAGTTTAATGGTTAAAATTTATTCTTAATATTTTTCTCATAGTTGCGGATGCTTGCGGGGTAGTTAATCATAAGTAGGATGTTTTTTCAAATAAGAACAGCACCTAAGCACCGGTCCACCCACCTATCAAATTACCAAAGTAGCGAACACAAATCAAACCAACATGATGAAAGTGACTAGATGAAATTACCGTGTACACTCAAGAATGCTTTGCTTATATCATAATAGACTGTTTTGGCCCGTCCTTTGCCTCACTAGGATTGGGCTACCTTTCTGCATACTTGTTACTATTATCGTTACTTGTTCGTTACAAATTATCTTGCTAGCAAACTATCCGCTACTTACAATTTCAGCACTTGCAGACATTACCTTACTGAAAACTACTTGTCATTTCCTTCTGCTCCTCGTTGGGTTCGACACTCTTACTTATTGAAAAGAGCTATAATTGATCCCCTATACTTGTGGGTCATCAAGGCTATTTTCTGGCGTCGTTGCCAGGGAGTGAAGTGCCTTTGGTAAGTGGAATTTGGTAAGGAAACATTTATATAGTGTGCTGAAATTTATTGTCACTTGTTACTATGGAAAACAATCCTTTGAGGAGTTTGTTCGGGGTATCCTCACCTCGTCTGGAACCACAATTAGCTAGCCCTCAACCTACTGCACCTACTGAAAATATTGAATATGAAATTCCTTCGGGTATGATAGAAAACTGCTAGCTAATCCTTATGCAGGAGATGGAACCGAACATCCTGATATGCACCTGATATATGTGGAACAAGTTTGTGGATTGTTTAAGCTTGCAGGTTTAACCAGAGGTGACGTGATGAAAAAGGTTTTCCCTTTATATTTGAAGGGAAAAGCATTGGTATGGTATAGGCTATGCGATGATATTGGATCATGGAATTGGAATCGTTTGAAATTGGGGTTCCACCAAAAAAATTATCCTATGCATCTAGTTCATCATGATCGGAATTATATATATAATTTTTGGCCTCGTGCAGGAGAAAGTATCGCTCTAGCTTGGGGGAGGCTTAAGTCAATGTTATATTCATGCCCCAATCATGAGTTCTCAAGAGAAATTATTATCCAGAAATTTTATGCTCGGCTTTCTCGTAATGATCAAACCATGCTTGATACTTCTTGTGTTGGTTATTTTATGAAGAAGACTATTGAATTCCGGTGGGGTCTTTTGGAAATAATTAAACGCAACTCTGAAGATTGGGAACTCTACAAAGGTAAAGAGTCAGGTATTAAACTTAAGTATGATTGTGTTAAATCTTTTATGGATGCCGATGATTTTCAAAAGTTTAGCACTAAATATGGACTTGAATCTAAGATAGTAGCCTCCTTTTGTGAATCATTTGCCACTCATGTTGAACTCCCTAAAGAGAAGTGGTTTAAATATCACCCAATTGTTAAAGAAGAAGTTAAGGAACCGATACCAGTTAAAGAAGAAACTATACTTTATAATGGTGATCTAGTTGTTCCTTCTGCTTATATTGAGAAACCACCTTTCCCTGTTAGGATAAAGGAACATGCTAAAGTTTCAAATCTGGTTAACAAAAGCTATATTAGAACACCTAAACCTGATGAACAAATTAAAGTGGAACCTAACATTGCTATGGTTAAAGATCTCTTGGAAGAAGATATGGATGGGCATGTTATTTACTTCTGTGAAGAAGCTGCTAGAATTGCTAAACATGATTGAAAGGATAAACACGGACTTGTTGTTGGCATGCCTGTTATTTCAGTTAAAATAGGAGATCACTGTTATCATGGTTTATGTGATATGGGTGCTAGTTTTAGTGCTATTCCTTACACTTTATATCAAGAAGTTATGAAAGACATAGCACCTGCTGAGATAGAAGAAATATATGTTACTATTAAGCTTGCTAATAGAGACACTATATCACCAATTGGGATTGTTAGAGATGTTGAACTCTTGTGTGAGAAAATAAAATACCCTATTGATTTCCTTGTTCTTGGTTCCCCACAAGATGACTTATGTCCAATTATATTTGGTAGACCTTTCTTGAACACAGTTAACGCTAAGATAGATTGTAAGAAACAAACTGTCGGTGTTAACTTTGGTGATGAGTCTCATGAGTTTAATTTTTCCAAGTTTAGTAGAAAGCTTCATGAAAAAGAATTCCCTAGTAAGGATGAATTAGTTGGTCTTGCTTCTATTGTTGTGCATGAAAGAAATGAAATAGATAAGATTTTCTTTGAACAACGTCCTTTGCTGAAACACAATTTGCCTATTGAAACTCTAGGAGGTCCTCCTCCACCTAAAGGTGATCTTGTGTTTGAATTAAAACAATTGCCAGACACTTTGAAATACGCTTATCTTGATGAAAATAAGATATATCCTGTTATTATCGATTGCTAACCTTTCGTAACATGAAGAAGAAAGATTATTGAAAGTTCTAAGGAAGCACCGGGCTGTTATTGGATATAATCTTGATGATTTAAAGGGCATTAGTCCCACTCTATGTCAGCACAAAATTAATATGGAACCTGATGCTAAACCCGTTATTGATCACCAAGGTCGGTTAAATCCGAAGATGAAATAAGTGGTAAGAACGGAAATATTAAAACTTCTGGAAGCATGTATAATCTATCCTATAGCTGATAGTAGATGGGTAAGTCCTGTTCATTGTGTCCCTAAGAAAGGAGGTATTATTGTTGTTCCTAATGATAAGAATGAACTTATTCCACAAAGAATTGTTACAGGCTATAGAATGGTAATTGATTTGAGAAAATTAAACAAAGCAACCAGAAAAGATCATTAACCTTTGCCTTTTACTGATCAAATGCTTGAAAGATTATCTAAGCACACACACTTTTGCTTCATTGATGGATATTCTGGCTTTTCACAAATACCTGTTTCTCAACCTGATCAAGAAAAGACCACTTTTACTTGTCCTTTTGGAACTTATGCTTATAGACGTATGCCTTTTGGTTTGTGCAATGCACCTGCTACCTTTCAAAGATGTATGACTGCTATATTCTCTGACTTTTGCGAAAAGATTGTTGAGGTTTTCATGTATGACTTCTCTGTTTATGGGAAGTATTTTGATGATTGTTTAAGCAATCTTGAGCGTGTTTTGCACAGATGTGATCAAACAAATCTTGTCTTGAATCGGGAGAAGTGCCACTTTATGGTTGATGAAGACATTGTCTTGGATCATAAAATTTCTAAAAGAGGTATTGAAGTGGACCAAGCTAAGGTTGATGCAACTAAGAAAATGCCATGTCCTAAGGACATCAAAGGTATTCGTAGTTTCCTAGGTCATGCTGGTTTCTATAGGAGATTTATCAAAGACTTTTCTAAAATTTCTAGGCCTCTTACTAATATTTTGAAAAAGGATATTCCTTTTGTTTTTGATCATGATTGTCTTGAATCCTTTGAAACACTCAAGAAAGCCTTAATTACTACACCTATTATTCAACCACCTGATTGGAACTTGCCTTTTGAAATTATGTGTGATGCTAGTGACTATGTTGTTGGTGCTGTTCTAGGACAAAGAATTGATAAGAAATTGAATGTTATTCATTATGCTAGTAAAACTCTAGACAGTGCTCAAAGAAATTATGCTACTACTGAAAAATAATTCTTAGCAGTGGTGTTTGCTAGTGATAAATTTAGACCTTATATTGTTGATTCCAAAGTAACTGTTCACACTGACCATGCTGCTATTAAATATCTTATGGAAAAGGAAGATGCTAAACCTAGACTTATTCGTTGGGTTCTCTTATTACAAGAATGTGATTTTCATATCATTGATAGAAAAGGAGCTGAGAACCCCGTTGTCGGTATCAAAACTGGCAGATCTCGGGTAGGGGGTCCCGAATTGTGCGTCTGAGGATCGAGGGTTACAGGAGGCAGGGACATGATGTTTACCCAGGTTCGGGCCCTCTTGATGGAGGTAATACCCTATTTCCTGCTTGATTGACTTTGATGAGTACAGGGGTTACAAGAGTTGATCTACCACAAGATCGTAATGGTTAAACCCTAGATGTCTAGCCTGTATGATTATGTTTGCCTCTACGGACTAAACCCTCCGGTTTATATAGACACCGGAGGGGGCTAGGGTTGTACAGAGTCGGTTTACAGAGAAAGGAATCTTCATATCAGCAGGCTAAGCTTGCCTTCCACGCCAAAGAGAGTCCCATCTGGACACAGGGAAAGTCTTCCATCTTGTATCTTCACGGCCCATCAGTCCAGCCCACGTCAAATAGCCCGGGCATCTGAGGATCCCATAATCAAGGACTCCCTCAGTAGCCCCTGAACCAGGCTTCAATGACGATGTGTCCGGTGAGCAGATTGTCTTCGGCATTGCAAGGCGGGTTCCTCCTCCGAACACTTCAAAGCAGTTGATCATCAATGCTATATCCGTCTCTATACAATAGTCATACCTCTGAATCACAAGGGCAAAATACAAATAAGTTCTGTCCTCTGGAGATTTTACTGGTGAGACGTTACGTCCGGTCACTTTATTATTTCGAACCATTTTTCGGCCTCCCATTTCGCGCTTCAAGACGCAACCACCGACGACACGTCTTGTCAAAGTAGAGATCGTGCCACATATTACGGGATTCTCATCAATACGGGTTTGGGAAACCCAACCGTGCCGTTTCGCACGACCCCTTGGAAATAGGTGAGCTTTAAGGCTCGTGGGGGGACGCATGATATTCACTGCCCTTATAAGGAGATAAGGTTCCCCCTTTTTATCCCGCACCTTCCTCTTTCTCAGCCCATCCTCCCTCAAGCTCCAGCGCCCAAGCTTCAATCCACTCCATCCCCAGAAAGTACTCCAGCCATGTACGGCTCCGGAGCGCAGGGAAAATGGATGGCCTCCACCGTTACGGAGAAAAACATCAAGGAACTCCGAGAAGCGGGGTACCTAGCCAAGGAGATCGCCCACCGTCTTCCAGCCAAAAAGCAGATCATCCCCACTCCAAAGCCCAATGATAGAGTAGTGTTTATCCCTCATTTCCTCTGCGGACTGGGGTTTCCCCTTCATCCTTTCGTCCACAGCCTCATGTTCTACTGAAATCTAGCCCCAAATTACTTCCTCAACATTTTGGCGTTTATGGGAGTATGTGAGGCATTCCTCCACATCTCCCCCCACTTCGGCCTATGGCTCAAGGTCTTCAACGTGAAGCCGAAAGTGGTGGACGGCCAGCACGCGGACTGCGGTGGTGCTATGGTGAGAAAACTTCCCAACTTCACTTGGCCCAAGGGCATCTTCGTGGAGACCGTGAAGGGATGGCAACAGGAGTGGTTCTACATCACAGAGCCCCGTGACTCCACATGGGCCGCTCCTACGGAGTTCAAGTCCAGACCCCAATGCGGCTGGCATCCTGGCTCAACAAGGGCCTGCACTGGGCATCGTCTGACGAGGTGATGATGCTGCAGAAGCGCATCAAGAGCATGGTGGATAAAAATACCAGCCTCGCCAGCGTGATCCAGGTGATGCTCTTCCGCCAGATTCTCCCCTGTCAGACGCGTCAAAAGTTCATGTGGGAGTTTGACCCGGCCGGTCCCCGGACACTGTAACAGTTCTTTGGCACGAAGCACGAAGACATGTGGAAGCTGCTCTTCAAGACCCAGAAATCATGGCCGGAGACAATCGAAGACCTCGGCTACAACAGCACCCACGCTGCGACCCCCGTAAGTTCTTTGATAATCTTACTTTGTGAGACAAGGCGTACACTAAACTCTCCAATTTCTTTCGCAGGGCTGGACGAAGAAAGCGGAACGGATTCACTGTCCGGCTCCACTGCCCGAAAACTCAGCTATTCCTCTATTGACGAGGATGCTGGTCCTGGCGTCGTACCAGGCGCCGGAAAAGAAGGCCAAGAAGAAGCGCAAGGAGGCCAAGAGTGGCCTCTGCCGTAAGGGTGCCTCGGGCATGGTGTTCGAGGACACCAGAATCCTCTCCTCCCCTGACAAAGAGGAAGAGGAGGAGGAAGAGAGCAATCCCCCCTCCTAAGGGGGAGAAAAAGAAAAGGGCCGCCTCCATTGATCTAGAGGCGGAGGCGTCCGAGAAAGGGAAAACCTCCCTTACGGATGACTCCGAGTCGGACGCTGACGAGTGGCGCCCCAGGCCGAAGCCCCTGGCCGGATCGTAAGTACTCAAACGTATATATATATATATATATATATGTCCGGCTTTTCTGGCTTATAGTTGTAATGCATTTAAATTGTATGCTGCAGTCCGTTAAGGTCCTCCCCCAGCGATCCTCCTCTTCCGGGAATTCGCTGGGTCCGAATATGATGGAGAGCAAGTCGCCTCCACCAGCTTCCTCCCCCACAGCAGCGGATAACACCGAGGTGTCGTCCCAAAGGACCCTTCCGGAATAGGGAGAGGTGCAGGAGGCCGCCAAGACGGTGTCGAAGGGTGACACTTCGGCTGCCGAGAACATTGGGGAACCAACCCCCATAGAGACTGGAGATGGGGGCCATGTCCAGTTGGGTCCGCAACCAAATGTTGTTCCAGAAACCCACACGGTTCTGGAGACAGAGGAGCAACCCTCTTTACCAGAAGGGGGCGCGCCTACAACACCGGCATCCTCTGTTAATGCGGAGGTGTTGGACACTCTAGTGAGAGCGCTTTAGAGCGCCATCATTGTGGAAGAACATCATACCCTTATGGGTACGGTGATTGAAAAGGTCCAGTTTGCGAAAAGCGGACTTAGCGAAGCCTACACTAGCCTTTTAAGAGGCTTTGAGGTATGTGCTTTACAATGTCTTTTAGCTGTATAAAAAGAATGCCTGTGTATAGATAGTAGCCCGTGAGACTCTGTTCGGTGTTCGGAAAGAAAAACCGAAGATAGGATCTAATAACTCATGCAGGAGGTTAACACACATATCTTTTTGATAAAACGGGCTACAAAAGAGGCGTCAGTTGCCCATGCCACTGAAGCGTCCGAGCTAAGGTGGAAGTTAGAAGAAAAACAAGGTATGTGATACCGAAAACGAGTCTGAAATGGTGTCAGCTCTTATGTGTTATCTGAATGAGTTTCATAATTATGTTTGTAGCTGACACGTCTGAGGTTGAGGCCCTCAAGAGTGCGCTGGCTGAGGGCAAGAAGGAGGCGGAGGAGGAGCGAGCCTCCCGCCTTAAACATGAATCACGAGTGGAGGAAGTCCAGCAGGAGCTCAAGGATGCATAGGCAAATGCGAGTCCTTAGAGCGCAAGAGTTTGAAGCAAAATTCTGAACTTGCTAAGGCACTCCAAAGTGCACAAGAAGCGCGGGCCAGAGCCCAAAGCTCTGTCCGAGAGATCCAAGAGGCAAAGCAAATCGCAGCGGGTAAGGCCTTTAACATGCAGAGAAAATTTGTGAAGAAAAGGTATATCTTTCTAACCCGGATTTGGAGTTCTCCAGGAGTGTTTGCGGACCTGCCCCGGAGTATTGCTCATGCCGCTGAGTTCTTCCGGGCCGAAGAGGGGAGCTCAACATAGAAGTTGTTCTGGTCGCAGTACCTTGCGCGAGAGCATCCCTGCCCCTCAGCGATCAGCTGAAGCAATGGACCAAACTACATAGGGTGGCTAAATTGTCCATGAGGGTTTTGATAATCCATCTTTGGCCCGCCGAACCCATGCCCAGTAGCTAGTTTGGTCTCGTGAAGCGGCTGGTCAACGCCTGCCCTTGGCTTGATGCCGCGAAGCGGTCAGTTTGTATTGAAGGTGCGCGGATGGCCTTTGCCTATGTCAAGGTGCAGTGGGTGAAGATGGACGCCGTCAAGATTGCAACCGAGGGACCACCCACTAGCAAAGAGCACCGCACGCCGGAGCGGTACTTTGATGATGTCCTGAAAGGATCCTGCATTGTGGAGGGCCAGTGTTCGAAGGATATCATTTTTGAATGAATGTATCTATGATGTCCGATCCTGTATTTTGAAACAAGGCTTTATGTATGATATGTTGCTTGTTTTGTTTAAAATACCTCCTCCTATGCGGTTGTTTAGGACATCTGAGAGTTGGCCAGTCGTCAGCTTTAGCCCCCACGTAGGTAATACGGGGGTGTTCGGTATAACACTTAAACACACTTGACCCACCATATTTGTCCGTGAAGGAGGTGTTAGTGCGGCGAACCAGGCAATCAGACTATGTGGCTTTATCGCCCTCACTTAGCCATAGGAGTTTTACAGTAGGTCTATGGGTGCAACCCCTAGTATTGTTCGATTATCCGAACTTGGGTGCTATAAATGCCCGGCCGGGTGACGGCCAGCCTATCGCATTATGCGGAAAAAATCACAAGAGATTTGTACTTAGTCACCGAATAGCTGACCGGCTCTCGCCGCATCATGACAGTCAGTTTTCGGCTTTCTCTACTAAGGTGTTTGTCCGGATGAACCAGAAACACAATCGCAGTAGTTCTCCCTTTACTACCTTAGCCGATTAAGCGCAACGTAAGGTAGTAACCATAGGAGCCAGGCAACCCAACTATTGACCAAAGACATGATTCGGAGCCAATGCATATAATGCTATATTTGGCACACCGAATTGCATTGCGGACGTGTTCGGCTTTGCTTTAGTATTTGAAACATGTACACGGCTTAATAGGGCCCCTGGCGATTTAGGTCATACCAAGGTGTACATGACAATCGGACAAAAACGGGAAAACACATGTTAAGAGATAAGCCAATGCCACGTAGGTTTGGGCTAAAAACTGTTTCCATTGTAGTCTGGTTGATACATAAAAATGTATTGATACAAATAGTGCAATAAGCAACAAGGCTATTTTACATGCCGAACACAAGGGGAAGCTATGCAAGCGCCCTGAAAGCGGACGAGTTGATCTTTAGAGATCCTTTAGGTGCTCTGGCACGTGTCTATGCTGCTTTTCTCCTTGGTTTATTGTCCTTCGAGAGGACCATTGACCGGTGTTTTCGTAATAGGCTACGGAAAGAGGCCTTGGTACCGTCGAAAGGGTGATGTGGGTTGTAAGGAACCTGGAAAAATAAAAAAGAAAAGAAAAAAAGGAAATGTGAGTGTCCTGATAGGGTCTGGCCGTATTGTAGACCTTGTCCCTATTATGCCTCCATCCTTTCCCATGGTACTTTTAGTGCGTAATTATGTATGCTTGGTATGTATGCCACAGTTTGGTGGGAGCTGAGATGGAGGCTGAATTGCTAATCAATCTCCTGACGGGCTGGACTATTGTATAGTGGGGTAGCTCGGACTCGTTTGACAGTGTCCGAGGACTTGGCCACCGACGTCATAGTTGCCTTGACGAGGCCACCCTGTACTTCTGCTGCCAAGGCCACGGTGTGCTCCTAAGTGCGGAGGGAGCGTTCCATGTTACCATTCACTGTTATAACACCGCGTGGTCCGCGCATCTTGAGTTTGAGATAGGCATAGTGGGACTACATTCAAGCGAGCGAACACAGTTCGTCCGAGCAGTCCATGGTAGCCACTGCGGAAGTTGTCCAGCCAGCCGAAGACCACTTCCAATGTGATTGAGCCCGTGCAGCGGGCCTCTACACCGGGTATCACTCCCCTAAAGGTATTTTTAGTGGGCTTGATTCTTAATGGATCAATACCCATCTTGCAGACTGTGTCCTGATAGAGCAGGTTAAGGCTACTGCCGCCATCCATGAGGACTCACGTAAGGTAGAATCCATCGATAATTGGATCGAGGACTAATGTGGCCGAACCTCCATGGCGGATACTGGTCGGATGGTCCCTACGATCGAAGGTGATCGGACAGGCCGACCATGGGTTGAATTTTGGACGACTGGCTCTATCGCATAGACGTCCCTTAGCGCGCGCTTTGCGCTCCCTCTTGGGGATATGGGTGACGTATATCATATTCACCGTTTTGACTTCGGGGGGAAATTTCTTCTGTCCCCCTGTTTTCGGTGCGCGACGTTCCTCGTAGGCATCCTCACTGGGCGACCCTTTCTCCTTATGTTCGGCATTTAACTTGCCGGCATGTTTGAAGACCCAACAACTTCTGTTGGTGTGCTTGGCAGGCTTGTCAGGAGTGTCGTGGATCTGGCAAGGTCGGTCAAGTATTCGGGTCCAGACTTGATGAACCGTCTTTGTTTCATTTGAATGGCTTTTTCCGTTGACCGGATTTTGAGCCACTGAATCTGGTGTTAACCGTCGTATCCTCTGTATTATCGTTGTTGCTCCGACGCTTATGTTTATTGCTTCGGGGCCTTCCGTTGTTGTTTCTAGCTTCGGAAGTGTTGGGGTCACTGGTACTATTACAGCTACGGGCTAGCCAGCTATCCTTGCCCTTGAAGGCCGCTAGGGCTTCGGCGTCCGGACAGTCGACAATCTGGTTCTTTTTATTTAGGAACCTGGTCCAGAATTTCCTAGCCGACTCTCCGGGCTGTTGGACTATATGACTGACGTCATCGGCATCCGGAGGCCGGATATAAGTGCCTTGGAAGTTGTCTCTAAAGACATCTTCCAAGTCTCCCCGGCTTCCAATAGAGTTTTCTGGGAGGCTGTTTAGCCAGTGCCTAGCTGTCCCCTTAAGTTTTAGGGGAAGGTATTTGATGGCGTGGAGATCATCACCACGAGCCATGTGAATGTGGAGAAGAAAATCTTTAATCCATACTGCGGGATCTGTTGTGCTGTCGTATGATTCAATGTTCACGGGTTTAAACCCTTCAAGGAACTGGTGCTCCATTACCTCATTGGTGAAGCATAGGGGGTGTGCGGCGCCTCTGTATCGGGCCATGTCACGACGCAGTTTGGATGAAGTCCGTATGCGGTTTTCGGCCCGGGCGTGGTTATGCTTGTTGCGCCAGGCTTGATAGCGGTCTTCTCGCGTCGGTGCACGCCCTTGCGATCCATAGATTGATCTGGTCTGACCCGTTCTATTTTCCAGGTCCTGTCGTAGGTCATATGTGTATCCCCGAGATGTTGTTTCTATGCTTTTACGACGAGGTGGTGCGGGCTGGTGTTTGGTTTGAGTTGACGTTCTGTCCCGGCCACGTGGTGGTTGATCGGGACCATCAGCCGCATTATGCACGGGTGGTATGGGCTCCAGCGCCTAATCGTTGAATTAGGGTAGTAGCTTACGCTTCGGGTAACTCTTTTTTGGGCGCTCGAGGCCGTATTCTTCGGCTGCCAGGATGTTAGTCCATCCATCATTGAGCAGATCTTGGTCAGCTTGAAGCTTCTGTTGTTTCTTTTTTAGGCTTCTTGCCGTGGCTATTAGTCGGCGCTTAAAGAGCTCTTGTTCGAGGGGTTCCTCCGGCACGATAAAATCTTCGTCGTCGGGGCTAACGTTGTCCCCGGAGAGTGGTAGATAGTTGCCATCCTTCAAGTCTCCGTTCCCTGCTTGCTCATCAGGGTCGACCTGTCCGTCCTCCCGATCATCCTATTCGGATGTTGGTTCGATGGGGTCTTCTTGGTCTTTGGCGTTTTCTGGAGTATCATTGTCTCCAGTGCCGGTATTGCTGTCTTTTCCGTCACACGATTTAGAGCGGCGCCACTGACATCGACGCTTTGGTGGTATCTCAGGAGGTTCGTCCTCGACTGGGTTCTTCTCACCATCGTCATCGCCTTCCTTAGGTGTGTCGACCATGTATACATCGTATGAGGAAGTGGTCGCCCAGCGTCCGATGATCGGCGGGTTTTGGGCGTGCTCCTCTCCGGCATCGTCGTCCCTACCGTCGATGTCTTCGGAGGCATAGTCGAGCATGTCGGTAAGATCCTCGATAGTGGCTATGAAGTGGGTGGCGGGTGGGAAGCAAAATTCCCTATTTTCATCCCCTAGACCGGGCTGGGCGCAGTTTGGAAGCGGTCCCTCTTTGATGGCGAGGGATTGCATTATGTCTAGAGCCTCGTCTAAGAGCGAGGCTGGATGGGGACAGAAGGTCCCTGGCCGAACTCGCGTGACGCAGACTTCCAGGGTTTGGAGTTAGTGTCCGGAGAAGAGTCCGGCTTTGTAATGATTGCCGGAGACGCTATTCACTCCGGTTTTCCGGTATTGAGCTCTAAGGCCGCAAAGAGTCTGGCGGGCTCTAGACTCCCATCTTCGGACCTGGTGACGCGCTCCAGATCTAAGGCCGGAGTGGTGGTTGGGGTCGTGAACCCTTGGAAGATCAAGTCTCCTCGGATATCAGCGACATAGTTCAAGTTTCCAAAACTGATCTGGTGACCAGGGGCGTAGCTGTCGATCTGCTCCAAGTGGCCAACCGAGTTGGCGCGCAGTGCAAAGGCACCGGATACGAAGATCTGGCCGAGGAGGAAGGTCTCCTTCCCGGAAGCGTTGTTGTAGACGATCGATGGAGCCATCGAGCCTTTTTACGACGACACAGTGGAACTCTCATGAAAGCACCAATGTCAGTGTCAAAACAGGCAGATCTTGGGTAGGGGGTCCCGAACTATGCGTTTGAGGATCAAGGGTTACAGGAGGCAGGAGACACGATGATTACCCAGGTTCGGGCCCTCTTGATGGGAGTAATACCCTACTTCCTGCTTGATTTACTTTGATGAGTACAGGGGTTACAAGAGTTGATCTACCACGAGATCGTAATGGTTAAACCCTATATGTCTAGCCTGTATGATTATGATTGCCTCTACGGACTAAACCCTCCGGTTTATATAGACACGGGAGGGGGCTAGGGTTGTACAGAGTCGGTTTACAGAGAAATGAATCTTCATATCCGCACGCTAAGCTTGCCTTCCACGCCAAGGAGAGTCTCATCCGGACACGGGGAAAGTCTTCCATCTTGTATCTTCACGGTCCATCAGTACGGCCCACATCAAATAGCCTGGACATCCGAGGACCCCATAATAAGGGACTCCCTCACCCATAGCCGATAACTTGTCTAGGCTTGAAAATGTGCTTGATGACCCACTACCTATTGATGATAGTTTTCCTGATGAGCAGTTAGCTGCAATAAATGTCTCTCATAGTACTCCTTGGTATGCTGACTATGATAATTACATTGTTGTTAAATATTTACCACCTAGCTTTACATACCAACAAAACAAAAAAATCTTCTATGATGTAAGACACTACTTTTGGGATGACCCACATCTTTATAAAGAAGGAGTAGATGGTATTATTAGACGTTGTGTACCTGAGCATGAACAGGGACAAATCCTACGGAAATGTCACTCCAAGGCTTATGGAGGGAATCATGCTGGAGATAGAACTGCTCATAAGGTATTGCAGTCTGGATTTTATTGGCCTACTCTCTTCAAGGATGCCTATAAGTTCGTCTCATCTTGTGATGAATGTCAAACAATAGGTAATATTGGTAAGCGTCAAGAAATGCCTATGAATTATTCACTTGCTGTTGAACCATTTGATGTTGGGGATTTGATTACATGGGACCTTTTCCTTCCTCTAATGGGTATACACATATTTTGGTTGTTGTTGATTATGTTACTAAGTGGGTAGAAGCTATTCCAACTAGTAGGGCTGATCACAACACCTCTATTAAAATGCTTAAGTTTTTTTCCCAAGGTTTGGAGTCCCTAGATATTTAATGACTGATTGTGGTTCACACTTTATTCATGGTGCTTTCCGTAAAATGCTTGCCAAGTATGATGTTAACCATAGAATTGCATCACCATATCATCCTCAGTCTAGTTGTCAAGTTGAACTTAACAATAGAGAAATAAAATTAATTTTGCAAAAGGCTATCAATAGGTCCAGGAAGAATTGGTCTAAGAAATTAGATGATGCACTTTGGGCTTATAGAACAGCATATAAAAATCCTATGGGTATATCTCCTTATAAAATGGTGTATGGAAAAGCTTGTCATTTGCCTCTTGAGTTAGAACATAAGGCATATTGGGCAGTCAAAGAGCTCAACTATGATTTCAAACTTGTTGGTGAAAAGAGGTTATTTGATATATGGAGAACCCAAGCATATGAAAATGCAAAGCTATTCAAAGAAAAAGTTAAAAGATGGCATGACAAAAGAATCCAAAAGCGTGAGTTTAAAGTTAGAGAATATGTTCTTTTGTACAACTCTCATTTTAGATTTTTTGCAAAAAAGCTCCTCTCAAAATGGGAAGGCCCATATGTTATCAAGGAGGTTTACCAGTCCGAAGCCATCAAAATAAATAATTCAGAAGGTACTAACCCGAAGGTTGTCAATGGGCAACAAATAAAGCATTATATCTCAGGTACGCCTATTAATGTTGAAAGTAATATTATCCAAACTTTGACACCGGAAGAACACATAAAAGAGACCTTCTGGAACACTCCAGAATCGTGAAAATAGGGAGGTACGTGATACGGTAAGTAAACGGACTCTAAAAAATACGCAAAAATATTTTTTATTAGTTTTGGAATATTTTAGAATTTTGGAAATAAAGAAACTCCCAAGAAGCGTCCCCTAGTGGGCACAAGACACCAGGGCGTGCCAGGCTCCTTCCGTACTCCATTTTTCTTCCATGTACTTGTCCTCCAAGATAAAAAAATCTATATATACCTCCCGAACCTATTAACCACCATATCACGGAGAAATCCTCTGTTCTCTTTTTCCTTTGTTGTTTTCTGTTAGATCCCATCTACCATTGCCTCTTCAAGCTCCTCCAAGGACAAGTTCTTCAAGAACGTCATCAACCCATATCTGCGGGAGGTGGTGCAGCACCCTGAGGTCATCCAGATGCATGAGGGGTTGCTTCGTCTCCGCGATGTGCCATGTCCCAAGGGGACGGGAACCATGGAGGACAGGCTTCAAGCTGTGGAGCAAGACGTTTTTCGGTGAAAGGGGATGGTGGAGCGTGGACTCAATGCCAATCACCTTATGATCACGGACCTCTCCCATGATCTCAAGGTGGAGGGTGATAATCCCCAAGTGCAGGGAATCATCGTAGCAATTTCCAAAGGTGGAAGTGATAAGTATGGAGTGTCGAACCCACAAGGAGCTAAAGGTAAGATCAATATTCTCTCAAGCCCTATCTGCCACTGATACGACTCTACGTACACCGAACATTTGCTTCCAACTAGAAACGAGAAATAAAACTATGTTGTGGCATGAAGAGGATAACTTTGTATGATATCGGAGAGCTAAAATATAAAAGTAGGTGCTATTATCATAAAGTTAGAATATATTACTAATTAATATAAATAGCGAGAGTGGAATAATGATGGATCGGTGTGCGGAATTGTCCTAGGCAATTATTAACAAGATCGGTAATCACTATTGCAGTTTCATATGAGGGAGAGGCATAAGCTAACATACTTTCTCTACTTGGATCATATGCACTTATGATTGGAACTCTAGCAAGCATCCGCAACTACTAAAGATCATTAAGGTAAAACCCAACCATAGCATTAAAGCATCAAGTCCTCTTTATTCCCATACGCAACAATCCCTCTTACTCGGGTTTGTGTTTCACCACTTACCAACCCACTATAAGCGAATCATGAACGATTGCAACACCCTACAGCTGAATCTCTCATGCTTATGCCGACACCGAGGGCACCATAGGACAGCACCAAAGTAAAACATACAACTCATACCAATCTAGATCATCAATCAACCCAAAGACAAAAGATATCTACTCAAAACATCATAGGATGGCAACACATCATTGGATCATAATATGTGGCATAAAGCACCATGTTCAAGTAGGGATTGCAGCAGGGTGCGGGAGAGTGGACCGCGTAAAAGAGATGAGGATAGTGATGATGATGGTGATGTTGATGAAGATGATCACCGTGGCGATGATTCCCCTCCCGATGGCACTACGGCGCCACCGGAAGAGAGGAGAGGTTCTCCCCCTTGTGCTTCCTCCTCCATGGCCTCCACCCTCTGGTCCTTGGCCTTCATGGTGATGATGGCCCCTCCGGGATACTCTTCCATGGCCACCGATGATGATGCCCCCTCCGGCAAGGTGCCAGAGAGGGCCTAGATTGACTTCTCGTGGCTACAGAGGCTTGCGGCGGTGGAACTTCCGATCTAGGTTAATTTTCCGAGGTTTCTATATTGATAGGAATTTTTGGCGTTGGTCTCACGTCAAGGAGGTGCCCGAGGTGTCCACGAGGCAGCCCACGCATCTCCCACCCTCGTGGGCACCCCGGGACTCTCCTGGCCCAACTCTTTTACTCCGAGGTCTTCTTTTGGTCCATAAAAAATCATCAAAAATTGGCTCGTCAATTGGACTCCGCTTGGTATTCCTTTTCTGCAAAACTCTAAAACAAGGAGAAAACAGAAACTGGCACTGGGCTCTAGGTTAATAGGTTAGTCCGAAAAATCACAAAAGTGTATAATAAAGCCCATTAAACATCCAAGATAGATAATATAACAGCATGAATACTTCATAAATTATAGATACGTTGGAGATGTATCAGCATCCCCAAGCTTAATTCCTGCTCGTCCTTGAGTAGGTAAATGATAAAAGAAATAATTTATGAAGTGTGAATGCTAGCGGGTGCACAAGTTTGATCAATGATAATTTCAATCACCTTTTCTAGCATCATTATATGTCATAACAGTAGCTAATCTCATAAAACTTCTCATGATAAAGTAACAAGCTATTCACATGTTAAAGTATAGATCATAAACTTTCTTGAAAACTAACAAACAATATTCTCAGTCATCAAACAATTACAATTCATCTTATTTTCAGGAAGAGTCTATGTCAGAGCTTTAATTTAGCAAGTCCACATACTCAACTATAATTTAATCTTTCACAATTGCTAACACTCACGCAATACTTGTGGTTATAGAGTTTTAATCGGACACAGAGAAAGATAGGGGCTTATAGTTTCGCCTCCCAACCTTTTACCTCAAGGGTAATGTCAACAATAATAGCTCATGCTAACTTACATCAAATTATATATATATATATATATATATATATATATATATATATATCAGGATCCTTCCAACATCCTGTGCTTGCCAAAGGATAAAATGTAAAAAGGAAAGGTGAAGATCACCATGACTCTTGCATAATGTAGAAGATAAAAGTAAAAGATAGGCCCTTCGTAGAGGGAAGCAGAGGTTGCCATGCGCTTTCAGGGTTGGATGCACAAAATCTTAATGCGAAAGAACATCGCTTTATATTGCCACTTGTGATATGGACCTTTATTATGCAGTCCGTCGCTTTTATTTCTTCCACATCACAAGATCGTATAAAGCTTATTTCCTCCACACCAATCAATCATACATATTTACAGAGCAATTTTTATTGCTTGCACCGATGACAACTTACTTGAAGGATCTTACTCAATCCATAGGTAGATATGGTGGACTCTCATGGCAAAACTGGTTTTAAGGGTATTTGGAAGCACAAGTAGTATCTCTACTTGGTGCAAAGAATTTAGCTAGCATGAGGGGAAAGGCAAGCTCAACATGTTGGATGATCCATGACAATATACTTTATTTCAGATATAAGAAAACATAACCCATTACGTTGTCTTCCTTGTACAACATCAACTCTTTAGCATGTCATATTTTAATGAGTGCTCAAAATCATAAAAGATATCCAAGATAGTATATTTATATGTGAAACCTCTCTTCCTTCAATATTCTTTCATGAATTGTTCAAGTGACCAATTCTACGTTTGCTAACTTTCAATAAGTTTACTACCTATACTTATTATGTGTGAAGTCATTACTCATCATGTTATAAGCATATGAAACATATATAAATTCAGGTTTATGACATTCAATTTATTCAAGCATTTACTCATAGGATATACGTGAAGCACATGAGTAAATGACAAACTACTCCAAAAGATATGAGTGAAGAACACTGAGTAGTCAAATAATTAACTATCCATGGGAGGATTCTTTTTCATTCAATATTTCAGATCCAATGATTTTATTCAAACATCAAGTGAAATTGAAAATACGCTCCAAGCAAAACACATATCATGTGACGAATAAAAATATAGCTCCGAGTAAAGTATACCGATAGTTTTGAAGACGAAAGAGGGGATGCCTTCCGGGGCATCCCCAAGCTTAAGCGCTTGAGTCTTCCTTGAATATTACCTTGGGGTGCCTTGGGCATCCCCAAGCTTAGGTCTTTCCACTCCTTATTCTCCTTATATCGATATCTCACCCAAAACTTGAAAACTTCAATCACACAAAACTTAACCAAACTTCGTGAGATAGGTTAGTATGATAAAGAGCAAACCATTCACTTTGGTACTGTCAAAGACAATGTTCATAATTGTTCTCACACAATTCCTACTTTACCATATCATTTCTACAATTTATATTGAGGAATATAAGCCATAGAAACTAGAAAACAAGCAAACTATGCAATGAAAACAGAATCTGTCAGAAACAGAACAGTCTGTAATGATCTGAACAATAACCATACTTATGATACTCCAAAAATTATGAAATAAAATGGTGGACGTGAGGAATTTGTCTATTAATCTTCTGAAAAAATAATCAACTCAAAAACACTCTTCTGTAAAAAATTACATCTATTCTCGTGAGTGCAAAGTTTCTGTTTTTTACAGCAAGATCACATTAACTTTCACACAAGTCTTCCCAAAGGTCTTACTTGGCACTTTATTGAAACAAAAGCTATAAAACATGATTAATACAGTAGCTTAATCATGTAAACACGCAAAAACAGTAAGTGTAAATATTGGGTTGTCTCCCAACAAGCGTTTTTCTTTAATGCCTTTTAGCTAGGCATGATGATTTCAATGATGCTCACATAAAAGATAGGAATTGAAGCACAAAGAGAGCATCTTGAAGAATATGACTAGCACATTTAAATCTAACCCACTTCCTATGCCTAGGGATTTTGTGAGCACACAACTTATAGGAACAAGAATCAACTAGCATAGGAAGGCAAAACAAGTATAACTTCAAGACTTTAGGCACATAGAGAGGAAACTTGATATTATTGCAACTCCTACAAGCATGTATTCCTCCCTTATAATAATTTTCAGTAGCATCATGGATAGCAACTTTGTTCTCATACTCAATTGGAACCTCTTCCGAAATAGTGGAATCATTACTAGCTAAAGTTGACACTCTTCCAAATCCACTTTCATAAATATCACACTAAGATTCAACACCCTCCAAAATAGTGGGATCACAAATTCTGAAAGATGACTGTGGGGACCCCGACTCATAAGTCGTGATCACCGAATGCACGTGTACAGTGATCCCAGAGATCAATGCTCACTGAACACACAGAAGCTGAATAACAAGAGTCTTACATCCATACATACCGTCTTACACCAATTTTGACCATTATGGTCAAGTCTTACATTGATAAAGCCTTAAGGGCTCAACATCAAATGAAACACAAGCAGCGGAAATCTTCATAGATAAGTCGAACCCATGCCATCTGCCTTAACCCTACAGGCATTCTGACTGGGAAGCGTCCTAGTTTGCGTGATCGTCACCAAAGAACTCTTCCTCGAACTCCTGTTCTTCCATGCATGTCCAATTAAATAACCAGTGGAAAGCCAATGAGTACTTTGAATGTACTCGCAAGCAACCCATGATTTGGTTCAAGTAACAATGCAACTGTACAACAAGTAAGCAACCTAGCTTCAAGCTAGTTGAGATGTCCTATCAACTTGTGAGATATGCATCAATGAACATGGGTAACCTTGAGAACATGTTACAGATATCAACATAAATAGAATTAGAATCAATGCCATGCCTTTCAACATGTCAAGTAACTACCTTGACACTAATAGTTCCTTTCCACACACACATGCACCGAGATTGTAAAATTTCTGGACATAGTTTAAGTAGCACCTCCCAACTGTCCATGACCATGGACTCGACTATTCGAATAGTTTGACACTCTGCAGAGGTTGCGCACTTTACCCACAAGATCCAGGAAGCTTTCGTGTCATCCACGATCCCGCGGTACCTCAAGTACTCGGGGGAAGCACCCGATCACTATCTTTCCCTAGACGACACTAACAAGGAGTCCACTCGTCGATACACGACCCTCGTGTATAAGCAAAAGATCGTGGGACTCTGCCCTTTTCACATTATTACGCATACACGAAGGGACCAACGGTGTGTCCGGTGCCCTGTGAAAACAGTCATGGCCGCCCTACCTGGCACGACCCCGTTCTGAGAGAGAGAGAGAGCACCAACTCTCCCCCGTCACTAGTAATGCAGGCTCCAAGCTAGTATCGGCCTAGGTAATCAATAATGCCCCGTCCCATAAAGGGGTAGAGTGGTTGCACATGTTTGGTTGGGACGGTAATCACACATAAATCTAATCCATCATTTTACACACACACACACACACCAAAAGCTCTCTCCGGTACACCACTTCTTCCTCAAGTGGTGACCTTAGTTTAACATCTCCCAAGGGCATTAGGGGCACCCAATGGGGTTTTTGAAAGAATGTAACCATGAAGAGTTCATGGTACACATGCATCATTATGCATCAACTAGTCTCTTGAAAATGCAATCATGAACAAGGTAAGATCATGAGTAGGGGTATGCATCATGGGGTGGTTCACGGCAAGTTTTACCACCTTCATATTTCATCATCATGCAATCGGAAAAAGGGTACCGATGAACAAGAGGGGTGACATGGTCAAAGGGTTGCTTGCCTTGTTTGGTTTGGTCTTCAAGTTCTTCAAATCCTTCTCCTTCTTCTTCTTCAGCAACTTCGTCTAATACGGGATCTAACCGTCGCAAGAAAAATAACGAGAAAATAAGGCAATAGTAAAACAGAAAAACCAAAGTGCTCAGAAAATGTCAACTTTTTTTTGACAAATACTAGGGGGAAATATAAGAAGGGGAAAATTACTAGTTATGGATTTGGAGTTGTACAATAGGAGAAATGGATTTTCAGAGGGGAATATAAATGCTCAAATTTGAATTTAAATTTGAACGGTGCAGAAAAGTTTGATGGATATTTATGAAAGTTACACCATTAAATAGGTATGATTTTTAGAAGAATTTAGGAACTGGAATTATTTCATTTGGATAAATATTTAAATCTGTGGAATTTTGGAAATTTCACAGAAAAAGAAAAAGAAAAGTGGCCTTTGTGCCGTAAAGGCCTCAAAGACAGCCGGAGAAGGAACTTCAGCCAGCGAGGCTGCCACGTCGAAGGCGTAAATGCAAAATCGCCTTCAGCCGGTGGCGAAGCGAACCAGTCTGTGGCGATGTCTGTTTAAACCTGACGGGTGGGACCCACACGTTAGGACGTGAGGCTGACGGACGGGCCCCACGGCCGTCGTCGTCAACCCCGGGTCTGAGAGGGCGGCGAGCTCACTGGCACTGCTGTGGTCGGCGGCGAGGCGATCTGAGGGCACCGACGTGCTCAGGACGGAGTCGCCGTTCGGGTGGAGGTGGAGTTGATCACCGGGGTGCAGGGGTTCGCCGGCGACGAGGTCATGCGGCGGAGGGGCTTCGAGCAGCGGCGGTTCAGGCCGTTTTTGGCAGCTACAGAGAGGCGAAACAAGGGGGAAAGGATCAACGAGCTTCAGGGGTTCCAGATCGAGGCAGAAGAGGAGCGGGGGAGGCCTGTACCTCGCGAACTCCGGCAAGCCGAAGCGGCGGAGCTCGAGCTCGATCTCGAGCTCGGGTGCTCCTGGAGGAGAGCTGAGGGCACAGGGGGCCGATTTGGAGTGGGTAGGAGCGAGTGGTGGTGAGGGAGAGGCTCGGGGAGGCCCTTAAATAGGCGAACGACGGGGTGTCGTGGACCTGTGCGCCGGCGAGCTCCTTCTCGTCGCCACAGGGCTCGGCAGGAGCTGGCGCCGTGTCTGGGGTGTTTCTGGGCGTGGACTACGCCGAGGGGAGCTAAGGGAGAGAGCTGGGAGGGGTCAGAGACGCCGCGCGTGTGAGCCGCGCCATTGGCGCGCTCGGGCGGCCAGCGTGCGTGCGAGCAAGGGTAGCGGGAGAGAGAAGGAGGAGGGGGACAGAGGCGTGGCGTGTCACAGACGTTGAGGCGCATCGTCGGGCGCGCTGGGGAGGCCCGAGGTGGCCGGGAGTGGTTGGCCGGGGGCGGCTACAGTGCGGGAGCGCACTATAGCGTGCTCCAGAGCGTGCATATGGCCGGCATGGCCATTTTTCCAGCGCTCTAGGCTTGGTCTCTAGTGTCTGGGGGCTCTAGGGGGAAGTAAAGAAGTGGGTAGGGGCATTGGATGCCCTGGGTGGCCACTGGAGGGAGGAGGGAGGTGAGGAAGAGAGGGAAAGGGGCTGTCCAGAGGGGTAAATGAGGTGGTTTCACCCCTCAATCATTGAGCTGAGGTGCAGCCATTGTTACTTGAGGTAGAGGGGGAATTGGAGGGGCTGTGGTAGAAAGTGGAGGCCATGGAGAAGAGTGGAAGAGGTCAAAGTAGTTGTTTTAGTAAAATGGCAGAAGGTGTTTGTTGCTGGTTTGGGCAAGAAGATGAACTCCTCTTGTCATAAGGCTTGACAGGGTCAAATGGCACGAGAAAATAAGGGGTTTCACCAATATTGAGTTCATTTGGGCAAAGTTGCCAATGCAACTTTTGTAAACCCTAGGAATCAACAGAAATGGACTTGTGTAGATCTAGTTGAGCAAATCACTTCTCCTTGATGCACCATTTCGTGTAGTGGACTCATTTGGTCATGTGCACATGCTCACAAAAGTTGGGGTCAAGGAGAGAAAGTTGGTAGTACAAAGTTGTTCAAATTTGATTCTGGTCAGAGAGGGTCTTGGGGCACTTTGATCAATATAACATTTTCTCCAACTTGTGCCATTTGGTATAGATGAATTATTATAACATTTGAGCATGTTCACAAGGTTTGAGAACATTTGGACATGTTTGGCAATGTAAAGTTGCTCAAACTTCAAAATGGACAGAAATGGTTTTGAGGGGATTTCATGGGGTTATACTATTCTCCATGACATGATACTTGCCAAGATCATCAAACATTTCATATGTGACATGCTAGAATTTTCTTGGAATTTTTGGAGAATATTTCCTTTGTAAATATTTCAAAAGCTTGAAATATCCAGAAAGGGTTTTTGAGGGATTTGACCAATATTTTGAACATGACCATGTGTTGAAACTCTTATGTATGGACAATATATGTCCTATGAGTTTCCCTAAATTTTGTCAAATATTTTTTTGAATCAATAAAATAATTTTTCCCTATTAAAGACCATTTCTGGCCTTAAGAAAAAGCTTTTAAATCAAATAGGAAAATGACTTTTAAAATTATATTTTTGTGGTTTATGGAAGTCCTATATCTAATAGGTTTCAAATATAACTTTTGAAATACTTTTCATAGCCCAAATCAAGTACTTGCAGTGAAAACCTCAATCCAGGGGCTTTTGGAAAACTAATTTTTGAAAATACTATTTGGCCAAATTATTTTTGTAAGAAAATACTATATTGCTCTATACACATGGCATGATCATTGGGCAGATGCTTGGGGCAAGGAGATGAGGTATATAAGGTGGAGTTGTGTTGACTTTAAAGAGCACTTGAAAACACACAGAGAAAACCAACTCAAATAAAAGTCAAATAATGCAAAAGTTTTTGTCAAACCACATTTTATCATGATTTATCATCTTAAGTGTTGTGCCATGAAAATCAGGGTGTGACATTGACACTCTTCCAAACCCACTTTAAATGATAGTATTATTCATACTCCAAAGGATATAAGTGAAGTTCATGGAGCATTCTACAATTAATATAGACTAACCAAGCTCAAAATGTATAAGTGAAGCGCACGAAGCATTCTATAAAACCATACTCAAAAGATTTAAGTGAAGCACAAAGAGCAATTCTATAAAATCATACTTAAAATATATAAATGAAGATCATGGAGTATTCTATAAATAAATGAAGGGCTATCTCATGCTAGCATGGTTCTTGAAGAAAAAGAAATACACAAAGGACACAAATCACGTGAACAAAACAAAAACCGAGGTATACCGATATTTGTTGAAGAAGAAAGATGGGATGCCAACCGGGGCATCCCCAAGCTTAGATGCTTGAGTATCCTTTGAAATATTTACTTGGAGTGCCTTGGTAATCCCCAAGCTTGAACTATTGCCTCTCTTTATTCTTCTCATATTGATAGCTCCTCGACCTTCGGACACTTCATCCACACAAAACTTTCACAAAAACTTGTGAGATCCGTTAGTGTAATAAAGCAAATCACTACCATTAGGTACTGTAATGAACTCATTCTTTATTTATATTGGTGTTAAACCTACTGTGTTCCAACTTCTCTATGGTTCATACCCCCCGATACTAGCCAGAGATTCATCGAAATAAGCAAACAACACACACAAAACTGAATCTGTTAAAAACAGAACAGTCTGTAGTAATCTGGAAGTTTGATAAACTTATGTAACTCCTCAAATTATGAAATAAATATGAAAATTTGAAAAATTTGTACAGAAGTAATTTGCAAAAAGTTGCAGACCCATTTTACTTTCCAGTAAAAAACGTCAATTCACGCACTACAGCCAAAGTTTCTGTTTTTGTTCTGCACATAGTAAACAAGCAATCTAATCATCCTAAAACCAAAGCTTGGCACATTTATTTTTATAATACAATGGATATACACAGGGGGATAATTATTTACAGAGAAACTTCCATGAAAAATTCTACATTGTTTCTGTGAGCATGAACACAAGTGCTCAAGGTCGACCCTCACTTCTTCAATGCATAACTTTCCAATCACTTCTCTTTTTGAAAAACTTTTTAGGCATGAGTGGCAAGTAATAATTTTTTGTATTTTAATTTTTTAATTTTTTTGTATGTTTCACCCACAACTAAACAGAAACAAAAAGGAAAAACAAAATCTACTTAGTGAAGAAAGCAAACAAGCACACACGAGAATATCAACCCCACGCTATTGCTCTAAGAACGGCGCCAGAAAGAGCTTGATAATCCCCAAGTGCAGGGAATCATCGTAGCAATTTCCAAAGGTGGAAGTGATAAGTATGGAGTGTAGAACCCACAAGGAGCTAAAGGTAAGATCAATATTCTCTCAAGCCCTATTTGCCACTGATACGACTCTACGTACACCGAACGTTTGCTTCCAACTAGAAACGAGAAATAAAACTACGTTGTGGGTATGAAGAGGATAACTTTGTATGATATCGGAGAGCTAAAATATAAAAGTAGGTACTGTTATCATAAAGTTAGAATATATTACTAATTAATATAAATAGCGAGTGTGGAATAATGATGGATCAGTGTGCGGAATTGTCCTAAGGAATTATTAACAAGACCGGTAATCACTATTGCAGTTTCATATGAGGGAGAGGCATAAGCTAACATACTTTCTCTACTTGGATCATATGCACTTATGATTGGAACTCTAGCAAGCATCCGCAACTACTAAAGATCATTAAGGTAAAACCTAACCATAGCATTAAAGCATCAAGTCCTCTTTATTCCCATACGCAACAATCCCTCTTACTCGGGTTTGTGTTTCACCACTCACCAACCCACTATAAGCGAATCATGAACATATTGCAACACCCTACAATCGGAATCCCTCACGCTTGCGCGACACGGAGGGCACCATAGGACAGCACCAAAGTAAAACATACAACTCATACCAATCTAGATCATCAATCAACCCAAAGACAAAAGATATCTACTCAAAACATCATAGGATGGCAACACATCATTGGATCATAATATGTGGCATGAAGCACCATGTTCAAGTAGGGATTACAACAGGGTGCGGGAGAGTGGACCGCGTAAAAGAGATGAGGATAGTGATGATGATGGTGAGGTTGATGAAGATGATCACCGTGGCGATGATTCCCCTCTCGATGGCACTCCGGCGCCACCGGAAGAGAGGAGGATAGGTTCTCCCCCTTGTGCTTACTCCTCCATGGCCTCCACCCTCTGGTCCTTGGCCTTCATGGTGATGATGGCCCCTTCGGGATACTCTTCCATGGCCACCGATGATGATGGCCCCCTCCGGCAGGGTGCCGGAGAGGGCCTAGATTGACTTCTCGTGGCTACAGAGGCTTGCGGCGGCGGAACTTCCGATCTAGGTTAATTTTCTGAGGTTTCTGTATTGATAGGACTTTTTGGCGTTGGTCTCACGTCAAGGAGGTGCCCGAGGTGTCCACGAGGTAGGCCCACGCGCCTGGGGGGGGGGGGCGCCCCCACCCTCGTGGGCACCCCGGGACTCTCCTGGCCCAACTCTTTTACTCCGAGGTCTTCTTTTGGTCCATAAAAAATCATCAAAAATTGGCTCGTCAATTGGACTCCGTTTGGTATTCCTTTTCTGCAGAACTCTAAAACAAGGAGAAAACAGAAACTGGCACTGGGCTCTAGGTTTATAGGTTAGTCCCAAAAATCATATAAAAGTGTATAATAAACCCCATTAAACATCCAAGATAGATAATATAACAGCATGAATACTTCATAAATTATTGATACGTTGGAGACGTATCAGAGGGCAAGCCCATGAAGGACATCATCTTCACCCTCAACGAGCAAATCAACTTCCTCCAAAGCCAGATCTACGACCTTCAAAACCATGTCTTTGAATATGAGGCGAGGTTTAAAGGTATGAGTTTGGCTGGTAGTTGCAGGACCCATGAGACTCACTCTTCCTCTTATGATGGTGAACCACTGCCATGAAAATCTGAGGATAAGACTTCTTCTTCATCACCACTACCATCTTCTTCACCACCAAAGAAAACTGAGTATTGGGTATGGGCACTCCCCATGGCTTCCGCCAAGCTTGGGGGAGGTGCCCCGGTATCGTATCACCCCACTATCTTTTTACTTTTACTTATTTTAGTTCGATGTTTTTGCTTTAGATGAAATAAAGTTTAGTTCGATCCTTTCCTCTTCGAAAGTTTGCTTAGTGATCTATCATTGTAATCGTGTGCAATTTATATATTAAAGTTTAGTTTGAGTTTTTGCTCTCTCTACTTTCATGTTGCAAATAAAGAAAAAAACAAAATTAGAAAGGAAATAAATCAATAAAATCATATACTAATCATATGGTAGGTGATAGCACCACATAAGGAAAAGTATAAGTAGGAAATTTTATTAGAGATTGATAAACATAGCATTAGTCAATGATGCAACTCATGAAAGAATTAATAAGGGAAGAGAAGATTCACATATAAATATACTATCCTAGAAATCTTTTGTGATTGTGAGCCCTCATCAAAATATTTTATGCAAAAATTGTTGACGTTGGACAAGGAAGACAACTTAATTGTTTATGTTTGTTTATATTCACATAGAAGTCATATTGTCATAGATCCTTCAACATGTGGTGCTTGCCCCTATCTTTGCTAGCCAAAAATTCCGCACTAAGTAGAGATACTACTTGTGCATCCAAAAACCCTTAAACCCAAATCTTTTTCAAGTGTCCACCATACCTACCTAGGGATTGAGCAAGATCCCTCTAGTAAGTTGTCATGGATGCAAAAAGGGTAATCAAAATTGCCTCTAAAAGTGTGAGATCATTTAGTGTAAGAGAAAATTGAGCGTTGTACGGACTTGGATGACAAAGGACAAAAGCGACAGACTGCATAATAAAGGTTGTCATCTTAAGGGGCAATACAACGTGACGTTATTATGCACTAAGGGATTGAGCATACAAACAAATAAGCGCATGACCTATCTTTTACTTTTATGTATTTACTTTTATGCAAAGAGTAAAAGTTTTCCTTCTTTTCCTTTTTATTTTTCTCCTTTGGCAAGCATCATGTGGTGAGGAAAGATCTGGGCACATATGTCCAGTTGAATGTAGATAGCATGAGTTATTATTGTTGACATCACCCTTGAGGGGAGTATGTTGGGAGGCGAAACTATAAGCCCCTATCTTTCTATGTGTCCAGTTGAAACATTTTGCTCATGGGTACGAGGTGAGTGTTAGCAATCATAGAAGACTAAATGATGGTCGAGTATGTGGACATAGCTAAAGGCTCCGACACGTGACTCTTCCTGAAAATATGATGGATTGTAGTTGCAAAGTTGACTGAGAACATAGTTTGTTGGTTTCTAATAGAGTTTTTGCTTTATACTTCGATTGTGTGATGAAATATTACTTATTCATGAGAAGTGTATGATAGAAGTTCTATGATAAAGTCCTATGTTTAGTTTTTTTACTGTTATAATAATCAACATGATGCTTCTATGTCCGTATTTTGTTTTTATCGACACCTCTCTCTCAAAGCATGTGGACATGTTTTTCGATTTCGGTTTTCACTTGAGGACAAGCGAGGTCTAAGCTTGGGGGAGTTGGTACGTCCATTCTGCATCATGTTTTCATATTGTTATTTATAATGTTTTTATCCATACTAATGCTTTTTGGAGTAATTATAATGCCTTTTCTCTCATAATTTGCAAGGAACACACAAAGAGGGAGAATTCCGGCAGTTGGAAATCTGGACCTGGAAAAGCTACGTCAGGGCACCTATTCTGCACAACTCCAAACAAGCTGAAACTTCTCGGAGATTTTTTATGGATTATTTAAGAATTATTGGAGAAAATAACCACCAGAGGGGGGCCACCAAGTGGGCACAACCCACCTGGGCGCGCCAGGGCTCCCAGGCGCGCCCTGGTGGGTTGTGGCCTCCTCGGCCCAACTCCGGTGCCCATCTTCTAGTATATAAGTCATTTTTATCTAGAAAAATAAGGAGAAGGCTTTCGGGATGGAGCGCCGCTGTCTCGAGGCGAAACTTGAGTAGGAGCACTTTTGCCCTCCGGCGGAGCGATTCCGTAAGGGGAACTTCCCTCCCGGAGGTGGAAATCATTGTCATCATCATCACCAACAACTCTCCCGTCTTTCAGAGGGCGATCTCAATCAACATCGTCAATAGCACCATCTCTCTGAAACCCTAGTTCATCTCTTGTATTCAATCTTGTTACCGGAACTATAAATTGGTGCTTGTGGGTGACTAGTAGTGTTGATTACATCTTGTAGTTGATTACTATATGGTTTATTTGGTGGAAGATTATATGTTCAGATCCAATATGATATTTAATACCCCTCTGATCTTGAGCATGCTTATCATTTGTGAGTAGTTACTTTTGTTCTTGAGGTCACGGGAGAAATCATGTTGCAAGTAATCATGTGAACTTGATATGTGTTCGATATTTTCATAGTATGTATGTTGTTATTCCCTTAGTGGTGTCATGTGAACGTCGACTACATGGCACTTCACCATATTTGGGCCTAAGGGAATGCATTGTGGAGTAGCAATTAGATGATGGAGTTGCGAGAGTGATGTAAGCTTAAACCCCAGTTTATGCGCTATTCCGTAAGGGACCGATTGGATCCAAAAGTTTAATACTATGGTTAGAATTTATTCTTAATACTTTTCTCATAGTTGTGGATGCTTGAGGGAGGGTTAATCATAAGTAGGAGGTTTGTTCAAGTAAGAACATCACCTAAGCACCTGTCCACCCACATATCAAATTATCGAAGTAGCGAACACAAATCAAACCAACATCATGAAAGTGACTAGATGAAATTCCCGTGTACACTCAAGAACGCTTTGCTTATCACAAGTGATCGTTTTGGCCTATCCTTTGCCTCAAAAGGATTGGGATACCTTGCTGCATACTTGTTACTATTATCGTTTCTTGTTCGTTACAAATTATCTTGCTATCAAACTATCCACTACTTACAATTTCAGCACTTGTAGACATTACCTTACTGAAAACTAGTCATTTCGTTCTGCTCCTCGTTGGGTTCGACACTCTTACTTATCGAAAAGAGCTACAATTGATCCCCTATAATTGTGGGTCATCACCCCCTCCCCCTCCCCCCCAACACACCGATAGTCGAAAGTTGTAGGTAGGTATCCATGCCATAGAGAAAAACTACACCTCTGCCCTCTCACGCCGATGATCCCTCCACTCTCTTCTCGTGGATCGCTTCCTCTATATATGATATATCCATGACTATGTTTCACACACATTGCATATGTTACATTTTTTTTGTTTGAGATATCATCAACACATTGCCTCTGTTTCGCACAAACCATCTCTTTCAACCTACCCACGTACGTACATGCACCTAAAGAAGAGGTGCACGCACGACGCACGTACTCACGTCTCGTTCGTGGCCACACCCGCGCGGGTACACGGAGGAGTTCATTTCTGTACGAAAAGGAAGCCCAGGTGATAATTTGATGCGTGTAGCAGTTGTTTACTCGAAGGAGTGTCATGTACCACGCGTAGACGAAACGAGATTCGACTTGACGTGTTAGTACTAAATAAAGTTATATTCCTCAATGGCACGTACAGAATATAAAACGATTGTCGTCGGGAAAAAAGAAAAATCTGCTCCACTATATACAATGGAGCCTGCCTGTCGGGGTTTGTCTCTAGTCACACTATCTCACACAAGCCGGCGGTGGCCTCTCTCTCTCACCGTTGGTCACTGATCCGGCTGCATCCCATCCGCCGGCGAAAAGGGAGGATGTGCATCGTTTCTCCGTTCGATGGCGTTGAGGCAACACGTCCCGATCTGTGGTACCCGCCGTTCTCTCTGACCAAGCTCCGGCGTGGTAGGGCCTTCGCCACTTGCTCGCTTCCCCAGTATGGGCAGATCCCAGCCGCCGGTGCCCTCCTAGTTACATCCCGACGACCCTCAGGTACAACTTCCTCCGGCCTTGCTCCACTGCTCATCTTCCCACGTTGCAGCATGTGGAAAATCCTGCATGTGGATCTTCTTTAGTTGTTTGCTTAAAACGAATCTCGGCTGGCGTACTTTCCATCTTGCAATCTCGTCCTCAAACCGTTTTTGATAAACTATCATGCTGCTATCTTTCCCTTGTTACATGGAATGTGCTTCTTTTTTGTCGGCGTATGCGTCTTCAACTCGTGTTATTGGGTAGTAATTGTTTCCTTTCTACCTCCTTTTGCAAATAGGGCTATCCATTTCACCTCATTGCTATTGTGACCTTTTGGTGAACTGCACAAATCACTTTTTTTTCTTAAGTGTGTTTTGTGCAGTTCCGCCAAAATTGTCACACGGGAAACACTTTTATGTTTCTGTGGGACTGCAGAAAGGGAGATTGGTTTTGCTATGCTCCTCATCCAACTCCGTGCCTAATCTTCTCCAACAAGTAGTTAGTCCTAAAGAGAGATCGCAGAGGTGATCGGCTTCTATTTGTGTGTGTTATGTTTGATCATCTAATTCCACTATTATTGTAATCACACTTACTAAATATCTTTGCAAACAGGGATGATCAGCTCGATTTTAGTGGAGCTGCACAAAATGATCGGATTGTGATGTCCCCCATACACCTCTTTTTTGCTACAGAGCTGGGTGAAACTAGCTGCCAACCAATGAACACCGTGCCCAGGAAATGGAGCCATGCCTACGAACATCATCGATCAATTATATATTTTTCTTTATTTGTGCACCTTCTCACAACTTTGTCTTCAGTTGTGATGTGAATATTGGCGCTGATATGCGAACCATTGAGATGCATTAGCAGCCATGGTAGTTTCACTTGTATTTGATGGAACGTTGTAACGAGACAATCTTGAGGCAAGAGGACACATGAATCCTAAGTTGAAACCTTTTTTTCCTGCGAGAACCAAAGTTGAAACCTTCATAGCATCACAGTACAATTTCATTATGCTCGAAAATTATGCGTACATATAAACAAATCTCGAAGGATCGATAGCAATACCAGAAACAATTCAACTTCGTTCCACCGACATGTGGGACATCCTTCATTCGGCTCCACCTGCCATGCAGCAATATTGAGTGCACAACTGCAAGGAAAGATTCACCCCGATCATTGCATCTCAGTAATAATGACTAGTGAGCAGTCAAATTACAGAGCGTCACCTTCGCCACAGTAAGTTGCTCGGATGAAGCAACCATCATTTCTCTCTTCGTTGAATCCGTTGGTACTCCAATATTCCCAGAGCAATAATTTGCTCTAGCGAAGCAACCATCACTTCACCTTTCCCACAGTAAGTACTACTTTTTTTATTTTAGAAATAAGCACACATGAATATTGGACAGTAGCAGCACAACAACTGAATCAAAAATCAAAACCAACCAATGAACTACTACTAATGGTGAGCGTTTGCTAGTATCATGTACTCCGTTTGTCCATGTATATAGGGCTTAATGTGTTTTTCGAGACTAACTTTGGCCCTGTTTGGATCTATGGGTTAGAGTTAGTTTGAGCTAGTTGGGACTCAAATAGCCCTAAAGTGTCCAAACATGAGGGTTAAATTGGAGCAAGTTGCACCAAACCCACCAAAAAAACTATCCCACCCAAGAGGTGATAATTGGATATAGTTCTCATTGGGCCCACTAAAAAATCACTTTTCTCTCTCTATCCCGCAAGCCAAGTGGTGCTAATTGGAGCTAGTTCTCATGGGGCCCACTGAAAATTCACTTTTCTCTCTCCATCAAGTGCATTTATTGTCAACCTAACCCTGTCATCCAAACACCTCTTTGGCTAGAGTTAGTTTAGGGTTAGTCATGAGTTAGTCTAACCTTTATCTAAGTTAGAGTATCCAAACAGGAGCAATATAGGACATGCAAATTGCTCAAACCATACCGTCAAATTTGTACGTGAAAGGATCTTTTTTTTAAAACGAAACATGAAAGGATCTTCGAATGATAAAAATTTTGAATTATATAAAATCTTATCAATAGTCAAAGGCAACCTCGAAGAATACATTAGGCCCTATATAAAATCTTATCAATAGTCAAAACCAAGTGTTACTACTACACCAAACAAGTTCAAAACGTGAAAATGGACCCACTCACAGCACCGCACGCATGTCTCGTTTGGTCTGTCGGTCAAAGCGCTTCCTCTTCTTGGCATAACAATAGAGTATAATAATTTTTTTAGAATGCTCTTGGCATGTCGCTAACATGTGATGAGTTAACCCACCTCAATAGACGGCAAAATCGCCAGCTCACCGCAGTTTGAGAGAGACGACAAGCGAGAAGTGATACGGGCTGGTGGATTACTAGAGCTAGGTGTCGCACGGAGGCCAAGAAATATGGTGATAACATGGGTTGGCCATGTATGATGTAACTACACTGGGCTTCCATGCTTCGGACTCTTCCGGTCTACTGTGGAGAAAATTGGGTGGATATAATATCACTGAATAAAAATATTAAAGAGCCCAGACGATCCACCGCGAGGTTTCTTGCTCCTTCTCGGTCGTCGGAAAGCATTCTTATAAGTTTTGCTGACACGTGGGACATCCATCATCCAGGTCCACGTGTCATGCAAGAAAATGGAGTTAAGTATAGTAGGAGAGACTCACCAACGGTCATGAACGTAGGTGGAGTATGTGCATGAATCACCCGTAAAAAAAGGAATACGAGCACGAAGAGAAGAGGTGCAGGCACCGACGCAGGTACTCTTTGCCTCCTTCCCTAATACTCACCCGCGGGTACATGGTGAGCTCATTTCTGTACGAAGAGGCAGCTCACCAGATAACTTGGCGACTGTAGTAGTTGTTCATGGGAACCGCGCGTGGAAGAATCAAAGTTCGATCATGACACGGTGGCGCGTTTTTTATAAATTAAATTATTCTATTCGATGGCACGTACGCAACATTATTTTCTCAATGGAACGTGAATCATGCACGCCCTGAATGACGGAACATGGGATGGTAGCCATGGACATGGTCAGCCCTTTTTGGAGACTAATACACTACTTTTGATGTGTCCCGTCAACTCGCAAACGAGGAGAAGCTTTGCTTACTACTAGTACGACCTCTCCCTCGCTCACGCGCGCGCGGTGGCTCGCAGGACGAGGAGAAGCTTTTGCTTTACGATAGTGCGCTTAATATTGGCGTTGGACGTGCAACAGTTCATTCGGTGTCATATTGCCAGAAGTATCTATATTGTAGTACCATCATCATTGTTCGACTTTCGGAAGAGGCGAAGAGCCAAGTGCACGGTCACATACTCACAGTATAACCGGTCGTGTTTGCACGAACTTTTTAACATAGTACAACATGAGTGGAAAACTCCAGTGGTCATCACACGTGAGCCAATCGATTCGCACCCTTCCGCACTCCATTTTGTCTTGCGTTCCTTCCTCCTACCAGCACGCTGACAAGTAGGCCCCATGCTCATGTATGCCAACGTGGTAGCCAATTATTTTGCCAAAGTCAGCTATCACACCCTTTCGATGCCACGTCAATGTACCCACTAAAAACAAGTTAGACTTGTTCGGTTCAACCACCTCCCGAGGTGTTTGGAGAGGAATTGGCCATCGCGAGGCGGTTGTATAGGTTGGCAGGCGGCAAAAAATAGGGGAAAAGGCGCGAACCAACTAGACGAGGGAGGGAAGCTGCTACATTCGCGGGGGACGTGGCATTGGCCATTGGGCGACAACCGGTGGTAGTTCGGGTACGCCATAAATGATACGAAGAGGCATCCTATATCAGCAAGGACCAGCTTCCCTACTGATAGCTCATCTAACAGAACTCCCAAGTTAACTGTGCTGAGGCTGGAGTAGTCATGAGATGGGTGACCGGATGGGAAGTGTCTCGATATTAACTAGACTGATGGTTCATTGCAAAGGTTTATAATAAACATTTTTAGTGACCCGTCTATCTAGTTAATATCAAGGTCTTTGTTTTGTAATTTTTGACATTTTTTGTTTTTTGAACACATGTTAATCGAAGCTCTATCGCGTTACTTTTTAATAATTTTTGTTTTTTGAACACATGCTGATTGACTTGAAAGAAGGTCTATCGCATTACTTTACGACATGTTTCCAAAAAAGGTGATATGACCTCTGTCAACTTATAAATCATGTTTGTCAAATTAACCTCGAGGTACTTGTTCTCAAATTAACCTCTGGGCCTTGCCGGAGTGCTGCAATGTGTCGGCGTCAATTGCAAGATGAGCCATCAAGCTAGCAAGGCAGTTGCCAACATGCTCAAAGTGCACACAACATTGAGTAGAAATAAGCATGCCTAGGAAATTAATGTGTGCTTAGGGAGGCCCTTTGCTCAAAGTGCAAACACCCTTTCGGTTATACTCTAAGACTAGCCAGAGTGGGAGTAACTTCATCAGTAACATCGAGTCCAACTCAGCAAATTTGCTTATGTGGCAATGAGTTAATGAGGAGAGAGGTAGATTGAGTAACTTAGCTAGTTACTGTAGCATCACATGTCCCAATGCAATATGAGTCTATAACCTCATAAATGAAGATTTTCATGTTACCACACCTATGTAACTATTACTATGCGAAGAGGCTTCCTATATTGGCAAGGAGCTTCCCTACCGATTGCTCATCCAATAGAACTCCCAAGTTAACTGTGCTGAGGCTGGAGTAGTCATCAGATGGGTGACCAAATGGGAAGTGGACTCGATGTTAAACTAATGGGATGGGTTACTATAAACGTTTAACTGGATTAAATGTATATAGTGCTCCATCCTATTAGTTGAACCTCGAGGTCTTTGTTTTGTAATTTTTGATTTTTTTTGTTTCTTGAACACATGTTAATCAAAGGTCTATCGCATTACTTTTTGATATTTTTTGTTTTTCGAACACATGTTAATTGGCTTGAAAGAAGGTCTATCGTGTTACTTCACGACATCTTTCCAAAAAAAGTGATATGACTTTTGTTAACCTATAAGGAATGTCTGTCAAATTAACATTGAGGTACTTGTTCTCAAATTAACTTCTGGGTCTTGCAGGAGTACTTGTTTTTGAACACATGTTAATTGAAGGTCTATCGCGTTACATTTTGATATTTTTTGTTTTTTGAACACATGTTAATTGGCTTGAAAGAAGGTCAATATTGTTACTTCATGACATCTTTTAAAAAAGTAATATGACTTCTCTCAACCTATAAGGCATGTCTGTCAAATTAACCTCAAGGTACTTGTTCTCAAATTAACCTCTGGGTCTTGCAGGAGTACTTATTTTTGAACACATGTTAATCGAAGTTCTATCGCGTTACTTTTTGATAATTTTTGTTTTTTGAATACATTTTAATTGGCTTGAAGAAGGTATATCGTGTTACTTCATGGCATCTTTCCAAAAAAAAGTGATATGACTTCTGTCAACCTATAAGGCATGTCTGTCAAATTAACCTCGAGGTACTTGTTCTCGAATTAACCTCTGGGCCTTGCAGGAGTGCTGCAATGTGTTAGCGTCAATTGCAAGATGAGCCAGCAAGCTAGAAGTGAAGCTGCCAACATGCTCAAAGTGCACACAACATTGAGTAGAAAGAAGCATGCCCAGGAAATTAATGCATGCTTAGGGAGGCCTTTGCTCAAAGAGCAAGTGTATATAAGGTACAGTCGGCAGGCTATAAGGACGAGGAGCGAGAAGCGATACGGGCTGCTGGCTATACTATATCTAGGTGTCCCACTGAGGTAACATTCAAAGTTATTCTCACACTATAGAATGGTATAGGAATGTGGAGGGATTTGGTTCATTTTATATGGCTGAATAATATAAAATATTATGAGTGCAGGCGCTCCACCGTGAGGTTCCTTTGCTCCTTCTCGGTCGTCGGGAATCTATGTTCTCCCACTCTCTTTTTTACGTGAGCTTTGTTCATCCTTTTGCCAACACGCAGGACATCTAGCATCAAGGTGGACGTGTCATGCAAGAAAATGGAGATAAGCAGTGCGTAAGTGAGTCGTGCACTTCGATGGCACCTAGTACTATGCAATATTTTTTCTACTCGATGGCACGTGAATAGTGCACGTACTCAATGACGGAGCACGGGATGGTAGCCATGGACATGGTCGGCCCTTTTTGGAGAGAGTACTAAATAACTTTGATGTGTCCCGTCAACTCGCAGAATAATGAGAAGCTTTCTTACTACGTCTTCTCCCTCGCCAACACGTGCGTGGTGGCTCGCAGCACGAGGAGAAACTTTTGCTTACAAGCGGCGGACGTGCAACACTTCATCTGGTGTCAGATTGCTAGAAGTAGCACTACTGTACTACCATCATTATTGTTCGACTTCCGGAAGAGGCGAAGAGCCAAGCGCAAGGTCACCTACTAACCTAGTATAGTATACTATAGCCAAAGTTGGTCCACCTTTTTAGAGCATGGTTAATTAATATAGTCGGCTCTTGCAGCGGCACATCATTTAGAGCAAGTACTCTCTTCGGAGGAACTTAAAACGCGGGAATAGGAAAATTATGAGGGGGTGTATCCGACCGTGTTCCACGGCTTGCACCTAGCATCACGGTGGTCAAACTTGGAGTCATTCATCGCGTACACGTGGCATCTCAAATCTGGACACAAGGTGACGTACACCGTCAAGGTCCACGGTCAAGGGTGTCAGGGCGGATACGACCTCTCACCCCGTCCGCCATTTGAAGCGGCACGCCAGCCCAGGGCGCCGCCCGCTGCACTCCTAGCTGTACCCGCCTCCTCGCTACATTCAAAGACCTACATTTACTAGTCCATGGCACGTGCCATGCACATGTGGATTTAGTGATTATTAGTGGAGACAATGGAAAAACATGGATCATATTTATAAAATGAATTTATAAGAGAAGGTAATAAGCTATTTAAATGCTACACATATTAAGCTTTCACTTTATTTGTGTTTGTAATCTGATTACCAAGCGGACCAATAAATTGAAAAAAGAAGCTAGTGAATAGTAGTATTAAGCTTCTGACTATTTGTACTAAATAAAATCCCTTTAGTTAACATTTTGCCCTTGCCATGCCTGCACTGCTGCATGCACTTCTCCCTCTCTCTTCCATCACGTGTAGCAATACTCCCTCTCTCTCAGTTTAACAGCACGTGCGCGTACCCCTAGGTCATCAATTTGACCAACCTAATACAAGTCATATATTAAAAAATATATCAACATAAACTTCAGATGTTCTATTTTCAAAGGGTATAATTTTTGTGTTATATAGTTTATATTAGGGTGATAAAATTGACAACCTAGGTATACGCGCAGGACTTGTAAACTGAAACTGAGGGTGTACTTCTTTTGCATGGTGGAATGGCTTGCTAGTAGTACTGTAGGGTAGCACTCTCGTGAGAGCGTACCAGACATTTCTAGGACGCTCTGTCCGGCGGAAGAATCACGAACCTGCACGTACTCTCTATTGCGGTGGTAGTCTACCAGCGAAGATGTGCACGCGAATCCCTCCACTGTGGGCCGTCTGATTACTCCATCTAATGGTCTATATGTGGCCACATAGTCCTCTATCTGTTGAGTGTGAGCCGTCGGATTACAAAGATCCAACGGTCTATATCCCTTCATATTGATACACTACATAGGAGTATAAAAACCCGTGTGGAATGCAAGAAACCCACTTCGGCCACACACGTCCGTTCAGGAGCAGGACGCCGGCCAAGCTCCTCGTTCCACCATTTTGTCCACTCTTTCAGCGTCATCCGACGAGCAAGAAGAGCATTCTTTGGCATAAAAGTCGTCTGGGTGGCTCGCCGAGCGTGGCAGTTACGAGCAAGGCTGCTTGCTGCTCCACCTACCTCGCCTAGCCCGTAGGAGGCAGTTACCGCACCAAGCCAGCGCATGGTTCTGCAGCTGGCCGCTCCAATACAGCTCGAGGTAGAGTGCCGACTTGTTCCACGCCGGCTTGTCGGGGAGCACGGCGGCACGGGCATCGTCGCTGCCCTCAACGCCACTGCGTCGTACAGCGCCTCCCGTGTCTGCGACTGCGCCATCTGCAAACGACACGTGCGTAGCTGCGCCATGCAGGCAAAGAAAGAAGCTGTCGCAGATGTCGACGAGGTGAAGCGGCTACGCAAATGTCGATGAGCTGACGGCCAACACGTCCCCGCCCGCCGCCATCATTGAGGAGAAGTAGAACACGGGAGGCCGCTGCCGATTGTATCCCACGAAGGTCACCACCGAGGCGACGCCGACGAATGCAGCCGGTGTCTTGCACGATTCTTCTTCAGCCGGATGCTGGAGGAGGACAAAGAGATCGGGCGACGACCATTTAGATTAGGTATATTAATTCTATCAGGCTGGTTGTAATGGGAGTATCATAAGTAGTATCATGCCTGCCAACTAGTAGGCAAATTTGATGAGGTGGCGTAGAATTAAATGAAGAAAGAGAGGGTTGAGTATCATATTATGATACCGTATGTAATTAAATTACTCCCAGTGTGGTTAGTCCTAGGCTAGTTGTAATGGGGAGTATCATATACTACTATCATGCATGTGATACTAGTATATGATACTACATCTGCAATGCATGATATCATATGTTGGTATCATATAAGACTACATTTATTGCCATACGTGACACAAAGTAGCACATCATTTAATATGATAAGGTATCATGATATGATACGGTATCATGATATGATACGGTATCATGATTGATACTTGTCGGATGTGGGGTTCAGGAAAACCCTTAAGGTTCGAACACTAGGGTGCGCGCGAAGTCTCTCCCTCCTACCGATCTACGCTCTAGCTCGCTAAGATCTCGCGGACGAACTCGACGAACTCGCAACACAGAAAGACACGAGGTTTATACTAGTTCGGGCCACCATTGTGGTGTAATACCCTACTCCAGTGTGGTGGTGGTGGATTGCCTCTTGGGCTGATGATGAACAGTACAAGGGAAGAACAGCCTCCTGAGGTTGAGGTGTTCTTGTGCTTGTGTAGTTGAGGATGATCTGAACCAGTTCGAGATCGGTTGCCTCCTACTGTGGTGGCTAGTCCTATTTATAGAGGCCCTGGTCCTCTTCCCAAATATCGAGCGGGAAGGGAGCCAACAACGGCGGGCAAATTTGAAGGGGGACAACTAGTATAAGCTATCCTGACAAAAGCAGTCTTCTCCTGCGAAAAGCTCTAGGGTGACGCCGTCTTGGGCTCCACGATGACCTCCGCCTTGCCGTCCTCATGGTCTTGGTCTCGTTGCACCAATATGGCAACCTTTGCCCGATGCCACGGTACTCTTCGCCTGCGCTGGCCTCCTTAGCACTAAAGAGGAAATAGGGACGCTACGCACGCTGGCGCCCGCCTGGTACCGTTTGTTATGGCTCACATCACTGAAGCCTCGTGAGGTTTGCCTCGCCTTGATATCTCCGCACCTCGTGAGCCTGCCTGGCTAGGCCACTCCAGAGGAGGTCTTGCATCGTCCGCCTTGCGAGGCTTGGACCCTTGCAAGGGTCTTGGGTGCCTTGTTAACGAAGATGGGTCGTACGGCCTGCTGTTTGGCCATGCTATGGGCCGCAGGTAGGCAATTCTGGGGACCACCATTCCCAGAACGCCGACAGTAGCCCCCGGGCCCAAGGTGTGCTCGGGCTTGGCTTCGCGGCGAAGCCAAGGGTCAAGTTCGAAGCACCGCGGGCCCCAAAAGGCCTGCGGCCTCGGTTGTCGTGTGGCGGTTGATTGGACGTGGGCGTCTCCGCTTGCCCATGCTGCCTCGACAACTGCACGACTTGACAAATCGCTGCGACATGCAAGGGAAACCATCATTACCTGCGATCGTGGGAGACGCCGGTTGGCCTTCTCTTGCTATAAATGGGGAGGGGGCGGAGCCCCCGTTGCCCATCTCTTCCTTGCTTGCTTGCTTCTCTGCTCCATTGCTTGCAGTGCCATCGATGGCGCCACGAAAGAAGTTCTCTGCCGCCGAGAAAGGAAAGGCTCCTCGTGAGGGCCCCGGTTCCCCGGCGCCCAAGCGCGGCCGCGGCCGTCCGCGCAAGCATGCCGCGGCGGGACCGTCGAGGTGGCGCCGCGGCACGCGAAGGGTATCGTCCCATCCATGGTGGTTCAGCCGATGAGGGGAGGCGCGCGATGGTGGCGCAGCCTCCCCGCCCGCGCTTCCATTTGATCGAGGTGTCGCCGGAGTTCGTTGTCTGGTCGAAGAGCCCGGCCGGCAACTGGCTCCAACTTCCGCGCTTCTTCGCCGGCGAACTGCTGGCCTCTGGTCCGGGCGGGCTCTGGCTGCAGGCGGATGGCTGCTTGAGGCCTCTTGGGTTCGGATCGAGACTTCCGCCACGGGCAACATAGCCCCAGCCCACGGTGGAGCGTTCGCCAGCATGTGAGCCTCGTGCAGGCGGTTACCCTCCACTTCAGGTATGATGGTGAATCGACCCTCTATGTGAGGGTGTTCGGGGAAGATGGTCGCCGCGCCGGGTGCTGCCCCAAGACGAACGACGGTGAGGAGGTGATCAGCCTTGGTGATGCCCGCGATGAGGACGAGGGCGAGCCTGCCCTCGGCAGCGACTGTGTCTCCTCCAGCTACGGCGGCTCTTCCTCCAGTGACAGCTCCAGCAGAGGTGGCTACGACCAGCCTCCACGCCCGTTTTGAAGGTGGCAGCGGGTCATCTCGTCGTCGTGCCTCCGTGAAGCACGAGGAGGGGTCTGGCTAGGCTCGGGGCATCGCCAAGGGCCTGCCTCTGCGGATTGCTGCAACGCTGCTTTGCTTAGCTTCTTCTTTCTTTCCTGCATCGGAAAACGAAACCAGTATGGGCCCAGAGGGGCGTGTATCGAACTGTGGTTCTTTGGTTAACGCACTGTGTGTGTCGTTCCCATGCTGTGTTGTTATTTTGCGCAAAGATAACTTAACCTGGTGTGTTTGGGACGCCCTTTGCCTCACGAGGTGTCCGCGTTGCTCGTAAACTGCAAAAAATTCGTTAGGGGGTGCACTAAAGGATTTGCCGTCCACCCAAGCCTTGACTTGGCGCCTTGGATCGCGGTACCCGAGGGGCACGGATTAGGAGAGATGTGCCAGCTTCCAGGCTCAAACAAGGGTGGCTCGCGAGAAGGCAGAGAGAAGAGAAATGCTCGCGAGGGCACCTGCCTAGCACCCTCGCGAGGTATGCGAGAGAGAGAGAGAGCATGAGCAAACTAGAGCCGAAAATGCGGTAAAAGGCTAGGGAACCAAATCAGCAACGAACACCAAGAGCAACTCCGATTAAGGAAAAGCGAGCCAACCACGGAAAGCAAATGAAAGGCCGCGTCCGACACCTAATCTAGTCTTCAAGTCTTCTCACTAGCGCGGAGCTAAGTGCTGTCCACTAGGCATGGGAGGGAGCCCCAGGGCCTGAGGCCGGCGCTCCTGAGACTCCGGGGCGTGTACAACCCCACTCATTATTACATGAGAGTGTCACGGGCGGTGATTCTTCACAGGCACCGGGCCTTCTTCACAGGCTCTGGGCCTTTCTTCTCAGGATCTGGGCCTTGCTTCATGGATAGAACTTCCGGAGGTGCTGGATGTTCCAGGCGTTCTGGATGGGTATCCCGTCCCGTGTCTCCAGGCGTGCTGCACCCGGCCTGGATACATGGACGACCCTGAAAGGGCCCTCCCACATGGGCGAAAGCTTGTGCAGCCCTTCCCTGGAGAGGACCCGCCTCAGGACGAGGTCGCCCACCTGGAGCGTCCTGGATCAGATGTTGCGGCAGTGGTACCGCTGCAGCGTTTGTTGGTACCTTGCCGCCCTCAATGCGGCTTTGCGTCGGCGTTCCTCCCCCAGCACGAGATCCATCCCCCACATGGCATCCTGCTGTGTTTTGTCGAATGCCAGGACCCACGCAGAGTGTTGCTTGACTTCGTGAGGGAGGACTGCTCCGGCTCCGAAGACGAGGAAGAACGGAGTCTCGCCCGTTGGCTTGGTAGCGGTGGTACGAATGGACCACAGCACGGACTGGAGTTCGTCATGCTAGCCCATGCCGCAGGCCTCCAGCTTCTTCTTGAAGGTCCTGGTCCTGAGGCCCCTCAGGACCTCAGCGTTGGCACGTTCGGCCTGACAATTGCTCCTGGGGTGGGCCACCGAAGCATAGCACATCTGCGTTCCAAGGTTAGCACAGTAGGTTTTGAAGAGGTTACTAGAAACTACGAGCCGTTATCTGTGATGATGCGGTTGGGGACCCCGAAGCGGCTCACGAGGCCCTTGATGAACTTGGACAAAGCAGGTGGAATGGTACGGACGGCTTCCACTTCCGCCCACTTGGTGAACTTGTCGATGGCGACGTAGAGATAGCGGTAGCCCCCTAGCGCTCATGGGAACGGGCCTAAGATGTCCAGCCCCCAGACCGTGAACGGCCACGTGAGCGGAATGGTTTGGAGGCCCTGAGCGGGCTGATGGATGTGACAGCCTGATTTTTGGCCCTTTCTTTTTCTTTTGTTTTTCTGAGGTTTTTGCTTGAGTTTTCTTTTTCCGTGGCTTTGTGCTCTGGAAACTGAAGAAGATGCCCTCTTCTTTGCTTCCAGAGTGGCTTGTCATACCCAAATCCTTCCCTAGACCCTGTCATTTTCATCCTAGCCCAAATCTCAATATTCTTTTATTGGGAATATTCCTTTTTCTATTAAAGGAATAACTCAAATTGCCCTAGGTTGTGAAGCAACCTTTATTTCCATCACTCCTAAAAATCCCAAATAATTCTCATAAATTGTTTGGGTCATATCTTTCTCAAATATGGCAACATATTTCATTTGTCATGTTTATCATCATGCTCAAATAATTCATTTCCTATTCTGCCCTAAATGGCAGAATGTGAAGCAAGTGCTATTTTACTTTTCCCAATTGACCTCAAACTCCTTTGACACCTTTTCCTGTCCACGCCATTGCCACATGCCAAAGTGCAACCTCATTTGCCTAGTAATTATTTACTTATGATTTTCCAAAATTCCTGTCTAAGGGAAGTGGTTGTGAAGGAAGTACAAGCTAGGCATATCCAAATGAGTTGCCATTTTGCATGATCCCGATAAGCCAGAATCTGTCAGAAAAGCGGTTATGACCCAATTTGGAACCGAAGGACCTGCATTTCATGGAGAAACCCAATGCAAGGAGTTAGAGCTTGGGTGTCCACTAGAAAAATCTGATCACCACTTCATGAAAGATTGTTAGTGCCGGATGACACACCCAGCGGAAATCACTCTTGAATTTGTGAGACCAACATATATTTCAGTCGTGAGAATCAGTCACAGTCAACTAAGTCAGCAGATAAAAAAAAAGAAATTGGAGCATGTGTAAGCATGAACAAGCAAGGTAAGATCTGTCAGAATATGGATATATTAAAGCAAACCACCCCAGGGCTAGTCAGGTAAAAATTTAGTGGGAACAAAAATAATTAAAAGGATACCCGAGTTGGAAACGGTTTCCTTACGTCAGTATCTTCATACTTGTTCCCTGAGCAACCAAATCTCCAGGATGAGATTTCTTTAAGGGGGTAAGGTTTGTGACAGCTTGATTTTTGGCACTTTCTTTTCCTTTTGTTTTTCTGAGGTTTTGCTTGAGTTTTCTTTTTACGTGGCTTTGTGGTCTGGAAACTGAAGAAGATGCCCTCTTCTTTGCTTCCAGAGTGTCTTGTCATACCCAAATCCTTCCCTAGACCCTGTCATTTTCATCCTAGCCCAAATCTCAATATTCTTTTATTGGGAATATTCCTTTTCTATTAAAGGAATAACTCAAATTGCCCTAGGTTGTGAAGCAACCTTTATTTCCATCACTCCTAAAATTCTCAAGTAATTCTCATAATTTTTTGGGTCATATCTTTCTCAAATATGGCAAAATATTTCATTTGTCATGTTTATCATCATGCTCAAATAATTCATTCCCTATTCTTCCCTAAATGGCAAAATGTGTAGCAAGTGCTATTTTACTTTTCCCAATTGACCTCAAACTCCTTGGAAACCTTTTCGTGTCCATACCATTGCCACATGCCAAAGTGCAACCTCATTTGCCTAGTAATTATTTACTTATGATTTTCCAAAATTCCTGTCTAAGGGAAGTGGTTGTGAAGGAAGTACAAGCTAGGCATATCCAAATGAGTTGCCATTTTGCATGATCCCGATAAGACAGAATCTGTCAGAAAAGCGGTTATGACCCAATTTGGAACCCGAAGGACCTGCATTTCATGGAGAAACCCAATGCAAGGAGTTAGAGCTTGGGTGTCCACTAGAAAAATCTGATCACCACTTCATGAAAGATTGTTAGTGCCGGATGACACACCCAGCGGAAATCACTCTTGAATTTGTGAGACCAACATATGCTTCAATCGTGAGAATCAGTCACAGTCAACTAAGTCAGCAGATCAAAAAAAAAGAAATTGGAGCATGTGTAAGCATGAACAAGCAAGGTAAGATCTGTCAGAATATGGATATATTAAAGCAAACCACCCCAGGGCTAGTCAGATAAAAATTTAGTGGGAACAAAAATAATTAAAAGGATACCCGAGTTGGAAACGGTTTCCTTACGTCAGTATCTTCATACTTGTTCCCTGAGCAACCAAATCTCCAGGATGAGATTTCTTTAAGGGGGTAAGGTTTGTGACAGCTTGATTTTTGGCACTTTCTTTTCCTTTTGTTTTTCTGAGGTTTTTGCTTGAGTTTTCTTTTTTCTGTGGCTTTGTGGTCTGGAAACTGAAGAAGATGCCCTCTTCTTTGCTTCCAGAGTGTCTTGTCATACCCAAATCCTTCCCTAGACCCTGTCATTTTCATCCTAGCCCAAATCTCAATATTCTTTTATTGGGAATATTCCTTTTCTATTAAAGGAATAACTCAAATTGCCCTAGGTTGTGAAGCAACCTTTATTTCCATCACTCCTAAAATTCCCAAGTAATTCTCATAATTTTTTGGGTCATATCTTTCTCAAATATGGCAAAATATTTCATTTGTCATGTTTATCATCATGCTCAAATAATTCATTCCCTATTCTTCCCTAAATGGCAAAATGTGTAGCAAGTGCTATTTTACTTTTCCCAATTGACCTCAAACTCCTTGGAAACCTTTTCGTGTCCATACCATTGCCACATGCCAAAGTGCAACCTCATTTGCCTAGTAATTATTTACTTATGATTTTCCAAAATTCCTGTCTAAGGGAAGTGGTTGTGAAGGAAGTACAAGCTAGGCATATCCAAATGAGTTGCCATTTTGCATGATCCCGATAAGACAGAATCTGTCAGAAAAGCGGTTATGACCCAATTTGGAACCCGAAGGACCTGCATTTCATGGAGAAACCCAATGCAAGGAGTTAGAGCTTGGGTGTCCACTAGAAAAATCTGATCACCACTTCATGAAAGATTGTTAGTGCCGGATGACACACCCAGCTGAAATCACTCTTGAATTTGTGAGACCAACATATGCTTCAATCGTGAGAATCGCCACGATCAACTAAGTCGATAGATCAAAAAAAGAAATTGGAGCATGTGTAAGCATGAACAAGCAAGGTAAGATCTGTCGAATATGGATATATTAAAGCAAACCACCCTGGGCTAGTCGGATAAAAATTTAGTGGGAACAAAAATAATTAAAAGGATAACCGAGTTGGAAGCGGTTTCCTTACGTCGATATCTTCATACTTGTTCCTGAGCAACCAAATCTCCAGGATGAGATTTCTTTAAGGGGGTAAGGTTTGTGACAGCTTGATTTTTGGCACTTTCTTTTCCTTTTGTTTTTCTGAGGTTTTTGCTTGAGTTTTCTTTTTTCTGTGACTTTTCCCAATTGACCTCAAACTCCTTGGAAACCTTTTCGTGTCCATACCATTGCCACATGCCAAAGTGCAACCTCATTTGCCTAGTAATTATTTACTTATGATTTTCGAAAATTCCTGTCTAAGGGAAGTGGTTGTGAAGGAAGTACAAGCTCGGCATATCCAAATGAGTTGCCATTTTGCATGATCCCTCATATCATCATATCATAGCTCTCCACCAAAGTAGAGCTCATGTCATGCCTCCATGTGAGCTCACCTTCAATTCTTTGATTCTGAACAAAATTTCAGTTTGTGAAGCAAGTATATTTTATCTTGCTCCATTGTGGCTGCAAATTTTTCTAGGCCTTCTATTATCCATATAACCTACCTCCACCCATTTTGGGCATGTTTCATCAAGCCATTATTCCTCTAGAATTTTTGCAAGTTTCTGGTCAGTGAAAATGTTTGTGAAGGAAGTACCATTTTGGTTTCTCCAATTGGTATGAAACCTTTTGCAGCATCTTCATATGGCCAAATAAGCCTGCCTTGCCAAAGTTCAGCTCAAGTGGATTCTCCATTTGAGAGCATCATCATGATCTTCATTCTGGACCAGATTACTTAGTTGTAAAGCAACTATATTAATTAGTGGTCCAATTCTTCTCAAAATTACCAGGATGAAAGTCCTTGTTACCCTAAACCTACCAGACAACTCCATTTGACCCAATCACCTCCTTGTTGAGCAGCAGTACACGATCAAGTTCTTGAGTAAACTTCAGGTGTTAACTGCCATTTAACCGTGTCACTTTTAACCAAACTACCACCACGGTTGCAACCTCCCCAGGAAGGACTCCACCCCAGACATCGTTTGGCATCGCTTGTGGCACTGTGTGCACCAGTGTGTGCGGTGACCACCGCTTTGGCATGCAGCGTGCGTGGCCAGAACATCGTTTGTGCTCGGGCCCCTCTCCCTCTCGTCGGCTTCGCGCTCGTGAGCATGTCTCACCGTTTTACCGCGTCGTCGCCATCCTCCTGGAGCCATCTCCCCCTCCGTCAGCTCTCGTTGCCGCGCGCCCACGGACGCACTATGGCCGACCGAAGCTTTAATGGCGTTCGGCTGTTTCTCCTCTGTGCCCTCGGCCCCTCTTGCATTGTGCACCTCTGTAGCTCGTCCGCGCTCCCCCTTGTCGTGTTTTCGTGCTCGCCCGTGCTCGCTGAGCCTCGCCAGAGCTTTGGCGGAGCTCGAGCGACGATACTCGGCCACGGCCTCCCTCGCCTGGCTATATATAGACATCCCCGCGTTCTCCGGAGCACCTCACCAGACCCCCTCACTCCCAGCTTCCTCCTCGTCCTGCCGCCCGAGCCTCTGGAGCTCTCCTGCTCCACCATCGTCGCCATGGCCGCCGTCTCTGTCAACTCCGATTCCAGCAAGCCGGAGCTCTTCTCCTCCTTCCACCACCACCACTAGACCACCTAGACTCCAGCGCACCTCTCCCTTCTCTCAGCTCGACGGTGGGTCGACCCTGGCCTCAACCCCAACTCCGGCCGAGCCGCCACCCGCCGCAGCCCTCGCCTCCGCCGTTCCCGAGCTCTCCGGTCACCGCACTGCCCTGGGATGGGTTGGCCTCGTTGCCCTGAGCACGTGGGTAGTTCGGGCGCCACCTACGGTGGCTGGGATCACCGGCAAACCTGCTCGGGGCCGGCTCTGCCTTGGCCAGCTGCGGGCACAGGCGACGAGAAGAAGGAGACGACCCCCTCCCTGCCAGCTGGCCGCGGGCCCCGCGCGTCAGCCGCACACCCGTTGACCCAGCCAGGCGCTGACGTGGATTAGTGGAAACGTATTCCTTAGAATACGTTTTCACTAGTTGAAAGCGTAAGCTGCTGCGGTGCTGGGCAGAAACGCGTTTTCGCTGCACCGAAAGCGTATTTCCTCGAGTGCGCGTTCTGTTTTTCCGGTTGAGGGCCTGTTTGTGAAGATTTTCTTACAGATGGGTCCCTGGCAGAAAAACTATCATATCTTTTTACTCACAACTCCGATTGAGGTGATTCCAAAGCCCACTTCTTTGTTTTGTTGAGCCCGTTCTGTTGGTTTCATTTTCACTATGGATTGACACTATGAAAATGACCATTTTTCCCTTGCACTAAATCTGCCCCCTCTGAGAGAGAACGTTTTTTGGCAAGTCTTTCTGCGATCTTTCCGCACTTCTTCCCGGAGTATTCTTCACCCCCAGGCAAGCCACAATACCGACTTGCATGATAGTCATGCAGTAGCCATGGTTTTCAACTTGAATATTTATTAAATGATTGCTTGTTTGAAATATGGTTATCATTGTTTCGGAAATGCTTCTGGGATTGTGCCTACTTGTTTGCTATGTTGTTATCCACCTGGTTATCATGTCCTGCTAGATGCTAGTATTACTTTCATATTGCCATGCTTGATAGTAGTACATGTTGGGTTGGTCATGTTCTTCGGTGCATGACTAACGTCGGTTATCGAGTACTGTTAATATGCATTGTTCCTTTACTACTAGTAAGTGTTACTCGGTAATGTTATTGATGAGTTCTTGCATGGTACTTATGGTTGATGCTAGTGGTCATGTTATACTATGAGTAGTGTTGCACTTGCTATATTTATGCTCATCATTATGCCATGTTCAGTTGGAGATTATTCATAGTTGATATGGTGGATATTTATGTTGCATTCCGTGCTTATGTTGATATCATGCTCATGCTTTGTAAATGCATCATGTTATTTTATCATGGCTCAGCATATTGCATTCAAGTTTAACCGAATTAAATTGAACTTGAACAACTGTTGGCTGAGTAATGGTGCCACCATATCGAAACTGACCAGTGCAACCACGCTTACCCTATGGGGGGTCCTAACTGGGTCTATTGTCATGCCTCTCACCGGCGCCTCCCACGAGGGAAGGTTATGCGCGGGCGCTACCCTGATCAGGTAGGACGGCATAAGCCTTGTGTGCCTGTGTTTGGTTTTGAGCTCATGTCCCCGTTTGGGACCGTTTTTGCCACGACGGTTGCTGTTGGTGCCTTTGGTAGGCATGGGGCCACGCAGGACTTAGCCCAAAGGGGAGTTGGTCGGAGTGGCTGGGGAGCGTCATGGCAGTTGGATGGTTTTGTCGGAACGCTTTGGCCCACCCGAATGGGAGTGCGAGGCCAGGGTTCCGTGGTGTGGGTACAGTGTGCTAACCTCTGCAGAGTGTATATTAAATCTATCGATAGCCGCGCCCGCGGATAAGGGCCCAGTTCGTAGTTGGTCCCACCATGAGTCAACAATATTAATAATAACTTGATTAATGACAACCCCGGTTCGACGAAGAGATAAGTTGGTTGTGATCGCCGGAATGGTCTCCGTTTGAGACCAAGTGTTGGTCATGGTTGTGATCGCCGGAATGGTCACCGTGGTATCAAGGATACCGAGTTGTTGGATATTCGTGATGTTGTGCGTGAATCATGGGTAAAGATCAAGGTCCTTGTGGTCGTTTAATTATTACTACGGTATTGTTTATACCAAGCTTGATTTGATCCTGAGATGACCGTGTGATGTCCGAGGTTGGTAAGTGCTGCGTGTGATGGTTACGAGATAACCCGAGCAGAATAATTGGTGCATGTAGTGTTATCATGTTGCATGCTATTATCATCAGATTCATATGTTCATGCCATGCTCATATTGTTGTAGCTATATCATGTTCATTTTGCCTTTGGATTCTTAGTGGCTATTATGATTATTTTCATGATGGTAGCTGGTATTATTTTGGGAGTATTACTTTGGATGTCATGTTGTTCATGCCATGTTATTCTGATGATCTTATGATAATTCCTTCTTAACTTTGTAATTGCCATGCTGTTGTTTGTCTTGAATGCTTACAGTTAATTGTGAGCTTGCAAGTACATTCAATGTCTTGACTGGCGTGTCATGCCAGCTTGCGTGTCGATGCTGGATTGCTTGCTTGTTTGGTGTTGTTCTGTGTTCGCGAGCTAGGATAAGCGTTCGGCCAGAGTGCTGCGGAGTGGAGTTCACCACCGTAAATGCGTTGTTCCGCCGCGATTAGTTTTTTTACGCTACTTGAGTTGCTTTCTGCTGCTTGCATAGAAACAGCGAGGATGGCGTAGTGCCGCCGTGCCGATGTTATTCATTGTAATATCGGAGACCTTGTATTCATATTCGTGTAATAATAGAAAGCTGGTTTCATTTTCTATGCTAAGAAGTGTCGTATTCCAGAAGACTTCTCCTCGATCTCTGGGCTGGAATATGGGGCGTTCCGGTTTTCTTTGAGCCGGGGTGCCACAACGCTTGGTATCAGAGCAGGTCTGGATGTAGGATGCCCTAGCCCGCGCGAACGTTAGAAAGCGGTAGTATAGACCCCAGTTGGTTTGTTGCACTTGATTGTTGCATTTGTTTGTCGCATAGCATGCATATAGATTATTATTTTGTCACTAACGGTTAATCTTGTGAGTGTAGGTGGTATCGGTTCCGATCCACTATCTACGCCCTCCTGCTTAGCATGCCTGCTCTTCGGTGTGATTCGACCACATCATCATCCATGCCCTCCATCTTGTCCCCTTGGTAACTCTTGCTGATCTTTGTAACCAGAAAAGGGTAATGCCATTAAACCCAGACTTCCACTGTTATCTTGCCTTGTCATTTCATTCTTTGGGCAGATGCGATTCCCTTAATGCAGCTTGATAATGAGGTGATCGTGACTTTTATGTCTTGCTACTTGATCATCAAGTCCGTTCTCACTGTGTATCCATCCAGATCCAGCCCTTTATTGACTAGTGCTTGGTGTAGCTTTGGTTACGCCAACTCCTTCCACACATGGATATAATTTTCGTGCACACCGCCACATCATATTAGACTGTAATCCCGAAGTTTCCGCGCGATTTTTGTGTGCTTAGGTGTGCATGCATATTATGGTGTGAGTAGCAGTAATATGTGATGATTGCTTGGTTAATTAAATTAATAGTATGCTTGTGTGCTTTTGTTTTAGTCATTTCATTTCTTTCTTTCTTTGGGCCTTCAATGTTACAAATTTCCCCCTATTAAAGTTGCTCGTCAGCCGACACCGGACCTAAAGAGCCAGCAAGAAATGCATATATTTGGAAACTCAGCTAAACAGAATGGAATTTTCAGCAGAATGCAGTGAAATTGGAAATAGCTCGTCCGAATACAAAAGAAATCCTGGATGGAATGTCAGTATAAAGTTTGCATTAACGTGCACTCCTCACAACAGTATGGAAGTCTCAGCCGACTGTATTCAGATTAGGGGGATATCTGATCATGTTACTGAGTGTCAAGTCTCCCTCAGCGTGCACTCCTCATAGCAGAAATGATCAAATCAGCAAGAAGATACATTTTTGTGTGCAAGGTTGACAGAATATTATCAAAGGTATGGCTCAGAAACAAGTTTAAATTTTTGTTGAGGATGATTTTGGAACCCGTTGTACCTGGAAGCAAGCAAAAATATGGCATGTACTCAGAAAGGAGGATAGTCCTGCAAAACCCCGTTTCATACAAGAAATCAAGAACAAATTTTTGAAGACGGTTATACATGTGGAAATCGGTCCGCATATCACAATAAAAAGTTTCTGGTGTATGTAACCCAATCTTCCCTCGCAAGATACCCGAGAAGCTTCCAAGGCAAGATTCATCTATCTTCTTCAGTACGATACATGGATGATTTCGCGTACAAGGTACTCTGCCTTCTTCAATAAGCAACCGCAAAAGCTTCCGGCATAAGGTACTGAGTCTTTCCCCAGCAAAGTCTTGAAGGGGGTAAGCTTCTGAAGCACGATACCCAGTATTCTTCAGCAAGCTACCCGATGAAAGTTTCGAGCACGAGCCAGCCAATCTTCATTAGTACGACATTGGTACAAGGTAGTACGCTGTGAATTGACAGCATATGGCAGTGAATCCCAAGAATCAGATCCGCAACATTTTGGTCAGAAGCAAGAATCAGTCAGAATACACTTTTGTCTCGGGAATCAGATTCTCATATATATGCGGTGAGCATACCACCAAGATCTTACAAGTCACTTGGATGAGGATCTGACAAGCAGGTGAGGATGGTTAAGAGAGGAAAGCCAGTATACGCAACAGTGTGACAAAGGGATTATGAGGATTGACGACATCAATGAGCTCAATGCAAGTACCTGTGAACCTGGAAAATGATCCTGATGAGCCCTTGTCCCCTTTTTCTCCAATGACGGCACCGCGCCTGTGATCTAAGCTATTTTTAGCTATCCGGGATGGATGCCGATTTTTATTTCTCCCTTCAACGATTGTCATGAGTTCTGGTCTGCTTTTCGGCCGTCCTGAGCCGTGGTTAAGTTATTTCAGTAATGCCCCAGATCTGAGTTGTAAAGACCGTTCTGGTGGCTACTGATTTATTTGTCGATTTCTTGCAAAGGTTTGGATGGTCATTTTCCTTGGTCGAGAACTTGAGTGGTGTTAAACCTGCAATTTAATGGGGTACCCTGTCAGAAAAATAAGGATAAGCTGCGATTGCCAAAAAATTGCACCGACAGTACCTATGGTGATACGAAGAAGCAATATGACCCAGCTCTTTCAGCCAAGGACCCAGACCAAGAAAACAATAATGAAGGAGCAAGACCAGTGATGCAGGCGGCAATCAAATATTTGGTACGGATCCGATACTCAAGGCAGTGGAACCAGTTAAGATGATTCAGAAACCTCCCCGATAAGCCAGAATCTGTCAGAAAAGCGGTTATGACCCAATTGGGAACCCGAAGGACCGGCATTTCATGGAGAAACCCAATGCAAGGAGTTAGAGCTTGGGTGTCCACTAGAAAAATCTGATCACCACTTCATGAAAGATTGTTAGTGCCGGATGACACACCCAGCGGAAATCACTCTTGAATTTGTGAGACCAACATATATTTCAGTCGTGAGAATTAGTCACAGTCAACTAAGTCAGCGGATCAAAAAAAAAAAGAAATTGGAGCATGTGTAAGCATGAACAAGCAAGGTAAGATCTGTCAGAATATGGATATATTAAAGCAAACCACCCCAGGGCTAGTCAGATAAAAATTTAGTGGGAACAAAAATAATTAAAAGGATACCCGAGTTGGAAACGGTTTCCTTACGTCAGTATCTTCATACTTGTTCCCTGAGCAACCAAATCTCCAGGATGAGATTTCTTTAAGGGGGTAAGGTTTGTGACAGCTTGATTTTTGGCACTTTCTTTTCCTTTTTGTTTTTACGAGGTTTTTGCTTGAGTTTTCTTTTTTCTGTGGCTTTGTGGTCTGGAAACTGAAGAAGATGCCCTCTTCTTTGCTTCCAGAGTGTCTTGTCATACCCAAATCCTTCCCTAGACCCTGTCATTTTCATCCTAGCCCAAATCTCAATATACTTTTATTGGGAATATTCCTTTTTCCATTAAAGGAATAACTCAAATTGCCCTAGGTTGTGAAGCAACCTTTATTTCCATCACTCCTAAAATTCCCAAGTAATTCTCATAATTCATTCCCTACTCTGCCCTAAATGGCAAAATGTGAAGCAAGTGCTATTTTACTTTTCCCAATTGACCTCAAACTCCTTGGAAACCTTTTCGTGTCCATACCATTGCCACATGCCAAAGTGCAACCTCATTTGCCTAGTAATTATTTACTTATGATTTTCGAAAATTCATGTCTAAGGGAAGTGGTTGTGAAGGAAGTACAAGCTAGGCATATCCAAATGAGTTGCCATTTTGCATGATCCCTCATATCATCATATCATAGCTCTCCACCAAAGTAGAGCTCATGTCATGCCTCCATGTGAGCTCACCTTCAATTCTTTGATTCTGTCCAAAATTTCAGTTTGTGAAGCAAGTATATTTTATCTTGCTCCATTGTGGCTGCAAATTTTTCTAGGCCTTCTATTATCCATATAACCTACCTCCACCCATTTTGGGCATGTTTCATCAAGCCATTATTCCTCTAGAATTTTTGCAAGTTTCTGGTCAGTGAAAATGTTTGTGAAGGAAGTACCATTTTGGTTTATCCAATTGGTATGAAACCTTTTGCAGCATCTTCATATGGCCAAATAAGCATGCCTTGCCAAAGTTAAGCTCAAGTGGCTTCTCCATTTGAGAGCATCATCATGATCTTCATTCTGGACCAGATTACTTAGTTGTAAAGCAACTATATTAATTAGTGGTCCAATTCTTCTCAAAATTGCCAGGATGAAAGTCCTTGTTACCCTAAACCTACCAGACAACTCCATTTGACCCAATCACATCCCTTTGAGCAGCAGTACACGATCAAGTTTACTTGAGTAAACTTCAGGTGTTAACTGCCATTTAACCGTGTCACTTTTAACCAAACTACCACCACGGTTGCAACCTCCCCAGGAAGGACTCCACCCCAGACATCGTTTGGCATCGCTTGTGGCACTGTGTGCACCGGTCTGTATGATGGCGACCGCTTTGGCATGCAGCGTCTTGTGGCGAGCGTCGTTTGTGCTCGGGCCCCTCTCCCTCTCGTCGGCTTCGCGCTCGTGAGCATGTCTCACCGTTTTACCGCGTCGTCGCCATCCTCCTGGAGCCATCTCCCCCTCCGTCAGCTGTCGTCGCCGCGCGCCCACGGACGCACTATGGCTGACCGAAGCTTTAATGGCGTTCGACCGTTTCTCCTCTGCGCCCTCGGCCCCTCTAGCACTATGCACCTCTGTAGCTCGTCCGCGCTCCCCCTTGTCGTGTTCCCGTGCTCGCCCGTGCTCGCTGAGCCTCGCCAGAGCTTTGGCCGAGCTCGAGCGGCGGCACTCGGCCACGGCCTCCCTCGCCTGGCCATATATAGCCATCCCCGCGTTCTCCCGAGCACCTCACCAGCCCCCCTCACTCCCAACTTCCTCCTCGTCCATCCGCCCGAGCCTCTGGAGCTCTCCTGCTCCACCATCATCGCCATGGTCGTCGTCTCTGTCAACTCTGATTCCGGCAAGCCGGAGCTCTTCTCCTCCTTCCACCACCACCACTACACCACCTAGACTCCAGCGCACCTCTCCCTTCTCTCAGCTCGACGGCGGGTTGACCCTGGCCTCGACCCCAACTCCGACCGAGCCGCCACCCGCTGTAGCCCTCGCCTCTGTCGTTCCCGAGCACTCCGGTCACCGCGCTGCCCTGGGATGGGTTGGCCTCGTCGCCCTGAGCACGTGGGTAGTTCGGGCGCCACCTACTGTGGCCGGGATCGCCGGCAAACCTCATCGGGGCCGACTCTGCCTCGGCCAGGTGCGGGCGCAGGCGAGGAGAAGAAGGAGACGACCCCTCCCTGCCAGCTGGCCATGGGCCCCGTGAGTCAGCCGCACACCCGTTGACCCAGCGAGGCGCGGACGTGGCTTAGTGGAAACGTATTCTTTTGAATACGTTTTCACTAGTTGAAAGCGTAAGTTGCTGCGGTGCTGGGCGGAAATGCGTTTTCGCTGCACCGAAAGCGTATTTCCGCGAGTGCGCATTCTGTTTTTCCGGTTGAGGGCCTGTTTGTGAAGATTTCTTACAGATGGGTCCTTGGCAGAAAAACTATCATATCTTTTTACTCACAACTCTTATGTGGTGATTCCAAATCCCACTTCTTCGTTTCGTCGAGCCCGTTCTGTTGGTTTCATTTTCACTATGGCTTGACACTGTGAAAATGACCATTTTGACCTTGCACTAAATCAGCCCCCTCCGAGAGAGTACGTTTTCCGGCAAGTCTTCTTACGATCTTTCCGCACTTCTTCCCGGAGTATTCTTCACCCCCAGGCAAGCCACAATACCCACTTGCATGATAGTCATGCAGTAGCCATGGTTTTCAACTTGAATATTTATTAAATGATTGCTTGTTTAAAATATGGTTATCGTTGTTTTGGAAATGCTTCTGGGATTGTGCTTACTTGTTTGCTATGTTGTTATGCACCTGGTTATCATGTCCTGCTAGATGCTAGTATTACTTTCATATTGCCATGCTTGATAGTAGTACATGTTGGGTTGGTCATGTTCTTCGGTGCATGACTAACGTCGGTTATCGAGTACTGTTAATATGCATTGTTCCTTTACTACTAGTTGGTTAAGTGTTACTCGGTAATGTTATTGATGAGTTCTTGCATGGTACTTATGGTTGATGCTAGTGGTCATGTTATACTATGAGTAGTGTTGCACTTGCTATATTTATAGTTGATATGGTGGATATTTATGTTGCATTCCGTGCTTATGTTGATATCATGCTCATGCTTTGTAAATGCATCATGTTATTTTATCATGGCTCAGCATATTGCATTTAAGTTTAACCAGATTAAATTGAACTTGAACAACTGTTGGCTGAGTCATGGTGCCACCATATCGAAACTGACCAGTGCAACCACGCTTACCCTATGGGGGGGTCCTAACTGGGTCTATTGTCATGCTTCTCACCGGTGCCTCCCACGAGGGAAGGTTATGCGAGGGCGCTACCTTGATCAGGTAGGACGGCATAAGCCTTGTGTGCCCGTCTTTGGTTTTGAGCTCTTGTCCCCGTTTGGGACCGTTTTTGCCACGACGATGGCTGTTGGTGCCTTTGGTAGGCACGGGGCCACCAAGGACTTAGCCCAAAGGGGAGTTGGTCGGAGTGGCCGGGGAGCATCATGGCAGTAGGACGGTTTTGTCGGAACGCTTTGGCCCACCCGAATGGGAGTGCGAGGCTAGGGTTCCGTGGTGTGGGTACAGTGTGCTAACCTCTGCAGAGTGTATATTAAATCTATCGATAACCGCGCCCGCGGATAAGGGCCCAGTTCGTAGTTGGTCCCACCGTGAGTCAATAGTATTAATAATAACTTGATTAATGACAACCCCGGTTCGACGATGAGATAAGTTGGTTGTGATCGCGGGAATGATCACCGTTTGAGACCAAGTGTTGGTCATGGTTGTGATCGCCGGAATGGTCATCGTGGTATCGAGAATACCGAGTTGTTGGATATTCGTGATGTTGTGTGAGAATCATGGGTAAAGATCAAGCTCCTTGTGGTCGTTTAATGATTACTACGGTATTTTTTACACCAAGCTTGATTTGATCCTGAGATGACCGTGTGATATTTGAGGTTGGTAAGTGCCGCATGTGATGTTTACGAGATAACCTGAGCAGAATAATTGGTGCATGTAGTGTTATCATGTTGCATGCTATTATCATCAGATTCATATGTTCATGCCATGTTCATATTGTTCTAGCTGTATCATGTTCATGTTGCCTTTGGATTCTTAGTGGCTATTATGATTATTTTCATGATGGTAGCTGGTATTATTTTGGGAGTATTACTTTGGATGTCATGTTGTTCATGCCATGTTATTCTGATGATCTCATGATAATTCCTGCTTAACCTGTAATTGCCTTCTGGTTAATTGTGAGCTTGCAAGTACATTCAATGTACTGACCTGGCGTGTCATGCCAGCTTGCAGGTCGTGACTGGATTGCTTGCTTGTTTGGTGTTGTTCCTGTGTTCGCGAGCTAGGATAAGCGTTCCAGCTAGAGTCCCTGCGGACTGGAATTCACTACCGTCGTTGTTGTTCCACTGCCAGTAGTTTTTCCGCTGCTTCGAGTTGCTCTGCTGCTTGCATAGAGCAACTGAGGATGGCATAGTGCCGCCATTGTCGGTTTCAAAACCGGCGGATCTCGGGTAGGGGGTCCCGAACTGTGCGTCTAAGGCGGATGGTAACAGGAGGCAGGGGACACGATGTTTACCCAGGTTCGGGCTCTCTCAATGGAGGTAATACCCTACTTCCTGCTTGATTGATCTTGATGATATGAGTAGTAGAAGAGTTGATCTACCACGAGCTCGTAGAGGCTAAACCCTAGAAGCTAGCCTATGGTACGATTGTTGTCGCCCCTGGACTAAACCCTCTGGTTTATATAGACAGGAGGGGCTAGGGTTACACAGTCGGTTACAATGGGAGGAGATCTACATATCTGTATTGCCAAGCTTGCCTTCCACGCCAAGGAGAGTCCCATCCGGACACGAGACGAAGTCTTCAATATTGTATCTTCATAGTCCAATAGTCCGGCCAAAGGATATAGTCCAGTTGTCCGGATACCCCCTAATCTAGGACTCCCTCAGTAGCCCCTGAACCAGGCTTCAATGACGATGAGTCCGGCGCGCAGATTGTCTTCGGCATTGCAAGGCGGGTTCCTCCTCCGAATACTCCATAGAAGATCTTGAACACAAGGATAGTGTCCGGCTCTGCAAAACAAGTTCCACATACCACCGTAGAGAGAATAATATTTCCACAAATCCGTCCTGCTGACATATTTGATACCATGACATCATACCACGGCCCGGTTATTATCGAACCGTTTTTCTCAACCAGGCTTGGCGCATATCGCGAGGCGGTTTCCTTGGCACGTCTTGTCGAAGCAGAGATCGTGACCCCTTATCGCGGGAGTCTCATCAATACGGGCGTGGGTAACCCAATCATGCCCGTTGGTATGACTCCTCGATTATAGGCAAGTCCCAAACGGTCACGAGGAGGACGCTTGGTATTCACCCTCTTTATAAACAGACCAAGGCCTATCCTCTTTTATTCCTCAAACTCAATCGAATCCTTCCCTCGCCTCGAGTTCCAACACCCGAAGCTCAGGTCAGGTGCTTCGGACCTTCAACCATGTCTGGATCCAACCTTCAAGGTCGATGGATGCCCTCCTCCGTAATGGAGGAAGACATCAAAAAGTTAAGAGAGGCCAGGTTTTTGACCGGCGAGATCGCGCACCGGCTGCCTGCTTGAGGGCAGGTCATTCCTACTCCCAAATCCGGCGAGAGCATCGTGTTCAATCTCACTTCCTTCGAGGGCTAGGCCTCACTCTGGATCCCTTCGTGAGGGGGCTCATGTTCTACTACTGGCTGGATTTCCATGATCTGGCTCCGGATTCTATCCTCCACATCTCGTCTTTTATCGTCGTGTGCGAAGCTTTCCTCCGCATCACCCCTCACTTCGGCCTGTGGCTCAAGACCTAGTGGAGCCGAAGATGACCGAGAGGAGTCACGCGGAGTGCGAAGGTGCCGTAATAAGCAAAAGTGCCGATGCCCTATGGCTCGAGGGTTCTTTTCAAGAGGTGTCCAGGTTATGGCAACGAGAGTGGTTTTATGTCACAGCTCCCGGGGGTACCAAATGGGTGGCTCCCCCTGCCTTTCGCTCGGGCTCCCCCCCACGATTAACGTCATGGATCAACAAGGGGCTGGACTGAGGGCCAGTAAAGGATTTACCCATGATGCAGAGCCGCATCCGAGATCTCCTTGAAAGAGATATTAGTGCAGCTACTGATAGCAAGTGATGTTACTTCGTCGAATCCTGCCCTGCAAACGTCGTCCCCTCCGCCTGTGGGAGTTCAACCCAGAGGGACCACGAGCTATTCAGCACTTCCTTGGCATGACGCTTGAGTAGATGTACAAATTGTACTTCAGACCACAAGTAATGTGTCCGGATACCACCGAGGACGCGGGTCTGAGCTGCAATCATCCAGACACCCAAGTAAGTTGCCCTGTGGCCGAACACGTTGTATTTTTATTCATCACAACATTATTCTGAAAAGTCGCTCTTTGACCAGGGAATTTGGATAGCAAAGGCGAAGATGATCAGGTGTCCGGCCCCCCTCCCCGAGGTCTCACCGGATCCGGTACTAGCCAGGATGTTGGAGCTCGTGCCTTACCAAGCGCCCTCAGGGGAAGATAAAGGTGGAAAGAAAGAGGCTAACGCCTCCGCGAAGGAGGATAACCGGGGAGAAGAAGCCAAAGTTCCCTCTCCCTGAGGAAGGAAGAGGACCTCCTCTGAAAGCCCGGAGACAATAGTCTCCAAACGGGGGAAGAAATCTTCGCCAGAGGGTCCTGCCCCAGGGGATACCTCGGCCGCACAATGCCCGCAAGGGGGTCAGCCCTCCATCGAGCTCTAAGTAAAAATGGGTTTAATAGTAAAAAATATCCTACTTTACCTCCGAGGAAAATAACCGAGACCTTTATATTATAGTCCGGATCGTAGCCCTTCTCAGCAGAGTTCGTCTTCGGGGGATCTTCTTCCGGAGATGATGGAGAGCGAAACGCCTCCCCATACCATCCCGCCTTACGAGGCGAGCGACCCCGAGATGTCGTCTCGGAGGGCTTATCCCGATCTGGCAAGGCCAGAGGGTGATCCTTTGGCCACCCGAATTCCTCAGTATCCGGCTCTTGAAGAGAGCAATCAGAAGAGTCCGGCTCCGCCTGTTATGCGGTCGGACGCACTGAAGGATCTGCTAGAGTAGGCGGCTATCTCAGAAGCGCATCATGCGCTCATGGGCGCAGTGGTTGAGAGGATTTCATTCGCCGAAAGCGGGTTGCATGAAGCCTTTATGAGTCTGCTGAGAGGTTTTCAGGTACGTGAAATATTGTGTATTTTTTACAGTACCGCACATATTTTAGATGTGCCCTTTGCAGATAGTAGCCCCTGAGACTCTGGTTGCCGTTGAAGACAGCGGCAAACAGAGGATCATAGTCCCAGGTAACAATCAGGTCGTCTTCATATGCAGGTGGCGGGAGGTCTGGTGGCTAGCCGGACTGGTGAGGTTGCCGAGCTAAAGCGGCAACTTGACACGGCAAATGCCGACATCGTGCTTGTCAACAAGCGGCTTGACGAGGCGCAGGGTATGTAATTTCTCCGGTGATCAACATATAGTAAGAGGAGCGTGATGCCAGTATCTTTAACATGTTGTGACTGCAGATGGAGCTGCGGCAGTGGAGACCCTTCGGGCGGAACTTGCCCGAGCCAAAGAAGAAGCTAGGAGAAGCGATGCGGCCGCTCTAAAGGCGGCCGAAGAGCTGAGAGCCGAACAGGCCGCTCAAGGCCGAAGAAAGGAAGAGATAGCCAAGATGGTTGTGGGTTTGAAGGATGCCGCCGATCGTTACGAGCTTCTCAAAAATGAAGATCGAGCGAAGATGACTGACCTGGAAAAGGCCATGGCGGCGGCCAAGGATGCCCGCTCTACAATTAGTGCGATGAAGGAGGAGTTGCGTCACGCCGGGGATATCATGGCTGGCAAGCCCTTTATGCTGCGGATGAAGTTCGTAGATCCTAAGTATGCTCCTCTTGATCGGATGTGGAGCTCCGCAGATGATTATCTTGATTTGGCAGCGAGTGCCGCTGATGCGGCCGAATACTTCAAAGATTAGAAAGATCGCAAAGTGGAGAAGCTGTTCTGGTCACAATGTAATGCTCCAGCGCGTCCTCTTCCGTTGAATGAATGGATGGCCGAATGGGCCGAGCTCCATAGGTTGTCTGGGCTTGCCCTGAGGTCTGTTGTGGATCATTTGTGGGCGGAAGGGCCAAGGCCAAACAGTTATTTTAGTCTGGTGCAGCAGTTCTTTGGTGCTATGTCGCGCATCAACGCTATGAAGAAGTCGGCGTGCATCGAGGGTGCGCGGATGGCGATTGCCCGTGTGAAGACATACTGGGCAGAGATGGAGGCCACCGCGTTTGCAACCCCGAGTTCGGCCACTGGCCGAGTGGCTGCCGAGCACTACTTTGACGAAGTCCTTGAAGGTGCTCGTTCAATAGAAGCTTAGTGCTCGAAGAATATTATGTTCTAATGACATGTACTCCCATTGAAAAACAATGTTTTACTCAATTGTAAAGGCTATTTTTATACTTTTGCCTGGAAGTGTTATGATGCCTCCTGTGCGGCCGTTTGTGTATATATGTATATAACCTGAAAGTTTGCAGTCGTCGGCTTCAGCCCCCACGCATATAATGCGGGGGTGTTTGCAAAAGACGCATGTTCACACTTGACCCAACGTCTTGGTCCATTAAGGAGGTGATAGCGCAGCGGACTAGGCAATCAGACTATATTGCTTTAACACTTTCACTTAGCCATAGGAGTTTGACAGTGGGGCTACTAGATAGCCCATGGTGGCTCCGCGCTCATCCGAATACGGGGCGCGGTCATGCCTGACCGGGAAATGGCCCTTCGTTAATGCGGAGGAATCCCGAAGATTCCGATAAGTCATCGAGTGGTTGACCAGTCTCTCGCTTTATCATGACGATCGGTTTTCGGCTTTCTCTCGAGGTGCTTGTCCGGCTAGCTGAGGGCTGTCGCAGTAGTTCTCCTGGTGCCACCTTAGCCGATAGAGCGGAACGTAAGGTAGCAAAACACAGGAGCCGGGCAAACCCAACATTTGACCAAAGACATGATTCGGAGCTGATGCATATAAGGCCAAACTCGTGACGCCGAACACTCCCTAAGGTATTCGGTCTTTGTAGTATATACCAGGCTAAACAATGCCCTTGGTAATGAGCCCCTAGTGTCCAGGTACGTGCAATATTCTGACGTGGCCACATGCCAAGAACGCCAGCATCCTTCTCGGTTATATTGAGAATCTGGAGGATGTGAACAACGAAAGATAGTAAAAAAGGTTTACGCAGGGTCTTCATCTAAAGATAAACCTTTAAACGGGTACCTGCTGCGCGTCTGCGCCTGTGTCTCCGTTGTGCCATATCCTGGACGGGTGTAGCACGATTTTCATCTGTAAAAGAGAGGAACTTAGTTGAAAGTCGTCGTGCAAAAAAGAAAAAAAATGGCTATTATAAATAAACCGTATTAAAAGTTAAGATGGGTAAAATTGAGCCGTATTATCTCTGGGAAGCCCCTGGTACCGTCTGGGAGGGTGTAACCATTAAACCAATCTCAAGTATATCCAATGATTGCTCGGACCCGTCGAACCGTGTCCGTGGTCTTGACGACCAGTCATTTGTTCTGGTTGGTGAGGCCTTCTAGTGTTCGGTTGTTAAAGCAGCCGTACGTTCTTCTGCGCGAAAGAAGCGCTCAACATTTCCATTTACTGTGATGATGCCACGTGGACCGGGCATCTTAAGCTTGAGAAAAGCGTAGTGGAGTATTGCATTAAAACGAGCGAAAGCCGCTCGTCCGAGTAGTGCTTGATAGCCACTTCGGAATGGAGCAATGTCGAAGGTTAGCTTTTCGCTTCGGAAGTTGTCAGGCGAGCCGAACACAACCTCTAGTGTTAGAGAGCCCGTGCAGCGGGCCTCTGCGCCTGGTATTACCCCCTTGAAGGTAGCATTACTGTGGCTGATTTTTGTTGGGTTTATTCCCATTTTGCGGACTGTGTCCTGATATATCAGGTTTAAACTACTGCCGCCATCCATGAGGACTCATGTGAGATGGTACCCGTTTATTATTGGGTCTCACACCAACGCAGCCAATCCTTCGGGCCGGATACTTGTAGCGTGATCCCTGTGATCAAAAGTGATCGGTCGGGACAGCCAAGGGTTGAACTTTGTGGTGATGGGTTCTAGGACGTGTATGTCTCGGAGTGCGCTTTTGCTTCTCCCCCTCATTACTTGCACCACATTTACCGTTTTGACTTCCGGTGGGAATTTCTTCTGTCCCCCGGTCCCTTGCTGGCGAGGCTCATCCTTGTCTTCGCTTGGTGTATCCTCCCCCTTATGTTCGGCGTTTAGCTTGCCGGCCTGCTTGAAGACCCAGCATTCTCTGTGGATATGATTTGCAGGTTTATCGGGGGTGCCGTGGATCTGACATAGTTTGTCTAGGATCTTGTTTAGGCTATTCGGACCATCTCTGTTGCCTTTGAAGGGCTTTTTCTGCTGACCCGGTCGAGAGCCCCTGAATCCGGCATTTACCGCCGTGTTAGCTGGGCTGTCTTCTTTATTCCGGCGTTTGTTTTTACCGCGTCGCGGTTTTCCATTGCCGTCCCTGACTTTGGATGTGCTTGGGTCGCTGGTGCTACTTCGGGCTAACCAGCTGTCCTTGCCCACGCAAAAGCGGGTCATGAGGCTTGTTAGAGCTGCCATTGTTCTCGCCTTTTCTTGGCGAGGTGTCCGGCAAGCCATTCGTCTCGAGCAGCTGTGCTTGAAAGCTGCTAAGGCTTCAGCGTCCGGACAGTCGACAATTTGGTTCTTCTTAGTGAGAAACCTGTTCCAAAGCTTTCGGGCTGACTCTCCGGGCTGTTGAATTATATGACTTAAATCGTCAATGTCCAGAGGCCGGACATTACGGAAGAAATCGCTAGAGATTTAATAAGTCACTAAATTGCTGACCAGCTCTCGCTGTATCACGACAGTCAGTTTTCGGCTTTTTCTACTGAGGTGCTTAACCGGGCTAGCCGGAAACACAATCGTAGTAGCTCTCCCTTTACTACCTTAGCTAAAAACAGAACGTAAGGTAGCAAGCACAGGAGCTGGGCAACCCAACTATTGACCAAAGACGTGATTCGGAGTCGATGCATATAATGAAGTATTGTCCCTTGAAAATTAGCCCGGAGAGCGTCCTCGAGCTCCTCCCAACTTCCAATGGAGTTTTCGGGGAGGTTTTTCAGCCAGTGCCGAGCTGGTCCTTTGAGCTTGAGGGGCAAGTATTTGATGGCATGGAGATTGTCTCCGCGAGCCATATGAATATGGAGGATGAAGTCCTCAATCCAGACTCCAGGGTCTGTGGTCCCGTCGTATGCCTCTATGCTCACTGGTTTGAACCCTTCTGGAAATTCATGGTCTAATACTTCGTCGGTGAAACATAGGGGGTGTGCGGCACCTCCATACTTAGCTGTACCATGGCGTTCGGACGGTTGTGATATTTGGTTTTGGTTGGGTGCTGGAGCGTGTTTCCTTGATCCGTAGATGGATCTGTTTGTGCCGGTCTTTTGATGCGAGTCCTCGCGTGGGTCATGTACTAACTTATGTGCGGCCTCGTTGGCCGCTCTGACGCGGCCACGGGGTCGTCGATCCAACCGTCCGACAGTTTATTTTTTAACTGTGGGGGCTCTAAGGCCTCGTCATCGAATTCAGGCAGCAGCTTTCGCTTTGGGTAGCTCTTCGTGTGGCGACTGTCACCGTACTTTTCTGCCGTATCGAGCACTTTGTTGCATCTACTATTGAGTATGTTTTGTGCGGCCTTGAGCCTTTGTTTCCGCTTCTTCAGACTTCTTGCAGTGGCGATAAGCCTTTCTTGCTCCAGCTACCTTTCCACGATGATGCGTTCGTCGTCATCCGGACTGTTCTCTTCTCCGGAGACGGGTTGATTGTCTTGACTCTCGGCGTCGGCGTGTTCGGACAGCGGCTCCGTACTCTATTCTTTCGCTGGCTCACCCTGCTCTGTCGCTGGGTCTATTTGGTCGTCGTTTCCTCCGGAGTCGACCAGGGTATTGTTTATTCTTGCGCTATTATCACTGTTGTTGCCGAGGCGGGATTTGGGGCGGCGCTTACGGCGCCGCTTTGATTGCTTCTCGAGGGAGCTATCTTTCTTCCGTTCCTCGTCCTCATTTTCTTTGGGTGTATCCACCATGTAGATGTCATATGATGATGTGGTGGTCCAACGCCTTGTTGGCGGTGGTTCCTGTTCGTCTTCTGCATCGTTGTCCATACCATCGATGTCTTCGGAGTCGTAGTCGAGCATGTCGGTTAAATCCTCGACAGTGGCTACTAAGTGGGTGGTGGGTGGGGAGTGAATTGCTTCATCATCCGCATCCCATTCTAGCCGAACGTAGTTCGGCCAAGGTTCTCCTAATAGGGAGAGAAACTTTAACGAGTTTAGCACATCGCCGAAGGTCGAGTGCTGAAAGATATCCGTGGAGGCGAACTCCATGATCGGCGCCCAACCGGATTCGATGGGCATGGGCGCGGGCGGTTCAGAGTCTGTGGCCGGAGACGAGTCGGCTTCACGGCTCTCGTGAAGGGTAAGGTCAGTATTCGGCTCTATCGCCACTGAGGGTGCGGCCTCCAAGGCGGGGTCTATCCGCCCGTCCTCGGGTGGCGCGACCTGTTCCGGATTAAAGGCTGGAGTGGTTGCTGGCGTGATTTCCCAAACACTGTCCGATGGCAGAGCTATATCGTGCTCATTGTGATCGCGCGGCACACCTGGCATGGGCTCGAATCCGTCGAAGATCAAGTCTCCGGGGATAACGACAGTGTGATTCAAGTTTCCAAACCTGACCTGATGGCGAGGCGTAGCTATCGTTTACGCTCCAGATGGCCAAACGAGTTGGCCCGCAGTGCGAAGCCGCCGAATTCAAAGATCTGTCCGGGGAGGAAGACCTCACCCTGGACCGCATCATTACTGATGATCGAAGGAGCCATCAGGCCTTACGGTGACGACACAGTGGAACTCTCAATGAAAGCACCAATGTCGGTGTCAAAACCAGCGGATCTCGGGTAGGGGGTCCCGAACTGTGCTTCTAAGGCGGATGGTAATAGGAGGCAGGGACACGATGTTTACCCAGGTTCGGGCCCTCTCAATGGAGGTAATACCCTACTTCCTGCTTGATTTATCTTGATGATATGAGTAGTACAAGAGTTGATCTACCACGAGATCGTAGAGGCTAAACCCTAGAAGCTAGCCTATGGTATGATTGTTGTCGTCCTACGGACTAAACCCTCCGGTTTATATAGACACCAGAGGGGGCTTAGGGTTACACAGAGTCGGTTACAATGGGAGGAGATCTACATATACGTATCGCCAAGCATGCCTTCCACGCCAAGGAGAGTCCCATCCGGACACGAGACGAAGTCTTCAATCTGGTATCTTCATAGTCCAACAGTCCGGCCAAAGGATATAGTCCGGCTGTCTGGATACCCCCTAATCCAGGACTCCCTCAGTCGTGCTGATGTTATTCATTGTAATATCAGAGACCTTGTATTCATATTCGTGTAATAATAGAAAGCTGGTTTGTTCTATGCTAAGCAGTGCCGTATTCCAGAAGACTTCTCCTCGATCTCTGGGCTGGAATACGAGGCGTTCCGGTTTTCTCTGAGCCGGGGTGCCACAATGGATTTGCTTGGTGTGGAATTGGCAAGCTTCACAGGACTTCACTAGCTCGGATGCATCGTTGAGTGTTGTAGGCCAATAGAATCCGCTTTGGAAGGCCTTGCCGACAAGGGTCCTTGACGATGAGTGGTGTCCACAGTCCCCGCCGTGTATATCAATCAGCAGCTCCCTTCCTTGATCGCTGGAGATGCAGCACAGCGTGACGTCGTTCGGCCGTTTCCTGTACAACTCGTCGTCTTGAATGCAGTATGTCATGGCATGCCAGGCCACGCGCTCCGTGTCTTCTTCCTTCTTCGGCAACGTCCCGTGCATCAGGTACTCCTTGAATTCCTTGGTCCAGCACTCATCCTGGGGCTCGAGCGCCAAGAGCAGTCGAGCTCCTGAGGTTGGGCGGCAGGCTTGGGCTCCCGTGGCCGGGGGCTGTGGGAGCTCCTCCCGAGGCTGAGTCGCGCTTGAAAGAGGTGGCGTAGCTGATGGCTTGAAGAGCCGCTCTTCGAAAACGTCGGGCTCTTGCGGTTGCTGCTTGGATGCTCTCTTGGTGATGTCGTCGGCTTCCTTGTTGGTGCCCCGGGGCACGTGTTGTAGCTCCAGGCCCGAGAACTGCTATTCCATCTTGCACACCTCCGCAAGGTAGGCCTCCATGTGCTCGTCCTTCGGCTCGTACACTTTGTTGGAGAAGTTGACGAGGAGCTGCGAGTCGCCTTTGACGGTAAGGCGCCTCACCCCAGAGTCGCCGCAGCCTTCAGACCAGCTATGAGGCCTTCGTATTCCGCGAATATTGTTGGAGACCTTCTCACCGTGCTGGAAGCAGAGTTGCACGGCGTAGTAAAGCTTGTCCTGAGTGGGCGAGATGAGCACTGCTCCAGCCCCCGCGCCCTGGTGCGTGAAGGCGGCATCGAAATACATGACCCAACCGTCTGGTGCCTCACTTCCTGGGGAGGTGGACCGGTCTTCTCCTTCCTCAAGAGCCGGGGCATCTGTCCATTCTGCCACAAAATCGGCGAGCGCGGCTCCCTTGATGACCCTGGTAGTGCTGAACTCCAGCTGGAATGCTTGCAGCTCGATGTTCCATTCAGCGACCCTTCCGGCTGAGTTTGGGCTCCTGAGTATCCTCTCTAGTGGGTAAGATGAGACGACCTATGGGGTGGCCCTAGAAGTAGTGTCGCAGCTTGCGCGAGGCCCCCAAGAGTGCGAGCAGGAGCTTTTGCGGCATGGGGTAGCGCGCCCTCGCGTCCCGTAGTACGGTGCTGACGAAGTACACCGGGTGCTCGACGAGGGATGGCACACTGTCGAGGCTTGGGTCCTGTGGAGATTGTGGCATATCCTGAGCTGGAGGGTTTCCTGAGACCTGACCGTCCTTAGGAGCTTCTGCGATGTTGCCCTACTGAGCTTGGTCTTCCGCCGCTGATGGCTCTGCTGCGCCTTCCTGACCCTACGCTGCATCAGCTCTGGCTTGGTGCGGCACACCCTTGTCTCGGCGCTCCTCCCGAACGGCCACCAGCGCCTTGTGTGGCGGTCTGAGGTGGCGGCAAGGTAGAGTACCAGGCTCGAGAGGTCATGCCACCATCACCGAGGGGCTGGTGAGGTATTTTTGAGGTCTTGGAAGGCCCGGTCGGCCTCCGGTGTCCACTCGAAGGGGCCCTTCTTCTTCATGAGCATAAAGAAGGGTAAGGCGCGCTCGCCTAGCTTGGAGATGAAACGCCCTAACGCGGTCACCCGCCCTACTAGCTTTTGCCTCTCCTTGAGGGTCTGTGGTGGTCTTGATCTTCTCCGGGTTCGCCTCAATCCCTCTGTGGGATATGAGGAACCCTAGTAGCTTTCCGGAGGGGACGCCAAACACGCACTTCTCCAGGTTAAGCCTCAATTTCACCAGGCGCAAGCTCTCAAAGGTCTCCTCCAAGTCTTGAATCAATGTCCTCGCCTCGCGAGATTTGACCACTATGTCATCAACGTAGGCCTCTGTGTTCCTGCCGAGCTGCCGCCCCAAGGCGATGTGCATCAGCCGCTGAAAGGTTGCGCCCGCGTTGCGCAGGCCGAAGGGCATGCAGGTGTAGCAGTACACCCCGCATGGTGTCAGGAAGGTTGTCTTCTCCACATCCTCCACCGCCATCTTGATTTGGTGGTATCCAGAGAGCTCATCCAGGAAACATAGCAAGTCGCACTCGGCGGTGGAGTCGATGATTTGATCGATGCACGGAAGGGGGAACGGATCTTGGGGGCAAGCTTTGTTAAGGTTGGTGAAGTCGACGCACATCCGTTCCTTCTCACCTTTCTTCGGTAGTACGACGGGGTTCGCCAGCCAATCAAGGTATCGAACTTCTCGAATGGTACCAACCGCCTCCAGATTGCGTGTCTCTTGGACGATGAAGGCCTGCTTCTCAGTGGACTGCCGTCTCGCCCGCTGCTTCACGGGGCGGATGTTGGGGCACACCCTTAGATGATGCTGGATCACCTCTCTCGGGACACCTACCAGCTGATTGGGCTCCCACGCGAATATCTCCTTGTTTGCGCGCAAAAACATCACCAAAGCTTCTTCTTGTCCCAGGTCAACGATGGTTCCTATGGTAAAGGTGGCTCCTGAAGACCCGTCCTCGTCAACTGGCACCTGCTTGGTCTCTGCCTTGTCTTGGGTGAACAACTGGTTCTTCTTGGCGGGCGCGATCTCCTTGGCCTCGGGTGTACTGGCGCCGGTTGGCTGTGCTGCTGCCGTGGTCTTGAAGGTGAGCCTGAGCGCCGTCATGGCCTCCTTAGTGTCCCCCTTGATGGTGAGGACGCCCTTGCTCCCTGGCATCTTCATGAGGTTGTAGGCCGGGTGAGTCGCCTCCATGAACTGGGCGAGAGCCGGGTACCCGAGTATGGCATTGTACGGGAGACCGATGCGGGTGATGTCGAAGTCCACCAGCTCAGTGCGCTAGTTGTCGCGCGTGCCGAAGGTGACGGGGAGGCGGATCTGCCCCAGAGAGTGAGCAGCTCCACCACCCACTCCTGAAAAAGGCTTGCTGAGGTTGAGCCGCTCGGGCGGCACGTGGAGGAGGCTGGAGGCTTCTACGGAGAGAAAGTTGAGGCCAGCACCGCCGTTGATGAGGGTCTTGGTGATGGCCACATTGCAGATGGTAGGTGAGGGAGTCCCGGATTAGGGGGTGTTCAGATAGCCGAACTATCACCGTTGGCCGGACTCCTGGACTATGAAGATACAAGATTGAAGACTTCGTCCCGTGTCCGGATGGGACTTTCCTTGGTGTGGAAGGCAAGCTTGGCGATACGGATATGTAGATATCCTACCATTGTAACCGACTATGTGTAACCCTAACCTATCTGGTGTCTATATAAACCGGAGGGTTTTAGTCCGTATGACGAACAACAATATTACCATAGGCTAGCTTCTAGGGTTTAGCCTCCTTGATCTCGTGGTAGATCCACTCTTGTACTACCCATATCATCAATATTAATCAAGCAGGAGTAGGGTATTACCTCCATTGAGAGGGCCCGAACCTGGGTAAAAACATCATGTCCCTTGTCTCCTGTTACCATCCGCCTAGACGCACAGTTCGGGACCCCCTACCGAGATCCGCTGGTTTTGACACCGACATTGGTGCTTTCATTGAGAGTTCCTGCGTGCGTCACCATCAGTGCGATGCCTCATCTCGTCTTTAAAGACGATACCATCGCCAAAGGAGCCTTGGCGCTGGCCAGACTCTTCGGCTAGGTGGTTTTCTTATGACCGCCAGTTCGGCCACCGCGCCGACGATGACCTCTCGAGTCATCGAAACCAATCTCCATGTCAATTCGGAACTTGCCGAACAATTAGATCCGATCGAGCTCTCCTCCGTAAACGAGCTCTTGGATCGAATCGCCGCCCTGGGAGTCGCCACAGACTACGACCGAATAGGGCCTAAAACCGATCTGAGAGAGATCAACTCTCCCCAGGCTACCCATCATGTTGGTGTGATAGAGGAGCAATGCGACGATTCTTCTTCTATCTTAAGGACTAGCTACGTCCGGATTCCTGATCCCTCCATGCTGGATTCCTGCGGAGGGACGGATGTCGATCAAGCCCTGAACTTAAAAGTCGGTGCGGGTCGGACTCATTGGATAACACTCAAAAATCCAAACTTCCGAGTTCGGAAACTTCTCGGCCCCTGAGTCCTAAATTGGACGGGGTTCCGGATCTAGTTCCACCCGCCCACCCAAACATTAGTGATCTCTCATGAATTCGGCAAGAGCCCGCTGAAACAGTACACCATTACTGGGCCAGATTCCTCCTGGTTATGAACAGGATAAAGGACTGCAGAGAGGAGGACGCAATCCCAATTTTCTGCAATAATTGCACGGACAAGGGAATCCTAAACGCCATAAGTCGTCGCGAAATTACACGCTTTACTGACTTGGTGACCATAGTACAAAAGTACTGTGTGATGGAGAGCGCCTAGAAAACCGAAAGTAAACTTTGGGATAATCCGGCCCCGAATACATCCCTAGTCCGAAACAAAAGGGTGCATCATTATCAAGCACCTGGGTTAAATACCAAAAAACCAAAACCCCCTAAAGGGTACGGAACCGTACTGGAGGGTTGGCTAAACGGACCCTGCAAAATTCATAGCACAGGGCGCCACTCCAACTCATAGCCTTCGAGCATGTTGGATACTACGGCAGGTGGCCAAAAGTGGCGAAGAGCTTCTAGCTTTAGAATCCCAGCCCAGCAACACCGGTCACGGTGTTAATAGTCTTCGAGACTTTCGCATCAAATAACATGCGAAAACGAACACTCCGCAACCTTGCGAAGTCTACCAAGTAGCAACAATAAATCCATGGAGTGACACGGCTACTACTTTTAATGCCAGTGACGAACCTAAATTCCGAACAGCCCGAGCACCAGCCGCATTGGTCCTCAGTCCGATAGTGGACGGCTTTCGCCTTACTAAGGTGCTCATGGATGGCGGTAGCGGACTAAACCTCATCTATGAGGAAACCCTCCGAAAAATGGAAATAGACTGGAACCGCATTGAGCGAAGCAGCACAACCTTTAGAGGAATAATCCCTAGCCGGGAAGCAAGCTGCACAGGGAAAAATCACATGGGCGTAGTATTCGCTCACGGACAATTACAGGTCCGAGGAGGTCACATTTCAAGTGGCCCCGTTCAACAGCGGATATCATGCTTTATTAGGACAAGAGGCATTCACAATTTTTCAAGCTATACCCCATTATGGGTACATGAAGCTTAAAATGCCCGGACCTAACGGAATCATCACTCTCGCTAGTGACCCGAACAAAGCGCTCCGGGCCGAAAACAAGACAGCCGCACTAGCCCTCGAGGCACTATCCGAAGCCCTAGCGGCCGAGGAACTCACCGCGATGCGCTCCACGGTGAACATGGACGATGTGATACTTGATAAAAGATCCAAGTCCACTTCTTTTAAACCAGCGGATGAAATAGTCAAATTCCAAGTCCACCCAACGGACCCTGCAAAGACGGCCTCCATTGGGGCACAATTAAACCCTGATGTAGATGCCGCACTCACGAGAATTTCTACAAGAAAACTAGGACATCTTTGCACGGCACCCTTGAGACATGCCAGAATCCCACGTCACCTGGCCGAGCACAGCCTAAATATCCTAAAAGGATTCAAGCCGATCAAACAGCACTTGGCGCTTTTCGAACCCAAAAGACAGGCCATGGGAGAGGAGCTAGCCAAACTTTTGGAAGCCGGATTCATCGGAGATATAAAACATCCGGACTGGCTAGCAAACCTGGTGATGGTACCAAAGAAGGATAAATCCTGGCGCCTATGTGTTGATTTTAAAGACCTTAATAAGGCCTGTCCAAAGGATCCCTTCCCCCTCCCTCGAATTGGTCAAATAATTGACGCCACAGCAGGACACGACTCATTGTGCTTCCTATACGCGTACTCCGGCTACCACCAAATCAAGATGGCGGAGCCAGACCAAGCTCCAACAACATTCATCACCCCATATGGCCCGTTCTGCTTCAATACAATGCCCTTTGGGCTCAAAAACGCTGGCGCAACATATTAGCGCATGATTCAGACATGTCTGGCAAACCAGATCGGCAAAACAGTGGAAGCATATGTAGATGACGTGGTCGTCAAAACCAAGCACGTCGAAACTCTAGTAGACGACTTGAGGCTCACATTCGACAATCTTCGAAAATATGACATCAAGCTCAATCCGGAAAAATGCGTCTTCGGCGTTCCAGCCGGAAAGCTCCTGGGCTTCATTGTGTCTGGTAGAGGAATTGAAGCAAACCCAGCCAAGATCCGAGCTCTGTCACAATTGGATATTTCAAAAGACCTCAAACAAATACAAAAATTGACGGGATGCGTAGCGGCTCTAAGCCGCTTTATTTCCCCTTTGGGGGAAAAGGCGTTACCCCTTTACCGCCTCCTCCGCCGCACTGAACACTTTGAGTGGACGGATGCCGCCACGGCCGGACTCGAAGAGATAAAGGCCATTTTGGCAACGAATCTGGTCCTGGCCTCGCCCAACGTGGGCGAACCAATGCTATTATATATCGCCGCAACACACCAAGTTGTCAGCGCGGTGCTCGTTGTCGAACGAGAAACGGACGGACACTGGTTCCCTCTTCAAAAACCGGTTTATTATGTGTCCACTGTCCTAACTCCATGCAAGTCCCGGTACCCACACTATCAAAAGATAGCATACGCCGTGTTCATGGCATCCCGGAAGCTACGACACTACTTTCAAGAGTGTTCGATAACGGTAGCCTCCGAAGTACCTCTTAACGACATTATAAACAACCGCGACGCGACGGCCCGGATTGCTAAATGGGCCATAGAGCTCCTTCCATTCGACATAACTTATAAGCCATGACGAGCTATTAAGTCGCAGGTTTTGGCCGACTTCGTGGCCGAATGGACTGAAGTCAAACTCCCTAAAGAGTACGGCGCATACTCCAATTGGATCATGCACTTTGACGGCTCCAAAATATTGTCCGGCCTAGGGGCTGGCGTCGTCCTGATGTCCCCAACCGGGGACACGGTCCAATACGTCCTTCAGATAATGTATACGGACTCCAACAACGCAGCCGAATAAGAGGCCCTTCTGCACGGCCTCTGGATGGCAGGTTCCATGGGCATTCAACGCCTAGAGGTGCGCGGGGATTCGAACCTCGCAATATCTCAAATAAACGGAGACTTTGATGCCAAAGATCCGAAAATGGCAGCATACCGCAATGCGGTCCTAAAAATGTCGGACGGTTGAAGGGCTCGAATCTCATCATATAGCCCGGATAACAACCGGCGGCGGATATATTGGCACGCATCGGTGCAAAACGCGATGCCGCCCCGCCAACATCTTCACAGAACGGCTGTTCAAGCCATCGGTACTATGGGAAGGAGTCCGCAATAACAATCGGACCCAACCGCCTTTGCTGACGCCGAACACTCTGACACAACCGGAGGCTCTGCCCCCGAGATAACACCCTCCGCTCATGAAATAATGGCGGTTATCTCCCCGTAGACGAAACCATTCCTAGCCTACCTAACTAGGCAGGAACTCCCCGAAGACCAAAATGAGGCTCGCTGCATAGTACGGCGATCTAAAGCCTATAAAGTCCATGAGGGAGAGCTTTATAAGAAAAGCACTACCGGAGTCCTTCAAAGATGTATCTCCGAAGAGGAAGGGTGAAACCTCCTGGCTGAAATTCATGCCGGACTGGGTGGGCACCACGCCGCAGCCCGGGCCCTTGTAGGCAAGGCCTTCCAGACAGGATTTTATTGGCCGACGGCCCGGGCAGAATCTGCAGGACTTAGTCCAACGATGCGTCGGTTGCCAGCTTTTTGCTAACCAAAGCCACATGCCACCCACTGCCCTTAAAACTATACCCATCACCTGGTCGTTCGCGGTCTGGGGGCTTGACATGGTTGGACCCCTCAAGGGAGGAACCCAAAAGCAAAAATACCTATTGGTCATGGTGGATAAATTCACCAAATGGATAGAGGCCAAGCCTGTTAAAACGACCGAATCCGGACCGGTGATCGACTTCATATCAGGGGTAGTTCACCGTTACGGTGTCCCCCACAGTATCATCACTGATAACGGCACCAACTTCACGGCCGATGAGGTCAAATCATGGTGCAAAAACATGGGCATCAAGCTCGACACGCCTCGCCTATCACCCTCAAACTAACGGCCAAGTCGAGCGGGCAAATGGTCTAATCATGAGCGGCATTAACCTAGACTAGTGCGGTCCCTCAAGGAATCTAACACGACCGGGTTGAGGAGCTCGACTCCGTACTACGGGGCTGCGGACCACGCCGAATCGTACTACGGATACACACCATTCTTCATGGTGTACGGTGCGAAGGCAGTCTTGCCTGCGACATAATACATGACTCACCTCGCGTGCACATGTATGAAGAAAGAGAAGCCGAGCTTGATCGGCAGGACAGTTTGGACGCATTGGAGGACGAAAGCGCGGCGTGGCAAAAGCTCGCTCCGCATTCTATCAACAGCGAGCTCGAAGATATCAAAGCGAGGAAATGCGGGCCAAAGCTTATAACGCTGCCGAACTAGTTCTACGCTGCCGGACAAGAAAAAGGACAAACTCAAGCCCAAATGGGAAGGTCCCTTCATCATCGACCAGGTCCTGACCGGCAGGGCATACCGTCTGCGAAACGCATCGGATAACCGACTCGAGCCGAACCCATGGAACGCGGCCCGTCTTCGAAGATTCTACGCCTAAGTGCCGGACTCCAAGTTCGTCTCCTCCCTCTGTCCACATTTTTTATTTTTGCTGTCTTTTATTTGTCTCCTTCCTCTTTCTCCTTCTTGACGCCTCTAGAGGCTCGTTTGCGCTTTTTTCGCACACACTTGATGCGCTGTCCGCGCTCATTATACCTGGGGGCTTCTTTAACAGAAGCTTATTTATACGGGCTTCATGCCCAACACATGCGTTAAACTTCCGCATGTACCTTTTATTCACCATTATATGCATCGATATGACTTAAGTTTTGGCCAAGCTGGGTTGCACGGCTCTGTGCTTACCCCTACGTTCCCGATTGTTCGGCTAGGTGGTAAAGGGAGCACCTCTGCAATTGTTACTGCCGGGTCAGCCGGATGTGTACCTCAGACTGGGTGAAGCCGAAAGCTAGCTTTCTTCAGGGAATATTCGGTCGGTGAACTGAAAGATGATTTTTAATTATTTACCCATCTGCCCCTAGACGATTTTCTGCTTTCATAGCAGCTTTGACATGCACTTTAGTGCATGCATCCCAGCGAAAGGAACCCTTAACGGAACTATTCTCCCTGGAAGATGTTTCTTACTACCCATGTAATATAACATAACTAGTTGGGCACTTGTCTGATACAGCAACAATGACCCCTACGCCTTGTCTCCATGCATACCCCAGTTTTTATATAACCACGCAGGTATTCGGATACACTCCGGACTATCGGGTCCTCAGGTCGAAGCGAAAAGGTCTGCTATGACAAACGATCTACAATCCGGCTAGAAGACATTTTTTCTCATGTCATATTTTTACATAGTCAACTCGACTCGTTGTATTCCTCCTCAATGCCACCTAATAGGCTATCTAATTTACAATCTTGCTGGGAATACTTGGCGGCCAATTCTACTTGGCCGTACACTAAGCTTACAGGGATCTCCATCCCGTCAGGCCCCACAGGTCCGACCTCGGCCATGTGGTTTGGGTTAGCCTTCGTGTACCGCATCTTTACCATGGCCCAGGCCTCCCTGGCGACTTGACGGCAGGCCGATATCTTCCATAGCCGGAAGCGCTGCCGTGCTCCTTGAAGCAGCTCTGCCAGCTCCCCAACGCCTTCGGGCAGGGAGATAGATGGCCACAAGGCCTGGCCGATGGCTTTCATCACCTGCCGGACTCGTTCGTGCAGCTGACGCAATTCGGGAAGAAGATCACCCGAAGAACCGGGCATCTCCTCCTCAGGACGACCTGTGAGCAAACCTACATACACGTTTATGTTAGTCGCCTTCCTCGCCGAACTCTTTCAAAGTTTGCTCAAGCACTTACCGAAAATGCCGCGACGAAGCCGCCGATTCTCCTTTACGGAGTCAGACAACTGGGCACGAACATCTTTTAGTTCCTCACCCAGCTTGGTGTTGGCATCTTGGAGGTTATTTTTCTCCTGCCGCACCCTCGTAAGCACGCTCTCGCCGGCCTTTAGCTGGCGCAAGAGCTGTTGCTTGTCCGGATCCAGTCTGGCGCCATCTGCAATGCTTTTGTCAGATTTACACACCCGCCGCACTTCATAAACTATTTATCTTTTAAAGCGTATATTACCAGTGGGGGTCTCTGCGGCTCCCCCTGCAGCGGCTAGTGCGGCCTCAAGTTGGGCCTTGCACCCTTCAAGCTCCTGGGACAGTCGGGTATTCTTTTACGTAAGATCCTCAGATAACAAATGATCCTTAAATCAGTTATTCTAACTATTTTAAGTCTCGGGCCTCTTGGCATATATAATCGTCAAATTTCCTTACCCGTATGTCCTTTACATACTGCTCCGTGGCTCTGGCTAGACCATCTTGAGCGGCATCGAGGTGCGCATCTCCCGAATCAAAAGGCATTCAAGGCCTCCTGGAGAAACATCGTCACGAAGAACTGTCCGTGGCGCCTGTGATTCAAGGCGCTCTTCACCTCGGAGTTGGTGGCGGACAACCTGTCGGCATCCTCTGTCGGAGGAACATCCGACGACGTCTCGTGCTCGCCTCGACCTCCGGACCCGGCTTTGAAGCCTGGCGGTGAAGGTTCGATTGGCAACCTCTTCGGACTCGGTCCGTGGCGCTCTTTTTCCTGAAAAGAGCACCAGCGTTAGTACGCCTTCCAGGGATCAATCCTGGGAGTATGGTGACATGCCATACCGTTGCGGCGGAGTTTCGATCCGGACCGCACTTCTCTTTAGTCTGCGGGGCCGCACTGCCCTTTGTTGGCCAGCCATGAGCTCGGCTTCTGCCTCGAAGGTACCCCTCAAGCACCATTGGTATACGGTGATAAAAAATAAGCATGGATGGGTCATTATCGTGGCTTTGGGATCTCGGTCTCGATTACACTGTGAGGCTGGAAGTATTCCGGGGTAATCAGCCGTAATGGCAACCAAAGCATCGTCGATGCTAAGTTGGTAGAACACCCCGTCGATCAACTCCACCTTTATATCCGGATCCTCTCCAGAGGTTGGATCGAGCGACCGCTCCGGATCCTCGGGTTGTGGGGGCGGGCTGTGTATCTTCTCCACAGTCCGGCGCAGTTCCTGCGCAAAAACCATGAAATGAGATATTTAACCACGGGAACATGGATCGTACAGGTCACAAAGATGTTTGCTTACCCAGCTTCGAGGATTATTCGAAGAAAACTCCTTCAGTGGATTGACGCGGAGGAAATCCTCCTCCTCTTCTTTATACATGGCAGACAAGATCTTCACTAGTTCGGTGACCGATCCGGCCCTTCTTGCGGCCGTGGCGGGTGGCATCGTCCTCCCGTTGAAGTCCCACATGGGGTGGCCCCTATATTGGAGCGGCTGCACTCCTCATAATACAGATTGCCATGACTCCAATCATGGTCAATCCGGCATGAGCCAAGAACCTTATTCGGCTCATCAAATAAAGGACATTCGGTCATCTTCCCTCCGGGGCTCCGAGGCGCCCGGCTTAGGCGCTTCTTGAGAGGAGCATTGCTGAACTCCGGAAGGCCGATCCGAACGAGATCCAGCAGCGGGACGTCCTCCATGTAAAACCATTCCGAAGGCGGTCTTGGACGCCTTCTTTGGGGTTCCGGATAGGTATCCGGTCCGGCGATCGCCATAGCTCGGCTCCGCCCACTTGATATATTGACCCCTCATGAGAACGGGGTACTAGGCAGAATATTCTCTTCCACAGCCCGAAATGAGCCTCAACGCCCAAGAACAGTTCGCAAAGGGCCACGAAGCCCGCGATGTGCAGGATGGAAGCAGGAGTAAGATGGTGTAATTGGAGGCCGTAGAACTCCAAGAGCCCCCGGAGAAACGGATGGATTGGAAATCCGAGTTCTCTTACTAGATAAGAGATGAAGCATACCCGCTCTCCTTTAGAGGGATCGGGGTCGCTCTCCGCTTGCTTCCCGCCCTGGTAGGTGGCAAGTCCGGCTCGAACCGGAACCATGAAGGCCGGGGGAAGAAATCCCTTGGCTTGAGTATAACTAGCTCGCTATCGGGGTGAGCATCTCTCCCAATTTCCAGGCTGAGGGCTGGGAGCGCGAGAGGAGGAGCCGCGTCGACTGTCCATGATGGAATGGGCTTTGGTCAGAGGCGCTCCGATGAAAGCTCGCGAAGGGGGGTTGGTGTGACTCAGATCTAGATCCTCGCCCCTTTTATAGGCGGCTCATTCGCGCAGCTAGGGGGGTAAGTGTAAAATTATCCTGGCTCTTCGCATTCATTCAAACACGTGGAAGATGGCCATTATTGGGCATAGAAGCCAAGGAGTGCAGCATTTATCAGAAGCCGGACACTATTCGACAAGTATATGGAATTTGGAGAAGAACCCGCCTCGCAATGCCGAAGACAATCAACACGCCGGACTCATCGTCATTGAAGCCTGGTTAGGGAGACTCTTGAGGGAGTCCCGGGTTAGGGGTGTCCGGATAGCCGAACTATCACCGTTGGCGGACTCTGGACTATGAAGATACAAGATTGAAGACTTCGTCCCTTGTCTGGATGGGACTTTCCTTGGCGTGGAAGGAAAGCTTGGCGATACGGATATGTAGATCTGCTACCATTGTAACCGACTCTGTGTAACCCTAACCTATCCAATGTCTATATAAACCGGAGGGTTTTAGTCCGTGGGGCGAACAACAATCATACCATAGGCTAGCTTCTAGGGTTTAGCCTCCTTGATCTCGTGGTAGATCCACTCTTGTACTACCCATATCATCAATATTAATCAAGCAGCGGTAGGGTATTACCTCAATCGAGAGGGCCCGAACACAGGTAAAAACATCATGTCCCTTGTCTCCTGTTACCATCCGCCTAGACGCACAGTTCGGGACCCCCTACCCGAGATCCGCCGGTGTTGACACCGACAGTAGGCGTGTAGAGCATTGGGAGAATGCCAGAGCCGGCGGTGGAGCCGGGGTGGTCTTCTGAGTCGAAGGTGAGGTCAGCCTCCGGCGCAGCCCAACCCGGCGGAGCCCCCGGGCGCTTGGACGCTGCCCTAATCTGACGGAAGAAAGGCTTGACATGGCAATCTGAAGGCGGTGCTTGAGAGCCACCCAGCAGCGCCGCGACTGCGTGGTGCGCCGGCACCGCATAGTGCGCGGTGAAGAGGTTGCGGAGTTCCTCCCAGGACGCCACCGTGGACCCCGGGAGGTTAAGCAGCGGTAGCGGCTTGCCCGGCGAGGGCCACGAGGAACCAGTTGGCCATGATCTTGTCGTCGCCTCCGGCATCAAGGGCGGCCTCCTCGTCGCCCTCTGAGGAGCGGCGCCCGGTTACGCTGCGCCGCCCGTGACACACTGACCGCATATCCGGCTTGAACTTGGTTGGCCCGCACTGCATGCCCGCGGGCGGGGCGAGCTCGGTACCCAGACTCCCTGCTGCTGGTGTCGGTCGCAGAGGCAGGTGGCGGGTAATACGTCTTCAACGTATCTATAATTTTTGATTGTTCCATGCTATTATATTACCCCTTTTGGATGTTTATGGGCTTTATTTTACATATTTATATCATTTTTGGGACTAAGCTACTAACCGGAGGCCCAGCCCATATTGCTGTTTTTTCCTATTTCAAAGATTTTGAAGAAAAGGAATATCAAACGGAGTCCAAACGGAATGAAACCTTCGGGAGCGTGATTTTTGGAACAAACGTGATCTAGATGACTTGAAGTGCAAGTCAAGAAGCAGCCGAGGCCTCCACGAGAGAGGAGGGTGCCCCCCATATAGGGCGCGCCCCCCTGTCTCGTTGGCCCCTCGGGCGGCCACCGACGTACTTCTTCTTCCTATATATACCTATGTACCCCAAAAACATCCAGGGGCACCACGAAACACACTTTCCACCGCCGGAACCTTCTCAGATCCGCGAGATCCCATCTTGGAGCCTTCACGCACTCTGCCGGAGGGGAATCAAGCACGGAGGGCCTCTACATCAACATCCTTGCCCCTCCGATGAGTTGTGAGTAGCTTACCACGGACCTCACGGGTCCATAGTTATTAGCTAGATGGCTTCTTCTCTCTTTTGGATCTCAATACAATGTTCTCCCCCTCTCTTGTGGAGATCTATTCGATGTAATCTCTTTTTGCGGTGTGTTTGTCGAGATCTGATGAATTGTGGGTTTATGATCAAGTTTATCTATGAATAATTTTTGAATCTTCTCTGAATTATTTTATGTATGATTGAGTTATCTTTGCAAGTCTCTTCCAATTATCAGTTTAGTTTGGCCTACTAGATTGGTCTTTCTTGCCATGGGAGAAGTGCTTAGCTTTGGGTTCAATCTTGCGGTGTCCTTACCCAAAGGATGTAAAGGGTTGCAAGGCACGTATTGTATTGTTGCCATCGAGGATAACAAGATGGGGTTTATATCATATTGCATGATTTTATCCCTCTACATCATGTCATCTTGCTTAATGTGTTACTCTGTTCTGATGAACTTAATACTCTAGATGCATGATGGATAGCGGTCGATGTGTGGAGTAATAGTAGTAAATGCAGGCAGGAGTCGGTCTACTTGTTATGGATGTGATGCCTACATACATGATCATGCCTAGATAATCTCATAACTATGTGCTTTTCTATCAATTGCTCGACAGTAATTTGTTCACCCACCGTAATACTTATGCTATCTTGAGAGAAGCCACTAGTGAAACCTATGGCCCCCAGGTCTATCTCTTGTCATATTTGCTCCCAATCTACTTTTATTTGCATATTTACTTTTTGCATCTATATTATAAAATACCAAAAATATATTTATCTTATCTTACTATCTTTATTAGATCTCACTTTACTTGAAGTGGCCGTGAAGGGATTGACAACCCCTTTATTGTGTTGGTTGCGAGTCCTCAGTTTGTTTGTGTAGGTGCGTGGGAGTTTTGAAAAGCCTCCTACTGGATTGATACCTTGGTTCTCAAAAACAAAGGGAAATACTTACGCTACACTTGCTGCATCACCCTCTCCTCTTCGAGGAAAACCAACGCAAGCTCAAGACGTAGCAAGAAGGATTTACGGCGCCGTTACGGGAGGTCTTCGCTCAAGTCAAGACATACCAAGTACCCATCACAAACCCATCTCCCTCGCATTTACATTATTTGCCATTTGCCTCTCGTTTTCCTCTCCCCCACTTCACCCTTGCCGTTTTATTCGCCCTTCTTCTGTTCGTCTTTTTGTTTGTTTTGATGTCCTACTTGGCTCGTTTGGTTGGAGTAGTTGTTTATTTATTAATAAATAGAGAACCTAAGATCTATGGATCCTCATCTGCTTGCTAATCTTTTTAAGAGATCCAATTATGATGAACCAATTGCTAGTGAGTTTTGTGCATTAGATTATCTTTATGAAGTTTTGCTTGAAATTCGTGAATCTGAAAATTGTGATGAAGAATTTATGAAGTGATTCACGATAGATCTTTGAATAAAAAGCATGATTGCAATGATTTTACTATAAATTCTCTTGATGTCAATTGTGCTAATAATATGCAAAACCCTAAGCTTGGGGATGCTAGTTTTGCTATGTCTACTATTTGCTGCAATGATCATGATTGGATGATTCTTCTTATGATCTCGAAAATTTATTTAAGCACCAAGATGAATATGAGATTTATAATAGTGTTTGCAATAATATTGAAAGTAGGTTTGGAAGATTGTCAACTTTAGATCCCACATATTTGGAGAATGTTCAATCTTGTGGTATTTTTGATAACAGTGGGTTTGGAGAAGTCATGACTTTAGTTAATGTTAATCCCACTATTTTGGAAGAATGTCAACTTCGCATGCATGTGGATCGTGTTGGAAATATTTTATGTGATAGTTATTTAGTTGAATTTTCTTATGATCCTACATGTAATTATTATGAGAGAGGAAAATATGGTTGTAGAAATTTTCATGTTACTAAATTACCTCTCTTCATGTTGAGATTGCTATCATCTCTTTGTTCTTCCTTCCATATGCTAGTTTTTGCTTGCCTTGATAATTTGTTTGCTTACAAGATGCCTATGCATAGGAAGTATGTTAGACTTAAGTGTGTTTGTCACATGTTTTATGATGCTCTCTTTGTGCTTCAATTCTTGTCTTTCATGTGAGCATCATTGAAATATCAATGCCTAGCTAAAAGGGCTTTAAAGAAAAGCGCTTGTTGGGAGACAACCCAATATTTTTCCTTGCTGTTATTTAATAAATAATCCATCTACCCTATGTTTAGATGTGTTTTTATGTTTTAATTAGTGTTTGTGCCAAGTTAAACCTATAGGATCTTCTTGGATGATAGTTATTTGATCTTGCTGTAATTTCCATAAACTTTCGGCTCACGAAAATAATTGTTAAAAATCACCAGAACGTGATAAAATAGTGATTCTAATTGCTTCTGATCAATAAACAAATTGCCTAGGACGTCCTATTTTGGATGAAGTTTTTTAGTTCCATAAGTTTGCGTTAGTTGCAGATTACTATAGACTGTTCTGTTTTTGACAGATTCTGTTTTTCGTGTGTTGTTTGCTTATTTTGATGAATCTATTGCCCATAAAATAGTTTATAATACATAGATAAGTTGGAATACAGTAGGTTTAACACCAAATTAAATAGATAATGAGTTCATTGCAGTACCTTATGTGGTGGTTTTGTTTTCTTTCACTAACGGAGCTTATAAGATTTCCGGTTGAGTTTTGTGTTGTGAAGTTTTCAAGTTTCGGGTAAAGCTTTTATGGACTATGGAATAAAGGGTGGCAAGAGCCTAAGCTTGGGGATGCCCAAGGCACCCCAAGATATTCAAGAATAGCCAAACGCCTAAGCTTGGGGATGCCCCGGGAAGGCATCCCCTCTTTCGTCTTCGTTCATTGGTAACTTTACTTGGGGCTATATTTTTATTCACCACATGATAAGTGTTTTGCTTGGAGCGTCGTGTATTATATTAGTCTTTGCTTTATAGTTTACCACAATTATCCTTTCTGTACATACCTTTTGGGAGAAGCCTATTTGATTATAATTTGCTAGAATACTCTATGTGCTTCACTTATATCTTTTGAGCTTGATAGTTTTTGCTCTAGTGCTTCACTTATATCTTTTAGAGCACGGTGGTGTCTTAATTTTGAAGAAATTTCTAGTCTCTCATGCTACACTTATATTATTTTGAGTGTCTTTTAGAACAGCATGGTATTTGCTATGGTTATAAAGTTGGTCCTAGAATGATGAGCATCCAAGTTGGGTATAATAAAAACTATCATAAGAAGTGAATTGGATGCTATGATCAACTTGATACTTGATAATTGTTTTGAGATATGGAGGTAGTGATATTAAAGTCATGCTAGTTGGGTGATTATGAATTTAAAGAATGCTTGTGTTGAAGTTAGCAAGTCCCGTAGCATGCACGTATGGTTAAAGTTGTGTAACAAATTTGAAACATGAAGTGTACCAGCTTCGCATCCTTATGAGTGGCGGTCGGGGACGAGCGATGGTCTTTTCCTACCAATCTATCCCCCTAGGATCATGTGCGTAGTACTTGATTTTTGATGACTTCTAATTTTTGCAATAAGTATATGAGTTCTTTTGACTAATGTTGAGTCCATGGATTATACGCACTTTTACCTTTCCGCCTTTGCTAGCCTCTTCGGAAGCCGTGCATTGCCCTTTCTCACCTTGAGAGTTGGTGCAAACTTCGCCGGTGCATCCAAACCCCGTGATATGATACACTCTATCACACATAAACCTCCCTATATCTTCCTCAAAACAGCCACCATACCTACCTATTATGGCATTTCCATAGCCATTCCGAGATATATTGCCATGCAACTTTCCACCGTTCCGTTCATCATCATCATGACATACTTTACTTTTGTCATATTGCCATTGCATGATCATGTAGTTGACATCGTATTTGTGGCAAAGCCACCATGCATTATTTTTCATACATGTCACTCCTGATTCATTGCACCATCCCGGTACACAGCCGGAGGCATTCATATAGAGTCACATCTTGTTCTAGTTTCGAGTTGTAATCCTTATGTTGTAGAAAATAAAAGTGTGATGATCATCATTTTTAGAGCATTGTCCCAAGTGAGGAAAGGATGATGGAGACCATGATCCCCCCACAAGTCGGGATGAGACTCCAGACGAAAAATAAAAAAAAAGAGAAAAAAAGAGGCCATAAAAAAAGAGAAAAGGCCCAAATAAAAAAATAAAAAAATGAGAGAAAAAGAGAGAAGCCACAATGCTACTATCCTCTTACCACACTTGTGCTTCAAAGTAGCACTTTGTTCTTCATGTAGTGAGTCTCATATATTGTGCTTCAAAGTAGCACCATGTTTTTCATATAGTGAGTCTCATAAGTTGTCTTTTTCATACTAGTGGGAATTTTTCATTATAGAACTTGGCTTGTATATTCCTACGATGGGCTTCCTCAAATGCCCTAGGTCTTCGTGAGCAACCAAGTTGGATGCACACCCACTAGTTTTATTTTGTTGAGCATTCATTTATAGCTCTAGTGCATCCGTTGCATGGCAATCCCTATTCTTCATGTTGACATCAATTGATGGGCATCTCCATAGCCTGTTGATTATCCTCGTCATATGAGACTTTCTCTTTTTTTGTCTTCTCCACACAATCCCCATCATCATATTCTATTCCACCCATAGTGCTATATCCATGGCTCACGCTCATGTATTGCGTGAAGGTTGAAAAAGTTTCAGGTTATTTAAGTATGAAACAATTGCTTGGCTTGTCATCGGGGGTATAGAAGTTGGGAACATCTTTGTGTGACGAAAATTAAGCATAGCCTAACTATATGATTATGTAGGGATGAACTTTCTTTTGCCATGTTATTTTGAGAAGACATGATTACTTTGATTAGTATGCTTGAAATATTACTATTTTTTTATCAATATGAACTTTTATTTTGTATTCATTTGGATCTGAACATTCATGCCACAATAAAGAAAATCACATTATGAATTATGCTAGGTAGCATTCCACATCAAAAATTCTCTTTTTTATCATTTACCTACTCGAGGACGAGCATGAATTAAGCTTGGGGATGTTTGATACGTCTTCAACGTATCTATAATTTTGTATTGTTCCATGCTATTATATTACCCCTTTTGGATGTTTATGGGCTTTATTTTACACATTTATATCATTTTTGGGACTAACCGACTAACCGGAGGCCCAGCCCATATTGCTGTTTTTTTTGCCTATTTTAGTATTTCAAAGAAAAGGAATATCAAACGGAGTCCAAACGGAATGAAACCTTCGGGAGCGTGATTTTTGGAACAAACGTGATCCGGAGGACTTGGAGTGCAAGTCAAGAAGCATCCAAGGCCTCCACGAGATAGGAGGGCCCCCCTATAGGGCGCACCCCCTGTCTCGTGGGCCCATCGGGCGGCCACCGACGTACTTCTTCTTCCTAAACATACCTACGTACCCCGAAAACATCAAGGGGCACCACGAAACAAAATTTCCACCGCCGTAACCTTCTGTATCCGCGAGATCCCATCTTGGAGCCTTCGTCGGCACTCTACCGGAGGGGGAATCAAGCACGGAGGGCCTCTACATCAATATCCTTGCCCCTCTGATGAGTTGTGAGTACTTTACCACCGACCTACGGGTCCATAGTTATTAGCTAGATGGCTTCTTCTCTCTTTTTGGATCTCAATACAATGTTCTCCCCCTCTCTTGTGGAGATCTATTCGATGTAATCTCTTTTTGCGGTGTGTTTGTCAAGATCCGATGAATTGTGGGTTTATGATCAAGTTTATCTATGAATAATATTTGAATCTTCTCTGAATTCTTTTATGTATGATTGAGTTATCTTTGCAAGTCTCTTCGAGTTATCAGTTTAGTTTGGCCTACTAGATTGGTCTTTCTTGCCATGGGAGAAGTGCTTAGCTTTGGGTTCAATCTTGCGGTGTCCTTACCCAAAGGATGTAAAGGGTTGCAAGGCACGTATTGTATTGTTGCCATCGAGGATAACAAGATGGGGTTTATATCATATTGCATCAGTTTATCCCTCTACATCATGTCATCTTTCTTAATGAGTTACTCTGTTCTTATGAACTTAATACTCTAGATGCATGCTGGATAGCGGTCGATGTGTGGAGTAATAGTAGTAGATGCAGGCAGGAGTCGGTCTACTTGTTATGGACGTGATGCCTACATACATGATCATGCCTAGATAATCTCATAACTATGTGCTTTTCTATCAATTGCTCGACAGTAATTTGTTCACCCACAGTAATACTTATGCTATCTTGAGAGAAGCCACTAGTGAAACCTATGGCCCCCGGGTCTATCTCTTATCATATTTGCTCCCAATCTACTTTTATTTGCATCTTTACTTTTTGCATCTATATTATAAAATACCAAAAATATATTTATCTTATCTTACTATCTTTATTAGATCTCACATTCGCAAGTGGCCGTGACGGGATTCACAACCCCTTTATTGCGTTGGTTGCGAGTTCTCAGTTTGTTCTTGTAGGTGTGTGGGACTTTTGAGAAGCCTCCTACTGGATTGATACCTTGGTTCTCAAAAACTGAGGGAAATACTTACGCTACGCTTGCTGCATCACCCTCTCCTCTTCGAGGAAAACCAACGCAAGCTCAAGACGTAGCAGTGGGGCACCTGCCATGGGGGCGAAGCGCGGCGGCACGGGGCACAGGTTAGTGGAGAGGAGCTCCGGCGCACCCCTACCTGGCACGCCAAATGTCGGATGTGGCGTTCCGGCAAACCCTTAAGATTCGAACACTAGGGTGCGTGCGAAGTATCTCCCTCCTACCAATCAGCGCTCTAGCTCGCTAAGATCTCGCGGACGAACTCGACGAACTCGCAACACAAAAAGACACGAGGTTTATACTAGTTCGGGCCACCGTTGTGGTTTAATACCCTACTCCAGTGTGGTGGTGGTGGATTGCCTCTTGGGTTGATGATGAACAGTACAAGGGAAGAACAGCCTCCTGAAGTTGAGGTGTTCTTGTGCTTGTGTAGTTGAGGATGATCTGAACCAGTTCGAGATCGGTTGCCTCCTACTATGGTGGCTAGTCCTATTTATGGAGACCCTGGTGCTCTTCCCAAATATCGAGCGGGAAGGGAGCCAACAAAGGCGTGCAAATTTGAAGGGGGACAACTAGTACAAGCTATCTTGACTAAAGCGGTCTTCGCCTGCGAAAAGCTCTGGGATGACACCGTCTTGGGCTCCACGATGACCTCCGCCTTGCCGTCCTCCTAGTCTTGGTCTCATTGCACCAATATGACAACCTTTGCCCGATGCCTCGGTACTCTTCGCCTGCGCTGGCCTCCTTAGCACCAAAGAGGAAATAGGGACGCTGCACGCGCTGGCACCCGCCTGGTACCGTTCGTCATGGCTCACGTCACGGAAGCCTCGTGAGGTTTGCCTCGCTTTGATATCTCCACTCCTCGTGAGCCTACCTAGCTAGGCCACTCCAGAGGAGGTCTTGCATCGTCCGCCTCATGAGGCTTGGACCCTCGCGAGGGTCTTGGGTGCCTTGTTGACAAAGAAGGGTCGTACAGCCTGCTGCTTGGCCACGCTGTGGGCCGCAGGCAGGCAAGTCTGGGGACCCCCGTTCCCAGAATGCCGACAATACTCAAGCCTCTCTTTCATCATTTAATTCTATGAAACCTCATCAAAATTGCTTAGTCGATTCAACCTCCTCCCAAGGGGTTTGGAGAGGTATGGATGGGAATTTGGCTTGTACATGATTTTATCCCCCACAATCCCTGTTAATCCCCGTGAAAACCCCTTGAACCGCACGTGCCCTTGTTATCACATAGACATAATGCAATTTTTATGCATGTTAATGTAAGCCCCCGTTAATCTAGTGCCAGTGTTGATTTCATGTGATGGCACTTCTTAGATAATGGCACTTTTTCATATTGTCACTGTAATGCCATTGATAACATATGAGATGTTGTTAATCATATGCCGCTGCAAAAAATGACACTACTTAAATAACCCTGTTACATATTTGTGCAAACAGGGTTGTCTATCTCCATATGGTGTCTATTTGTGCAAACGGAAGCACAAACCTCAATTTTAGTGGAACCTGCTGTCAGCCGACCTCACAGTGCTCCAGGTATTCCAACATTCTTAACTACTCAATTTTAGTAGGTAGAATGACCAATGCAAGATGAAATAAGCTTATTGGTACATTGACCGATAAGGAGACATAATTAAGCTGGAGGCATCTCTTATTTTCTTTCGAATGGGCAATCAGCTGGAGAGATAGAGAGTGTCTCTAATCGGCTGCCTCTAGTGTTAAGGCCCCCTAGTACGAAACACGGGCAGCCGACTGGGCCGATACAAAAGCCTATCCATCTTAAAGCCCATTTGTTTTTGTTTTTTGCGAGGAGAAGCCCATATTTCTTGAAGAGGGGGCGATACCAGAAAAACCCTCCTTCCTCCTCGCTTCCACTTATACTGTAGCTGGCTGGACTCTCCTGCTTCCGTCGCCCCCCAATCCCCCCCCCCCTCTCCCCATCTTCCTCACTCATACAGTAAACCCCCGCTCACCTTCTTCCTCACTCGTACAGAAAACGCCTACTCCTCTTCTTCTACTCCTACAGAAAACCCCAGCCCTCCATCTTCCCCACTCGCACTGCCACTAGGCTCATCTCTGGCTACTCTGCTCAAACCCGTGAGCTCGGCGCGGCGCCCGCAAGGAAAATGGAGTCGGCTGGCCCCAGCGCCAAGAAGATAAGGCTCCAGCTAGCGGCGACGCCGGTTGTAGATCCCGCACCCGACAGCGCGGGGAGAAGCGGTGAGCCCCCCCACCCCCACCCGGATTTGAGGAAACCATAGAATCTCCAGTGGACCACATCAGCGATCTCCCGGACGACATCCTTGGGGAGATCATGTCGCTTCTCCCCACCAAGGATTGCTGCCGCACACAAGTCCTCTTAACTCGGTGGCGACCTCTATGGTGTACCGCGCCCCTCAATCTCAACTGTCGTCAGATATCCGTCCTTCCTGAATTTGATCTCCACCGAGCCATAGTCTCCTCTCACCAGCAGGGCCCCATTCAATGCCTCTGCATCCCGACACGCTACCTGTTGTCCATACCCTGACCGGTGGAGGCTTGGCCGACATCCCCTGAATTCGAAAAACTCTAGCAGTTTGAGTTCTACCATTACCATGAAAGTTTCATACCACGAACTGAACACCAAGAATTTGTGCCCACACCATCATTGTCCATCTCGTGGTTTTCCTCCTCTCTCTCCGCACTGCCACCTTTGCTCGGTGCCATCTACCAGACGATCTGGTACAAATACTTTGACTCCCACTTCTAAAAAAACTTTTGCTTGTGGTGGTTTATCTGTCGGAGGCCTCACTGCACAGCATCATCTACTCTAGTTGCCCTGCCCTAGAGTGCTTTTTGATTGGTTTGGGAATAGAAATCCCTATCAGTTGTCTCCAAATAAAGTCGCGTCACCTTAAAAGCATTGGAATTTGTTTTGAAGGACAACAGCTCATCATCGAAGATACCCTTCACTTCAAAGGTTGCTCCTTCATTATTGTTATAAACGTTCGCAACTAATTGTCGTCTCTGCGCCCAAACTGGAGACCTTAGTGTAATTCCTGATCCGTTTAATGATCACAACAAGTTGGTGTTTGGCTCCTCACCTTTTCAGGTACCATATATTATCATGTACACATTTGTAATCATAAGCAACATTTTTCATTTGTGTGCATAAGTTTTATATCATCTTGGAGTACAGTTTGGGTACTAATATTATGTTATATGCTAAATGAAGATTTCGTCCATGGATAGCCTATCAATGTTGTTGGATTCTGTGAAGATCTTATATATCGGAATGTATAGTTATCATCTGAACATAATTATTGGCTTGTTATGATGCTTTCGATGTCTGGAGAGTTTATATACAAAGGTGATGATTTCATGCACATTGAAAGCCCGTATATATTGTACTAGAATTAAGGGATAATTAATTTGGTGCCCTTTGTTGTGTCCCACTCGGCAGGTTTACCCCTAGTTTTCGAAAACACTTGTTATTGCCCAAATCACTTTGCTCCTCTTATGCTTTTGCCCTTTGACCGTTTGACCATCACTTTGAAAACTTCAAAAAAAATCATACCAACTCGGAAAAATTCAAATAAGATATCAAAATGTTCAGAAAAGCATCACCTATATGTGCATGTCATTTGCATTCATGAAAAAAGTGTCGGCTAGTCCCCATCTCAGGTTTAGCTCATATCATCTTAGCATGAACAGTAAAATCTAAAAAGTTCCAAAAATTCTAAAAAAATTTGGTGGCAAACTTTAAACAATGTTTTGAGTGCTTGCCAAGTTTCATAAGGAATGGCATTCGTGGAAGTCGTGGTAAAAAGAAGAAATTTTGGAGCATTGATTTTTGTTTTTTGCCACGACTTCCACGAATGCCATTCCCTTATGAAACTTGGCAAGCACTCAAAACATTGGTCAAAGTTTGCCACCAATTCTTTTTAGAATTTTTAGATTTTTTTAGATTTTACTGTTCATGCTAAGATGATATGAGCTAAAAATAAATTGGGGACTGGCCAACACTTTTTTCATGAATGCAAATGACATGCACATATAGGTGATGCTTTTATTAACATTTTGATATCTTATTTGAATTTTTCTGAGTTAGTATGAATTTTTTATGAAGTTTTCAAAGTGATGGTCAAACGGTCAAAGGGCAAAAGCATAAGAGGAGCAAAGTGGTTTGGGCAGGAACAAGTGTTTTTGGAAACTAAGGGTAAACCTGCCGAGTGTGACCTAACTAGGGGCATGAAATCAATTATCCCTAGAATTAACCATTCAGCTATCGCTCTTTCGACACACTCTTTTTTTCAGACCTTAACCGTTTTCAATCTTCATGTCTACCTAGGCACTAACACATGGAGAAGAACATATAACCAATCGGTGGCGTAATAAGCACTAATATTTTCTCAGTTCTCATGACATTCGTTTGAGGACAATAGCGATGGAAGGATATGCATCCAACCAGGCAAATAGAAGCTTTGTCACATTCTTCCTGTTGAATTCGAGGTTACTATTGTCCATGAGGCTTAAGTTTTTCAACAAGAGATTTCACACGGACAGACATGTTGAATAGCAAAAAAAGAAGTTTCAGGTGGAAAAATGGGCTTCTGAATGGGCTCAGCTTCTATTTACAACAACTTGTAGTCATCCTCCAATAAATTTTTTGGCACGGGATGTTGATTTTATGGATCAGACTGATCCATTTGTTTGTGACTGCGAAAAAGAGTGGTTGGGTTAGATTTTATTGCCACATTCAATCTGGGGTTTGTCTAAATTTGATGAACAATTAATCCCTGGGCTTTTTGTATCGTTTGTAAGCTTGAGTTACATGTTGTTACCCTCGTACTCCCCTCGCCTACCACTACATTGCCGCATCTTCCACGGCTCCTCCCGTCTGAGGCCTCGCCGTCATTCTCCGCCTTGGTTCGCTCGTTGTGCCCGCCTCCGTCTGGCGTTGTCAACATGGTCAACAACCGAGAGGAATCAGGAGATGACTGTATGTGGAGAGGGTGACAGTAGGGACCCACTAGGGTCATTGCATTATGTAAGCAGGTGCCTCATTGTTACAAGCCAAAAAATACGTCCTCCTAATTGTTTGACAACTAGGTCCCACGCCATTGTCAATGTAGTCAATAAATGAGAAAATTACACAACAAGCGGATAACACGAGGACCCAAAGCTCACCCAGTTGTTTTTGGTTTTAGAGCCAGAGCTCATTGCCTTGTTGTCTTGAGAGGCTGCGGCATGTCTAGCCCACGCTTATGCTTTTATTTAAGCACATGACGAGCCTAGTTGATATATTTTTTCTTTCTGAAAATGGCTAGCCTAGTTCTTTTTTTTGGAGAATACACAACCGAGGCCTACTTGCTTTTTGCATCCCTGCTGGGCTGCAAATCTTTCATGATGAGGAGGGATGTAAGTAGTAAGAAATGGGCTTACCCCGAAAATGGGCTATAAGTTGTAAGAAATGGTATGTAAATTTCTAAACCAAATCCAACCGGCAATTACATTCAAATATCATTTTTATGGATTTCTCTACTCTTATAAAAAGCAGAGTTGGTGATGATGGTGTGCCTGCCATCCTGCAATATAGGCTATCCGATCTATATCTAACGGATAGGATGGAAACTATGACAATTTACCCGCACTCCTCTCCACATTTGCAGAATCTGGCCTTCCCTCATTCATCCTTTTCTCCCAAAAGATAAACTACTCATACAAATGCATCTTGATGTTCCGTGCAACGCACGGGCATCTTGCTAGTCAAGATTTTAAATTTCATTCATTTTTTGCGAAGAATTTTTTTAATTTTATATTGATATATTTTAAAAATAATAATGTGACTCGAAATTTCGTGATTAAAAGAGTTCGGACCCCACCGAAATATAGAAAATTTCATTGAATTTTTTAGCAGTGCCCAGAATATGGTCTGTAATGCTAATAAAGAGAATATGGGCTTCAAAATATCCTTAAGAATTAGCAAATGGGTTGTAAATTATTGAAACTAATGGCTAATGGGTTGTATGATGTTTTCCACAGATTTGGAGGCTGATTTGTGGGCCTACTAGGTTGACAATGACGCTGTCCTAAAAAAATGTTGACGCGTACGCAAGGCTTTGTCAATTTAGTCAACACAGAGCAGTGATTGTTGGATAGCCATCCAACGGCTGTCGTGCTTCTTCAATCTCTGATCTTCCTGCTCCAGCCACCCAAACCAATGCCAGCGAGACTGCCTGGTCCCTCCTCCCGTGGCCGGTTGTGCTGCCGCCAGGCCATCCCTCTACCCACCCGCACATCCTGTTATTTTCTGGCGACGTCGGCCTCACCCCGCAGCCGACCAGCCAGCGCTCATACTCCCCTCAGCATGGGCATCCACTGCTATGGCTTCGCCGACTCCCGGTTGTTCCCTTCCTGGGCCTCGCCCTCGTCCACCGCGTTTATTCTCTCAGCGCGGCGTGGTCAACATTGTCAATAAACAACAGCCATCGGAACATCGATGTAAGCGGAGAGGCTAATAGTAGGGACCCACACAAGCAAGTGCCTCCTTATTACGTGCAAAATACTGATTCCTCCACCTAACAGCTGGGACCCACCGGAAGGGTCTCTGTATTTCGCGAAACAAACGTTCCTCCGGCTGACAACTCGGACCAACCAGCTATATCTTCACACGCAAGGAAGTGCCTCCTTATTACGCACAAAAAATGAATACTCCCCCTGCTAGCTGGGACCCACCATAGTGGTAGGCTGACTTGTGGGCCTACTAAGTTGACGCGGACGGAGGGCTTTGTCAACTTAGTCATCAACAATTCTAGCTCCAGTGACCGTACAATGTCCATCCAACGGCTGTAGTGCTTCTTCAACCTCTGGTCTTCTTCCTCCAGCCGCCCAAACCAGCGCCGGCCGTGCCGCCTGCTCCTGCCTTTCGTGGCCGGATGTGCTGCCGCGGAGGCCTCACCGCCCCTACTACTCCCACCGCGGGCCAGGCCATCCCTCTACTCACCCACACCCCCTGTTATTCTACGGTGACGGCAGCCTCACACCGCAGCCGAACCAGTGAACCCTCATACTCCTCTCCGCGTGGGCATCCACTGTCGCGTCTTCCCCGGCTCCATGTCGTCCCCTTCCTAGGCCTCGCCGTCGTCCACCGCCTTGGTGCTCTCGGCGCAGCATGGTCAATGTGGTCAAGGAATGACTTCCATCGGAAGAGTACTATACGTGGAGAGGCTGACAGTTGGTACACGGCCGCAGCAAGGAAGCGCCTCCTTATTATGCGCAATATAATGATTCCTCCACCTAACAGCAGGGACCCACCGGACGGGCCACTGTATTTCTCGAAAAAAGCGTTCCCTCTGATTGTTGGGACCCAGCAGCTACATCTTCGCACGCAAGGAAGTGCCTCCTTATCATCCCTGACAGTCGGGACCCACATGGTCGAAGCGTACGTGGCGTTGTCATTCTGGTCGTGAACGTGTACGTACATACTGGTCGATCGGTCTGTCTGCAGGCTGCAGCGATGAACCGTGGCTGAGTAAGGAAGGGCACGTGTCGTAGTAGAGGCGCGGACATAGCATGTACACGTACGTACAGCTAGGGTGCAAGAAAGTAAGTACAACCACGTACGTACATACGGGCGGGGTCTCGAATGCCTACTTGCGCATACGTATGGCCAGGGCTCGTGTACATGGAGAGGCAGCGACGACGTCTTGTTTATCAGCAGCCAACCGGCTGGGTTAGAACAGAGAAACTGCGTTGTCGTGTTCATCGGGAGGCAACAGAATGCTTCGAGTTCATCGGGAGCCAACCGGCTTGGATGGAACAGCCGTCATGAGGCCTGGTGTACGCAGAACAGAGGAAATGGCCATGTGTTCGACGGCCTACGGTCGAAACGAGATCCTATTCACAGGGAGGGGTGTGGCGTACTGCAAAACGGAGGAAACGGACTTCTCTTCGACCTCCTACGGTCGAAACGGGGTCATGTTGATCGGGAGGGGTGTGGCGTACCGCAAAACGGACTTCTCTTCAACCTCCTACGGTCGAAACGGGGGTCCTGTTCATCGGGAGGGGTGTGGCATACCGCAAAACGTTACTCCACGGGCTACTGTTCATCCACCGTCTACTGCCTCGCTCCAGCCTCCACGAGCTACTGTTCATCCAACGCCGACCTCCTCCATCCTCCACCTGCGACTGTTCATCCATGGCGTCTCCCTCCTGCCTCCACCAGCTATTGTTCATCCACGGGGTCCTGTTCATCCAGCCTCCACAGCTCCTCCACTGGCTACTGCAACCAACCCTCTCCACGGGGTCTTGTTCAACCACCCCTCCACGGGCTACTGTTCATCCAGCCCTCCACCGGCTACTGTTCAACCAGGCCTCCACCAGCTATTGTTCATCCAGCCCTCCACGGGGTCCTGTTCATCCACCCCCAACCGGCTCGATCGGGGTCATGTCCATCCAGCGGCAACGGCCTCTACTACCACGGGGTCCTGTTAATCCAACCCCCAACAACGCTCATTGTTCATCAAGAGGCAGCAGGTTCGATCGGCTTCAGTTAGCAGCAGTAGCGAAGGAATCGCTCGATCGGGTTCAGTTAACAGCCGGGGATTGATCGATCGCTCGGGTTCAGTAACGCGTAGCCTGTAGTGCAATCGCTCGTGTTTAGTAGGCGAACGCCTCGCTCGGGTTCAGTTAGAGCCCAGTGCCTCGCACCCACACGCGTACGTGTATGAGAGAAACATGCATTGCCCGGCCCTGACCACCCACCATAACCTGGAACTCCCCAATATTTTCCTCGCCCTCTCTTCTACCATGGTTTTTCCGTCATGGACGACCCAAAGAATGTCATGCAGCTGCGTCTTAGGCCCGCCAAGGATGAAAAGCCCATTTTATGTCATGATTTTTTGCCATAGAAGTAGGATCCCACCACATCTATGATGATACCGCGTTTTTTCACAATTATCGTCATAGAAGTGTCATAAGCATGACAGAAAAAAATTCGTTCGGCCCAAAATGTCACACACGTGTCTTTTTTGTAGTGAAAGAAGAAGAACAAGCACCACAAAAAGAGGCACAAGGATAAGGCAATGATGACCATCGAAGGATCGGGCACTCTTAGTACCGGCAAGAAGGCTAAGGCCGAAGCCCCCGGCAAGGAAGTTGCTGCGTGCGCTGACTGTCGGGAGGCTGCGGCTGCCGAGAGGGCTGGGAAAGGCGATTAGCCGTACTACAAGATCTATCGGACCAAAGGCCACGATATGCAAAAGTGTCATCGGGTTGAACAGCTTGTCAAGAGACAGAGGGCTGAATATGAGAAGCGTGATAAAGAAAAAGGTCAGAATGGCACTGTCCGGAAGGGCCGAGGTGGTGAAGCAAATCGCCCTGGCAAGGCTTTTCGGAACCAAGGGAAACCCGCCAGGGGCCGAGAGAAGGATGTTTGCAATGATGAGAGTGATGGAGCGGATGAAGAAGAAACCAGCGAGCAGGAATTCTAGAAGGCCACTGATGCCCCGTGCATTGACGGGGGTGCATCTATGCACTCCTCTCACCGCCAACTTAAACGGTGGGCGCGTGAGGTCAATGCCATGGAGCCATCGGTAGAGTCTCGGAGGCCGCTCAAATGGTCATGCAAGCACATCATCTTTGACGAAGAGGACCATCCTGACTATACCACAGTGCTACGATGTTTGCCGTTGTTGGTCTCTCCAACGATTCTCAACCTCAAAGTCACAAAGATGTTGGTTGACAGCGGGGCTAGGTTGAATCTGATTTCCCCAAAAGTTATCAGCAAACTTCAAATAGCACAGGAAGAATTAACGGTCACGTGCACGTTTGAAGGAGTCAATCCTGGCAGGAGTCATCCTAAGGGAAAGATCACATTGCTAGTGACATTTGGGGAGAATTGAACTATCGGACTGAGAAGGTTGTGTTTGATGTCGATGACCTCCCCCTGCCGTACAATGGGATCCTCGGACTCCCCGCTCTGGCAAAATTAATGGCAGCATCCCACTATGCCTACAACACTTTGAAGATGCCAGGGCCAGTAGGAGTCATTTCCATTCCGTCAGACAAGAAAGACGCAATCATTTGCGTGGATAAGATGTACCGAGACACTGTTGCGGCAGAGGCCACGACAGCAGCAGCCCCCGCCAAGGAAAAAAGAGGAAAGAAGAAGGATAGAAGAGACACCAGCAAGGAATCTGGGAAGCGTATCGAGAGGTGCTTCTGCCTCTCGATGTCGCAGCCGTGCAGTCCGGTAGCGCCCCATTGAAGTTTGGTATTCCTTTTCTTGTAGATAGGTGTCTTGGTGCAGTTTGGCTCGATCGGCAATGCAGTTCGGCTAGTTTGTGGATGCAGGTCTCTGTGTGCACTGCTTCTGTTAAAGAATGATATGTGAAAATTTGTAGGGACTTGTTCTGTAAGAAAATGTTACCCGAAATGTTGTTTAGTTTAAAATTCCTTTGTGGTTCATTTTGTAAAACGAGAAAAAAGAAAAAGAAAAATAAGAAATGGATATGTATGTTTTGAAGCTGAGTTTGTTGTCTCACAAAGTTTGCTATAAAACTCCTTTGTTGTCCACTTGGTAAACACAAAACAAAAAAGATCTCAAAATGAAGCTCGCTTCTATATTAGATGTAGTTCACTCGCTTAGTCCCTGCGGTCCACTCGCTTGGTCAACGCGCGTAAATAAATTAATAAGTATGAAAAAAATACAACAAAAACTCATGAGGTTCACTTTTGATAGCGTTGCGGTTCATTTTCAGGAGTGTTGCGGTCCACTCTTGTTCATAAAGAAGTTGAAAAAAAGACAACAAAAACTTTTGCGAGAAAGTTTATGTCCGACAAAAAGAAATCATGAACTTCACTTGACTGCCAGCTGCAGTGCGGGTTTCCGTTTGAAGCGGTGCGTTCTTCTGTCCGATGAAAGGTCCACTTGCTTGGTCAACGCGTGTAAAAAATTAATAAGTACGAAAAAATACAACAAAAACTCATGAGGTTCACTTTTGGTAGTGTTTCGGTTCACTTTCGGAAGTGTTGCGGTTCACTCTCGCTAATTTTTTTTTTTAAAAAAAGACAACAAAAACTTGTGCGAAAAAGCTTACGTCCGACAAAAAGAAATCATGAAATGTTCACTTGACTGTCTGTTGTACTCCGGCTTTCAGTTTGAAGCATTGCGTTCTTCTGTCCGATGAAGTACACACGATGATTTTGGTCTCGCGAAAAACAGAGTGTCCGCTTTTCGGTAAATTTAAAACTGCTCTTAAACCGTAAGGAATTAGAGAGAGTGTTCTACATGAAAAAGTTGCATCTCGTTGATATCTTTCCAACGGCATATCATTTGAATCATTCCGACAAGCGGTTTGCAAAACTTTCCCGAAAAACGGCCGCTGCCACTCGTCGTCCGCCGCACGATTTTCAAAATTAACTTAAAATTGTAAGGAATCTCAGAACGATTTCCACATATGAAAGGTGCGCCTTGTCCATAGATTTCCAACGACATATTACACGCCTTGTTTGGACAAACAGTTAAAAAACTGGAGTGAAAACAGTACCGAAAATTTGAATTTTTTGAAAAACAGAATTCCGCGATTTACTAAATTTGAAACTGCTCTTAAACCGTAACGAATTAGAGAAAACAATAGATATGAAAAAGATGTGCCTCGACGATATCTTTCCAACGGTGTATCATTTGCTTTATTCCGAAAAGCGGTTTAGAAAAAAACGCGAAAAAACGCTCACTACCACTCGTCATCCGCCGCACTATTTTTGAAACTGCTCTTAAACCGAGAGTAATCTCAAAAAGTGTTCAACATGGCGAAGTTGCGCCTAATCAATAGCTTTCCAACAGTATATTACACGCCTTGTTTTGATAAAAGGTTAAAAAACTAGAGCAAAAACAGTACCAAAAAACTCTGCGTGCAGTTTTTTGCGACGGGAAGTTCACTCATGTGAGTACTGCAACACACTTGGTTCAAGCAATGACGTGCACTTGCGTTGAGCATGCAGTGCGGAAGTGTTATCAGAATAGTTATTCTGCTAATATTAGCAGAATAGACCGGCTGTATATATATATGTTCTGTCCTCAACATCATTCACTTATAGCTCTGTCTTCAAATTGCCATTCTCTGCAATAAGTGAATGTCATCGGACCCTTACCCCACCTGTGCTTATTGCTCCTACTCTCACTAAATCTTCATATGCATTCTACTGACATGTGTTGATTGCCTTCACTATGTCCTTCTCAGTCGAAGATTTTGAGACCAACATTTAAAACAGTTTTATTATCTTTTCCATTTTGCCGAAATCCGTAGAAATCGGCCCGCCCGCCAGACCAGCTATGTGGTGGGGTCGTGGCAAAATTGTTTAAAGTGTGCATGCATGCCACACATCGCGTAGATGTGAACCGCCAGGGGTAGCGCAGTAAATTCACGGTGCAACGCTCCTTCTGATAAATACAACGCCCCCGTGCTCATTAATTAATCTACTCCCATCACCATCTCGCTCGCAACCATAGCGCCGTCTCTAGCCTTCATCGTTGCCGGATAACAAATGCTTAGCTGCCTTGACTTCACCGACTTCGTACTCACGCCGGTCGCGGTCATCTTCGCCCTGCTGCCACCGTAGCTATCATCCGCCGCCAAGTTAGGGTGCTGGAGATTGAACTGCTCGACCTCCTCTCCGACTCGTCTTGCAGTTCGTTCCTTGTTCTTGACCGGTAAATAAAATCTCATTTTTTTACCGTCTGTTTGATCTGCTAAACTTCCTATATCTTTAGAAAGTTGTTTTGTCACTTCCAAATCTGGATCTTCTATCTATGGTATCTCATGATTCGCCAAGTACTTTCACTTATGCTTCACAAATAGTGTGATTCTTCACTTGTACTTATTCATGGATTCGTACAAATCTAGGATCAACATATCCCAGTAAGTGAATGTCTTTTCACTGTGAGGTCAGTGTCTTCAAACTAATTTAATCTTCAAAATCCTCTAAGAATGCATATGACCTCTCCTGCTTCCCTCGCATCTCTAATGCTTTAACAGGTACATGTTCATGGGTGAGTCTCTTGGTTCTCATAGTCTGAATTCATTTGCAGACTTCCTGCAACTTCACCTTGACTCTCATGAAGCTAGTTCATGTATATCAAGCAGAGTGAAGCTAATCATCACTGTGAAGCCAATGGCTGGAGGAAAGTCGTAAAAGAAAGGGGACAGGTAGTGCAGAGAGAACACTGCACTGGGTCTGCCTCCAGAGCTCTATGATATGTACAAGTCTGATCCGGAGGAAATATATGGGGAGCGCAAATAGCGCGTTCAATGGATTTGCAGGTACTGGGCTGAACAGTGGTTTGAATATAAGTCTGTGAACTCAGAGTACGCTACCAAGAATGATGTGAGACCACCGTGGGCTGATATCGTCTACAAGAAGCTTCATGCGCAGACAAAGGTTAAAGCCATTTAGTTGAACTTCTTCCCATGCATGGTGAGAAGGCCAATGCCCCAAGATGTTGATCCAACAAGCATACTATGGTGCCGAGATGGTGGTCACTTTGAAGCCAACTATCAACTTGTCAGGTGCTCTGTTGCCCAAAACGAAAAGGACTATGGGATTGACTTCAATCCAGGTCCTGCTGAACCAAGCCCAGATGGCACCCGCGAAGCTGAACCCACTAGCATTGGTACCATTGATGACCTTGCTGCCTATCTTGCACACTGCACTGAGCAAAGGGCAAGCGTTGCAGCTGCTTAAGAATAAACTGCCGCTCCTAAGTCCCCGAAGCCTACCAAGGAGGAACAGGCTTCAAAGGCTCTATCTGCACCGAAAGCTTCAAAATTGAAGCCTCTGAAAATTGTACCTCCTGATCTAGTGTGCATTTGACAAAGAAAATCTCAGGGCAAGGCCTTACACCTGCAAGCATTTTGCGTAATAATGATGACATCATAGATTTGTCCAGTGACGAAGATCTTGCTGATGATGCGCTGGAGCAGCTGATCAAGAGCAACCAGGAGGCTAAAATCTTCAAGGATCTGCATCTGTTTGATACTAACATTCTGAACAATTTCATTGATGAGTAATTCGAAGATACGACCCTCACTATTGATGATCTACAGCTACCCATTGGCATAAGTGTCACCTTTCCAGGGCTGCATTGCCAAGGAACTTGCGATTGCTCAGAAGGTTATTGAGCAGAAGAACTAGATTGACTATGAGAAGGCCGTCTTCAAGAAGCATATGGCAAAGCTCAGTGTTTCAAATGTTCATCAAATTAAGTTGATGATGGCTGACCTGAAGGTAGAATTTCAAAAGCGTCGTGATGGAGCCAAGGGATCTCGTGAGTGCCAAGTACTATGCTGATAAGTGTGTTCAGGCTCACAATGAAGCCTTGAAGATAAATGCACTTGGTAGCCTAGGCATCGACCCTAATCTTGTTAAGAAGAACAAGAATAAGCCCTTCGTACCCAAAGCTAAGGCTTCACGGCAAGAAATGCCTAAGATTATCTTCCCACCAAGCTTCGCTGCTTCGAAGCCGAACACTCCATCTGTTGCTTCTGAAAGGAAGAAGACAAAGCATATTGAAGCCGAAGCCAACAAGCGCAAACACGAAGAAGCTTCTGATGTCCCTTCTTCATTGAAGCGACATAAGAAGTCTTCAAAGGCTTCACGAAGGGCACAAGCTGAAGTTACTACACTAGTGCTTGATACCCCCCAAGCAACACCAGAAGACATGGAGAAGACAATGCCATCCCCTCAAGCATCTCTTGCATTCCGCAGGCTTTGCAAAGGCCCAAGGCCCTCTGTCTCCATGTCTAGTATCCTTGAAGAGGATGTTGATAATCCAAAAGTATAGGGGATCGCAACCGTTTTGAGGGTAGAGTATTCAACCCGAATTTATAGATTCGACACAAGGGGAGCCAAAGAATATTTGAAGGTGTTAGTAGCTAAGTTGTCAATTCAACCACACCTGGAGATTAATTATCTACAGCAAAGTGATCAGTAGCAAAGTAGTTTGATGGTTTTCATAGTAGTGACAGCAGCAACGTAATAGTAACAGTGATAGCAGTAATTTTGTAACAAGTGTAACAGTGATGATAGTAATAGTAACACAGCAAAAACAATAAGGTTAAATTTGTAGGCATTGGATCAGTGACTTGTTGGATGATATTCATCATGCCACAGTTATAACCTAGGGCGATACGGCACTAGCTCCAGTTCATCGATGTAATAATGTAGGCATGTATTCCGTAAATAGTCATACGTGCTTTATTAAAAGAACTTGCATGACATCTTTTGTCCTACCCTCCCGTGGCAGTGGGGTCCATATTGGAAACTAAGGGATATTAAGGTTCTCCTTATAATAGAGAACTGGAACAAAGCATTAACACATAGTGAATACATGAACTCCTCAAACTACGGTCATCACCCAGAGTGGGCCCGGTTGTTGTCACTCCGGGGTTGTCGGATCATAACCATAGTAGGTGACTATAACTTGCAAGATTGGATCTAAAACATGGATATAATGATGAATTCATAAACGGTTCAGATCTGAGTTCTTGGCACCCAGGCCCCAAGTGACAAGCATTAAGCATAGAAAAGTCATAGCAACATCAATCTAAGAACATAGTGGATACTAGGGATCAGACCCTAACAAAACTAGCTCGATTACATGATGAATCTCATCCAACTCCTCACCGACCAGCGAGCCTATGAAGGAATTACTCACTCCCGGTGGGGAGCATCATGGAATTGGCGATGGAGATTGGTTGGTGATGACGAAGAACGAAGATCCCCCTCTCCGGAGCCCCAAACGGACTCCAGATCTGCCCTCCCGAGGAAGAACAGGGCTTGGCGGCCGCTCTGTCTCGTGGATCATGATAATTCTTTCTCCCTGATTTTTTTCTGAAATAATGTGATTTTATAGTATCAGGGGGGTCATTAGCAGGGCCACCAGGTTGGTACAACCCACCTGGGTGCGCCAGGAGAGGGGGCGCGCCCTGGTGGGTTGTGCCCTCCCAGGGGTCCGTCTCTGGTGGGTCTTGGCTCCAAAAATCCTTATCATTGATATAAAAAAATCCTTACTAAGTTTCGTTTCATTTTGAGAACTTTCATTTCTACACAAAAACAACACCATGGTAGTTTTACTGAAAACAGCGTCAGTTCGGGGTTAGTTTCATTCAAATCATGCTAATTAGAGTCCAAAACAAGAGCGAAAGCGTGAGAAAAAGTAGATATGTTAGAGACGTATCAACTTCCCCAAGCTTAAACCTTTGCTTGTCCTCTAGCAATTCAGTTGATAAACTGAAAATCAGAAAGAAAAAACTTTTACGAACTCTTTTGCTCTTGTTTGCACAAATAAGCTTAAACAACACCCAGGTTTTCAGACAACATAACTAACCATGTCGACAATAACTCTTAAAGATTATAATGATTCATATCAATGACATAATCAGCTAGCGAGCAATAGTAAGATATCTCAAATAGCAACATGTTGTCAAAACAACTATGATATAATATGACAATAGTGGTATCTCGCTAGCCCTTTCTGAGACCGCAAAACATAAATGCAGATCACCTCCAAAGTTCAAGAAGCGACTAAAAATTGTAATTCATGGTAGAAAAGATCCAGTCATGACGCACCCAACATTAGCTATATACAATGCATAAATCATGACAGCTGTGCTCTATTCAGTTTCTGGCGCTTTTTTTAGAAGGTGGTGACACAACATAAAAGTAAATAGAAAGTCCCTTTGCAGAGAGAAGCAGTGATTTGCAGAGGTGCCAGAGCTCAAATTTTAAAACAGAGATTAATGATAATTTTGAGACATACCCCCTTTTCATTCACTTCACAACCATCAGTTATCAACATCTTCCATGCTAAGCACGCTAGTGGAGGTTCCCAAGCGGAAAGTAAAGATTTTGACTCCATTGGGAGTTTTTGTTTGATTATTCAAGGGATGAACTCTTTTTCATGTTTGCAGTTTGGGACTGGGCATCCCTATTACCGCCCATTTCCTCGTGCGATGGCGAGTGAATAAACACTCGACCTAAGGATAACCCGCTTAGCACGGAAGATATCGACCACCTCCTGTTGTTCCATGAACAATCCAGGCACACAAAACAGATAATTTTTTAAAAGTTTTTAGAGGTGGCACATGCAAATTTACTTAGTACGGCAGGGTATTACTGAATATAGGTAGGTATGGTGGACTCATCTGGAATAACTTTGGGTTCAAGGTTTTGATGTACAAGCAGAATTCCCAGTTAGTACAGGCGAAGGCTAGCAATTATGATTGGGAAACGGCCAGCTAGAGAGCAACAATGATCATGACCAGGCATAATGCATAATTAACATTGGACACTAGCATGAGTACGATATGAACACCATGAACATAAACATTATAGAGGCTATGTTGGTTTTGATTCAACTACATGCATGAACATGCACCAAGTGAAGCCACTCGAACATTCGGAGGAGGATACCATATCATCATACTACATCACAATCATCTTAACACTATGTTGACATCCAAGATAAATCATTATCAATTCCCAGGTACTTATGCATGGCATGAGAAACTATGATCTCTAATTGTCATTGCAAACAGGTTTAATCATAATGGGTTGAAGCCTGGATACTAGGTTAAACATATTTATACAAACAGAACAAGTCGAGTTCGTACCAGTTTCTCTTTGCCACGGCCAGTTCATCGAATGTCGTCATTATTGCCTTTCACTTGCATGACCGAATGATATAAAAATAATAATAGTGCAAGAGTGCCGTGGACTAAACTGGAATCTGCAAACATTTTATTCAAAAGGAGAAGACAAGGTAAAATGGGCTCTTTATTAGTTAAACATTTATTCATATGAGAGCCATTCAACATTTTCATCGTGGTCTTCTCCTCGGTATAACTCGAATAAAAAGAAAAGAAATTCAGTGAAACACACTGAAATATTTTTGGAGTTTTTGGTTTTCTTCGACGAAGGCAAATAAAACGGGAAAGCAAAAACGAGAAAAACTATTTACACGGGAAAGCTCCCAACAAGCAAAAGAAGAACAAGGAAATCTTTTTGGATTTTCTTTTAGTACTACTACTAAGCATGCATAGAAAGTAATTTACTAAAACTAATTTTTTTGTTTCTTCTAAAGTTTTTCAAACACACAAGAAGAAAGCAAGAAAATAAATCTAAGCATGGATGATACAATGAAAAAGTGTGAGCACCAACAACTAGAATAATATGTGAACATGAATATAATGTCGGTGAGAAATACGTACTCCCCCAAGCTTAGGCTTTTGGCCTAAGTTGGTAATCGATCAGTAGCCTGGAGGGTAACAGGGATCCTCAGGAGCGGGCATCCACTCATCCCACTACGGAGGTGCCTGTAGCCTCGGCAGCAACTGGCGTTCGATGCGCGAGGATGTCTCAGAGGCATAATCCGGTATCCACCCCTGGCAACAGAATCAAACAAAGCAGGTGCAGGAAAGGGGATAAAATCACGAGTGTCAACACTATAGACTAAGTTATAAGGAATGGCAATATCAGAACGATCATGTGCAAGAAAGTGATGGTGATACATGGCTGCACGGTCTAGGTAAACTGTGGTAAGAGGGACATCATGGGGGCGTATCGCAACCTCAAAGTGAGCCGCAAAACGAGTAGAAAAAATCACACCTTGTATTTTCCCTTGAGATTTATTAAGATGGAGGCGACGAGCCACAATATCTCCCAAGCTATAGGTGTTGTCGCCCTCTATTGCACGACATAAAACAGCAAGGTCTGGTGAACTAAGTGCACCCACCTTTCCCTAGCAAGAAAGCATTTGGTAATGAAGAGTGCAAATTAACGAACAGCGGGAAAATGTAAGCCACCGGCAGTGATGGCTGACACTCTCCTCTCATCACCCAATGTCAAAGTGTGACAGAAATCCTCAAACTTAGCCGGCCTAGGCTCAGCCAAGCTCCCATCAGACGAGATCATGCATATGTCACAAAATTCAGTAAGTGGTGTCTGGTGGTTTTCAGCATATAAATCAAAGCTCACTTCAGGAGGATTATTTCTAGGCAGGAATGTAAAGCTTTGAACAAATACATTTGTGAGGATTTGGTGCTGGTCACACTCATCTGCGATGAAGTTGGTGAGACCGGCATTGGCAATGAATTGCATGAACTCCTCATGAATCCCAGCTTCTTGCAGGAATGGGATGTGCGGCCATTCGCACGCCGTACCTCCGCCAACATCCGAGGGTGGACATCATTGTCAAAAGACTCCCCAATAACACCCTTGGAGTTCTTCTTAGAGCCAAATTTCCTGAAGATATTCATGTCCGCGTACAATTTTTCCTATGAACAAAAATCTGAACTTTTAGTTCACAAAATTTTTCCAACAAAACTTCACAAAATTGATAGAAATTACTCATAGGGATACATAGAGGCCATAGCAAGCATTCAAACTACTTAGAACACTAAGAATTGAACGTGCAAGCACATCTACAGCAGCACCAAGAGTAGCTATTTATTCAAAGTATAAACCACTAGAACAAAAACTAATTGGACAAATGATGGAGTCACATACCATGCAACAATCCCCTGAAACAGTCAGAAACGGAGCTTCGAGCAAAGAGATCGAAATCCGCAGGTTTGAGCTCAAGAACACGGGAGAGGGAGCAATGGGGATCTTTTCTGGAGGTGAGTGATGATGTTGGATGAAGAGGTAAGTGAGGGGGCCCACGTGGGGACCACAACCCACCAGTGCGCGCTTGGGGGCTCTGGCGCGCCCAGGTGGGTTGTGCCCACCTGGTGCACCTCCTCTGGTAATTTTTGCACCAAAAATTCTTAAATATTCGGAAAAAATCATATAAAATTTTCAGGGCATTCTGAGAACTTGTATTTTTGGGTCATTTTTTTATTGCACGAGAAATTAAGAAAACAGACAAAACATGGCATTTTATTTTATTTAACTAATAAAAACAGAGAATAAAAAGTAGGGACAGAATGTAGTTGCTTACTAAATTCATCAACTTCATACCGTTCAAAAATGATTCATTAATAAGGTTGATCAGGTCTTATTAACAACCACTTTCGATGAGCATGAAACCGAAGAACTTTAGTAAATCACTAAGTTACCTCAATGGGGATATGCATTTCCCCAACAATAAGCATTTCATATTTCTTTTTGACAGTAGGTAAAGGTATTTGAAAACTTCCAATAATGATTGTCGTAGATTTTTCAATAACATTAATACGATTCACATGGAATTGTTTCTTCAGAAAGTGCACTGTATGCTCATTACCTTTAATATGAAAAGTGACCTTGCTTTTATTGCAATCAGTAACAGCCCCTGCCGTATTCAAGAAGGGTCTACCAAGGATAATCAACATGTTGTCGTCCTCGGGCATCACAAGTATAACAAAGTCAGTCAAAATAGTAACATTAGCAACAACAATGGGCACATCATCATAGATACCGATTGGTATGGCAGTTGATTTGTCAGCCATTTGCAAAAGATATTTCAGTAGGTGTGAGTTTATTCAAGTCAAGCCTTTTATATAAAGAGAAAGGCATAACACTAACACCAGCTCCTAAATCACACAAAGCAGTTTTCACATAATTCTGTTTGATAGAGCGAGGTATAGTTAGTATTCCCGGATCTCCAAGTTTTTTAGGTACTCCATCTTTAAAAGTATAATTAGCAAGCATAGTGGAGATTTTAGCTTCTGGTATTTTTCTCTTATTAGTGATGATTTCTTTCATGTGATTTGCATAAGGAGGCATTTTCAAGATATTAGTCAAGAGAGTATGCAAAAAGACTGGCCTCAGCATTTAAGCAAAGTGTTCAAATTCTTCATCATATTTACTTTTAGTTGACTTGGGTGGAAAAGGCATAGGTTTTTGAACCCACGGTTCTCTTTCTTTACCGTGTTTTCTAGCAACAAAGTCTCTTTTATCATATCTTTTATTCTAAGGTTGTGGGTTATCAAGATCAACAGGTGGTTCTATCTCAACATCATTATCTGGTTCTTTTTCATTATTTAGTTGAGTGTTTTCATGAACCTCATCATTATCTTTTTCATTATCACTAGGTGAATGTTCATTACCAGATTGAGTTTCAGCATCAGAGATAGAAGTTTCATTTTCATTATCAGGAGGTTTCTCTATTTCAGGTTCACTAGAAGTGTGCAAAGTCCTATCATTTTTCTTTTTCTTTTTCTTTTTAGAAGGACTAGGTGCACTAGTGTTAGCTCTTTGCTAAACTTGTTCAATTCTTTTTGGGTGTCCCTCGGGATAAAGTGGTTCCTGAGTCTTTTTACCTCCTCTAGTTGCAACTCTAATAGCAAAGTCATGCATATTATGATTCATTTCATCAAGTAATTCTCTTTGTGATTTAGCAACTTGTTCTAACTGAGTTTGAACCATAGAAGCATGTTTTCCGACACCTCTAACATCATTTGAGATTCTAAATAACAAGTCACTCAAGCGAGCAATATAACATAATTATATGTCAACTGTTTCATAACATTTGCATTGAAGTGATCTTGTTTTCTGATATAGTTTTCAAACTTATAAAGGCATTGGCTAAGATGAATATTGTAAGGATATCATTATCATTAAACTTCATAAGAGAATTTACCTCTAGCACCTTAGGCAGTGGCGGTGTATTAAGCTCATGTATTTCTTCAATAGGAGGTAAATTTTTAACATCCTCAGCTTTAATACCTTTTTTCATTCATAGATTTCTTTGCCTCTTGCATATCTTCAGTATAATATACCCCTCTTCTTTGGAGTGGGTTTAGCCGGTGGTTCAGGAATAGTCCAATCATAATAATTTTCCAATATGTTATTCAAAAATTCTTCAGCTTGAGCAATAGTTCGTTCCCTGTAAACATAACCAGCACAACTATCTAGGAAGTCCCTAGAAGCATCGGTTAGTCCATTATAGAAGATATCAAGTATTTCATTTTTCTTAAGAGGATGATCAGGCAAAGCATTAAGTAATTTGCAAAGCCTCCCCCAAGCTTGTGGGAGACTCTCTTCTTTAGTTTGCACAAAGTAAATATTTCCTGTAAGGCAGCTTGTTTCATATGAGCAGGAAAATATTTTTCAGAGAAGTAATAAATCATATCCTGGGGACTACGCACACAACAAGGAGAAAGAGTATTGTACCAAGCTTTAGCATCACCCTTTAATGAGAAAGGAAATAATTTGAGAATAACGTCATAGCGAGTCTTCTCATCATGAGTAAAAAGGGTGGCTATATCATTCAACTTAGTAAGATGTGCCACAACAGTTTCAGTTTCATAACCATGGAAAGGATTAGATTCAACCAAAGTAATTAACTCTGGGTCGACAGAGAATTCATAATCCTTATCAGCAATACAGATAGGTGAAGTAGCAAACTTAGGATCACATTTTATTCTAGCATTCAGATATTTTTCTTTATACTTGCATAATAATTTCTCTAGACCATCTCTATCATTGCAAGCAAGAATATCTCTAGTTGCTTCTTCACTCATAACATAACCTTCCGGTACCTTAGGCAATTCATATCTAGGAAGGCTAGTTCTAGCAGGTGTTTCAGGAGTTTCAGTATCAAGCTCATCATCAGATTCAACAACATCATGTTGTATAACTCTAGCAATTTGTTTATCAAGAAAATCACCAAGTGGCATATCATCATTATCAAGTAAGGTACTAGCATCATCATAAGCATCATTCATAGTAGAAGTAGCATCATCGATAACTTGCGACATATCAGGATTAATAGCATGTGGTGGTGTTGCAACTTTACTCATAACATAAGGTGAATCTAAAGCAGAACTGGATGGCAGTTTTTTACCTCCCCTCGTACTTGAGGGGAATATCTTCGGTTTAGGATGCTTCAGATTCTTCATAGTGATAATATGATAATAATCCCAAGTGACTCAACAAATATAGCTATGCTCCCCAGCAACGACGCCAGAAAAAGGTCTTTATAACCCACAAGTATAGGGGATCACAACAGTTTTCGAGGGTAGAGTATTCAACCCAAATTTATAGATTCGATACAAGGGGAGCCAAAGAATATTTGAAGGTGTTAGCAGCTGAGTTGTCAATTCAACAACACCCGGAGATTAATTATCTGTTGCAAAGTGATCAGTAGCAAAGTAGTTTGACAGTTTTCATAGTAGTGACAGTAGCAACGGTAACAGTAACAGTGATAGTAGTAATTTTGTAGCAACTGTAACAGTGATGATAGCAATAGTAACGCAGCAAAAACAATAAGGATAAATTCGTAGGCATTGGATCGGTGACTTGTTGGATGATATTCATCATGCGACAGTTATAACCTAGGGCGATACGGCACTAGCTCCAGTTCATCGATGTAATGTAGGCATGTATTCTGTAAATAGTCATACGTGATTTATTAAAAGAACTTGCATGACATCTTTTGTCCTACCTTCCCGTGGCAGCGGGGCCCATAGTGGAAACTAAGGGATATTAAGTCCTCCATTTAATAGAGAATCGGAACAAAGCATTAACACATAGTGAATACATGAACTCCTCAAACTACGGTCATTATCGAGAGTGGGCCCGGTTGTTGTCACTCCGGAGTTGTCGGATCATAATCGTAGTAGGTGACTATAACTTGCAAGATCGGATCTAAAACCTGGATATAATGATGAATTCATAAACGGTTCAGATCTGAGTTCATGGCACCCGGGCGCAAAGTGACAAGCATTAAGCATAGCAAAGTCATAGCAACATCAATCTAAGAACATAGTGGATACTAGGGATCAGGCCCTAACAAAACTTACTCGATTACATGATGAATCTCATCCAACTCCTCACCGACCAGCAAGCCTATGAAGGAATTACTCACTCCCGGTGGGGAGCATCATGGAATTGGCGATGGAGATTGGTTGGTGATGATGAAGAACGAAGATTCGCCTCTCCGGAGCCCCAAACGGACTCCAGATCTGCCCTCCCGAGGAAGAACAAGGCTTGGCGGCGGCTCCGTCTCGTGGATCGCGATAATTCTTTCTCCCTGATTTTTTCTGGAATAATGTGATTTTATAGTATCAGGGGGGTCATCAGCGGGGCCACCAGGTGGGTACACCCCACCTAGGCGTGGCAGGAGAGGGGGGCGCGCCCTGGTGGGTTGTGCCCTCCCAGGGGCCCCTCTCTGGTGGGTCTTGGCTCCAAAAATCCTTATTATTCATATAAAAAAAATTCTCGCCAAGTTTCTTTCCATTCCGAGAACTTTCATTTCTGCACAAAAACAACACCATGGTAGTTCTACTGAAAACAGCGTCAGTCTAGGGTTAGTTTCATTCAAATCTTGCAAATTAGAGTCCAAAACAAGAGGAAAAGCATGAGAAAAAGTAGATACGTTGGAGACATATCAGATGTGCAAACCACAAGCTCAGTCGCACATGAGGTGTTTCCTGAAGCCATCCCTTCACATACTGCACAAGAGTTTGAAGCCAAAGAGGCTGAAGATATTTCGACTGCATCTGCCGATGACAACAAAAGAGAAGAAAATGTTGAGATACCTACTGCTGACAATTTTGCACCTCCAGAAATCAATCTTCTTGACCCCCTATCGTTGAAGCTACTGCTGCTACCACCATTACTGAAGCCAGTGATGTCATCATGGCTGAAGCCAATTGGCAGCCTAAAGCCATTCTGCACCATGAAGCCAATACCGCCACCAAAGATAGTCAACCATCCACCTCTGATGTTGCTGCTGCTGCACCTGTATCGCATACAATGGCAAGGGCCTTCACTCATGAAGGACAATTGGTCAGTGTAAGATGGCCTGTTCTTACATCACTAGAAGTACATGGGCCTCTGTATGAGTACCATGTCGAGCAAAGGACTCAAACGTAGAAGCCAATGCCAAGAATACCAAGGCTTCTAAGTGCTACCACCATTGAGGGCTCCTTCAGCGTGTTAAGCTTCAGGCAGCACAATACCTTCTTTGACAGATCCAAAAATCCTTACAAGAAGCAACCGATGTCTTCGTACAGATTTTGGAGCCATTTGAAGTGCAACTACTATATGTGCATCCTATACAACCAGGAGATGATATTTCCTCACAAGCACCACTGTTGTGATGCCATGGCTGGCCTGCCCTGCTTGGAAAAAGCTCTAGATTGCTTTAGAGACGTTGGCTTGCATCCCTTTGTCATTGATAAGGAGCAGTGGAATGAGGAGCTGCTACTCCAATTCTTCGATACACTACACATCTCCGGCTACAACAAGGATCCGAAGACATGGGTCCTTGAGTGGATGACAGGTGACATTCATCATGAAGCTAAAGCTCAAGATATCCTCGAGCTCACATCCCTACCCACTCCTGGTAATCTGTATGAGCCAGGTTGTGAAGCCTATCAGAAGGGGTTAGAAAGCATCTTCCAGAAGCCAGAACCCAACATGAGCCAGATGCTATCAATGATGAACCCATTGCCTGCTGATGCTGAGTACCCCACTCACTTCTATGTCAGTGACCTCGAGTGTTAGAGATATGTCCTAGAGACAATCATGTATGATGATATTTCCTATGTGTTTATGAATAAAGATAGTCCTTGGACATTATCAATGATGTGTATCAGCAAGTATGTGACTTTTTTGTGGGACTATGCATTGTATGATGACTATCCTAAAAGTTCCCTAGTCGAAAGGGCTATGTGGACGGGCGGCCGACTAGACTAGCATATGACACGGTCGATGGCTTTGTCTCACTAGCCATCGAGCATTGGATCCTAACCTGATAATATGACCTCGGAAGGATCTAGTTGGATTCGACATAGTTGGATCCAAGTTGACATAAGGTCCGAGTCGGACAGACCCAACTATGAGACGCGACGATATGTCATCTGTGAGTCTCTAGTACTACATACGTTCTATGTCCTAAGACCTGAGCTGGCAAATGTACTCGGGGTGGTGATAGACCTGCTTTGGGCCGACCAAATGCTACTCCATGACTGGGTAATTAGAAAGGTAGGTTTCGGGCTTGTCTAGACCCATGCTGTGAGACATGGTCAAGCAAGATGGCATTTTCCCCTCCGATCAGAAGATATATACTCTCGGCCACTCATGTTATCCGACCAAGATAAGCATGGCCATGCGACAAGGATTATGAGATAATCCGGTGAGTGGTCGGCATCAGTGGAACAAGAAAGAGGTCGGGCTAGTAGAAGGATGACAAACTCGCCTTGAACCCGACAACATATATCGTGTGGTAAAAGGAATAGAAGTGTGATGTACAGGTTCGCCTAACCAGCTTCATCAGACACTTAGTTGGCACGCTTTGCTAGAGGCCACTACCGACTAGCCAAGCCGAATGTGATCTGACTCGGGACCAAGCGGACGAGAACCTAAGGGGTCGCGCGCTTAAGGGAAGGAACATGTAAGGTCGGATCCGACTCCACAACTTAGGTGTGAACCTACTCGGACTCGGTTCCACACTATAAAAAAAAGACACATCCGTGACATTTTGGGCCGAACGAATTTTTTTGTCATGCTTATGACACTTCTATGACGATAATTGTGACAAAACCCGGTATCATCATAGATGTGGTGGGCTCCTACTTCTATGACAAAAACTCGTGATAGAAAATGGCCTTTTTGTCCTGGCGGGCCGGAGACGCAGCTGCATGACTTTCTTTGGGCCGTCCATGACAGAAAAAACTGTGGTAGAAGCGAGGCGAGGAAAATATCGGGGAGTTCCCGGTTACGGTGGGTGGTCGGGGCAGAGTGATGCACGGGGGTTTGCGTGTTTCTCTTGTACATGTACGCGCATGTGTGAGAGGCGTTGGGCTCTAACTGAACCCGAGCGAGGCATTCGCCTAGTGACCCCGAGTGATTGCACTGGCTACACATTACTAAACCCGAGCGATCGATCGATCCCTGGCTATTAACTGAACCCGATAGAGGGATTTCCTTTGCTACTGCTGCTAACTGAAGCTGATCGAACCTGCTGCCTCTTGATGAACATTGAGCATTGTTGGGAGTTGGATGAATAGTTCTGATGTGGGTTGGATGAACATGACCCCTTGGTAGTAGAGGTTGTTCCCGCTGGATGACCAAGACCCAATCAAGAGGAGGCCACCACACATCCGAGCTGGTTGGGGGTCAATGAACAGGACCCCGTGGAGGGCTGGTTGAACAGGACCACGTGGAGGGCTGGTTGAACAGGACCCCATGTGGAGGGCTGGTTGAATAGTAGCCGGTGGAGGCTGGATGAACAGGACCCCGTGGAGGGCTGGTTGAACAGTAGTCGGTGGAGGCAGGATGAACAGGAGCCCGTGGAGGCAGGAGGGAGACATCGTGGATGAACAGTGGCAGGTGGAGGCTGGAGGAGGTCGACGGTGGATGAACAGTAGCCCGTGAAGGCTGGAGCGAGGTAGTAGATGGTGGATGAACAGTAGCCCGTTGAGTCCCGTTTTGCGGTATGCCACACCCCTCCCGATGAAGAGGACCCCGTTTCAACCGTAGGAGGTCGAAGAGAAGTCTGTTTCCTCCGTTTTGCGGTACGCCACACCCCTCCAGGACCCCATTTCGACCGTAGGAAGTCGAAGAGAAGTCCGTTTCCTCCGTTTGAAGGTACGCCAGACCCCTCCCGATGCACAGGATCCTGTTTCGACCGTAGGCGGTTGACCAGAAGGCCATTTCCTCCATTTTGCGATACGTGAGGCCTCGTTTTGGCTATTCTGTCCAAGCCGGTTGGATCCCAATGAATAGGACAGATTCCGTTGCCTCCTGATAAACACGACGCAGTTTCTCTGTTCCGATCCAGCCGGTTGGTTGCCGATGAATAGGACATCGTTGCTGCCCTCCGCTGCCTCTCCATGTACACGAGCCCTGGCTGTACGTATGCGCGAGTAGGCGTTTGAGACCCCGCCCATATGTATGTGGTCGTATTTACATTCTTGCACCCTGGCTTTACGTACGTGTACGCGATATAGATGGGACTGCGTGACATGCTACGTCCGCGCCTCTACTACAACACGTGCCCTTCCTTACTCGGCCACGGTTCATCGCTGCAGCCTGCAGATGGACCGATTGACCAATATGTACATACACGTTCACGACCAGACAGACAACCCTATGCATGGTTCGACCGGGTGGGTCCTAGATGTCAAGGAGGTAAGGAGACACTTCCTAGCGTGCGAAGATATAGCTGGTGGGTCCTAGCTGTCAGGGGGAGAATCATATTTTTTGCCCGTAATATGGACGCACTTCCTTGCGTGCGAAGTTGTAGCTGGTGGGTCCCAACAGTCAGGGGGGAAACATTATTTTTATTAAATACGGTGGCCCGTCCGGTGGATCCCCGTTGTCAGGTGTAGGAATCATTATTTGGCGCGTAATAAGGAGGCACTTCCTTACTACGGCCGTGGACCCAACTGTCAGCCTTTCCACGTGAATTTCTCTCCGGATGGAAGTCGTTCCTTGACCACATTGACCATGGCGTACCGAGAGCACCAAGGCGGTGGACGACGGCGAGGCCTAGGAAGGGGACGACGCGGAGCCAAGGAAGACACGGCAGTGGATGCCCATGTGGAGAGGAGTACGAGGGTTGACTGGTTCGGCTGCGGTGTGAGGTTGTCGTCGCAGAATAACAGGGGTTGGGGGTGAGTAGAGGGATGGCCTGGCCAGAGGTTGGAGTAGGGTGGGGCGGTGAGGCCTGCGCGGCAGCAAAGCCAGCCATGGGAGGCAGGAGCAGGCGGCAAGACTGACGCTGGTTTGGGCGGCTGGAGCAAGAAGACCAGAGGTTGAAGAAGTACTACGACCATTGGATGGACATCGTACGGTCACTGGAGCTAGAATCATTCATTATTGACTAAGTTGACAAAGCCCTACGTCCGCCTCAACTTAGTAGGCCACAAGTTAGCCTCCCACTATGTGTGGGTCCCAGCTAGCAGGGGGAGTATTCATTTTTTGTGCGTAATAATGTGGCACTTTCTTGTGTGCGAAGATATAGCTGGTGGGTATGAGCTGTCATCGGGAGGAACGTTTTTCGCGAAATATAGAGGCCCTTCTGATGGGTCCCTGCTGTCAGGTGGAGGAATCATTATTTTGCGCATAATAAGGAGGCACTTCCTTGCGTGCGGCCGTGGACCCAGCTTTCAACCTCTCCACGTACAGTCCTCTTCTAATGGATGTCGTTCGTTGACCACGTTGACCATGCCGCGCCGAGAGCACCAGGGCGGTGGATGATGGCGAGGCCTGGGAAGGGAACGGCACGGAGCCAGGGAAGACTCAGGAGTTGTTTCCCATGCGGAGGGGAGTACAAGGGTTTACTGGTTCGTCTGCCGTCATTTGGAGAATAACAGATGGGTGTGGGTGAGTAGAGGGATGGCGGGCCAGCGATGGGAGTAGGGTGGGCGGTGAGGCCTGCTTGATGCACAAAGTGACCCGCACGGAGGAGGGAGCAGGCAGTCCCGCCAGCGCTTGTTTGAGTGGCTGGAGCGGGAAGAGCAGAGAGTGAAGAAGCACTGCAGCCATTGGATGAGCATCCAACAGTCATTGATCTTGTGTGTTGAATAAGTTGACACGGCGTTGCGTGTGCGTCACCCTTTTTTTAGGAAAGCGTACGCGTCAACCTATAGTAGGCGCACAAGTCAGCCTCAAATCTGTGGAAAATAGCATACAACCCATCTGCCATTATTTCTAGTAATTTACAACCCATTTGCTAATTCTTAAGGTTTTTTTGGAGCCCATATTCTTTTTCTTTGCATTACAGCCCATATTGTGGCCACGGTTAAAAAATTATACGAAATTTTGCATATTTTGGTAAGGTCCGGACTGTTTTAATCCCGAAATTTCGAGTCACATTCAAATTAATTTGAAAAATAAATTTATATCAATATAAATCCAAATAATTGTCCATGCATAAAAATTAATGGAATTTAAAATCTCAAAATGAAGAAAAATTGAAACTAATTGCCGGTTTGATGTGTTTAAAAAATGTACAACCCATTTCTCATTACTTTTTTTTGAGCAAGTCCCATTTCTCATTACTGATAGCCCATTTTCTGGACAAGCTGAATGAAGCTCTCCTCGTTTTGAAAGATTTGCAGCCCGGTAGGGCTGACAAAGCAAGTAGGCCTTGGTTGGGTATTCTGCAAAAGAACAAAAAAACTTGGCTAGCCAATTTCAGAAAGAAAAAAAACTACTGGGTTGGTCTTGTGGTAAACATAAAAGAAAAGGCTGGCTAGACAGGCCAGAGTGCTCCGCACAGCCCAATATACAACATGCTTCTGTCTTAAAAACAAAAATAAGTAGGCGAGCTGCTAGGTCCCTAGTGTCAGCCGCTCGTTGTGCAATTCTCTCGTTTATTGACTATGTTGGGAATGGCATGGGACCGTCCAAAATCCATTAGGAGGAACCATTTTTTTGGCTTGAAATAAGGAGGCACTTGCTTGCGTACTTCCATGACCCTGGTGGGTCCCTGCTGTCATCCTCTCCATGTATAATCATCTCTTGATTATGTACGCGTCAACCTAGTAGGCCCACAAGTCAGCCTCTAAACCCGTGGCGGACAAATACAACCCATTTAAAAAATAACAACCCATTCCATACGTTCAAACGGAAAGTTCAACATTCAGAGCAAAGTAACAGTCCGATCCGGATATAGAGTAATCTTGAACTTCCACGTTGACAACCATCATAGCTAAGTTAACTATCTACTCCCACTAATACTCTAGTAGTGTACAAGTACTAACTTACTCTTAGCTAACTAGATGATGCCGGCCGCCATCTGTGGTACACGCTAATCACCAGCACCGACGTCATCCTCCTCGCCTTGGACTTGCCAGAGGTGCGATAGGGCGCGTAACTCGCGCATATTGGCCCTTTCCATGTCGACGTGGTCCACCGAAGCTTCGGCTTCTAAGCGGGAAACCCACTTGACGAGCTGGTAGTAAAATTCAGCGTCATGAACGTGTGCGTGCCCGACAGCCTCCAGGGGTATTTGCTGGGCGCCGGCCTCCACGTAGTCGGCCCAGTTGCGGGTGCTCTACTCACGACTCAGAGCGTCGGTGCGCTGCAGCTCCATGCCCCGCTGGTGGCACAAATCGGCGATATGCTGCTCCTCCGACAGGAGATCACGCTCCAACAAGTCCTCATACTCTGCATTGCCTTCTAAAGACCGATAGAATGCTTCCTCCCTTCGTCTGCCTTCTGGTGAAAAACAGAACACTAGTTCTGGCGGTGACCGCCTCTGGCGTCGCCTATTGCGGACAGGCGGGGGCATGATGGACGTGGCGAGAGCGAGGATAAGTAGCGAGCAATGTCGGGTCGGTGGGAGCTGATGAGGATAGGGCGAGTTGGGTGATGGTGCCACCGGAGAATGCCGGGAACCAGTAATTATAGGCGGAAGGTAGGTGAACCAGCGTATCGCGGGAAAGGCGACGGTCATCGCGGTCATCAGAATTCAATGCATAAGCCGGCATGGCTTAGCATGCCAGCTTGCCGTGGAAAACTAGAAAAACTAAAATTATGATTGTGTCATCCAGTCCCGTCTCGTTAGTGGTGCTTCCTGTCCGTGCTGGGTCGCACGTCGTCATGACGGTCAAACGAGTGCGCTCGATTCATCGAGATGAGGTACATGTGTGATCCGCTGGTTATTCGAGTAGGATCGAGTCGGTCGGATATGTATGTGTAGGATCGCAATAGTTGATGAACGTTCGCTAGGAGATAAGGCATTTGCAAACGTTTTGCTGGCAGTTTCTTCAGATTCGCATGGCATTTTCTTTAGACAACATGTCAGTTTCTTCAGAGGTAGGCATTTTTATTCAAAAAACTGCCACCTTCGGATCTTGCGTCACAACTATAACTGCATGAATTGTATTAGTAGGCTAGCTAGTGACCAATCAGTAACTTGTAAACACTGAGCGAACAGAAATAAGGAACTGCTAGTAACTTGTAAACACTGAGAACACAAAAATAAGGATCATGCTGTGCACAGTAGTAAGAGCCGATCCATTCAAAATGTGCAAACGAGACTCACAGGCCTGACATTGTAATATGTTCATATTAGTAGCCCAAATTCACAATCAATTAGTACGATTCCCGTACATAAGATCAACATGTTAATGCATCTCAATGATCCACAGAGCATATACAAATATGTAGCTCCAAAAGCAAAGATCTAGAAAAAACATATGTTCTTCCTACTAACATGGATGCTTCTCTAGGCCAACATTCAGTACAGAGTGAAAGACAAATTTGTTTGTGAAGTCTACAATTCCTCTTGCAAACGTAAGTGGTTTCACCAACAGCTGGAACCATGAGAATGAACCACACATGATGGAGGAACATCCACTGCAATATGATTTGGTCTTCTCTCGATCGTACGGCGAGACTATTTTCTGAACACAAACTTTAAGTTAGGCAAAATGATGCCCATTATATAATCAGACCAAAGCAATGAAGCACCTAGTGTTGGCCAATAAATAGTACAGTACTACTTTTGTACAGTCCATGAAGTGACTATCCAATCTTTCTGTGTCTATTTTGAAATGGCACTGCATGCAATGACTATACTATTCTCTTGTGCAGTTCCACCAAAATTGCGGTCACTTTGTTTGTTTGCCAAATAGAAACGGGTAGACATCTGTCTGCACAAATATCAAGCAGCTAGTAAACATATACCTCACCTTGTATTTTCGGTTTAAACACGTCTCTTCCCCTTAGCATCTGTCATATTTTGCACTGGAAAAATTTGATACTGTCATGTTTTGCCCTGGACAATTTCGTACTGAATTGATTTGCTGGTACAAAGCAAAAATATAGTGCCTATTCTTCATCAGACCAAGGATATCCATGTTTGCAGTGATGGAAGAGGTGAAATCGGTACAACCAAAATTGAGCATCCAATCATTGAATCATGTCTTGCACCTCCAATGTAGGTCCACCCTGCCAATAAATTCACATGCAATCCACTAATATTACTATCTAATGACAGTACAAAAAGAGTAGCAAGATAGTCGCAAACCATGTAACTTCGTAATGAACAGCTCATAGTTCCACCAATTGGATATAACGGTTTGGAAGAAAACATGCTCCTAATGTTGAACCATTTGGACTTTTGTGCAGTTCCACTAAAATCGAGCATCCCTGTTTGCACAGATATTGAAAGTGTGATTACTATGAAAGTGGCACTAGTTGAAGCATAGACTCACGAATATAAGCATTCCAATTTCTTAATGGGAAAAGGTAGCAAGACTGTTTCTAACCACCTGTTTGAAGGAATAAATAAGGCAACAACGGCTGATGTCAGGAAGGCATACATAGTATTCTCTTGGAAACTGAACCATTCCTGACCTTTCCTCTTCTTCTAAGCATATTTTGTGCAGTTCAACTAAAATAAAATGCCATCACCACCTTGACAATTTAGTGGCACTGTACGAAAAGAAATGACTTACGATTACATCATGATGTCAGGTATGTAATCGACAGGTATTAGAGACAAACATACAGACCTCCTCCGATAACATAACGAACATTAATTTTAAGAAAGGTGTGACTAGCTTTACCGGGATAATTTGAGTGAACTCTACACCCTCTGTTCCTTAATATAAGATGTTTTCGCATTTCAATTTAAAGTACCCAAATGTCTAATATTTAGAAAAACATGTAGTAGTTTTCTTGAGCACATATCTGGGAAAGCTTGCCACACTTTATATATGTCCATACGCTAATGCAACACCATTTGAATAGTACAAATATACACTTATCTAGTGGCTAGTGAAACGGTAGAGTATTTTTTTATTACGGGGTGCAGTATAATGGTTTTACTGAACAGATTTCCATGAGCTAGCACTGGGAGATTTCTAAGCATTAAAAATACAAAATGTAAAGGTAACAAGTCTCAGCGGTATACTAGCTGTGTAACAGCAATAAACCGAATACAAAAGTTTGAAGGTAACTAGCATTATTAACTAATGACATTATAAAAAAATTGCAAACCATGTACCTTCAAGGTAAATATCATTTCGAACTCGAGGGGGCCTCAAAATTGCTATCCCAATATTGATAATTGATCAAACATAAAAACTTGATCGAACGGATCAAGAGAACAGCCGGAGTAGGAGGTGCCCACTCTTGACCTTTCCACTTGTCTTCATAATTTTTTGTGTAGTTTAACCAAAATAAAATGACATCGTAGCCTTGGCATTTTGGTGACCTTTGTACAAAAAAATTGACTTATCTCATGAAAGTGAGGTATGTAATCTATAAGCATTAACAGTGCAAAAAACTGAAGGTAGTAACAAGTTTCATCATTGGTATACTGGCTGTGCAACAGAATTAGAATGACTTAGCTGAAAAATCTTTAATACATCCACAATCATTAGCAAACCCTGAAATAATCTAGTGACATTAAATGGCATTGCTTAAATTTATCGGTGGCATTAGACTGAGTGCGGCATTAGTTAAATGTGGCATAACTTTAGCAGTAGCATTGCTTGACTTTACCGCTGGCATTATACTAACAGAAAAAAGTGGCAATAAGAGCATGGGAGGCCCATTCGGACAGTGGGCGCACCAGTATGATGTACCTCCATGGACGCATAGAGTGGCGAGGGAGGTATGGTTGCCCAGAGCAACAAATATCCAGGCATCATATGTGGATTACGTCCCATTTTTGTTCTCTTTAGCCACCTTTTTCTTATGTGAGGACAACCAACAGATCGACCTGGTCATTCTCTATTGTGTTGGCATGCCTTTCTACCCTTTTCACCCTTTTTTAACCAAGAGACACGAGACTCATTCCTTAGCTACCGACTTTCCCCTTTTCAACCTAGATGCTGGTTCGATGCCTCGTCTCTTCAACAGTACTTTCTCCCTTCCTGTCCTTACTCAACCCAGTCATGGATTAGTCTGCATGAAGTAGGGTTTCCTCTAATAGTGCAAATTAAGGTTTTTCGTCAGGTGACCCGGCGGAAGCGAGAGGATAGCAAATTGGGAAGATGGTGGAGTGGAAAAAGATCCACATGCAACGACGTGGCAGATGGGGCAATAGAACAAGGGTATGGTTCAAAAAGAGGTAGCATACCTGAGGGTCGGCGGGAAGTGGCTTCGCTCGTGGTCGTCGCCCTCCGCACAAACTACGACAGCAAGCTTGGGGACGGAGGCCATCCCTCGCGGGCACTAGGTATGAGGGGACAGCCTTGTCGTCAGTGTGTGACCTTGCTTGCCGCCGACGAGTGCGTCAACCCTGCACGTCCTTTTCTTCCCTGGCGGATCTGTGACCACAGGTGAGAAGGGAGAGAGAGGGGCATCGCCGTCTTATTTAGATCTGGAGAGAGGGTGATATTGTGAGAAGCAAGTGGGCAACCCTTAGCAAGCAAGCGCTGAAGCTCCATCCTATTATATATCTTTTTTGATACTAGTACTAGAGGTGGAGTAGTGGTAGAGTAGTTTATATTTTCTCTACATACAGTACCAGTTAGTCGCACGTCAAAACTGAACGGCATGCCATTAAAAAAATAACGTCGAGAAATAATGCGGCCCCTCGGGCCAACGCGGCCAGATTGCATTTTGCACAAGAAATAACACACCATGTTTCGTTGACATGTGGTCCCGTTCCAACATGTCAGTGAGACGACGGCGAGTCCTTCTGTACAATTTCTAAACGGACGTCTATGTAGGCCGGTGCACCTCTTCCTGTACCATGGCAACCGTCCACCACCTCTTTGCCTTTCCCTCTAGATTTGGAACTGTTGTCGCACGCTCTTCCTCCCTCCATTTGCCTTCACCCTTCCTTCTGCCATTGTTTGATCGTCTTCTCCATGGAGGGAACAGGCCAGAAACGACCCCGTTATTCTTGCCCCGATCTAAAAGATGACGTTGTGGCGGAACTCATTGATCGGTGCGAGGTCATCACCTCGGCTAGCATGGTAGGTTCATTCAAGACCATTCTGGACTCAACAAATAACATCATTACAAAGAACTCAATGGTTCAGGAGCGGTTTGATCTCCCCTATCTTCTTCACCATGACCCTGTTCGCTGGTGCGGGGACGACGGAAACCTCGTCTTGTGCAAGTTGATGCCGCTTGATAATGATATGTGTGATGTTAAGATGCCATCGCTTAAAGGTAAGGTCTGGGCATGCGCAAATGGAGATTGGGTTGTTTATATTGGGCACAACTGCGAGTGGGAACTTGTAAATGTGTACACTCGTCACCGGCTTCCACTTCCAAAAATCTCAGAGTGCCCTGAGGTTGAGCACACTGATGATCTACGTACGTTCAAATACGATCATGGTGAATGTCGTCTACGGATAGCAATTTGTCGAGTTCCCAACCGCTCTTGGTATTACACGAACTATGAAGTTGTTTCTATCTTCGACAAGCTTGTTGCCGTCCTTACTTCCACCCCTCGATGGATATTGCTCAAAAATCAATTTATGTACACGGATGAGTACTGTGATGCAATTCAATATGAGCGTCTTGTGTTTGCTGCAACCACTCATGGCACTGTTTTTGCATGGAATCCTTATGGTTTCAGTATGTTTCTCTTCCACCATAATTATAATTGTTTCATCCACATGCATGCGGGTTAGCTAGTTTCCCTTTACTAATTAACCTTCTTGTGTTTCCAAGGTCCCGTGAACATTCCACCACCTATACTTAAAAAAATTATAACCAAGGGGGAGATGACGATGGTGATGATCACGAGCATGAGGACAAGTAGGACCAATATACTCAGTGGTGCCTAGCAACTTATTCCGATGGTTCACCTCTTCTTGTCTGTACACAGTGCACTGTCGATGTTACTACAAAGGACGCAGGTGTTGTCTCCCATGGTTGCACTCCCCGGACCTATTCTAACATCCGTTGTAGGGTATTCGAAATGGATACTAGTGTGCTAGCGCCAACACCTTCTCCCTGGTTCAATATTGATATTCTTGGAAAAAACTCGCTCTGCCTTGGACAAAACTATCCAATGATGGTGAAAGGCGATCTAGTTGTTGTTGACAAAACTTTACTACTATTTATGAGAAGCAACTGTATCTATACCTCGGACATTGCTATGGTTCCCTACCCTGGCTATCACAATATGCGTCCTAATATAGGCCACTTCAGCTTGGATGATCAGTCCTGCATTGGTCTTAATATTGACAATAGCTGGCCCTTCCCAGAGGCTTACCTATGGTTCAAAGCAAGCATTTCCAACACCGAGGAATGGTTGAGATGAAGTTCATTTGATTGCTTGTTATTTGTTGTCTGATGAAAACTTTAGTATTTACTAGAATGTTTTGTTGGAAATAATCTATAATCCAACATGTATCCTCGTTGTCGTTGTGTTTTGATGACTTGTTGTATGTAATGAATGGTACATTTGCATATGCATGTCATAAACTCAATTTATGAATGGTTTTCGAGTCACTTTTTGGAGTGTGAGTACTGTAGTAGTATAGCCAGCATCCGGTTATATGAAGTTGCCACATCAGATAGAGCGAACCTAATAGTGGAGTATGCTACCACAATAGTTAGTTCTAGTTAGATCAACTAGATCTAGGTGTCGTAGCGAAGCCGAGAAATATGGTGATAGCATGACTGCGTGAGGTGGGATTGTACCTAGTATGCTGTAGGCACAGGGCTTGCCATGTTTCCTACTCCTCCGGCCTAAATGTGGAGAAGATTTGGTCGAGCGCTTCCTCCTTTTGCCGACATGTGGGACATTGTCGGATTTCGGGTTCCAGCAGACCCTTGAGGTTCGAACACTGGGGTGCGCGCGGAGATCTTTCCCCTACCAGTTCGCGCGCGTCGATGGATTGCGAGGGATCTAAACTAGGAACGATGGACAACACAAGGGACACGAGGTTTATACTAGTTCAGGCCACCGTTGTGGGTGTAATACCCTACTCTAGTTTGTGGTGTGGTGGATTGCCTTAGGGGCTGATGATGAATAATACAAGGGAAGAACAGCCTCGCGAGGGGCTGTTCTTGAGCTGGTGCGATGAACTGCTTGGGTGAGTTCAGTCGCCTCTCTCTCTCTGTGTGTGTGATCTCGATCAGATCGATCCCCCTCTCTCTCTACGGTGGCTAGCCCTATTTATAGAGGGAGGCCTTGGGCCTCTTCCCAAATAATGAGCGGGAAGGGCGCCAACAATTGGCCATTTGAAGGCGAACATCTAGTACACTTATCCTGACTAAAGTTGGTCTTCGGCTGCCAAAGACTCTGGCGGTGACGCTGTCCTGGGCTCCACGATGACCTCCATCCTGCCGTTCTGCTGGTCTTGGTCTTGTTGCACCGAAGCGGCAACCTTTGCCTGATGCCTTGGCCTGTGCTTGCCTCCTTTTCACCAAAGGGGAAATGAGGACATTGCGCGGGCTGGTGCCCGCCTGGCGCCCGCCTGGCCTTGATCGTCATGGCTTGCGTCATGGGGCACCCTCGCGAGGTACCCCGCCTTGATCTCTCTGCCTCCTCGCGAGCCTGCCTGACGAGGCTGCTCCTGAGGTGGGTTCCTGCCGTCCACCCCGCGAGGCTCGGCCCCTCGCGAGTGTCTTGAGCTCGAGCTGATGAAGCTGGGCCATGCTGGGCCCCCACTCGAGCCACGCCGCCGGCCGCAGGCAGGCAAGTCTGGGGACCCCCGTTCCCAGAACGCCGACAGTAGCCCCCGGGCCCAAGGCGTGCCCGGACTTGTCTTAGCAGGGAAGCGAAGGGGCAAGTACGAAGCACCGCGGGCCCCAACAGCCTGCCGCCTTGGGCGCCGCGTGGCGATTGGTTGGTCGTGGGCGTCTCCGCTTCCCCATGGCGCCTCGGCAACCGCACGACTTGACAAGTCCCTGCATGCAGAAATGGGTCATGACTACCTACGATCGTGGAGGCCGACGGTTGGCCTCCTCCGGCTATAAGTACGGAACGGCACGAGCCCTTCCAGTCCATATCTTCTTGTTGTTCCTTTCTCTCCATGGCTTCGTCGAAGAGGTTCTCGGCTGCGGAGAAGGGGAAGGCCCGCCAGGTAGAGCCAGACTCTCCCCTGGCCAAGCGCGGTCGAGGCCGTCCTCGCAAGTATCCTGTGGCTCCCGCAGCGGCTTCCTGTGACCGTGGGGGCGATCTCCCGCGCGGCAACGGGCGCCGGGTTGTCGATGGGGGGCGCGCTGCGACTGCACGGCCTCCTAGGCGGCGCTTCCACTCGGCAGAGGTGCTGCCGGAGTTTGTCGTGTGGTCGGTGGAGCCGACCAGCACCTGGCTCCAGCTTCCCCGCTTCCTTTTGGGTGAGCTTCTGGCCGGCGCCCCGGGCGGCCTCTGGCTTCAGGGGGACGGTTGCTGCAGCTGGGCCTCGTGGGCTTCGCTGGAGGTCTCCGTCGCCGGGAGTGTGGCCGTGATCCGCGGCTAGCAAACGTTTGCCCGCGCGCATGGTCTAAGCCGGCGGTGCACTCTGCACTTCAAGTTCGACGGTGATGCCACCCTCTACGTGAGGGTGTTTGGAGAAGACGGTCGCCGCGCCGGGTGCTGCCCAGAAGACCACGACCGCGGCCGTGGACCCAGCCCTGGCGATGATCGGGATGAAGACGACAGCGCGCGCGTGGTCGACGGCTCGTCGAGCTTCGGCGGCTCTCCTTCGGACAACAGCTCCTCCAGCGGTGGCCGTGACCAGCCTCCGCGCCGTCGCGCCCGCCTGGAGGGAGGTAGCGGGTCAGCCCGTCGTCGCGCCCCAGTGAAGCGCGAGAGGGAGTCTGCCTGAGCTCAGGAGGCAGTTCGAGCATTCGCCGCGAGTTGGTGCCGAGCGAGCCGTGCTTATTTTGTTCTTCTCCTTTTCCTGCGCAAAGAGATAGTAGTGTAGGGCCCCGCGGGGGCATGCTCGGACTGTTGCTGCTAATTATCATATTGTTTCCGCTATTTCTGTATTATGCTTTTGTGCCACACGCCTGCGCGTAGAAATTACTTACCTCGGGGGGACCTGCCGCGGCCTTCGCTTCCCGAGGCCGAGGCCCCGTCGAACGCTTCATGTCCTGCAAAGATTAGTCAGGAGAGATGGCTTCCGGCCCCAGCTGTGGAGGCGACCGACCCAGGTCCTGTGTTTGCGTCGCGGTGCCCGTGGGGCACGGACTGGGAGGGGTGCTCCCGTAGTGGACCCGGTTAGGGAAGCCTCAAACAATAAGGGCAGAAAACACTCGCGAGGTTGCCCGCGTTGCTCCCTCGCGAGACTCGCGCGAGAAAAATCAAGGCAGGAGAGCGAATAAGGCAAAGAGTCACAAGCCAAAGAGGCAACAAATTCAATAAAACTTCAAATGGGAATGAACAAGCCAACTGCAGAGAGCAAATGAAAAAGCCGCGTCCGGCACCTAATCTAGTCTTCAACGTCTTCTCACCAGCGCGGAGCTAAGTGCTGCCACTAGGCGTGGGAGGGAGCCCCAGGGCCTGAAGCCGGGCGCTCACGAGACTCAGGCGTGTACAACCCCAACTCATTATTACGTGAGAGTGTCACGGGCGGCGAGCTTCACAGGCATTGGCCTTCTTCACAGGTTCCGGGCCTTTCTTGGGGAAATGAACTTCACAGGCGTTGGCCTTCTTCACAGGCTCCGGGCCTTTCTCAGAAAAAATAAGCTTCACAGGCGTTTGCCTTCTTCATAGGCTCTGGGCCTTTTTTTAGAAAAATAAGCTTCACAGGCGTTTGCCTTCTTCACAGGCTCTGGGCCTTTTTCAGGGGTAGAACTTCCGGAGATGCTGGATGTTCCACGCGTTCGGGATGGGCGCCCCTTCCTGAGTCTCCAAGCGTGCAGAGCCGGGCCTGGAAACATGAACAACTTTGAACGGGCCTTCCCACATGGGAGAGAGCTTACGCAACCCTTCCCTGGAGAGGACCCGCCTGAGCACGAGGTCCCCTACCTCCAGAGTCCTGGGGCAGATGTTGCGGCAGTGGTATCGCCGCAGCGCCTGTTGATACCTTGCCGCTTGCAGCGCGGCCTCTCAACGACGTTCCTCTCCCAACACGAGATTCGTCCCCCGCATGGCATCCTGCTGTGCTTCGTCGAACGCCAAGACCCGTGTGAAGCGACGCCTGACCTCGTGAAGGAGGACAACTTCTGCTCCGTAGACGAGGAAGAACGGGGTCTCGCCAGTTGACTTGGCCGCGGTCGTGCGGATGGACCACAACACAGACTGGAGCTCGCCGTACCAGCCCCTGCCGCAGGCCTCCAGCTTCTTCTTGAAGGTCCTGGTCTTGAGGCCCTTAAGGACCTCCGCGTTCGCTCGCTCAGCCTGGCCGTTGCTCCGAGGGTGCTCCACCGAGGCGTCGCATATCTGCGTTCCAAGGTTAGCACCGTACGTTTTGAAAAGATTACTGGTGAACTGCGAACCGTTGTCGGTGATGATGCGGTTAGGCACCCCAAACCGGCTCACGAGGCCCCTGATGAACTTGACCGCCGAGCCTGCTGGGATGGTGCGGACAACTTCCACCTCAGTCCACTTGGTGAATTTGTCAACAACGACGTAGAGGTAGCGATAGCCCCCTGGCGCCCGAGGGAACGAGCCCAGGATGTCCAGCCCCCAAACTGCGAATGGCCACGAGAGGGGTATAGTTTGCAGACCTCCCGCCGGCTGATGGATCTGCTTGGCATGAAATTGGCAGGCCTCGCAAGCCTTTATCAGCTCAAGCTGCTGCCGAAGGCCAGGCTGGGCCAAGAGAACCCGCTGCGGAACGCCTTGCTAACGAGGGTCCGCGATGATGAGTGGTGCCCACAGTCTCCGCCGTGTATGTCTTCCAGCAATTCCTTTCCTTGTTCTCTGGGAATGCAGCGCAGGGACACATCATTCGGCCGCCTCCGGTAAAGCTCTCCATCCCTGATGCAGTAGGCCGTGGCTTGCCGCGCCACACGCTCCGCCTCCTCCTCCTTCTCCGGCAGGGTCCCTTGTATCAAGTAGCTCTTGAGCTCTGTGATCCAGCACTCCTCCTGAGGTTCCAACGCCAACATCAGGCGTGCCCCTGATGCCGGGCCGCAGGCCGGGGCTCCCGAGGCAGGCGGCTGGGGGAGCTCCTCCCGAGGCTGTGCCGTGCTGGATAGTGTCGGTGCCGCCGAGGGTCTGAAGAGTCGCTCCTCGAAGACGCCAGGCTCCTGAGGCAGCCGCCTGGACGCTCTCTTGGCGATGTCTTCTGCCTCGTGATTGGTGCCGCATGGCACATGCCGCAGCTCCAGTCCCCAGAACTGTTTCTCCATCCTGCGAACCTCCGCGAGGTAAGCTTCCATGTGCTCGTCCTTCGGCTCGTATATCTTGTTGGAGAAGTTGACGAGGAGCTGTGAGTCGCCCTTGATGATGAGGCACTTTACCCCCAAAGCGATTGCGGCTCTCAGGCCGGCTATCAGGCCTTCGTATTCTGCTATGTTGTTGGAGACCTTTTCCCCATGCTGGAAACAGAGTTGCACGGCGTATTAGAGCTTGTCCTGAGTAGGGGATACGAGCATTGCGCCGGCCCCCGCGCCATGTCGGGAGAATGCCCCGTCGAAGTACATGACCCAGCCATCCGGTGCTTTGCTCCCCGGAGAAAGCAACTAGTCTTCGCCTGCTTCGAGGCCAGGTGCCTCCGTCCATTCTGCCACGAAATCTGCCAATGCGGCCCCCTTGATGACTCTGGTTGTGCTGAACTCCAGCTGAAATGCTTGCAGTTTGATGTTCCACTCGGCGACTCTTCCAGCTGAGTTGGGGCTCTTGAGCACCCTCTCCAGAGGGTATGCTGAGACGACCTTGATGGGATGACCCTGGAAGTAGTGCCGCAGTTTGCGTGAGGCTACCAATAGCGCGAGGAGGAGCTTTTGGGGCATGGGGTACCGCACCCACGCGTCCCGCAACACCGTGCTGACGAAGTACACATGATGCTCGACAAGAGTAGGAGTGTTGACGAGGCCCGTGCCCTCCGGAGGGCCTGAGGCCTCCCGAGGCGATTGAGCCCCCAGCGCCCGGCCGCCTGGCACAGCCTCTTCGGCTCTAGGGGCATCTTCCTGTTGAGGCTGGTCTCCCTCTGCCGGGGTCGTGACCTTCGCGAGGTGTTCTTGGTCTTGTGCTGCCGCGACCGGGGCCATAGCCGGGCGTGGCGCAGCCTTGATCTGGCGCTCCTCCCGAACCGCCACCAGGGCTGCGCTGGTGGAGTAGGGTGTGGCGGCGAGGTAGAGCACCAGGGGCTCAAGTGGGTGTGGCGCAACCATCACAAGAGGGTTGGTAAGGTACCTCTTGAGCTCTTGGAATGCCCTGTCGGCCTCTTCAGTCCATTCAAAGGGGCCCTTCTTGTTCATCAGCTTGAAAAATGGCAGTGCTCGTTCTCCCAGCTTGGAGATGAAACGTCCTAGCGCAGTTATGCACCCGGTGAGTTTCTGCATTTCTCTGAGGGTCTTTGGCGGGCTCATATCTTCGATTGCCTTGACCTTTTCTGGGTTTGGCCTCGATGCCCCTATGGGACATGAGGAAACCCAGGAGCTTGCCCGAGGGGACTCCAAATACGCACTTCTCCGGGTTGAGCCGCAGGTCCACTTTATCAAGGCTCACGAAGGTTTCTCGCAAGTCCTGTATCATGGTCTTTGCCTCCCTAGACTTCGCCATAATGTCATCGACGTATGCCTCAACATTCCTCCCGAGCTGTCGGACCAAGGCGATGTGCATCAGCCGCTGAAAGGTCGCGCCCGCGTTGCGCAACCCAAACGGCATGCAGGTATAGCAGTACACTCCGCACGGGGTCAGGAAGGCTGTTTTCTCCACGTCTTCTACCGCCATCTTGATCTGGTGATAACCTGAGAAGGCATCCAGGAAGCACAGCAGGTCGCACTCAGTGGTGGAATCGATGATCTGGTCAATGCAAGGAAGCGGAAATGGGTCCTGTGGGTAGGCCTTATTGAGGTTGGTGAAGTCAACACACATACGCTCCTTTCCCCTTTCTTTGGCACGACAACTGGGTTGGCCAGCCAATCCGGGTAGCGGACCTCGCGAATAACCCCTGCTGCCTCCAGCTTGCGGGTCTCTTGGACGATAAAAGCTTGTTTCTCCGTGGACTGTCGCCTCGCCTTCTGCTTCACGGGGCGCACGTTGGGGCATACGTTGAGGTGATGCTCAATCACGCCCCTCGGGACCCCCGCCAGCTGATCAGGCCCCCATGCAAACACCTTCTTGTTTGCGCGCAAGAACTTTACCAATGCCTCCTCCTGCTCGGGTTCGAGGTTTGCACCTATGGTGAAGGTGGCATCAGTGGCCCCGTCCTCGTTGACTGGTACCTTCTTGGTTTCCGCCTTGTTTTGAGTGACTAGCTGCTTCTTAGTTGGCGCAACCCCCTTGGGCTCGGGAGCGTCAACGCCGGCAGGTCGTGCCGCTGCAGCCGCTTTGAAGACCTGCTTGAGCGCCTGTAGTGCCTCTCCAGTGTTTCCCGACATGGTAAGGACGCCGCTGCTCCCGGGCATCTTCATGAGGTTGTACGCTGGGTGAGTTGCTGCCATGAACCGAGCCAAGGCCGGGTAGCCGAGGATGGCGTTATGAGGAGGGAGGCCGGCAAGGCGATGTCGAAGTCAATCAGCTCCGTGCGGAAGTTGTCGCGGGTGCCAAAGGTCACCGGGAGGCGAATTTTTCCCAATGAGGCGGTGGAGCCGGCTCCGACTCCCGAAAAGGGTCTGCTGGGTTGAAGCCGCTCTGGCGGCACATGGAGGAGGCTGAAGGCCTCCACAGAGACCACGTTGAGGCCGGCTCCGCCGTCGATGAGGGTCCTGGTGACTTCCACTTCGCAGATGGTGGGGGTGCACAACATCGGGAGCGCACCCGACCCGACGGGGTTGGAGGGGTGATCGTCCGAGTTGAAGAGCAGGTCAGCCTCGGGCGCCACCCAACCCGGCGGGGCTCCCTAGCGCTTGGAGGCGGCAGCGATCTGGCGGGTGAACGGCTTGATGTGGCGGCTCGAAGGAGGCGCCAGTGAGCCGCCCAGGAGAGCGGCGACGAGGGCGCGCCGGCGCAGTCACGGGCGAGGTAGAGGTCGCGCTTTCCCCAATAGGTCGTTGCCCGTTCCCACCGGGCCGTTGGCGGCGACGGGAACGGTGGGGCGTCGCCGACGGGAGCCGTCTGGCGATCGCGAGCAGCCCGGCGCTCGGCGCGAGCTCGGCGAGCGTGAGCCATGGACACGACGGAAGATTTCACACGACCAGCGGAAGAAAGATTCCGGTGCACCCCTACCTGGCGTGCCAAATGTCAGATTTCGGGTTCCGGCAGACCCTTGAGGTTCGAACACTGGGGTGCGCGCGGAGATCTTTCCCTTACCAGTTCGCGTGCGTCGATGGATTGCGAGGGATCTAAACTAGGAACGATGGACAACACAAGGGACATGAGGTTTATACTAGTTCGGGCCACCGTTGTGGTGTAATACCCTACTCTAGTTTGTGGTGTGGTGGATTGCCTCAGGGGCTGACGATGAATAATACAAGGGAAGAACAGCCTCGCGAGGGGCTGTTCTTGAGCTGGTGCGATGAACTGCTTGGGTGAGTTCAGTCGCCTCTCTCTCTCTCTCTCTCTCTCTCTCTCTCTCTCTCTCTCTCTCTCTCTCTGTGTGTGTGTGTGTGTGTGTGATCTCGATCAGATCGATCCCCCTCTCTCTCTTTGCGGTGGCTAGCCCTATTTATAGAGGGAGGCCTTGGGCCTCTTCCCAAATAATGAGCGGGAAGGGCGCCAACAATTGGCCATTTTGAAGGGGAACATCTAGTACACTTATCCTGACTAAAGTTGGTCTTGGCTGCCAAAGACTCTGGCGGTGACGCTGTCACAGGCTCCACGATGACCTCCATCCTGCCGTTTGCTGGTCTTGGTCTTGTTGCACGAAGCGGCAACCTTTGCTGATGCCTTGGCACATGCTTGCCTCCTTTTCACCAAAGGGGAAATGAGGACACTTCTTGTGGCTGGCGCCCTTGTGCCTTGATCGTCATGGCTTGCGTCATGGGGCACCCTCGCGAGGTACCCCGCCTTGATCTCTCTGCCTCCTCGCGAGCCTTCCTGACGAGGCTGCTCCTGAGGTGGGTTCCTGCCGTTCGCCCCGTGAGGCTTGGCCCCTCGCGAGTGTCTTGAGCTCGAGCTGATGAAGCTGGGCCATGCTGGTCCCCCACTCAAGCCACGCCGCAGGCCGCAGGCAGGCAAGTCTGGGGACCCCCGTTCCCAGAACGGCGACAGACATCCAGCATCCAGGTCGTGTCATGCAGGAAAATTGAGTGCTAGTTGAAGCCATGTGATGTGCATCTTGGGTTAAACTGTAAATAGAATCTTACTCTTGAGCAACTTCAAAAGAGGCCACCGAAGATCTTTATTGGATTTGTTTTTCATCACCAGCATGTCAAGGTGAATGATGTGCAGGTTCAGTGGGTCGTCTTGCGTTCTCACTAACATGTGGGACCGCATGTGAGCAAACAGACGATGGGCTCCGCGCGTCTGCTGGCTGGCTGAGAAGAGAGAGAGAGGAGGGCTGAGCACGGACTCCAGGAAATTTCACGACAATGTGAGTAGTACTAGTGGTGTACCGTACTCCTAGAGAGATAATGTGTTCCCTCTACATAACCAGCACCTCGATATAGTGGGTTGGCATGGGCCATAACTAGCATTCACGTCTAGCAGTACGACAAACACCACCCACACGAGTCCCATTTGACACCAATTTTCTTGGAGTCCGTGCTACAACCATCTCTTCTCCCTCCTGTTTTCTCTAACTCAGCGCGGTGGGCAGGGTGGGGGTTTGTCGATAGTCGGTTTCCTCAACTGTGGTCCCACTTGTAAGTGAAAATGCAACACATCATTCATTCCCCCTTGAGCGGCGTGCTGGACCAACCGTGTGGGGGTGCGACGCGAACACGGCAGACTTTTCCTTTTGAACTTGTAACTTGTAAAATTTGGTTCTACTCCATGGCGCAAATGATAGATAGAAATAATGATTTTCCCTAGAGTAATGAGAATTTTGGTTCTGACGCGGTTCATGCATGGAGTACATACGAAAATTATGAAGTTGATGCGAAAGGTAAGACAATTACTAGTACAATATACTACTACATGGAATTGACGGAAAGATAAAGATACATACGGATCCGTCAACGACATCCTCACGCCCTAGTGCGCTGGGTCACCAACCGACGTGTGAGGAGCAGGGGCGTTGGCAGCGAGCTCAACGTGCTTCTGAACAATGTCATCCAAGGCTGGCTTGCAGTCCAAGAAGGCCAGCGTCCTATCGTCCTCCTCTTGCACGTAGTAGTCCTTCTGGACGATTTGCGCATAGACGTGGGTCATTATGTCGATGGTGCCTTGATGCACCAAGCGCTACGCGGCGAGCGCGACCTCGAGGTGGATATTCTTCGGCACGACGGCGGGCAGTCGCAAGGCCACTAGTGCATCGAAGAGTTTGTCACCATAGAGGCTGTTGAGGGTGGCGGCCATCGCAGAGCTTGGGCACATGGGCTGGAGGCATACATCAAGGTCATCCGCGAGGTTCTTGACGACGGTGAACTTGTCGAGGAAGCCAATGAGGACCTCATCGAACAAGGAGACGAAGATTTCATCCAAGAGGCCTCTCGCCTTGGCGGCCTCAAGCATGACCTGGAGACGTTCCTTGGTGTCGGGCCGCAGGCTGGCGTCGTGGACCATCTGGCACAGCCGGCTGATGCTCGCGCTCATCGCCTCCATGGGTCTAGCTTCTAGTTAACTGATTTTGCGATTGGAGTCATCACTCTTGCCCTTGGTTAGGGTGCGTACGTGCGTAGGATTTCATAGGTTGGACTGGCGGGGAGCCTTTATATGAGAAGTGCAGACTGCGTTGCATTCACGTGTGTGTTGGCCATCTACTCCTCAGACCTCCCTCCTTGCCTATGCAGTATAGTCATCTCACCGTGACCAAGTTGGGGAAAAACGAGAGAACTTTGATGTTTACTGGTTTATTGGTCCACTTTGCATTTTGTGCCAAGTTTTGACCTTTGATTTAACTAATAAAATGTCAATGCATGTAACAAAAAATAATATCATTGGAAACTATATTCAAATACAAATCCAATGATACAATTTTTTGTGACATGCATTATTATTATTTTAGTTAAACATATGGTCAAAATTTGGCACAAAATACTAAGGAGACTAATAAACCAGGACGGAGGTAGGAGTAGTATTTTGTAATTAATGTCATTGCATAAGAATTGAGCACTGCATGTTGTGCTAAGTAGTCTCAAGTCATTGAATGCATATGCACCCCACGTCTCCTATTGGGTGATTTCTTTTTTCGTGGCAAAAAATAGGGAACGAGGTGGGTAGTTAATGCACGGCGGCTAAAAGTTTTGGGATCATTTGGTTTTCGTAACGTGACTAATGCACCAGTAAGGAGGGAGTACAATAGCAGTCATTGATTGCAATTTTCTGTTGGTATCTTACCAAGTTGAGCGCTCGGTGAGTACAATAGTAGTCTGATTGATGAAACTTCAGATTTGAGCCATCTACCAAAAGGGAGAGTGTATAATATTATCGGAAACTACGTTCAAAACCGAATAAAGCAATACTCCATGTATCTATTTACAGAGGGAGTAGTATATTTTTTGTGACATGCATTACAAGATATTGCTAGTCAAATACTAAATCCAGACGGACGTGGTAGTACTACTAAATCCAGACGGTGGTGCTAGACTAATAGTAGTACTACCAATGTAGTACTAGTACTGTACTACCCGTTGGTCAAATTACTCCTCACAGTGAAGTGACAAGACCGTGTCGGAGATGGCACCTGAGTTTAGTCACCATGTTCGGCATACCAAAGTCAGCCTCACCATGTGCAGTCACTATCATCTAGATGGCTATGGCGCATTGCACGGAACACCAAGATTGGGGGTGGACAACGCCGGTATCGGCCATCGCACCAGATTGTTCCATGGCCTTCTAGATGTGGTGGGGAGGTGATAAGGCTGATTGTGAGAGACAAGGAGTTGTTTGTAAATAGGGAGCAAGTGCGGGCATCTTTTTTCAAAACTGCAGCAGTTTGCTTTGTATGCGTCAGATCTAGATCCAACGGCTATTGGTGAAAGATGGCAGGCACACCATCATCACCAACTCAGGACCTCTTTGATTCGTAGGATTTTGGAAACGCAGGAATAGGACACGACAATACTACAAGTTTCAAACTGATGTTACAAATGTTAGGAGTAATGCTGCACCTACGAAGAGGGAATTATTAGGAAGTTTACGTAAGAACTTCCGTTACTTTAGGTGGATGCAGAATTATCATACAAACTAAAATCCATCGCCCTGACAAGTCACTAATGGGCAAATAAATTTTTGAGTCTCTGGCGACTTGATGTTTCAAAAACAAATTCAGCTTCTGTGGAGACTTTGTCATTTAGGCTTAGACGCTTGCGGTGATCAACACGCCATTCATTGTTGCGCCAAAGAACGCCAAACCTCATTACCTTGAGCACACTCGCCTCCAGAACAAAGAACCTGGCCAATTTAATCTCAGATGTGCTGCCTTGGTAGTCGATCAAATCAATTTCTGTAAGATGGAGATAAAGGCATTCGATGAGATTGTTATAGTGCGGCACATTTTTCACTTTCGGGTCTTTTTATCTGCAAAAGAAGAGAACATATTAGAGAAGATGGTTGTATAAGATTGTAGTCTCATCAAGAGGTACTACCAATATCATTCCCTCATACGATATGGTTGGCTATAGGGTTGGCTCTAAGGCTAGTGATATTTTTTCACTCTCCTCTCTCTCTCTCTCTCTCTCTCTCTCTCTCTCTCTCTCTTTCTCTTTCATCTCTTTTACCTAGGTGCACCTGAAGAGCTTGGGCATTTGTTGCCTTCTACTATGTGGTTTATGCCATATTTCAAAAAATTATGCCACATAATACGCATCGATGTCCAATCAAAAGATTTTGGTAGCGCTCTAGCGATGCGAGAGAGTTGGCACCACTGTGCTCACAGACCCACATGTATAAACAAATCAATCAAACCAACTACACTAGCCTCTCCCTCTCCCAAACAAGTGTTTTTTTATTGCCTCAGTCCTCTCCCTCTCCCACACAAGTGTTTTTTTATTGCGTGAGTTAATTTGGCACCGATGCAAAGTAGGTGATCCAGATTAGGGCACCAAGTGAGCAATGGAGGGGCATCAATGCCAAATGAATCACAAGTCAATTTGGCACGTGTTTTCGCCTACATAGTGGAGGGCCGTTATAGCCCACTTTTGTACTACCTCGTATTTAGGGTAAAATTTTGACCATATATTTACCTAAGAAAATGCCAATGCATGTCACTAAAAATTATACCATTTGAAATTATGTTCAAATGCGAACCCAACAATATAATTTTTAGTAACATGCATTAATAGTTTGTCAGTTAAATCTATGGTCAAATTTTGATTCTACAAAATGCGAAGAGTAAACCAGGATGAAGGTAGTACTTGCTCTTAGGCTAACCATAGAGTACTAGTCTAAGTTACTTGCAGTATGACTAGCCTAGGCTACTAGTTGTACAACAAAAAATGATGCAGGTGATAATGTGAGAAAAATACTAAAAACATTTCTTTCGGTGAAGTGCATAGATGCAGTTTTGAACACTACACTTGTCATTGTAATTTGGGAAAATTACAAAAAATTGAGCTACATTGTGATTACTATTTACTAATTGGAAAGAATTTTCACCTCGATGAGTAGCTTCTCCATGCACGGAAAGCATGTAAGGAATCCAAAAACTTGATCCAGATTGGGGCCGATAGATTTTATTGTCAAGATCTTCACTATGCGCACACACTTGGTCAAGCTTGTGGGAATCATTTTATGGACGACATTCCTAAATACATCAAGAAGAAATTTAAAAATGTCAATTTCAAGAAGACGGAGAAGAAGATGAGTGTTGTACCCGAACGATTACGGGTCCAATAAAAAGTTCGGAGAATTTGGCAGACGAGTACACTAACATTGTCAATTTCGGCGCGTCAATGACCCTGATTTTTGTTGGACCTTCTAGATCATATACAAGCAAACTCTCAAGGAAAGGCGCATTCTCAATGACCATAACGTGGAACAGCTGGAGTAATCTCTTCCCAATTGATGTCTTGTTACGGGGCCACGAAGACACATAAATCCATCGCAGATTCATCGAGGCGATGTGGAGGCTAATGAACTCGTGGATCTGCCGAAGACGAAGGTACTTGAGCGCAGTACAGCTGCGGAGCAGATTCTCCATAGCCTTCATCGAGATGCCAATGTCAAAGGGGTCGAGCTGCTTGAGTTGAGGGAGAAGAAGGGCAGGTGCGGCATTAATCTGGGGAAAATAGCAGGAGCAGGAGCTGGCGCGGCACTGCGTTGGCGTGAGGCGGAGCACGGATAGCGGCAGACAGCGACATCGTCCAGCTTCAAACCTGAGCTCCTCAACCTGATCTAGGGTGGGGGATAAGAACCACTCGTCGAACTTGGCTTGGACCTTGAAGTTGGTGTTGAACATGCGGATGTTAAGGCGTCTGGCTGGCCCAAGGTGTGATGAAAGGATCTTGGAGACTGCGGCCATGCGTTTGCAATCCCCGTCGCAGAGGCAGCTGTCAACAGTGAGGTTGAGGGTGATGCAGCACCAGAGGGGGCAGCACCGCCGGGAGAGCAGGGTGGTCCACACGGCAGATTTGGTGGGGAGGAGGCCGATCATGACGAGCAGCATGTCAATAGGGAGGCTGCCGATGAAGTCTAGGCTCGCCGGATGCGGTTTTGGCTCGAGCCACCTTCGCTTGTTGGCTGCTCGCCGTCCATCTCAGCCGGCGGCAACGCTGGTGTACACGTGTGCTGGTGTGTATTGTGTCTTGGGTGTGCGTGAGTGCGTCCTTCTATGCATGCCGCCGCGCAGTGGTGAAGTGTGCGCGAGTGCGTCCTTCATGCGGAAGAAGTGTGCCCTCAATTTACTAGCGTGCAGGGTGCTACCCTGAGTGGTTTCAACTTTGTTTACTTCACCGCGTGTCAGATGGGCCTCTAGTTTACTTATTTTCACCCACTACCATATTATCCAGCACACGAAGATAGAGAACACGAGCTGACAAGGCAGCATGTGGACTGGTTGACCGGTCAACTAAACAATATATGGAGCTATACACTAACACAGTGACCGTATAATCCCTCGGTATAGAGAGTTCGAGTAAGAGGGGAGGCTGTCGGTGTACAAAAGTAGGGGTCCTATTTGTACCCCTTTACTTGTGCGCGGGCAGTTGCACCCACGGGCTGATGGCTACGCTTGGCGAGGTAGAGGAAGCAAAGACACAAGACGGCTAGAGCAACACCAAGCCAGAAACACGAAGAGCAGTGTCGGCGTTCTGGGAACGGGGGTTCCCAGACTTGCCTGCCCGCGGCCCATGGTGTGGCTTTGCAAGTGGGCCCGTACGGCCCATCTTCACCAACAAGCATTCAAGACCCTCACGAGGGGCCAAGCCTCGCGAGGCAGACGACACAAGACCTCCTCAGGAGCGGCCTCACCAGGTTGGCTCGCGAGGGGCGGAGAGATCAAGGCAAGGCAAACCTCACGAGGTTCTCATGACATGAGCCATGACGACCGAGACCAGGCGGGCGCCAGCGCGCACAGAGTCCTTGTTTCCTCTTTGGTGCTAAGGAGGCAAGCGCAGGCGTGGAGTACCGAGGCGTCAAGCAAAGGTTTCCATATCAGTGCAACGAGACCAATACCAGTAGGACGGCAATACGGAGGTCACCATGGAGCCCAAGGCGGCGTCACCACCAAAGCCTTTGGCAGGCGAAGACTACTTTTGTCAGGATAAGTTTGTACTAGTTGTCTCCCTTCAAACTGGCCGTTGTGGAATCCCTTCCCGCTCAATATTTGGGGAGAGGACCAAGGCCTCTATAAATAGGACTAGCCACCACCATAGACGGGGAGGATCCTCACTCGCGCACCGAGCACAAGAACACCTCAACCTCAGGAGGCTGTTCTTCCCCTTGTAACTGTTCATCCTCAGCCCGAGAGGCAATCCACCACCACCACACTGGAGTAGGGTATTACACCACAACGGTGGCCCGAACCAGTATAAATCTTGTGTTCTTTGTGTTGCGAGTTCGTCGAGTTAGTCCTTGAGATCTTAGCAAATCTAGGACGTAGATCGGTAGGGGGAGAACTTCGCGCACCCCAAAGTTCGAACCTTAAGGGTTTTTCCGGAACCCGAGATCCGACATTTGGCACACCAGGTAGGGGTGCGCCGAGGCTTCCTTCCCGTCAATCTGCGGCAGGTGCAGTGGCCGCCCAAGTTCAAGCCGGAGATGCCGCCGCGCTACGATGGCGCGGCGGACCCGTCAGCTTTCCTGCTGGCATATGAGGAGGCCGTCCTCGAGGCTGGGGGCGACGACAAGGTCATGGCCAACTGGTTTCCCATGGCTCTCACCGGCGCGCCGCGCGCATGGCTGCTCAACCTCCCCGGATCCATGGTGGCATCTTGGGAGGAGCTGCGCGGCCTCTTCACTGCACGCTACATGGCACCAGCGCACCACGCGGTCGCGGCCCTACTAGACGGCTCTCAAGCACCGCCTTCAGATCGCCACATCAAGCCATTCCTTTGCCAAATCGGTGCCGCTTCCAAGCGCTCGGGGGCTCCGCCGGGCTGGGCTGCGCCCGAGGCCGACCTCACCTTCGACTCAGAAGACCACCTCGTCACCACCGCCGGCTCGGGTATGCTCCCGATGCTTTGCACACCCACTATTTGCAACGTGGCCGTTACCAAGACTCTCATCGACGGTGGCGCCGGCCTCAACGTGCTCTCCATGGAGGCCTTCAGCCTTGTTCACGGACCGCTCGAGCGGCTCAGCTTCAGCAAGCCTTTCTTAGGAGTTGGCAGCAGCGCCGCCTACTCCTTGGGTCAGATTCGCCTCCCTATCACCTTTGACACACACGACAACTACCGCACCGAGCTGGTCGACTTCGACATCGCCCACATCGGCCTCCCGTACAACGCCATCCTTGGGTACCCAGCTCTAGCCCAGTTCATGGCAGCAACCCGTCTGGCCTACAACCTCATGAAGATTCCTGGAAGGAAGGGCGTCCTCACTATCAAGGGGGACGCCAAGGAGGCCCTCGCAGCGCTCAAGCTTGCCCTCAAGACCGCCGCGGTTGCACAGCCCGCCGGTGCGGACACCTCCGAGGCCAAGGGAGCCGCACCAACCAAGAAGAAGCAGCTATTCACCCAGGACAAGGCGGAAACCAAGAAGGTGTCAGTCAATGAGAACGGGTCCTCAGGAGCCACCTTTACCATAGGTGCCGACCTCGACCCAAGCCAAGAGGAAGCACTAGTGAAGTTCTTGCACGCGAACAAGGAGATATTCGCATGGGAACCCAAGCAGCTGGTGGGGGTCCTGAGAGAGGTGATTCAACATTGGAAGTGCTAGTTATCGACTAGAGGGGGGGTGAATAGGCAATTTTTATGGAAGTCTTCAAAACATGAGAGTTTCGAAGACAAACAATAGAAATGAACCTATTGATATGCAGCGGAAGGTAGACTACACTAAGCAAGCGATAGTCAAGTATGCAATGAAGTGAAAGAATGAAGACTAATAGCAGCTAGGTAGTAAGGATCAGGATGGAACATAGTATGAAGACAAACAATGATAGGAGTCAGACAGTGAAGTCAAACAGGTAGTGCAAGCAGGCAATGACTTCATGAATAAAAACTGTAAGTAAAGAGAGGGAGAGGATAGAACCAGTCACTTGGTGAGGTCATAGGATTTGTTGGACCAGTTCCAGTTGTTGTGACAACTGTAGGTCTTGTTAGGGAGGCTGAGATTCAACTCAGAAGACCACGTCTTCTCCTTATTCCCCTTGAGCTAAGGACACCCAGTCCTCGCCCAATCACTCTGGTAAGTCTTCAAGGTAGACTACCAAACCTTCACATACTTTGTTCATCGGTGATCCACAATGACTCTTGGATGCTCAGAACGTGACGCCTAACCGGCTGGAGGATTCACAGTGCTCAAGTGTAACAAGTCTTCAGGTCACACGGATAGAAAGACTTCAGAGATGCCTAACACTCTTTGGCTCTGGGTGTTTGGGCTTTGTCCTCGCAAGGATTTATCTCTCTCAAAAGCTTCGGAGGTGGGTTGCTCTCAAACGACAAAAGCAGTGCACTAACTCTGAGCAGCCACCAATTTATGGTGTAGGGAGTGGGCTATTTATAGCCACTAGGCAACCCGGCCTGAATTGTCTGAAATGACCCTGGGTCACTAAGGAACTGACACGTGTTCCAACGGTCAGATTTCAAACAGACGCGGCAACTTGACTTGGGCTACAAGTAAAGCTGACTCATCCAGCTCTGGATAAGATTTGCTCTCATTGTCTTCGCTCGAAGACATAGGATTTGGTTGAGCATCACTTCAGTCTCTCTGACTTTGTTCACTGGGACCCCACTTAACAGTACGGTGGTTCCTATGACTCAACAGAGAAGAAAAGGAAACGACTAAGTCTTCGCGCTCCATAGTCTTCACGCGATGTCTTCTTATGTCATAGTCTTCAATGTGAATATCTTCACATACCACCATTGTCTTCAATGTCTTCATAAATTTTTAGGGGTCATCTCCGGTAGGTAAACCGAATCAATGAGGGACTACAACCTATGTTATCCTGCAATTCTCACAAACACATTAGTCCCTCAACCAGGTTTGTCGTCAATACTCCAAAACCAACTAGGGGTGGCACTAGATGCACTTACAATCTCCCCCTTTTTGGTGATTGATGACAAACTGGTTGAAGTTTTCAACGGGGATAAAAGTATGTGAAATTGTAAAGGGTAAATGTATTGTCTTCATAAGTAGCAAAAGGCTCCCCCTGAAGATGTGCATACAAGTAATTTGCTTTTGGAATGCAAATGCACATGGCAGGTTGTACTTGTGGAGATCCTCTTCAACTTATGAAGACAATTCATCATGCATGATTTGATATAACAAAGATAATGACATGCATAATGAAAAATGGACGTCCGCAATATGACTTCGTGCAGAATTTATCATCGCACATGCGGAATTTATCATTGCATCACAGAATAGCAAACAAGTAGCAGACGACCATCAAGTTTAAGTGTTACAACTCAAAGAATCAAATGTAGCAAAAGCGAGAGTTGTAAACACTAGACAAAATATAAAGCAAACCGCCCATATGGACCCGCTTGAATATCAAAAGCGAGAGTTGTATACACTAGACAAAATATAAAGCAACCGCCCATATGGACCCGCTTGAAGACTATCAACTCATATGCTTCTCCCCCTTTTGTCAGTAAGGACCAAAAAGGTTTGAAGACATAGAGCCTCTACTCATTCCCAGAAGGAGTAGGAGAAGCTGCAGGGTCGGCGTCAGGGTTTGGCGGTGCAGAAGAACTTGGTGCAGAGTCGATACGCGCTGAAGTTTGAGGTGGTGAGGTAGCATCATCTTGATCATCTATGACTCTGGCATTCACTTGCAGCTTAGGAGGAATAATCAGAGTCTTCAAGAGAGGGAGTTTGATGCAAGACAACATTCCTTGGAGGAGTGGAGTAAAACTTGAATCTTTCAGTGAAGCCATCATCTTGAAGATCTACTTCAGCACTCAAAAAAGTCAAACTCTTCCATGATCTCCGACAGGCTTCATGAGTGACAAAGGCATTCTTGGTGGCAAGGTTGCGAATGCGATTAACATCCACCAAGAGGCTTTGCATCTGTCGCTTCAGCCAGAAATGATGCTTATCCTATTTTTGATGAAGGCCAACGAGAAGCTCTCGGTCATTGAGAACACGAGATCGCTTCCAAGGCCTTTGAGCAACAGTGCTTTCAGTGGCTTCAATTTGAGCACGGTGAGGTAAGTGTGTATTGCCAGCCAAAGGATAAACAAGAGTGATTGCCTGAACTCCTTCAATGGGCTGTGTGAAGCTTTTGTAATCAGCATTGTGAAGACAAACAGGCTCCTTGGCAGGCTCCGGGTATATGGCTTCAACTCACATATCAATCTCTAGCAAAAATATTAGGCTCCTTGACGGCAGAGTGAAGCTTGATAAGGCGCATAACCCATGGAGCGTAGAATTTCAGTCCAAAGAGATCAGAGCCTGATGCAGCCAGTTGCCTGATAAACAAGTCTTGAGCATTGAAGCTGATGCCATTGAAGATATAAAAGACCAAAGTCTTCATTGCTCCTTCAAGCTTCACTGCAGAAGAGTGTCCTTTGACAGGCCATAGAGTTCGCCTGATGATATGATAAATAGTGTGGGGCAGATACTCTAGGTCTTCAACAAAGAACTCTTTTGGGTATTCAGCGTCGCGTGGCAAAGGCTTCATCATGCTCAGCATTTGGCTCATGTTGTGCTCTGGCTTCTGAAAGATGCTCTCCAATGCATTGCGGTGAAGCTGACAACCAGGTTCATATAGTTCACCTGGAGTGGGCAGACCAGTGAGCTCAATAATGTCAAGAGCTTTAGCTTCATGGTGTACGTTGCCTGTCATCCACTCAAGGACCCATGTCTTCGGATCCCTGTTGTAGCCGCGAATGTGGAGGGTGGCATAGAATTGCAGCAGAAGCTCTTCATTCCAATGCTCCTTATCAGTCACAAAGTTCAGCAGTCCAGCATCACGGAAGCAGTCAAGGGCTTCTTCAAGGCATGGCAATCCAGCAATGGCTTCACGGTCTAGACGCATATGCGGAAAGATGTGCCCTTGGTCATAAAGAACACAAGAATAATAACTGCGCTGCTGATAGCTCCAGAACCGATCGGATGAAATCCTTGGCTTGGAATAGGGGTTCTTGGCACTATCAAAGAAAGTGTTGTGCGCAATGAAACCATTTGCATTGAAGGACCCTGGTGAAGTGGCAGTACCCGGAAACCTGGGCAGTCTTGGCTTAGGTTTCTGGACCTGAGGCCTGTGCTCGACATGGTAGTCAAATTACGGACCAACAGTAGGTGGAGGAACGAGAATAGGCCATCTGACAGTGACCAGCTGACCATAATTGTATGCTTGCTCGATAGTGTGTGGCCTAGGAGGCGGGACAGGAGCAGTAGCAGTGGCAGCGGCAGTGCCTTCAGGCTGCAGATTAGCATCAGGTGCAGCATTGACTTCAGGTGCTATCGCTTCAGGCACCACATTAACTTCAGGCGCCACATTAGCTTCAGCCATGACAACGTCATTGGCTCCAGTGTTGGTGTTGGTGGTCGCCTCAGTGTTATCAACCTCCACTCGAGTAGCTAGAGGGTCGGACACGTTCTCCTCGAGAACAACTTCAAGGTTGGACAGGGGTGTAGCAACACGTTCTTCTTCCAATCTTGGCTCTTCTTGTTCATCGGCTGATGCAGCCGGAATATCTTCAGCCGCTTTGGCTTCAGACTCGGGGATGTTCGCAGTTGGAGAGGCTTCAGGAAATACTTGGCGAGATACGGATTGGTGCTCTTCTCCTTCTGGAACACTTGACAGATTGACTTGTGGCCTTTGTCCTTTGCGAAGCCTACGGAATGCTGGCGACGCTTGTGGAGATGGAGTTGTCTGGACCACAAAGTCCTTGTCTTCAAGCACCGGAGTGGTGACTTGAGTTGGGGGAGTAGCTGGTGTTTCTTCTTCTCGGGGGGATTCTTGAGGGTGATCAGCCCATGAATCATCCTGAGCGATTGGCGTCAAAGGACGACCGATGCTGATGAGTTTGCTGTTCGTAAGAACATGCGATGATACCACATTGTGCTTGATCTGAGGAAGGACTTCATCATCTTCAACATTGTCTTGATGACCAATGTCTTCAGCTGCGGTGGTGTCAACAGCTGGAATGTCTTCAGCTTCATGAGCCTCTGGGGAAGCGGGCTCATGAACTATCAAACGGCGTTCTTGTTGTGCAGATGCAGGACGAGCAACAAAAATTGGCTCGACGACAAGGGCCTCTGCGGGAGCAGCCCGATCTTTCTTCTTGGTTTTTCGCCTCTTGGCAGGTGGAGCCTCGTCAGTGGTGTTCTTGGTATTGCGCTTTCTGGCTTTGGCTTCAGCTACCCTTGTCTTCTGAAGCTCTGAAGCCACTGTGGGGACCTTCGGCTTCACGCCTGTCATACTGGCTGGGAAGACAATGCGAGGTTCCTCCCGCCTGGATGGTTCAGCTTGGTCCACAATAGGCTTCTTCTACTTGGCAGCCATCTTTGGGTTGATGCCAGGACGCCCAAGTGCCTTGCGCTTCTCAGCTTCATTGTAAGCTTGAACACACTTTGCAACCAGATGCTTCATTCGCTCTCGAGAACCTTTGGCTTCTTCACGTCTCTTGTGAAACGCTTCCTTGAGCTCATGCAGCATGGTCTTGAAGTTTTGGACGTCAGTCGCGGAGCTTGGCCACATGCTTCTTGAACAGAGCCTTTTCATAATCGATCTTGTGCTTCAGCTCAACAATTTTCCGAGCAAGAGCCAGCTCAGGAGCAAAGGCGCCATGGAAGGAGACGCTTAGGCCAACAGGAAGTTGCAGATCATCGAAGCTGAGATTGGGGTGTCAAACCACTCATCAATGAAATTGTTTAACACTTCCACGTCAAAGAGAGGCAAATCATTGGAGATTTCTGCCTCTTGCTTGCTCTTTATCAGCAGTTCAAGAGCGTCATCAGCAAGATCGTCGTCACTCAATAGACCAATGGCGTCGTTCTCATTCCTCAGAACAGCAGCAGGGGTCAGAGCTGGACCAGTGGTGTGCATGGGCTTCTTTTTATTCTTCTCAGACTTGGAGATGCGTGAGAGATCTTCTGACTGCACACTTGGTGCAGGAGGAGCAGTGGCCAGAGGCTTCGCTCGTGAAGCTTTTGGTGCAGTGGAAGGCTTCGAAGCCTTGGGTTTCTTCAGTTTCTTAGGCTTCGGTGGTGCAGGCGCTTCGTCAGAATCAACGTCTTCTGCAGGTTCATCCACGGCTGTCCCTTGAACCATAATATGAGTGATGAGACCTTCTAGGTTGTAGAAGGGCCCAACAAGATTGGGTTCGGCTTCGCGTGTGCCATCGGCACGAGGAGCAGAGGGACCAGAGTTGAAGTCTAATCTCCGTGACTTCTTGTTCTCTTTGGTCGAGTTCTTGGCAAACTGAAAGTTGCGCTTGAACAGATTGTCGTCACGACACCATAGCAATGGAGATGGGTCGGCATCAGTAGGCTGTGGTCCACAGACCATGCAAGGGTAGAAGCCTCGTTCAATGGCTTCAGCTCTGGACCTGGGTGGAAGATTTTTGTACAAGATGTCTCCCCAGGGTCGCTTGATGGCATTCTTCTCAGCATACTCCTGGGTCACGAACCTGCACTTGTACCATTGTTCTGCCCAGTATCTTCGAGTCCATTAGATTCGTGTTTTGCGCTGATTGTAATCCTCTTCTAGATCTGTCTTGTACAGCTCATAGAGGTCTGGTGGCAAATCCTTCGAGGTATTCCCACGACGCTGTCTGCCACCCTTCCTTGCTGACTTATCGGTTGCCATGAAGTTCAGACTGAATGGCTTCAAAACTGTCAAAGGCTTCTGTCTGCTGGTCAGACAGGAACTGGCTTCAGGAGAGTTGATATGATGCGTAAGAATTCTGCAAATGAATGCAGACTATGATAACCAAGGGATTCTCCCACGGACATGTACCTGTGACAGCATTAGAGATGCGAGGGAAGGAGAAGAGGTCATATGCATTCTCAGAAGATTTTGAAGATAAATCAGTTTAGAAGACATTGACCTCATAGCGTGAAGACATTCACTTATATGTTGAGAGTTGGTTCCAGATTTGTACGAATCCAAGAATAAGTACAAGTGAGGAATCTACTACGTGTGAAGCATAAGTGAATATACTTGGCATCATATGAGATGCAGAACATGATAGATCCAAATTTGTGGAGGCAGAAACAACTTTTGGTAGAAAGGATGAATCTTTCGGATCAAAAAGACGGTAAAAAGAGAGTTTTCATTTACCAAACGATGAACTGCTAGACGGAGTAGAAGATGAGGCCGAGCAGTTCGATCTTCCGTGCCCTAACTTGGCGACGGATGACACCTACGGCAGCGGCGGAGAAGACGATGTCCGCGGCCGGCGTGAAGATGGCGTCGGAGAGGTCGTGGCAGCTAAGCGCTTCGTCGTCGGCGTCGTCGAGAGCTAGCGGTGGCGCTAGGGTTTGTCGAGCTGGAGAGGTGGAAGAAAGATTTTTGACCGCGATGGGATGTGCATTAATAGGGAGAGGGACGGCATAGCACAATTATGCAGGGTGCCCCTGGCGGTTCACATCTGAGGGACACGTGGCGAACATGCAACACATTGGGAGTTGTCCCATGTTCCCACGCACGCCTGGACAGTCAGGTGGTCGTTCCGGCTTCTTCGGGTTTTAGGCAATAAGAATTGAGCATTTAAATAAAACAGATTTAATGTTTATCTCTGTATCTTCTGCTGACAAGGACGCAGAGAAGACATTCGTCAGTTTCAACAGAATGCACATGATTTGGATAGATAGAGTTTGAGATAGGAAGCATAGAGAGGTTAGGGTCCGATCACATTCAATTAGTTCAAAAGATTCAAACGAGAAGACATAGCTATAAGTGAATGATGTAGAGGACAGAACACTAATATATGTATATATCAGAATAAAACCAAATCAACATAGTGAAGATAAACATGAAGTCATGTTAATATTGAAGACAAACAAAATGCGAAGACTTAGCAAATGTAACGCCAGGAGAAACACTTCAAATAAGGTTTGGTGGCGGCGTTACCCACCGTATAGGAAGTATTAGACTCAGACACGGCACACAATTATCATGGAGCTCCGAAGTCAAATTCCGCATTAATGTATTCACACTCAGAGTGTAAGTCTTCATCGATTGAAGACATACATTACTTCGTGTGTTGCACATCTAAGTCATCAACATGCATAAGAGTTAGGATGTGTGCCTGATCACATGACATTCGAGGATTCCAAGATATTTAGCTCACACCGCAACTTGCAAAACCTTTTCTCATCCAAGGGCTTTGTGAAGATATCTGCCAGTTGCTCTTCAGTGTTGACGTGTATGATATCAATATCTTCCTTCATGACATGATCTCTGAGAAAGTGATGACGAATTTCAATGTGCTTTTTCTTCGAGTGCTGAACTGGGTTGTTGGCCATCTTGGTGGCGCTTTTGTTGTCGCAGTAGAGTGGAACTTGTTTCAGATGTATGCCATAGTCCTTGAGTGTTTGCTTCATCCATAGAAGCTGAGCGCAGCAAGATCCAGCAGCAATGTATTCAGATTCAACAAAGGAGAGTGATACAGTTACGCTTCTTTGAAGACCAATGCACAAGTGATCGTCCCGTAAAGTGCCATGTGCCTGATGTAGACTTGCGATCCACCTTGTCACCTGCATAATCAGCATCCGAGAATCCAACTAGATCAAACTCTGAGCCCTTTGGTACCATAATCCTAGTGTTGGGGTGTAAGCCAAATATCAAAGAATTCGCTTCACAGCTAAGTGATGACATTCCTTTGGTGCCGCTTGGAATCAAGCACACATGCAAACACTAAGCATGATATATGGCCTAGATGCACATAAATAAAGTAAAGAACCAATCATGGAGCGGTATACCTTTTGATCGAACTCTTTACCATTGGCGTCAGGACCCAGATGACTCTTGGTTGGCATTGACATCGTATAACCTTTGCAGGCTTGCATTCCAAACTTCTTCAGGAAATCTTTGAGATATTTCTCTTGAGATATGAAGATGCCATTGCTTTGCTGACGAATTTGAATACCAAGGAAGAACTTCAGCTCACCCATCATGCACATCTGATATTGCTCTTGCATCATGTGTCCAAACTCATCACTATATTTCTGGTTGGTGTAGCCGAAGATAATGTCATCCACATATATTTGGCACACAAACAGTTCACCATCATATGTCTTCGTGAAGAGTGTGGGATTTAGGGAACCAGGTTTGAAGCATTTGCTCTTCAGGAAGTCTTTGAGTGTGTCATACCAAGCGCGAGGGGCTTGTTTGAGGCTATACAGTGCCTTGTTTAGCTTGTACACCATATCAGGATGTTTTGGATCTTCAAAGCCAGGAGGTTGTGCAACATACACTTCTTCAATCTTTCCGTTGAGAAATGCACTCTTCACATCCATTTGATATAGCAGGATGTTGTGATGATTTGCATAGGCTAGTAATATGAGCATAGCTTCAAGCCTAGCCACAGGAGCAAATGTTTCATCGAAGTCAATCCCTTCAACTTGAGTGTATCCTTGAGCAACGAGACGAGCCTTGTTTCTGACAACTTGGTCATGCTCATCTTGCTTGTTGCGATATATCCATTTTGTGCCTATTATGTTGTGCTTATGGGGTCGTGGACGCTTGACAAGTTCCAGACATTGTTCAAATTTTGAATTGTTGAAGCTCTTCTTGCATAGCTTGAATCCATTCAGTTCCATGAAGGCTTCAAAGAACTTTCTTGGGTTCAGATATTGAGACAAATGCAAAGTGCCCACAGAAATTTGCTAGCTGTGTTGCTCTTGAACTAGTGAGTGGACCAGGCGCATTGGTGCTACAATTATCTTCTCAATCGGTACTTCATTTGCAACACAAGGATGAACCGGACGAAGATTTTGCTCTTGCTGATCATTGTCATCATTAGGAGGATTGTCTTCGGGCTGAGCATTGTCTTCAGGTTGATTAGGTGCAGAAATGATAAGTTCCTCTTCAGGTTGTGCTTCATTTGGTATGGTTTCTCCAGTTCCCATGAGCTTGATGGATTCACTAGGTGGAACTTCATCTAGCACAATTGGCAGGAGCTCTCTTTGCGAGCCGTTAGTCTCATCGAACCGCACATCCACAGTTTCAACCACTTTGTAGTGAAAGAGGTTGAAGACTCTGTAGGAGTGTGAATCCTTTTCGTATCCAAGCATAAAACCTTCATGTGCTTTCGGTGCAAATTTTGAAGTGTGATGTGGATCCTTGATCCAGCACCTAGCACCAAATACTCTGAAGTAACTGACATTTGGCTTCTTACCAGTGAGAAGTTCATAGGATGTTTTCTTCAGAAGCTTGTGAAGATAAACACGGTTGATGACATGGAATGCAGTATCAATAGCTTCAGGCCAGAACTTTCTTGGGGTCTTGTATTCATCAAGCATCGTCTGAGCCATCTCAATGAGTGTTCTGTTCTTGCGCTCGACGATGCCATTGTGCTGAGGTGTGTACGGAGATGAGAACTCATGAGTGATGCCTAATGTATCCAGGTAAAGGCCGAGGCCGGTGTTCTTGAACTCTGTGCCGGTGTCACTTCTGATATGCTTGATCTTGGCACCATAGTTGTTCATGGCACGGTTGGCGAAGCGTCTGAAGACATCCTGCACTTCAGTCTTGTAGAGAATTATGTGCACCCACGTATATCTTGAATAATCATCAACAATGATGAAGCCATAGAGACAAGCAGTAGTAGTGAGAGTAGAGTAGTGAGTAGGGCCAAATAAGTCCATGTGTAGCAGTTCGAAGGGTTGACATGTCGTCATGATTGTCTTCGAGGGATGCTTGGCCCTTGTCATCTTTCCAGCTTCGCAGGCACCGCACAAGTGATCCTTCTTGACCTTGACGCCCTAGATGCCTATGGCATGCTTCTTCTTTGCGAGAGTGTGCAAGTTCCTCATGCCAGCATGCCCTAGCCTTTGATGCCAGAGCCAGCACTCTGAAGCTTTTGCTAGAAGACATACGACAAGCTGTGGTCCTGCTGAGAAATCTACCGTGTACAGATCATCTTTCCGGTACCCTTCAAATACTAGAGACTTGTCAGATTCCATTAGTACAAGGCAACGATATTTTCCAAATATCACAATCATGTTCAAGTCGCAAAGCATTGAGACAGACATTAAGTTGAAACCAAGGGGTTCAACAAGCATCACTTTATCCATGTGCTGATCCTTTGAGATTGCAACTCTACCTAGACCAAATACCTTGCTTTTACCAATGTCAGCAAATGTGATGTGACTCTTGTCAGATGGACGTAAGGTTGAGTCCATGAGAAGACTTTGATCACCAGTCATATGATTAGTGCATCCACTGTCCATAATCCATTCTGAAGCATGTGGTGTCATACCCTACAGTACAGTTAGGGGGATAGGCTTCACCAAGAGTGTTGTGAAGCATAAACATTTGACGCACAAGAGGATTATCAAATCTCAGATCAAGATTAGGACTGATAGGATGATTGGCAAGCGATTCAGGAACAAAATGCATAGTGAGACCATTTGGGCATTTGATCTTGCGCCCTACAAGATGTTTTAGGTCCCCAGCATTAGCACCAGCCGCCTTTGATTTCCGGCTGGAGACCTTTCCCTGCAAAAGAAAGCTAATTCTTCAAAACCACCCACATCTTCAGGGGCAGCTTAGAAGCAATGAGTCTAAGTGCAACATCTGAGAACTTCGGCTTTGAAGCCCTAGCAAATAGCCTTGCAGGAGGTGAATAGTACTCATATGAATAAGCAGAAAAGTTCTTAGTTTTATGAACATAGTGATTTGAAGAAACACGCTCATATTCATAAATCTGAGTATGATTTCCCTGCAAAACATTGGCATTAGGGTGACTCAGGTGAGTCCTCTGTCTGTATGAAGCCTTTGGACCATATGAAGCCTTTGGTCTGGGATTTGTCTTCTTCCCAGGCGGTGTCATGATGACATTCACAGGAAGATTCTCAAGACAACTTTTGGGAACCCAGATCTTCTTCATAGGTGGCCCATTCCTGCAGTTAGTACCAATATACCTGGAAAACACTTCACCATTCTGAGTCTTAAACAGTTTATAGTTTGCATCAAAGGATTCATCAATGATAATAGGGTTAGCACAAGTGAAGCCAGATAAGGTGGATGGATCTACTGAAGGTTCCTTTGTAGCAACCGATGTGGTTTTGGGGTACTGCTCAGGCTTCCAGTAAGAACCATCAACGTTCATTTTCCTCTCGAACCCAACACCCTCTTTCCTAGGGTTTCGGTTCAGAATCTGCTTTTTGAGGACATCACACAATGTCTGATGCCCTTTGAGACTTTTGTACATCCCTGTTTCAAGCAATGTCTTCAACCTAGCATTTTCATCAGCAATAGTAGTAGTATCCTCAACGGAGGGGTTAGTTACCACATCAACAGTTGAAGATATTGCAACAGTAGCAGCGGCAGAACATTCAGCAACAGAAGTAGCGTTATCACGCTCAAGGCATTTTAGACATGGTGGTTCAAATCCTTCCTGAGCGGGACTGATCTGTTGAGAGCAAAGTGACTCATTCTCTTTTTGAAGATCTTCATGAGCCGCTCTCAATTTCTCAAGCTCTGGCTTCCTTTGAAGATAATCGTAGGAAAGCTTTTCATGAGTGGTTGAGAGCGTTTCATGACGACTTTCAAGTTCCTGGTACTTGACATGAAGATTTTTTATGTCTTCAATTAAGGACTGAGAACGGGTCATTTCCGCGTCCAACAGGTCATTGCTTTTGTCTAACAGTTTTTGAGTATGTTCCCTAGCTTTCTGTTGTTCAGTTGCAATTTTAGCAAGTGTTTTGTAGCTGGGTTTGGATTCACAATCAGAGTCATCTTCACTTGATGTTTGAAAGTAAGCATCACGTGATTTTACCTTGGCACCACGTGCCATGAAGCAGTTGGTGGGATCAGAGTCGTCCTTGTCATTAGCATCAGCGTTGGTGACGGGGCCATTTTCTTCAGTGTTGAAGATGGACTTGGCAACGCAGTCTGTAGCTAGAGCCAAACTTGCAAAGCCAGAGTCGGACTCCTCCTCAGACTCCACCTCCGCCTCCTCAGAAGCGGACTCCTCCTCTGAATCCATCTCCTTGCCAACAAACGCACGAGCCTTGCCAGATGAGCTCTTCTTGTGTGATGAAGAATTGGACGAAGACTTGGAAGAAGACTTTGAGGATTTCTTCTTCTTCTTGTCATCAGAATCATATTCCTTGCTCTTCTTCTTCTTGTTGTTCTCATTGTCCCACTGTGGACATTTAGAAATGTAGTGTCCAGGTTTCTTGCACTTGTGACATGTTCTCTTCTTGTAATCATGAGTGGAAGCTTCATCATTTCTTGAGCTGGATCGTGAAGAATTTCTGAAGCCCTTCTTCTTAGTGAACTTCTGGAACTTCTTCACAAGCATAGCAAGCTCCTTTCCAATGTCTTCAAGATCACCAGAACTGCAGTCAGATTCTTCTTCAGATGAGGAAACAGCTTTTGCCTTCAAAGCACGAGTTCGGCCATAGTTGGGACCATAGATATCTCTTCTCTCAGATAGCTGGAACTCATGTGTGTTGAGCCTCTCAAGTATGGCAGACGGATCGAGTGTCTTGAAGTCAGGGCATTCTTGTATCATCAGGGCAAGGGTGTCGAACGATCTGTCAAGTGAACTCAGCAGTGTCTTGACGATTTCATGCTTGGTGATCTCAGTGGCGCCGAGAGCACGAAGCTCATTTGTGATGTCAGTGAGGCGATCAAACGTGAGCTGGACATTCTCATTGTTGTTTATCTTGAAGCGGTTGAATAGGTTGCGAAGAACACTGATCCTTTGATCTCTCTGGGTTGAGACGCCTTCGTTGACCTTGGAGAGCCAGTCCCAGACTAGCTTCGACGTTTCTAGAGCACTCATACTCGGGCCTCGGGGGCTCCCTCCCACGTCTTAGTGGCAGCACTTAGCTCCGCGCTGGTGAGAAGACTTGAAGACTAGACTAGGTGCCGTACGCGGCTTTTCATTTGCTTTCCGTAGTTGGCTCGTCTCGTTTTAGTTGAAATTTGCTTCTGGTGTTCCTTGCTGATTTGGTTCCGTTGCCTTCTGCTGCTATTTTCGACCCCGGTTTAACCTGTTCTCTCTCTCCCAATCCTCGCGAGGGGGTTAGGAAGGTGCCCTCGTGAGTGTTTTTCCTTTTCTCTGCCTTCCGTCTATTTTTTCGTGAGGCACCCTCGTTCGAGCCCACAAGCTGGGGCATCTCTCCTGATCCGTGCCCCTCGGGTACAGCGATATGAAGCGCTGGGTCAAGGCTCGGGTGGACGATAAGCCTCCTAGCAAGCTCCCTAACGAATTTTTTGCAGTTCCTAAGTGCCCACCGAGTCAAGGAAGGCCTTGACAGGAGTCAGGAAGCAAGTGCCTCGTGAAGAGGAGGCTACCCCAAGCGTGCTAAGCTAAGTCGTCTCTACGTAAAACAATGGCACAACACAGAAACGATAAGCATAACATAGTGATTGAGGAATCATAGTTTGATACACGCCCCTCCGGGGCCCATACTGGTTTCCTTTTTGATACAGGAAGAAAAGGAAGAACAAGATAAAAGCGGCGCCTGCCCCTACAGCGGTTCACGAGGACAGGCTCTTGGCGACGTCCTGAGCTTAGTCGGACCCCACCTCGCACTTCACGGAGGCGCGGCGACGACCTGCTGGCACCTTCGAAGCAAGCGCGGCGGCGTGGCGGCTGGTCGTAGCCACCACTGTTGGAGCTGTCGCCAGGGGAAGAGCCACTGTAGCTGGACGAGATGTGGTCGGCACCAAGGGCGGGTTCACCCTCCTCCTCATCCCGACCATCGCCAAGGCCGAGCACCTCCTCGCCATCGTTGACCTCGGGGCAGCACCCAGCGCGGTGACCATCTTCCCCAAACACCCTCACGTAGAGGGTCGCATCACCGTCGTACCTAAAATGGAGGGTGCACCGCCTGCCTAGGCCGCGCGCGCGGGCGAACGTCTGCCAACCGTGGGCCAGAGCTATGTTGCCCGCGACGGAGACCTCGACCGCAACCCAAGAAGCCTTGCTGCAGCAACCGTCCACCTGCAGCCAGAGCCCACCTGGACCAGACGCTGGCAGCTCGTCGGCGAAGAAGCGCGGGAGCTGAAGCCAGTTGCCAGCCGGGTCCTCCGACCAGACGACGAACTCCGGCAGCACCTCCGCCAAGTCGAAGCGCGGCCGGGGAGGCCGTGCGATCATGGCACGTCCCCTCTCATCAACACAGCTGCCATGACCGGAACGACCCCTGCCACATGCAGCGGTGGTCGCGTTGTGCTTGCGGGGACGGCCGCATCCATGCTTGGGCGATGGGGAGCCGGGCCCCTCGCGAGGGGCCTTCCCCTTCTCCATGGCAGAGAACCTCTTTGACAATGCCATTGGTGTCGGCAGTGGAGCAGAGGAGGAGAAGCAAGCGGAATGGGAAGAGATGGGCGACGGGGGCTCTGCCCCCATCCCCATTTATAGCAAGAGAAGGCCAACCAGTGCCCCCCACGATCACACGTAATGATGGTTTTCCCTTGCATGTCGCAGGGACTTGTCCAATCGGGCAGTTGCCGAGGTAGCATGGGGAAGCGGAGACGCCCACGTCCAATCAACCGCCATGCGTCGACCAAGGCTGCAGGCTATTGGGGCCCGCGGCGCTCCGCACTTGACCTTTGGCTTCGCCTCAAAGCCAAGCCCGAGCGCGCCTTGGGCCCGGGGGCTACTGTCGGCGTTCTGGGAACGGGGGTCCCCAGACTTCCTTGCCTGCGGCCCACGGCGTGGCTCTGCAAGTGGGCCCGTATGGCCCATCTTCACCAACAAGCATTCAAGACCCTTGCGAGGGGCCAAGCCTTGCGAGGCGGAGGACACAAGACCTCCTCAGGAGCGGCCTCACCAGGTTGGCTCACGAGGGGTGGAGGGATCAAGGCAAGGCAAACCTCGCGAGGTTCTCGTGACGTGAGCCATGACGACCGAGACCAGGCAGGCGCCAGCGCACACAGAGTCCTTGTTTGCTCTTTGGTTCTAAGGAGGCAAGCGCAGGCGTGGAGTACCGAGGCGTCAAGCAAAGGTTTCCATATCAGTGCAACGAGACCAAGACCAGCAGGATGGCAAGACGGAGGTCACCATGGAGCCCAAGGCGGCGTCACCACCAGAGCCTTTGGCAGGCGAAGACTATTTTTGTCAGGATAAGCTTGTACTAGTTGTCTCCCTTCAAACTGGCCGTTGTGGAATCCCTTCCCGCTCAATATTTGGGGAGAATACCAAGGCCTCTATAAATAGGACTAGCCATCACCATAGACGGGGAGGATCCTGACCCGCGCACCGAGCACAAGAACACCTCAACCTCAGGAGGCTGTTCTTCCCCTTGTAACTGTTCATCCTCAGCCCGAGAGGCAATCCACAACCACCACACTGGAGTAGGGTATTACACCACAACGGTGGCCCGAACCAGTATAAATCTTGTGTTCTTTGTGTTGTGAGTTTGTCGAGTTAGTCCTTGAGATCTTAGCAAAGATAGGACGTACATCGGTAGGGGGAGAACTTTGCGCACCCCAGAGTTCGAACATTAAGGGTTTTGCCAGAACCCGAGATCTGACAACCAGGAGGGCGAGGAGAACTCCCCGGGCAAAACCCTTGCCGGGGCAGCCTCCACATCCCCGACAGCCTCCACAGCCCCGGCAAGAACCTTGCCGGGGAAACTTGCCCAACACCGGCAGAGCTGCCACCCTTGAGCCTAAGAGTTCCGACGCCCTCACCCACATTGGAACCAAGGCTCGGGAGGCGCCTCCATGGTGGCATGCAGATCTTTGTGAAGACCAAGAACATACAAGACTATATGAGAATCAGAAGACGAAGATCCTCGGCAAGATCCTCGCCGAGGATACCCACGAGACCCCCCGGCAAGACCCTTGCCGGGGACGCCCATGACGCCGTGGCAAGCCCCTTGCCGGGGCCCCTGCAAGACTCTTGCCGAAGACATCCGCGGGGCCGCAGCCATGCTCACATCTGCCAAGACTCCACCGCCGTTCCCACACAGCTGCCAGCTCACCAACTAGGCGAGCACCTGCGTGGCGACGTGCGGCCTCTAGGACAACTCAACAAGCACCTGCGTGGTGGCATGCTGATCTTTGTGAAGACTCTGCTTCCGTACTAACTCAGCAGCCATCCAGCTAGCCAGCGTGGCACTACACACCTCGTCAGCTCGGACACGCGTTGAAGCCAGGGAGGCGGCGACAGCTGGGATGAGCTTCCTTGCCGTCCCCGATAAAGCAAGAAGGGCACGTCGGCAGTGCATTAAATGTGTTTGTCCTACGGTGCCAGTTGATAGACTCGACTACTGTACAACTTTCCACCTCCTGTGTGCCACTATGGCAGCCCCTTTTGACTGTAAAAGGAGGCCCGCGGCATACTGAGGAAGGATTCAGACTTTTTGGACTCTACACGCCTTGTAGGTAGTCCAAGAACACCAGATAAACATAAACAAGCAGGAGTACGGTATTACGCATCACTTGCGGCCCGAACCTAGATAAACCACCCGTGTTGATCCCTCAAACCAGCTCTTTCCACAGCCCTGCGCCCGCCAACCATAGCAAAAGGGATTCTTCGTGATCCCGTTGGTGTCGTTTCCCCTGACATATTTGGCGCGCCAAGTAGGGGGCGCAAGCCGTGGAAATCTGGTTTTGGAGCCGAAGCGTCGACTCTTTCATGGGGATGGCTCGAAGGGAGTGCGACGTCGGTCTGCCGCCCTTTGGTGCCGTCCGCAGCTTCGACAGCCATCCGCGTGGCCCCGAAAAGCTAAGTCATGCAAAATTTTGGCTAATTTCATTTATATAAGTCTGTCTTCCTCGGAAGATCTCGTTTCTTGTATGGAAAACCTGCATGCAATGGGACCCTTCCGCTATTGGCAACGCTCTTGTCTCTGTCTCGAGTCCGCTCCATAGTTCATGCGGCCGCACTGAGAACGGCAAGGTGGCCTATCCGCTATTAGCAACGCCCTTGTCTCTGTCTTGAGTCCGCTCAACAGTTCAGGCGGCCGCGCGGAGAACGGCAAGGTGGTTTGCCCGGCAGCAAGCGCCCTCCCGGCAGGGTGCTAAGGATCCTTCCTCAAAGCAGCGCGGCATAGGTTTACACGCCGGCAGCCTTATCTCACCAAGTGTAGGGTGCAAACATACAAAAAATATCTAACGGGAAGATAGCATGCGTGATAGTGAAGTACTGCAGAGTTATATTACATCAAATAATCACTGCGGTTCTAACTTAAGATAAAATTGTCTTGATCTTGAACTCGCAGTGGCGACGAGTAATGGGGTGCCTAGTCCCGGTGCTGGCCCTCCACCCTCTCGACTCCATCAACACAGTAGATGATCGTCTTGATACGCTTTTTTAGCACCGCGAGGTCCGCCTCCTCCGGAAAGCTCTCCAATGCGTTGGCAAAGTTGACGGTGGGGTTCGAGAACGCCACCTTGGCGAGCACCTTGGTCAGGGCACCCCGGCAGAGCCTTCGGGCCTCGTTGGCCAGATAAGCTTCCCGGTTGGAGCGGAGCTGCTCCAGGGCTCCAAGAACACCCTCGAAGAACAGGGTTAGTTTGGCATTGGAACTCACGTTCGGCTCCGGGGAGTACCTAACATTCGGCATCCCCATGGCAGCCAGCTTTGTGGTGATCCTGCCGGCGACGTCAGTAAGGCGGCTGACCCAATGGTTTATGCCCTGCGCGTACTCCTTGTGTTCGGCGGCATCATTCCTCCACAACTGCCTCTCCTCCTCCAGGTCCTTGGTCAGGGTCTCTTCCTGGGCCCTAACCTCCGAAAGCGTCCCCTCAAGGCCCTCTAGCTTCAGCTTCAGGTCATTGATGGAGCCGTTGTCCTTGGAGAGTAGCTCGGCCTTGCCGAGGACTGTGGCCTGCGCCTCTGCCAAAGCGTCGTTGGCCGTGTCCTTCTCCTCCGTCAGCTCCAAGACGTGTTTCTTCAGCCCATCCCACTCCACCTCCAACTCCTTCACCTTGCCGGCATGGACCAGGGCTTGAGCATTGATTGCCTCCTTGTGCCTCCGCTCCAGCTCATGGGTCCACTACGCGACGAGCTTCTCGGCCTCCTCATCCTTGCCGCAGAGTGTGGCGGTAAGCGTCTCCTCACCAGCAGCAAGGTCCTCCTTTTGGGAGTTCAGCTCGGCCTGGTGCTGGTGCCGACCGCCTCGTCCTTGGCGGCATGTTCCTTTGCCGCCTCCTGGGCTTTATCGACATCAGCCTGCTTCAAGATGAGCTCCTGTTTGCGCTCAGCCAGCAGATCCTGAGCAACCTTCAGTACTTCGTGGGCCTTGCGGAACCAGGCTTGCGTCTCGGCGTTGCGCTCCTCAACATCCGCCTCTGCTTTGTCTGCCGCCGCCATCCTAGATTTTGCCTTGTCCAGACGGGCACGGTGGAGCACCTGGAGCTTTTGGAAGTTGACGCTCATGGCCCGAAGGAGCTGCTCCTCTTGTGAACCGCTGCCACCGGTGCTCCGTTCGTCAACAACCTCAAGCCCGGCGATAGCGAGTGCCTCGTCACCGAACACCTCCCCCTCGGTTGGCGCCCTGGTGCTCGCCATTCCTGGAAGGTGGACGAACAGGTCGTCGCTCACCTTCAAGTACTTTCCCGAGCCAGAGGCAGCAGAGGAAGAAGGTTGGTCGTCGACCACCCCCTCCCCGACAGACCCCTTGTCGACCTCCTCGGCAGCGGCCTTGCCGACCTCCCCGGCAGGCCCCGTGGCGGCCTCTTCGGCGGCGGCCTTGGCGGCCTCCTTGGCGGCGATCTTGTCGGCCTCATCCTCGGCGTCCCTGGCGACCTCTTCGATCACGGTGTCAATGTCCTCCCTGTCCGCCGAGGAAGGGTCTAGATACCAAGAAGGGGAATAAGACAGGGGAAAGGTCAAGGTTCAAAAAGGAGAAGAAAGAACAGGGACAGAAAGCAAATAACTTACCCACACCAGGCTGGGAAGAAGTGGCGCTCTCCCCGCCAGCATTCGTTGCCGGGGCAGAACCCCCGCAACCAAGTTCGCCTCCTCCTCCTCCTCCATATGTGTGGGCTCGGTGGTGAATGCCCTTGCCGGGGACGCCCCTCGGGGCGGTGTAGACGAGTGGGGCGGCGTGTTGGGAGTGGCCCTCGGCGGCTCCTCTTGCTGCCGTTCTCCTCCTGCAAACCCAGCAAGGTCAGCGTCAAGAATTCACACCCCAATGCTCATCGGTGAAGGAGTGAGTGGTGGACTCACGCTGGGGGTTGAAGCGGGGGATGCATCGGGGGGCTACTGACCGGGCTGCTCTCCACCAGCAACGGCGTACGCGAAGTACCCACCGGGGGCTTGTCGCCCGTCGAGGCCCTGGCCCTCTTCGCCACCCTCCGGGCCAGCGTACCCACGTCCCTGTGTAGATAACATCAAATCAAAGGAGGATAACACAGGAGTAAAGTCAAGAGATGATGTGGGGGGCGAAATACTTACTCTTCCTCCACCTCCTCCTCCACTAGCTTCCTCTTCCTCACCGGGCTAAAAGATCCAAGGTCGAACTCGGCCTCCAAGGTGCTGTCCGAAGGGGAAGGGGAAGCGGATGGGATCCGGTGCCGCTTGGACAAGGAGGAAGCAGTCGATGTCCTCTTTGCCACCGCGGCCTTCGCCACCTTCTTCGCTGTCGCGGCCTTCGCCCTCGTCTCACGCACGAGCTGCTCTTGGGCCGGCTGCCACTGTGTGGTCCTACCGGGCCGGACCGGCTCACCAGAGCTGGCCCGCCGCAGGACGCGCTGCCTCCCTGCGGCCGGGGGGTCGTTCACCTCGACCTCCTCTTCGGACGACTCGTCGCCCGCGTATTCAACAAGGGGGGCATCGGCGCTAGCACCGCTAGCCTCCCCAGTAGACTCCGCCCACCGGGCGAGCTCCTTCTCCTCCGCGGCCTCATCAGCCTCGTCCTCTACGGCGCGAAAACTGCCGACCTCCCCGGCGAGCGCCGCCTCCGCCGCCCTGGCGGCGATGTAGTCCAACTCCGCCTTGGTGGTGTCGTGGATGAGGAGCGGCTCATCACAGACATAGCTCTCTGACAAAGTGTCGAAGAACTCCTGCACCTTCTCCGCTGGCGGCTCGGCCCAGGCCGGGTCAAGGCCATGTGCATTGAAGTCCGGCATCATGGCAATGATGGCGGATTGGCGAGAGTTGGTGCTCAGCGGGACCACTCATGCCGGCAACCCAAACAGGGGCCCCTTGACGGCCTTGCCGGCCTTCGCGGCCCTGCCGGTCCTCTCAGCTCTGCCGTCGCCGTCCACGTCGAGCTGAAAGAGCCTTTGGTAGAAGTGGGCGTGCCCCAACACTGTAAAGTTGTGCTTCAGGCCAGGGCGGAGCCTCATGATGTCGGCCGCATTCCTGAAATCCCAGGCCAGCCTCCCCTTGTTGTGTAGCAAGGCGATTCGGCGCCGGATGAAGTCGGCCCCGATCATCTCGAGGGTGAGCCCGGCCATGGTGAGGCGATGGATCATGGTGGTGGCGAACGTGAGCTTCTCGTTGTTGGCGTCGAGGTCGCTCCAGTCCCTGCGGCGGCTCGGCGGGCTCTAACGAACCCGCAGAACTCCTGCGGGTCCTTCTCCTCGATCGAGCACCACCGGCTCTGCCATTCCTCCCACCTCTCCTTCTGAGCACCCTGCGGATACATGCCCTTTTCCTGGGTCCTCGGGATCCAGGTGATGCAGCCGGAGATGGCGCCCCCTGGTTGGAGGTGAGGGGAAAAGTAGTGGCGGAATAGCGTCGTGCTGGGGAGCACCCAGGAAAAGCCCTCGCAGAGGTGGGCAAAGAGAGCCATGCACGCCACGACATTCGGCGTGAGACCCAGAAGATGGCAGCCGTAGGTGTGCATGATGTTGTTGAAGAAGTCAGAGAAAGGGGGGCAGATCCCGCAAGAGAGGAAATCGACGAAGAAGGGGTACCGATTTGGGCCGGCCTTGGCGAAATCGGCAGGGACGATGCGCGTGGCAGGGTGCCCGGTCGTCTTCCTCCCCCACAAGGGCAAGAAGTAGTTCCTGAGGTGAACCGCGCCGACCGTCGAAGGGAAGTAGGCGAGTTGCGTCCGCCGCACCGCCAACTTGCTCTCCGGCGCCTCCTTCTTCCCGAAATCCTTGGCTGCTCCCTTGCCCTTGCTGGTTTTAAGTGCCATGGCGGCAGGGAGAGGGCGAAGGATCAAGAGCAATGGGGGCGCAACGGCAGTAAGCGGTGGCAAGAACTTCAAATCTTTTGCCTGAGGAAGAAGAGGGGAATGGCGGTTGTGAGATTGGAAGAGGCGTAGAGGGTAAATGAGCAGCGCACCCGCGATTTTTCCTTTTTCTGGGGAAGGCGCAGTCCGCCTCTTTACCGTTTACCGTGATGTGACGCATGAGGGCAGCAACCACCCCATGCATGACCTCACGTCATGCACGACCCCCACGTCGTGCATTCAACGCGGGTCGTGGGGAAGTGCAACTGGCGAGGGAGTTACCGCGGTAAAACTCCACCGCACGTGCGCCCGCGCACCGTTATGGGCCTGGCCCAATAACGCCCCGCGCTTATATATGGCCCAGGCCCAGGGGCTCCTGTCGGTGTACAAAAGTAGAGAAACACGAAGCCAGAAACACGAAGAGCAGGAGGTCGAGGTGAATTCCCCCGGCAAGACCCTTGCCGGGGCGGCCTCCACAGCCCTGGCAAGAACCTTGTCGGGGCAACTTGCCCAACGCCAGCAGAGCTGCCACCCTTGAGCCTAAGAGTTCCAACGCCATCACCCACATTGGAACCAAGGCTCGGGAGGCACCTCCATGGTGGCATGCAGATCTTTGTGAAGACCAAGAACATACAAGACTAGATGAGAATCAGAAGACGAAGATCTTCGGCAAGATCCTTGCCGAGGATACCCACGAGACCCCCTGTCAAGACCCTTGCCGGGGACGCCCACGACGCCACGGCAAGACCCTTGCTGGGGCCCCGGAAAGACTCTTGCCGAAGACATCCTTGGGGCCGCAGCCATGCGCACACCTGCCAAGACTCCACCGCCGTTTCCACACAGTTGCCAGCCCACCAACTAGGCAAGCACCCGCGTGGCAACGTGCGGCCTCCAGGCCAACTCAGCAAGCACCTGCGTGGTGGCATGCAGATCTTTGTGAAGACTCTGCCACCGCACCAACTCAGCAGCCAGCCAGCCAATGTGGCACTACACACCTCGTCAGCTCGGACGCGCGTCGAAGCCAGGCGAGGCGGCGACAGCTGGGACGAGCTTCCTTGTCGTCCCCAATAAAGCAAGAAGGGCACGTCGGCATCGCATTAAATGAGTTTATCCTATGGTGCCAGGAGATAGACTCGGCTACTGTACAACTTTCCACCTCATGTGTGCCACTGTGGTAGCCCCTTATGACTATAAAAGGAGGCATGCGGCCTACTGAGGAAGGATTCAGACTTTTTGGACTCTACACGCCTTGTAGCTAGTCCAAGAACACCAGATAAACATAAACCAGCAGGAGTAGGGTATTATGCATCACTTGCGGCCCGAACCTGGATAAACCACCCATTTTGATCCCTCAAACCCGCTCTTTCCACAGCCCCGCACCCGCCAATCATAGCAAAAGGAATTCTTCGGGATCCCGTAGGTGTCGTTTCCCCCGACAGAGGCCCGTGATGGATAGTAGAGAGAGAGAAAGAGCTACTCCCTCCGTTCGATAATGTAGTGCCTACATTTTTTAAGTCAAACTTTTGAAACTTTGACCAAGTTTATAAATAAATTACTTATATCTACAATGCCAAAGATAAATGATAGTATGAATTAAGTACATGTTGTGATGAATCTAATGATCATTCCAGATGTAAATGTTTTTCTCCACATATACCTGGTCAAACTTTTCTGAGGTTTGACTTTTCAAAACATCCATATGCTTATGGACGTGAGAGAGTACCGAACTAGAGAGAGTGTGTATGTGAAACAGAAAGAGTGACTGAAAAAAGTGTGTGTGTGTGTGTGTGTGAAAGAGACATGGACAACACACAATAAAGTAGAGAAAAAGCGTGTGTGTCTTATGCAAACATATCACACATGCATCTTCGACAGCAGAAGCGAGGTGAGGAGATAGTGTGTGGTTGTTTGCAACTGAGAGAGGAAGACCACTAGCACGTGGCAAGAGAGGTTTGACAAACAAGGGAGAGAGGTCAAGAGAGACGTATGGAGAAAATGCAGACATGTGGAGGAGAGGGTGTATGTTTGTGACAGAGAGATCCCTGGAGATCGTGATGGGACTACATGGGTGGGAGATCGAGTGACAAGGTGTGTGCACAATAGAATATACCCCGAGAGATATCGAGATAGACGTATGGATGGAAGGAGACAATACGAGTGTTCCTGATGGCTAGTGAGAGATAGTCATACTTAGGGGATGGGGGGGAGTGCATGTGCCTATGATGGACTGAGGGATTATGGTACTTAGGGGGGTGCGTGTCACATAGAGAGAGAACAAGGGCAGAGAGTGTTAGATGGGTCTATGTAGAGCGAGCGAGATATGTGTATGTGTGAACCAGGGAGATATAAAGTTTGAAAGAGATAGAGGAGCCCCGATACGGCTGAGTGGTGCGTCAGATAGCTGAGAGGGGGGAAGAGATAATCCATCCGCTCGATAATGCAGTGCATATAAATTTTTTAGAAGTCGAACTTTGGAAACTTTGACCAGGTTTACGCAAATATTATTTATATCTACAATACCAAAAATACATCATACGAAACTACATCTCATGCATGATGAATCTAATGATATATGTTTGTCCTTCTAGATGTAAATGTTTTTCTCCACGTACATAGTCAAACTTTGTGATGTTTTACTTTTCAATAAAATCTATATGCTATGGACCGAAGAGAGTGTCTAAGTCCAGAGAGATCAAGTGCGTGTGAAGGAGAATGAGTGAGTGTGCAAAAAGAGTGTGTGTGTGAAAGAGAAAGGGACAACAAAAGATAAATTAGAGAGTGTGTGTGTGTGTGTGTGTTCGTTTCTTATACAAACATATCACGCATGCATCTTTGAGATAGAAAAGCGAGGTGAGGAGATACACGAAGATAGCTAGTGCATGATTGTTTGCAACGGAGAAAGACACCCCTATAGCACATGTCCAATAGAGGTCTGGCCAACAAGGGAGAAAGGTCGAGAGGGACGCATGGAGAAGATGGACGCATGGGGTGGGAGAGAGCGTGTGTTTGTGATAGAGAGATCCCCTCGAGATCGTGAGGGGACTATATGGGTGGGAGATCGAGGGATGAGGTGCGTGTGCGATACAAAGATGCCTCGAGAGAAATCGAGATAGACCATGCGCATGTTTGTGATGGAGACTAAGAATTACCTAGTCATATACATATAGGGGGGACTGCGTGTGCCTACAATTGAGTGAGAGACCATCATACTTGGCTAGGCGTGAGATTGTGTGCGTGTGCGTGTGAGATGGAGAGAGAGAGAACGAGGGAGAGAGAGAGCTTTAGATGGGTCTATCGAGTGCGATTGAGATATGCATCTGTATATGTGACCCAGGGCGATGGAGAGTTTGACAGAGAGAGAGGGAAGTGCTCCGAGACGGCAGAGTGGTGCGTGAGAGAGTTAGTGGCAATGAGCCAGGGAATTTGTGTGCGTACGATGAGTGCACCCAAGATATTTAGCTTGGACTAGAGAATCATACATAGTGTGCCAGAGAGACCTATACATGGAGTGTGCATGCGAACTAGAAAGACCCCCCCCCCCAAACACACACATAGAGGGAGAGGGACCGACAAGGTTTGTGTTTGGATGTGTGCGATAGAATTGAAGATTGTCGGCGAGAGAGAAAATAGGAGTACGGGAGAGGGGGAGGTCACGGTTATGCATCAAAGACTGATATAAACCATGTTTGGATATAAATTTGCATTGAAATATTCTAATTGGAGAACATGTTGTCTGCAATCCATACATGAACGGAGATATGCGTATCAAACAAGTTCATAAATTTGACTTTCAACATGTTCATGGAGTACTATAATACTGTACAACAAGCTACTCGCTTGAGGTGTTCAATTTTGGATTTAGTTCACTATTTTGACATGGTGAACGAGCTATTTCATTGAATTGAGATATTTCATTTTGGGTTTGATTCCCGTTTTTGAGTGGGTCAACTATTCTTCATATAGTAAATTGTTAGCAACGAGCATGTAAAAACACATTAGTCCCGAGCATCATCTCACCATCTAAAAAAGAAGTGGCAAGCTAATATGTCAAAATTTGATTCGAATCGACTTGGTAAGGTAGACGTGCATGCTCATTCTCCCAAAATTTGAATGAACCGCTAAACACCCTCTGCTCGGTGGAATTCGCCTGAGCAAATAAATGGGAGACGCGAAATTACCGGCCTATGTGGGACACGCTTCAATTGTCCCATTGTACATCGAGGGTAGGTTCGTACCTTCATCCAAGCGCGCCTTCTTCTCAGCCGAAATGACATGTGCCGAATAATTCATAAACCATGGCCAGCAAAACATCCTCTCCTCGCCCAAAATCGCTCGTGCCGACTATTACAAAACACGCCCTCCTCGCCCGAAATCGCTCGCGCCCACTATTTCAAATCACGCCCTCCTTGCCCGAAATCTCTCGCGCCCACTATTTTAAAACACGCCCAAAATCGCTCGCGCCCATTATATCAAACACGCCCTCCTCGCCCGACATCGCTCGCGCCCACTATTTGGGAGAAGCAAAGTTACTCTACTATACCTGACCCTTAGTACACAGATCCAAGCCCAGAAGCCTAAAGGCAGGGGGAGAACTATAATTTGCCCCACATTTCAGACAAATGCGTCTGTAAGACATGGTTCCCCTCCCAATTCCCCATTCATACCTCGTGGGCGCCAAATCACCTTCTCCCCGGAAGTTCACTTCTCCCAAGCCGCGAAACCGCAACCCCTCCTCCATGGCGGCCCCCACCGCACCAAATTCACCGCCGCCTTCCTTCCCAATACCAGAAACGTTATCCGTTTGTCGTCGGGCATTAGGCCGTGTGCCTCTTACTCCGTGCTGCCGGAGCTGCCTCAACGACGACAGCGTGAACCGTATAGGAGCCGATTCACCCCCGCTGTTGTGCACGGCGCAGGAGCGGCTCCAATTTCGGATGCATCCAGGGCCCCGGTGCTGCTTCCCCATAGCCGTCGACCGTCGCGACATCTCTACTTTCCTGCCGCCGGTAGCCACCGCAACCGTGCCGGCCTCACTGACTCGGCAGCTGGAGCTGCCTACTTCACCGGGCCGCAAGATAAGTCGTACACTCATCTCAAATCACTCTATTTAGGCATCAGTTGTCTGAATTTTTATTCTGGGCCAATCAATTCCCAATGGGAAGTAGCACCCCTCGAGGCGGTGGAGCTCCTAGGCTGCCGGTTGGCTGGTGTCTAAAGTAAGGGTGCAGGCCCGCAAGTTCGCCGCAGAAGCAGCGCTTAGGTGGATATCTTAGAGTTGCGTGGGTTGAAGGTACTGCAGCCGCCGGATCTAGATGACGGTGAGTCTTTGTGGATTGGCCGGGGGCGGCGCAACCACGGCAGTGTGGTGGGGCAGGGAGCAGGGTTTTGGTCGGAGCTCTCGCGGCCAGGAACAACGGAGGCAGGCTTCCAAGCCGGTGGTCGCTGGCTCTTCTGGGAAGATTCCGAACAGTGTCAGCCGGGAGGCACAAGAAGGCCATCAAGCCATCCGGCATAGATCGGACAGTACCAAAATAAATAAGATCGTGTGACCCCAATTTTGTTTTCAGTCAACAGACGTGTGACCACTCTCGTACCTTACTGTTGATCTGTTAGGGTATTTCTTCAGATCAGAGATATGTGTCGTTTTTAACATTATGCATTTTCTGCATCTTCAGCCACACCTTCTCAATTTAGTAGCTCCAACAAGGGAAGCATACACCAGAAGGGAGCTATAGTCCCCACTCAACAGTTCCCTGCATCGAATGCACGTGCCCGACATGGATAGCCACAACAACTATAGGGCCATCGACAAGTCAGCACATGATGCTCACTCCTATGGTTGGCGGACAGATAGGTTGTAACCTCATCTTACTTGGGTGCAACCTTTATGGCTTTGTTATTCATCTAAGCATGGAAAATAGATTATCACATTTCATTGTATATTCATGTTGATCTCTTACGGGTCTTGTTCAGGAGTTAATGATGTTCCATAGTTCAGATAAGAGACTTATTCTTTAGGTAACGCTGTTCCATTGTTATCATCCATCAGCCAATGCTATCCCACAGGCTGGTGATTATAGTATTATGCCACTTCTAGTATTACCTATGTTGTTCTTTAATACTTTTGTGTGCCATTTAGTTAATCTTGAGTACAAATGATACATATTCTGTAGCTTTCATCTGTGTTCTCCCTTTAGTTTTTGAGACCTGTTGCTGCTAGTTAACCCCAGTCCTACTATTTATGTCGTCTCCTACAGGCACTGATTACATAAATCTAACTACTAGTTGTCTTCCATGCATGTAAGATATAATTGCACACACTGATATATCCACAAGAACCTCACGGAGCAATGTAACGGCCAACAAACTTGACGTCACAATATGATGGAACATGTAAAGGCAGTTACTCAAAAGACTTGCAGAAAGATGATGAATCCTATTCACCCCACAAGGTCCTTGCTCTAACTTGGCCCGTGATATGGGTACAACATGCATATAAAGTCCTGGAGTGCATCTACTCTGTTGCAATGCCATGTGCTTAGCCTGCTGATCATGCATGTAAATATGTCATGCCTTCTTGTTTTTCAGTACCTATTCCATTCATGATAACATGTTTTCAAATTCAAGTACTGTCATTCTACTCTATCGCAATGCCATCTGCTTAGTTTGGACATCATGCTTATGAATATCGTATGCATTGTTATTCATCAGTGTGTACTTCATCTTTCTACCATACCATGCTTTTTTACATTGAAGTGATGTTCTAGTGGTCTGTTACAATACCATCTTAGTTTCCCAATCATACACGCATATGTTTCCTTAGTGTTTTTCTGTATGTATTCCGCTAGCATATAGTTTTACATTCAACTAGTGTTTTTTTACTCTGTTGTCCTGTCGTATCCCTAGCTCGTACATCATACTCCCTCCATCCGGATTACATGTAGCAGAAATGGATAAAAATGGATGTATCTAGAACTGAAACACGCCTAGACCCATCCATTTATTTCTGGATGGAGAGAATACATGTCAATATGTCATGCCTTTCTATTCTTCAGTACCTATTCCATCTCTCTATTGTAGCATGTTTTATAATTGAAGCACCATTTTACTATATAAGGCATGCAACGGGAAGACGGCTATGTTAGAATCTGAAGGGTTACAAACAAGGTCTTTGCAAAAGAACCAAACGCTAGGAGATAGTAAACGAACTCCATTGTTCATAGATACTGCTCCAGCACAGAGAAACCCAACTCCTACTGATAATAAGTAGATTCTAGTGGCCAAAGAACTAGTCCGCTCCAATCGAGCAAAAATATGTCAACTCCATTTGAAGAAGCGTGTGCGTATACTCGCATCATGAAATTTTATAGCATTCTGATGTTTCTTACCCATCTCTTTTTTAGAAAATAGGTTTAAAGGATAGAAGACTTTCTGTACTGGGATCGTATTCGAGGAAAGTATCTTGCGGGAATTCTCTGAGCTCCAATGCTGATGTATGTACCTATTGTATATAACTATATTTTTACATCAACATGTATTTTGTTAATCGGCATGAATCCAACCTTTATCTGATCTAAATTTAGTTGTAGAAAAATGTATAATTAAAGGCAACAATGTTGATTTTTGTAAGGAAAATTGTCTGGTAGTTTTGCATACTGAGCTCCATGAGTGCACTGTCTCATATCATGCACATTACTGAATTATAGTGTTGTTCTGGTTGCGCATTCATTCATTGTGTCAATGTTGCTTTCATATTACCTTACCTGGCTAATGATAGTTGTGCCATATTGTGTTAATTTGGTGTAGGCTGGTGTGGTCTAGTTACCCAAGTTCGTTGTCTCAATGTTGCTTTCCTATTATCTGACTAGGCCAATGATAGCAATGCTAGTGTGTTTATTTGGTGCAGGTTGCTGAAGATAAGAAGACAAACTCTGGAAACAGCAAGGCAACCCCATTGTTTCTTTCCAATAAATCCAGGCCAGGTAATATGGCAATAACTCTTGATTAATCTATTTGGTTCCCCTCCTAATTTATGTTATGATTCAATGGTCGAGACACTCTCCACTATCAATAATACAAGCCTGCCAAAATCGCCATATGAATATGTTCAGTTTCCTCTGTCTAGAATGCAACGGAAAAAATGTATGTTTGTGAACCAATTACTGGCTGAAGCAATGATGGAAATCGCAGAGGAACCAGAGGTGCACATTCTTGCACAACAACAACCGATCAATGTTCTCAGAGACAGTGTGGCAAAGAAGGAAGAACTTGCTCACATGCTTATGGGCGTCATCCTCGCTAAGGTTGCAGATTGTGAGGTTGTAGATTGTTAGGTTCCGTTCATTTATTTGCACTGGCATCAATCTTTGATTTCCCACTGGATGTAATTTCATGTAATATATGCTGGATGTGCAATGTTTTTCCTTATATGTCGAACGTTTGCTTAGCGCGCCTCGCATTCCAGCTAACTAGTCGCTAGGAAACTAAAAAAGCAGTGAAATTATTAGTTAGCATGAAAAGTTGTGGGCCCTATATGAAGCAAGCAGCCCACTACCCTTAATGGGCTTCCCTAATGGGCTCGCAGGGGCCAAAATTCTCATAGGCCTTTGATTGATCGGTTTTGGTCCCGTCCATAATTGCTCGCCGTAATGGGCTCAAATTATCTAATTGTGCCTACAGACATGTTCAAACTTTAGTTGGCCCATTAAGTTAATGGGTCGTAACCAGGCTGAAAGCTCTATTGGGTCGCTATAATTGAAACGAGTCGACAGTTAATGCTCGGCCATGTTACCTCCCGGGTCGTTAACTGGCCGACATCGAAGCGGGCAACTGGCAGGCTCATTTGATTTCACGGGCCATTAACAGGCCGATACTAAGGCCGGGCTACATATGGCCCAACTATACTGGACCATGAAGAGCATGGGCCGCTAAGAGGCCGAAAGTCAAGTCGTACTGTATATGGCCCAACTGTGTTGTGGGCCTTTAGCAGGCCAAAAGAGAAACCAGGCTGGTATTGGACCATGAAGAGCAGGGGTCGTTAAAAGGCCAAGACGTAGGTTCGACTGCAAATGGTCGAACTCATTTATGGGCCATTAATAGGCTAAAAGACACACCGGGCCAGAAATTGGCCCAACACTTAAATGGGTCACTAAAAGGCTGAAAGACGTACATCCTGGAATTGGCCCATCCCTTGAATGGGCCGTTAACAGACCGAAACCACATCAGGCAGATATTGAGCCCAAATATATAGCGGGTTGTTAACGGGCTCGAACTAACGATGGGCTGCAATGGTGTCAAATCGTTAACGGGCCGTTGATGGGCCGAATTGGCACATCTCGTATGGGCCGTGTGCTTAATGGACCTGACAAAAGTAGGCCTTATATGGGCCAGCCTACTAATTTTTACTGGGCCAGCCTTTTTCACCTGAATGGGCCATTATTGGGCCTTGCCATGTGCCGACGTATCATAGGGGCCTCCCGTACTATGTGTGGATGACATCTGTCCCAACGCTGAGCCGACACGTGGATCCTCCGGCGAATGAGAATTTTACACGTGGAATTTCCCCGTTGGTCGGGGCTGTTAACGGGTTATCGGATCCAAACTGGCACCCGATAGCATAACGGCGACCCTTACGGTGGATGCCACGTGTCGGTCACCCTTGACGGAAACACTTCTATGACGTGCCATTTATCGTCATGGAAGTGGACACTTCCATGATGATAATTTTGGTATTGTCATGGAACAATTCTACAATAGCACAGGTATGACTATCTTGATTCTGTCATAAAATCGTCATGGATGTACATGCATGACAAAAAACGTGACCTTCTGTGACAAACACGTATCATCACGGAAGTGATTTTTTTTGTAGTGCCAGGCCGAACAGACTTTGGGCTTTAGGACCCGTGTGAGGCCAAAGTGTTGAGCCTGCGAAGGATGCCTATATAAAGTGGGGGTGCGGCACACTCATGCGGTTGATCACTTCGGCGTTGTCACTAGGTTTTGCATGTGTTGCAAATAGCCACCTCCACTTGCCGCTGACTGTGTGTTCGGACCTAGCAGTCCGCCGCATGGTGTTCCTCCTGTACATGCAGATACCATTAGAGGCGGTGCACTTGTGCCGCTTCGGCGAGCCTGTACATGGGATCCAACGACCTTCTGTTTGAGGGAGATCGGACAAGGAGGAGACGATCCACCCGGATGCGCTGCCCCAACTCTTCTTTCGTTGCATGGCATAGCGCGTCTAGTGGTAACAATTTGTGATCCATCTCCTGTAGCATGTTTCTAGATGTTCTATGGGTAGGAATTTTTAATTTTCATTCAACACGCCCTACCATAGATCCCAACATCGAATACTTGCCCCACACCATCTATCACATTGTGAGGCATATTCTGTGGCCAATCAAAGGGCACTCATCTTCTGCACAGCTTGAAGGCACCATGAAGACATTGGTCTTCTATATTCTCAATGGCATCCGCTTCAACACACATGATTCCTTCATCAGGCAGCTGGCGGCTTCACGCATTGATCTCTTTGGCCAAAAGTTTTGTGCTCCATGGATAATGCGGCTGATTAAGCTTCGCTCCACCATCAACTATCAAGCTTTAGCTCACAATCATGTTGTCTTCTTGCCAGAAGTTGATATGTCTCATGAAGCCATCTATCTTCAGCCTACCAAGGAACCACTTCGTGAAGAGAATGCTGCTCATCAAAGCTTCTCTGCTCCTCTCGAAGCCACTAATGTCCTAAATACTGTTGCTATTGGTCCTCATGTTGGTCTGCTTTGTCTGCCGCATCATGCTCACACTGATGCGACCACCAACACAGTTCCTTGGAGGGCTCAGAAGCGTGCTCGAGCATTGAATGATAGGGAACTTCTAGTTTCTCTTCATCAGAAGCATGACAGGCATCATGGTTGCATGAAACGCCAGATGCAAAGTCTTCTTGTGGACATCAATCGGATTCGCAACCTCTCCACTAAAAACTCTTTTATTGCACATGAAGCCTGCAGGCAAGCATGGAAGAGCCTCACAATGCTATGTTTTGAAGATGATCTCACTGATGTTGGCTTCACCGAGAGATTCAAGTTTGACTCCAAGCCCCCATAATTAGCTAAGTGGCATCCTACACCGTCGATTGAAGATTCTGACTATTCATCATCTGCTCCAATCGTTGTTGCGCGCGTAATTGATGAGGAGGACGACGCCACTCCACCAGCAATAGCTTCACTGCATTAGGATTCTGCATCAGGCCCTACTGCACCACCCAACTCTAGCATCGAACCGGCTGCACGAACATCTTTACCAACGCCTTCCAGGAACACTTAGACACCCTATGTATTCATTCTTTTTTTATAATTCAATGACAAAAGGGAGAGAATCATATGGGTTGATAGTCTTCAAGCGGGTTTATTAGGTCGGGTGCTATATTTTTGTTAAGTTTGCAACTCCCGCTCATGAACATTTGGTTTTTGAGTTGTCACACTTAAGTCCAGATGGGACGTTTGCTACATTTCCTGCTGCTTTGTTATGCGTTGTCGATGTGGACCGACGATCTATGGGGCAATGCAACCCCTTTGCTGGTCCGACAAGGGGGAGCACTCAACGCAAAGAGCAAGGGCAACAAGGAGCGCCATGATTTACCCAAGTTTGGGCCGCTGAGAAGCATAATACCCTACACCTGCTTTGGTGTATTGGGTGAATGTGGAAGAAAGTACACAGAGCGCTCTCCCCCGACATGCCGCTAGGAGAGGGCAGCTGCATGGTTACCTATGCGTGAAGGTAGCCAAGGGTTCGAACCCCTGCAATGGTTGTCTTGGCCCTCCTTTTATAGCTCAAGGGGTTACCATAGTGTCACAGAGGTCATTACACGGTCATTAGAATGTTGCAGAACTATCATACCTAACTTTGCTCGTTAGGACAAAAATGCATTAAATGTGCTGCTAGGTGTCGTGTGGAGGAGGAGCCCCAGCAAGGCCGCCGCACCGCTTGTTCAACTACCTCCTATTAGCTTGACACGCCATTCAGACGGGTGTTAATAAAGCTAATCCTTCTCCCCAACAAGCTGACACGTACTGCTTGCCTTCACCTAACCACATGCGGGCTCGACACCTCACTGATCATGAAGAGTGACTTCTCTGGTCTAGTGTTAGTGCACCGGACCTTTGCCGGGAATGCTTTCATTGTCCGTGCACAAGTCGGGGGCGCTAAAGACCCCGTTCTTAGTGCACCGACAGGAGCCAGCCGGCCTGGTCCATACACGCATCTCAGGCATCATTGGGCTAGGCCCAAAAACGTCCACAGATACACGTGGCAGAGGCTAACTGACATAATCTTTTGCTACAATGTAACGCCCCAAGACCGACGCTCCAGATGCCTTCCTTGTTTTGCGAGTCAGTTGTGTTATTTATTTGTTTGTTGCATCTCATCTCATAGCATCATGCGCATTGCATTTGCATGTTTTCATAAAGCTTGCATCGCTCAGAAGTTGCCGCCTCGCTTGTCTCCATTGACCTTTTGACATGCCCCTTGTCGTTGTCGACCTCTCTCGCACCCCTCGTGTGTGTGTCCGAGCATCTGCCTCAACCCGATCCGCTCGGTCATCACCGTTGCATTCACATCTTCTCCCAACATCTATAAAACATCTCCGCTTTCTTATTTGGCTCCCTAACCCATATATCTCGGGCCGTCCGATTACGATTGGGGGGACCGGATAGCCCTAGGCTAAACCACTTGCTATATATATATATATATATATATATATATATATATATATATATATATATGCAGATGAAACCCTAGCCCTGTCCCGTCCATCAAATCCTCCCTGCCGCCACTCCTCTCTTCCTTGGGATCGCTCCCGATCAAAAATCCACCAACCAGAGCTAGCGCCTGATCCAGATCCTCTCTCGCCCTCCGACCACCTCTAGCAGGACCGTGCCCTTCCTCTCCATCCTCCCCTCTGCTTTCTTCTTGCTCGCAGGCAACGCTTTCTCAGAATCTCTCATCTCTCTCGCTTCTCTTCACAGGAAACAAACCATGGCCGCCTGTCCATGGAGATGGAGCCGCACCGCCCAGGTCACCTGCCACCTCGGGTCGCCTCTGCTTCGTCCTCGCCGCTCGCTCGTGCTCCGGTGAGCCCTGCCGCAGCTCTCCTTCCCTTGTGTTCTCTCTTTCCTGCTGCATCCCCTCTAAATTCTTCCCGTGCCATGGCCTTGCAGCTCCTACCGCTGCCCTACTCCGTTCGTCGATGTCTCTGTCAGGTCCGGCAAGTCCCTGCGCCCCGGCCTCGTCCCGCCTCTAGGTCGCCGCTCTGCCGCCGGAGACCAAGCTGCCGGAGCCCCAAGCCCCTGCGCCTCTCCGCCGCCCCGCCAAGTCCCTCTGCAGCGTCGCCCGCCCGCTCGCTTCCTCTGCTTTGAACGAGACAACTAGCGCCGCCCCCTCGTTGACTTGTCCAGCGCCAGCGTGGACGAGTGCCCCACGAGAGCCCTCCTCTTGCCTCGCCAAGGCCCAGCGCCCACCTCTGCCCCCCTTCAAACGGCCTCCCTCTGCACCAGCTGGGCTTGGCCTAATGTGAGCAACCCTCGCCCAAATCTAGATTCGGCCCAGTTCTGTTTTTTTAGACTCTGCAAATTTAAGCTTATCCAGAAAACTGCATGTTTACAGATTGCACCCTCATGTTCATGCATTTAATAAATCCACAACCGTGCATCGGATTAAAATGTTTTAAATATGTAAAATGCTTAGAATTTCATCTAGTTTCATAATATCCAACTTTCATCCATGTTAAAAATGTTCAACTTGCTGTTTGTTTAATTTTGCTTAAATGCCATGTTAAAATGATTTATTTAATAATTAAATAACTATAGCTCGGGATTAGATGTTCTTTATATGTAAATGGGGTGGAAAAATGCATAGTTTAACTTGCTGCACTTTATTTTGCTGTTTAACAACATTAAAATTGTGTATAGGGCAGAACAGTAACAAATTCGAATATTGCATATGAGGATTTTCTGGAATTGTTGTTTGTTGTTCCGGCCTCATTTAAAATTGCCTAGATAGGTAGTTTTATTATGCTTCACCTCTTGCCATGTTAACAATATTTAACCTTGTCATGCATCATACTTGGTTGTGCATCATGTCATGTTTATGTGTTGTGTATTTACCTTGTTGTTTGCTTCTTTCCGGTTGTGCTCCTTCTTGTTAGTTCCTGTTTCGTTGCGATCGTGAGGATTCGTTCGTCTACGCTTGGTTTGTCTTCGTGGCTTCATCTTCTTCATGGACTCGTTCTTCTTCCTAGCGGGATTTCAGGCAAGATGACCATTACCCTGGATCTCACTACTATCATTGCTATGCTAGATGCTTCGTTCTATCGCTACGCTGCGCTACCTAACACTTGCTCTTCAAGCCTCCCAAATTGCCATGTCAGCCTCTAACCTTTTCACCCTTCCTAGCAAACCGTTGTTTGGCTATGTTATTGCTTTTGCTCAGCCCCTCTTATAGCATTGCTAGTTGCAGGTGAAGATGAAGATTGCTCCATGTTGGATTATGTTTATGTTGGGATATCACAATATCTCTTATATTATTAATGCATCTATACACTTGGTAAAGGGTGGAAGGCTCGGCCTTATGCCTGGTGTTTTGTTCCACTCTTGCCGCCCTAGTTTACGTCATATCGGTATTATGTTCCTGGAATTTGCGTCCCTAACGCGGTTGGGTGATTTATGGGACCCCCTTGACAGTTCGCTTTGAATAAAACTCCTCCAGCAAGGCCCAACATTGGTTTTACCATTTGCCTCACCTATGCCCTTTTTTTCCCTCGGGTTTCCGGAGCCCGAGGGTCATCGTTAATTTAGCCCCCCGTGCCGGTGCTCCTCGAGTGTTGGTCCAAATCGAAGCGATGTCCGGCGCCCCTAGGCAACCAGGGTCTATGCCAACCCGACGTCTGGCTCATCCGGTGTGCCCTGAGAACGAGATATGTGCAGCTCCTATCGGGATTTGTCGTCACATCCGGGTGGTCTTGCTGGTCTTGTTTTACCATTGTCGAAATGTCTTGTAACCGGGATTCCGAGACTGATCGGGTCTTCCCTGGAGAAGGCATATCCTTCGTTGATCGTGAGTGCTTATAATGGGCTAAGTTGGGACACCCCTGCAGGGTTTTGAACTTTCGAAAGCCGTGCCCGCGGTTATGTGGCAGATGGGAATTTGTTAATATCCAGTTGTAGTAAACTTGAAGTAAACTCTTCTAAAATACACCAACCGTGTGCGTAACCGTGATTGTCTCTTTTCGGGGTTGTTCGAGAGGAGAAAACGGTTTTTGGATTATCTTTGACGTAAGTAGGAGTTCAGGATCACTTCTTGATCATTACTAGTTGACGACCGTTTGCTCAGCTCCTCTTCTCGCTCTTTTTTCGTAAGTTAGCCTCCATACATTGCTTAGTCGTTGTTGCAACCTCACTACTTTACCCCTTCCTTACCCATTAAGCTTTGCTAGTCTTGATACCCATGGTAATGGGATTGCTGAGTCCTCGTGGCTCACAGATTACTACAACACCAGTTGCAGGCACAGGTTATGCGATGATCATGACGTGAGAGCGATGTTTACTCGTGTTGGAGTTCTTCTGCTTCTTCTTCGACCTTGGGTTAGGTTCCGGGTCGGCAGCCTGGGCTAGCAGGGTGGATGTCGTTTGAGTTTCTGTTTGTGTTTCATCTGTAGTCGGATGTTGCTCTTATGTATGATGATGTTGTATTCGTGTGGCATTCTAATCCTCTTGTATGTATTCCCAACTATTATGTAATGGTACGATGTAATGATATCCACCTTGCAAAAGTGTCTCCAATATGCGCTTCTATCCTTGGTGGGACCTTCGAGTTCCTTTAGGATAGGGTCGCATATTGGGCGTGACAAGTTGGTATCAGAGCGTCGACCGACCTTAGGAGCCCCCCTTGTTTGATCGCGTAGCTTGGCCGTTGTCGAGTCTAGAAAAAAAACTTTTTCAGAGTCTAGTTATATTGGAGAGTAGGAATTCTTTTTACTCCTCAGCCCCTTCGTCGCTCTGGTGAGGAATCATGACGTAGTTGTTTTAATTTACTCCTCTTCCCTTTCAAACTTTCTTCAGGATCACGCAGTTGGTTTTCTGATCGTTGGTTATCACCTCTTTTCATCCGGTGCATTTCTCGTCAAGTTGATTCGACCCTCTTTGTTTTTGCAAGTTCAATCCTCCATTGTTTTTCTTTTCCCACCCGCCCACCCTTTTTCTCCTCAGAGCCGGAGTCCGTAATCGAGTATCCATCCTACTCGTGCGAAGCATTTGCATTCTTTCAACTGGTGTTTCCTCTTGAAGTTATTCGTCGATTTTTTCCCTTCCAAGTTGCCTTTGTTTTCCCGCCCTCCCACCCTTTTTCTTCCCGGAGTCTGAGTCTCTTTTGACCATCAATTTCATCTGTGCGGAGCCTCTTCAGCCTTTCGTCAATTGTTTCAACTGGTGAATTCTTGTTTTGTTCGACGTTCTTCATCTCTTTTTCTTCTCCGGTGGATTCAATTCCAATTTTCGGTAGTGATTATATTCTTTCCCTCGGCTCAAGTGTTTTCCCTGCTCGTTCGCCTCTCGCCGGTTTATCCTTCCGGAGTGCTCAAGACATCTCAGGAGATTCATCTCTGTTCGAATTAATTCGAGGTTGTCACCTCATTCAAATATTTCAATGGTTCCGGTGCATCATTTCTCATTCAACAATCCCTCTCAACGGTGTTTCTTTTTTAGTGGGCCCTAACCCACAGGTCTTTCCCAGGATCTTACCTGACTCTTCTGCTTTTCCCGGAGGTATTCTCAAGTTCTTTTCAAATTTGATGTAAGTATGAATTTCATCAGTCATATGCTTTCTCCAAGATCGCTTTCAAATTCTTTCATGTTCGGGTCAATCTTTCCTTTTTTCATTCTCCCAGAGTATCTCATCAATTTTGGTGTTGTTTCTTGTCGTCATTCTCAACATTTGAAGACCGAAGTAGAGTTTTCCCTAAATCTTGTCCGTTCTCCCGGAGATTCGTGGTGCTAGCTCGATGTTATCGTATCAAATTGTTTCCAGTCATGCAATTCTTTTCATCCATCCGGAGTATTTCAGGAGTTGTTTTCCGTATCGATCATCCGGAGGCCTTCTTGTCAGAATATTTTTTCGTTCTAAGTTTTCAAATTTGTTCTCCAATTATTCCATATCCGTGCCCCTTTGTTTGTCTCAATATTCTTCCCGTGCTTCGCTCAAGTATTCTTCAATCAGTTCGCGATATCTTCATTCTCTTATCTCTAAATTCCCTCAAGTATCTTCGTTCGTTTCTAATTCCTCCCGGTGGTTCATTCTCTTTTCTTCGTTCTTTTTCATTTCTAACGGTGGTTCGTTCAAGATTTCTTTTCTGTGGTTATCGTATCAATTCATTCGTTCTTTCCAAATCCTACCAGTGGTTCATGAAGACTTTCTCAAGTTTTGCGCCATATTCCCCTTAATCCTTTTCAATAAGAATAAGTTGCATGCCAAATCCGTTTGTCATCAGTTAAATTGGATGAGGATAAGCATAACATAATTCTTATTGTTACTTCATCATCTTCAAGTAATCCCTTTCTTCAGAGTTTGTTCTTGAGGAATAAATTCTAGTTCTAAGTTTTTTCATCTATTCTTATCCGGAGTTCGAATTTCCTCGGTCATTTTGTCGGAACCTCCATCTAAATCACCGCAAGCTTTAATCTTATTCTTTCATCCTTCATTCTATCTCATCATATTTTTGTTACCGGAGTTCTTACGGTGGTTCGTCATGATTTAATTCATTTTTCAAGTGTTCATCAAGATTCTTGTAGGCGAAGTTCAAGTATCTTTTCTTCTTGTATCTCGAAGTGCGATTAATTCTCCGTATTCTTCTGAAGTGGAGTCTTGCATTTCTTCGTTCTCCTCAGCTATTCAATCTTTTTCGGTTGTGGTCGGTTATCACCTCATAATTTTTAAGATGTTATTCATAAGCGCACAACAAGCTTATTCTTTTCGTTGTTGATTTTCCCAACAACTCCGTTCGATCCTTCATTCTAAGGTTGCTTTAAATTTCATTCGTGTTAGAAGTTGTCATCTTCTTCCCTGTTCTTCTCATTCCACTCTTTCAATTCTTTCGGAGGCGTTGTGTCGTTCCTCTCGTCAAGTAGCTTTCCATCTTGTCAAGCTCTTGTTCTATCCCGTACATGTCCAGCCGGAGTGCCACCTAAATTCTTTCGTTCTTATTCCTTTTCTATCTTGTTCTAACCATAGTGGTTTCAGAGTCCATCTTATTCCTTCAGCTTTGATTCTCGCCATATTCACTGTTACTCTTTTCTACCCGAGTGCTTTCAATTTTGTTCAACTTCTCTCTTCGTTCTTGTTTCACCTCTTCCTCTTCTCTTCCATCTCATTCCTAATATCTCGGGACGAGATCCTCTTTTAGTGGTGGAGTGTTGTAATGCCCCAAGACCGACGCTCCAGATGCCTTCCTTGTTTTGCGAGTCAGCTGTGTTATTTATTTGTTTGTTGCATCTCATCTCATAGCATCATGCGCATTTTATTTGCATGTTTTCATAAAACTTGCATCGTTCGTAGTTGTCGCTCCTCGCTTGTCTCCGTTGACCTTTTGACATGCCCCTTTGTCGTTGTCGACCTCTCTCAGACCCCCTCGTGTGCGTGTCCGATACTTCCCCGAACCCGATCCACTCAGTCATCACCGTTGCATTCAGATCTTCTCCTAACATCTATAAAACATCTCCGCTTTCTTATTTGGCTCCCTAACCCATATATCTCGGGCCGTCCTATTACGATCGGAGGGACCGGATAGCCCTAGGATAAACCACTTTCTATATATATATACATTTGGGCTATTATGTTACGTGTAACAGAATATTATTCTGTTACCCTTTTTGAACTGACGGTTTCAGGCGGTTGTACTGATGGTTTCGAAGCGGTTGAACTGATGCTTTCGGTTCTGTTTAACACATCGTCTTCTTTAGTTCAATTTTTTTTTGCAATTTTTTTGTCGGAATGGGCGTGTAATATATCGTTGGAAAGCTTTTGACACCTATATTTCAAGTATCTTGAACGTTTTTGCAAAATCATTATGGTTTAAGAGCAGTTTTGAAAAAAACCGTTTTTTTTTCAAAACCGAAAACACGAATCGTATTTTGGACTCAATTTTCAAACGGTTTGTCGGAATTGAGCAAATAAGATGGCGTTGGAAAACTGGTGAAAATCCGCATCTTCCATATATCTAATGTTTTTTCTAATTCTATACGATTTAAAAGTAATTTGGAAAACGGTGAAATTCTGGGTGAAATATATTTTCGCGATTTGTTGCAAACGGTTTGTCGGATTGATGCAAATGATACGGCGTTGGAAAGCTATGGAAAATGCTCAACTTATTCATATTGAAATGTTTTACTAATTCCTTACGGTTTAAAAACAAATTTGAATAAGGTCAAATTTGATTTCGAATGCGATTTTTTTAAAAAAGTTTGTTGAAATGAGGCAAATAATATACGGTTGGAAAGATATCAAAAATACGAAACTTAGTCATGTTGAACATTTTCTCAAATTCGCAACCGTTGAAGAGTAATTTGGATTACGGTGAGACCCATCGTGTTGTTTTTCCGTCAGAAAAAACAGAGTACTTTTACTGATCTACATGTGCGTCTGTACTGATGTATTTTTCTGAGAGTAATTTTGAAAGGTTCCGAAAAAAGAGTACCTGAACTGATGTCCGCATGGATTTGTACTGAGCGTGTTTTCACTAATTAGACTTTGCTCTATTTTTTCGGTTTGATTTTCCTCGTAACTTTTCAATGGTACACGATATCATAGTCTCCGAACTTTGCATGGTTTATATGTTGAACTGAATCATACGTAACTTTTCAATGATAATTTTGAATACGGTAAGACCCATCATGTTGTTTTTTCGTCAAAAAAATAGAGTACCCGTACTGATCTATGTGTATGTTTCTAGTGAGGTATTTTTTATAGAGTAGTGTTGAATAAGGTGAGACCGGTCGTGTTGTTTTTTCCGTCCCCAAAAAGCAGTACTCGAACTGATCTTCGTATGGGGTTTGTACTAAGCGTGCTTTTCACATACCAGACTTTTACTTTGTTTTCCTCACAACTATTTTGTTGATTTTGAACTTGTGTTTTTTGTGCCCTAGAACTTATCAAAGTTTTTTCCCAGTAAAATGTGCACTCTCTTTTTGAAATATGTATGAACGTTCACATGGAGAGTATTTGAAGTTCTAAGCACTTTCTTTTTATATAAACATGCTTTTTTTTCTAACCCTTGTTTATTAACTTCATGTGGAAGTGCCATATTTTCTTTCGTAGGTGAACTTTTTTCTGTGTGGGTTTTGGACTTATCTATTTTTCTAGTTTTGAACTCACCCGGCATTTTTTATATTGATCTTTATTAGTGTTTCTTTATTTTATATTGCACGATCGTCATGTTCTTTTCACACTCGGAACTTCCTGTGTATTCTTTTAAGTTCCTTTTTATTCTAAACGTCTTGTTTTCTCACCTTTGATCTACTGAATTTTTATTTTCTTTTTATATTGAGATGCTGTAGCGACCCGACCTCAGACGGTCAAGCCTCTGTGTATCCGTGCCATCCCTGGATCAGTATGCTGGCACACATAGTACATCAATGTATATATCAAAGTGCAATCACATGTATAAATAACGTAAAATGATATATACCTCATAATACTCAATGGAAACAATCAAACGGGTGTGGAGTCCCATCAACGCCATCGGCGGGTTGAGTGTAGACCGTAACCTGTATCGTAACTCTTACTCGTCGAAGAAAATCCTGCAACATGATACGTTGCAGCCGTGTAGGTCAAGACATTGAATGTACCGGCAAGATCACAACATGAATAAACAGATGGTAAAACTATACTATATGCAATTTGGCTTTGTGGCTCTGTATCTGAGTTTTGTTTGCGTAAAAGCTGATTTATTTTCCCTACATCAAAGGAATAAATGAAGTCTGTACTATGGAGTTTTCTACCATGACATGGTTCCGCCAACCGATGCCTCATATCCCAAATCATCATAAGTTGCCCACAATTAAGTTATCAGTCCGGTGTTGAGAGTTCCGAGATAGATCCAAGTCCAGATGCTCAAATTGTCCGTGAATCGGGGACACGGCTAATCGATTAGGTTTTAACCCTCTGCAAAGGTTTGTACACTTTACCCGCAAGATTCGATCCCTCTCTTTACGTTCTCGCACTTCGTGGTGTTTGAGAACAAGATGACCGAAACATGGTCTTCCTCAAGAGTTCCTCCGACCACCGTCCGTGCTCATCCAATCCTACCGTAGTTCTACATCTGCTAGCACCGCCCCAGCCAGAGTCACAACTAAGGTCAACCAAGCCGTAACCCATATTGACTTGCGGTTGCACAGTAAGCTTCGGGCATGAAGTATTCTTCCGCCTCTTTGAGTCTGGGTGAAGCTTTCCGCAAGATGTCATGGCGCTTCTCCATGCATCCCGGCCAACCACCTTGGTTTCTCCAGGTGCCCGTCAACCATCCTTCACCCAAGAGTGTGTATTGAATTCTTGTCTCGAGTCTTGAAGTCTTGAGGCCTTGAAGATGCAGTCCTTGCAGATTCCATCATGGAGTTATGCGTCATTGACGTAGATCCTCCATTCTCACACCACTCTCGTGCATTCATACCAAACCCCGTCTACTATAGCGTAGCATTAAAATAAAATATCGTCCCGGGCTTGGTAACAGGGTGATGGGTTCCTACCTCATGCATACTACTCAACTACAAGGATTCAATAACACTCTTTTGAGGGGTGGTTGCAAAGATGCCACTAAATGCAATAAAACATAGGTATGAAAGCATGGTCAAAGTGAACTTGCTCGTAAGTTGATGAAGATAACAACACTCTCGAATAATGACTTGGCAGAACTATTCGTCACTCCGTTGAAAATCTATATAGTCATAGCATTCATATAAGCAAACATCCTAGCAAACAATTCTAACACTCATAATAAAACCAACAATTAAAAATTCAAATCAAGGGACACCAAATAAAAACAAGGGAAAACTACACAACAAAACTACAAAAGAAAAACTCGGAGAAAACAAATCAAGGTTTTCACCACATCAAGCATCAACTAAGAAATAGTTTTACACAACTAAAACTTTTCTTAACAGAACCTAAGCATGGGTTTAGGCTACCTAACAGAAAAGAATTCATCATGCAACTAGGAGCAAAAAGAATCACTTTAAAATCTATTATAAAACTCCTATTAGGCCTAAAACAATCCTAGCAAGAAAAAATAAAATAAAAGTTTTATTTATTATAAATAAAAGTTCATGTTCTAAAGTTACAGAAACTAACCTAGAATAATCTATGTCTCATGAAAAATAAATTTATTTGCTAATTAAAACAATAGGAAAACAGTAGCTAGTTAAATAATTAAGAATAACATGATCCTAGTTAAAACTATTTTTTTAATTAATCCTAAAATGCCCAAATAAATTCCTACGGTTTGGCAATGTCAAAACAAAGTTGTGGCAAAAAGAATCACTAAAAAATAATTTTCCTAACTCTTTTTATGGCAGAATTACTATTCTGTCTAAATCTAAAATAAGGCAATTTTTAAATAATTTTAACATGACTAATTATATTTCTACAAAAACTATAAGAAATTTGCAAACAAACAAAAAAAGAATCACTTAAAAATATTAAGTAGATTAAAAGATATGAATTTTTCAAATCTGAAACTATTCTGTTAAAACAGAAAACGAAAAATAAAGAAAAACGGCCTAATGGGCCTATCTAACGCCATGGGCGTAACATAACTAAAACGGGCCCTAGGGTTTAAAACGAATCGGCCGGTTTAAATAAAACCTAACTAATCGATCTAAACCAGAAATAAACCGGTTCACTAAAAACTAACCTAATAAAACCATACCCCTTCGGGGGATCTAATCCTAACCCTAGAAAACAGATCGGACGGCGGGGAGGTGCTCCGGTGACTTACCGGACGTCGATGGCGACGGAGGCTCGGGCGGCGAGTGCTCCGGCGACTCCGGTGGTCGGGGGCGTCGGCGGAGGTCTCCGGCGGTTGCGACGGGCGAGGTTGGTTTGGTGGGGTCGATGGAGCTCTGGTGGCAGGCGTCGGCGGAGTTAATGGCGGCGGCGGCGCTCGGGTGCTCCGGCGGGCGCGTGCAGCGAGAGGGAGAGGTCGGGCGAGGGGGCGAGGGGGAAAACGGGGTCGGGGGGGTATAAATAGGGGGGGCACGACTTGGAGGAGGGGGCGATCGGGAGGAGGGATTCACGGCGAATCCCGGATCCGGCGGGATCCGGCGAGTGGCGCGTGGCGGGTGGGCGAGGGGAAGTGGGCGGGGGGGGCCCGGGTGTCCGCGGGTGAGGGGAGAGGCGCGTCGGTCGGGCGACCGATGAGGGAGGGTTTCGGGCGAGGGGCTCGGCTGCTGGCTCGCTGGGCCGCCGGGCGCTGGCCGGGCCGGTTCGGGCTGCCAGTCTTTGGTGGGCTAGGCTGGTCAGCGCCTCGGGCTTTTCTCTTTTTTCCATTTTTTTTTGAACTTAGAGAGAGAGGAAAAAATATAATAAAGATATATATTTTATATAGGACATATATATATATATATATATATCAAAATGATCAGGGGAATATTCCCTATAATTTGAACATTTTTCCAGGGGCAAAATCCAAACTTTATAGAAAATCATGTTTTTTCTAAAATTCCAAATAAAACTCAAATTTGAAAGGGGGTTTCAAGGCACTTTCAAATGACTTTCAATTTGATTCTTTCTAACTTCCAACTCATATTTCATATAATTGAAGAAGTCATTTTATCTTCCCTCATGAAAATCATTGAGTTGCATAAAGCTTTGAATTTGAAATATTCTCAAATGAAATTCAAATCTTTTCAAAACCCTTTTCATTTCAAATGGAAGAAGTCATTTCATCTTCACTCTAGGGTTTTGGTGTTGGAATGGAATTGAATTCATTGAGATCCAAAAAGGGCAAAGGGATAGTTTTGGGAAAGTCATTTTATTCCCTCTCATCCAACTTTCAAAAGTTTCAAATTCCACTCAATTTCACTCAATCAATCAAACAAACAATCAGACAACAAGCATAGTTATTTATCTAATATAACATTCCAAAATTTAGAATTTTGGGATGTTACAGATGCCACAAATATTTTGTTTCTTTTCTTTTTTGCAGACATTCATTTGTACTTTTTAAACAATTATACTTGGGACTCCCACAAAAAATATAAGCAGGTGTACAAAAGCAAACAGCATCAGTACACAAGCAGTGTGGTTCAAATTAGTCACTTCAGTACACAAGCAAATATTGTTGATCTATCAGTAGCATACAAGTAAAAGCAAACTAAACCATGTCAATTTCAGTAGCACACAAAGAGCTTTTTTTGAACTGATGATAAAGCACATGGTCAACGTCTACACTTAGTGTATGTTTACTCATACAACCATGGGAGTATACTATGTTCACATCCTTTTCTGTGACTTTTTGCTATGTTTGAACTTTTTGTTTTGATGGAAGGGCGTGTCACCTGGAACATCTTCTCGCTGCCTTCTCTTCCTGCAAAATAATTCTAGTACTTCGTGGTTGACCAAACACAACACAACATCAATGACAAAGGCCCCGACCCTGAGTAGTCCAGCATCTACATCTCCCCCTTCTACTTTTGAAACCAAAAAAAATGAAACAACTCGTCAGTACATGAAGAATGAGAGAAAAAAAAGTCAAAAGAACTTAAGCATCCTGCAACTACTTTTGCAATTTATACTAATCCCTTTTGCTCAATGCTTGAAATGCCATACAATAATTAAGAAATAGAAAGGAAAGTGGTCAGAGCTTTTGATTGAACTTTCGACGCTTTGTCTTTTGAACTTATATGAACTGATTAGTTCTTTGTTTAAAAAAATTCCAAATACAATGTTCCTAATCTGCAACAGAATATATTTTTTCCGGGGCAAGTGAAAACAATGAGACACCAAACCCTCTCTCTTACACACACAGAACTGATGGTAGAATACATAGTGAATTGCTAATAATGTTTTTGATTTTCTCGTATAGAAAACATGTTCTTTTCTTCTTATGATATATAAAATTGAACTATAAATTCGACATGATCGGAACTTTTCCCATGTTTCTCTATGGACCAAGGAAAGAATACATAGTGAAATAACAATTACCAGTACTAGTCTTGGGAAAACTTGGACCGAAACAAGATTACTCGAAAGAACCATTGGAAAATGGAATTTACCTTCAGTCTCGATCATGAGCCTCTCAAGATCATGATCTGCAAGGAAAAAAATGGAGCAAAATAGGTAAAAAAATCATACAAATCAGATGAACTATCACATGCAATAGATTATTTTATTTCTTTCAGGAATAAGAACAAACACCCCTGCCATTTCATCAAGCAGTCTTTGGGCACCTTGACTTCTGAACTTTCATGGTCTTTCAAGACGAGCAAGTGCAATTTTTCATGGAACCAAACTTCTGAACTTTTTCCAAGACACTCTTTTGAACATGTGGCGGTGTGTGCACCAGTCTGCAAAAGCTCGCCGTGAAGGAGCATGGCAGGAGGTGCTCAGACGGATAAGGGAGGAAGAGTTGTACTTGGTGTGAGCCCCTTACCGGACGGGACCGGAGGAAGTAGTGCGTCAGCGGCTAGGCCTGTGTAGAATCGAGCTTTTTTGTCTTGCAGTCCGTCCAACCTCCCTCGTCACGCAGATGTAGAGAAACAAATTAGCGATGTAAAAGAGCAAGAGAGAGGAAAGAGATGTATGTACTGCTGCCGTTCTTTTGTTGAACTGCAACTAAATGTCATAATGTAGAGAAATTGGAGAAGAGGTTGCGTGTCGTGGATGCAGAAGACCGTGAGCTTGCAATTGGAGAGGGGGCGTGCGGCAAGATGTCTTTGGGAAGGGTTGTGGCGACGGGCGTGGCCGGGAGGGTAGTCGTTCAGGCACCAGCCTGGCCGGGCGCTGGGAGGAAGGCGGTGTCCGTGGCTGGGAGGGAGGTGGCGGCTGGCGGTGCGCGGGAGGCTGTGGTGGACTATATTTGTAGTGTCTGAACAAGTTCAGTAGCTGCTACCATGCACACCTACTCAACTGCTTCATGCCACCCTTCCTGCACACACACAACATCCACCAATTAGCATGCACAAATTCATGTAAAAAGAACAACAAGTTCACGTACAGTAACATTACATGTTCACAGCAAAATCTAAAAAGATGTGTACTTTGAAATACTTCATTTTACTTCCCAAATACTTCATTTGTTTTGAAATATGAACTTCCATATTTATTTTCGTAGAACTTATTATGTTTTCCCTCCAAACTACAAGAACATGATTAGTTTACTTACCGACAAAATATTTTATTCAAATACTTTCTGTTTTTTTATAAGCGAACTGATGGAAATCTTCACGGTGCACTTCGGTAATTTATTCAAGGTGAACTGATGTATTTGCAATACATAGTTACATACTACATCAAGGTGATATCTCTGTACTTACAAACTTTATGGAAGGTGAACTCATAAATTTTCTTTTTGAACTTTGTTTCTTTTTTCTTGAACTTGTACCAATTTAAACGCATTACCTAAATGAACCTCCTAGCATTTATTTTGTAAACTTTTCTCAAGGTACACATGTTTGCCTAAATTTGCTAGTGGATTTTCTTCTTTCTTTTATCGTAAAACTTGCACATATAGATCTTCTTTACAAAATTATATAAATCGTGGCAGCATTATCATGCGAGATGAGTTACCTAATAGATCATGGCAGCATTATCATGTATTTATGAGACTACAATATCTAACCATCAAGCCTGAGCATTATCATGCGCATTGTCTTGTACTACAATATCATGTAATACTACATTTTTCATTAACTCGATATTCATCAGTACTAGTATGATTTGGACAATAAGTTGAGATTAGTAGCAGCACGCGCAAGATATGCACTCCTGAAAATAAAGTGTACGAACTTTCTTAGTGACTGTAATTGAACTTTCAAGCACATTTTTTCTCAGAAAATTTACTTTTTTAACCGAATTGAACTCTGTTTTTGTAGGCGAACCTTCCCTGTAGATGCACACGAACTTAATTTTGTGTTTGCACCTGGACTACAAACATGAATAAGCTATGATCACAGAAGAGTTGTATAAACTCAACAAATAACAAGAATCTTTTCTGTCAAATGGATCATACAAAATATTAACCAAAAATCATTTTGTATACACATTATCCTGATATCCCATAAGCCATTTTGTGTACAACATCATTATCCGGCATAACCACAAGCACTTGTTTGTGCTATAGGAAGATGGAAGCACAGAATAAATTTGACTTACCAACGGGAAGTAGATGTACTGAAAAGCATCCAGAAGATGAACTTGTGAATCTTGCTTTTTTGCTGCATCCTGCAAAAATAGTAAGTTGAATTATTAGTAGTGATCCATCGATAATAGTTCAATCCCACCTTATGCTTGAGCGCACTAGAACTGACAACAAACCAATGTTCAATCAAAAGTTCAATCAGGCCGAAACTTGAAACAGGCCAAACCAGTAGTTGATAGGCAACACTACATTGTTCTCTAACACTCACAGGGAGAAGAAATTAGAGAGCATTGATAGAAAAACATGACACTAGTGAGCCGTGAAAGAAAAAAATCATCCACAAAATGACCGTTCTCCTAGGTCGAAATCAGGGTGTACGTGTTCTTGAAAAATAGGAGAGGTTGAACTGACTTTTTAAGTACGGTGGAATGTATGAACTGATTTTCGTAAACAGGAGGTGGATTGAACTGAACGTGCTGGTGAGGGCGTTCGAGGACAGGTGGACGCGGTGGTGGGGGCACATGCCGCCATGGACGACTACAGTTGAAATGATAAGAGGGCAGGAGCTATGTCACGAGATCCTTCACCATTGCTCAACATCACCAACATGTGTTCTGAACGCTCACAGTCGAAACAAGTAACATGTAGTACTGCTCATAAAATTAAGTGCAGATAACTTGTCATTCATTTTATTTTTAGAAGGTTTAGATGCCTATAACTCTAGCACTGGGTGTACCTAAAATAATGGTGATTTTCATTCGACTCCAGAGCAACAAACCGTGCTTGTTGATCATACCATTCTTATGCTTCAACTTCTTTAGTGATCATGTTCGTGTGTTTCGTTATCGTGGAAATCCATGTTGTTGCTCGACAACAAAACAGAGCATGATTTATTTTAGCGAAGCAAAAGTTGGCTGGAGTTTTTTCTTTCCTTGCATCTAGACATATTTATAACTAGCTATAACATGGGATATTCTATCGACGCAGAGCTTTGCGCTTTACACGATGATGAAATAGTAAGCCTGCTGAACAAAAAATCACACCAAACGTGAACTGATAATCACACAAAAGGTGAACACCTTCAATAAATGAACTCTACTAGATCGCTGCCTCCTAGTGCAATCAAAAATAACATCGATGTTAGAGCTAAGGACTGAGGTAAATTTTGGTGAAAGCCGGGCACGAATCACTTGACACGGCGTACCTCGGCCTGGTCATCTTGTACAGGTGAACGGACGGGTGGTGGCTGTGAACGGCCGGATCGCTTGGCGGCGGAGCCCCACCGGGAGGAGAAGTCCTGGTGGTCTGGTAGCGAGTGGAGAAGGAGCGTTGACGCGGCCGGAGCTTGGGGATATAGGTGCATGGCCCGGCCGAGCTGGGAAGATGGGGGTGGGGCGTGGCAGGAACCTAGGAGGAGTTGGGGTCGAGGCAGCTTTGGAAGCTTGGAGGAGCTGGGGGTGAGCGGCGGTGAGTGCGGGTGGAAGGTCGGGGCGGCGGCGCGCATGCCGGGAGGGGAAGGGGTGGGGACGTGCTTGGAGGAGGGAGGCGCAGGGACGGAGGGGCATGCTAGGAGGAGGAAGGATGCGTGGGGACGGGCGCAAGGGCGCGCATGGCGGAGGAGGAGGAAGCATGCACGGAGCGGCAAGACATGGCTGAGATGAGGAAGAGGAGCGGGCCGGTGGCGCACTCGGCCGGCAGGAGGAAGACCGGGCCGGGCGCATTATGACGAGAAATGCGCCACAAATTTGGGGGATCCAGAGATTGAGGGAGGAGGTCGTGGGGAAAGTGGTGGGGTAGTAGCCGGCCGAGGCGCTGGCTGGGAGGGGGGCGTGGCGCTTAGGCAGGTGTGGCGGCGCTGGCTGATGAGGGGCGCGACGGCAGCGCTTCGGTGGTGGGATCGGGTTGGGGAATCGTTCGAGACAAGGGGTCCGGGACAAGAGGAGGCGAGCCGTTGGCGGGAGGCGTCGCGGACGGCGGCCGGGCGGCAGCAGCGTGGGTCGAGCGACCGTGTGGCGCCATGAGCTCCCTCGCTCGGCTGCCGCCGTCCACACGCTGTTCACACGGCTGCCTCCGCGGTAGGAGACGGGTCGGATTGGGGCTGGGTCGGTCGTGGACGCGTCGCGCCTTATAGGGGGCGAGGGTAACATAATAATATTCTGTTACCGGTAACAGAATAGTCCAGCCCTATATATATTCTGCTAATATTAGCAGAATAACTATTCTGCACACTACTTCCGCACTGCACGCTGAACACAAGTGCACGTCATTCTTTGAACCAAGTGTGCTGCAGTACTCACACGAGTGAACTTCTCGTCGAAAAAAACTGCACGCGTTATTTTTTTGATCTTTTCGCTCTAATTTTTTAACCGCTTATCAGAATGAGGCGTGTAATGTACCGTTGAAAAGCTATGGATTAGGCGCAACTTCGACATGTTGAACTTTTCGAGATTCCACACGGTTTAAGAGCAGTTTTAAAAATGGTGCGGCCCATGACGAGTGGCAGCGAGCGTTTTTTCGCTATTTCTTCTAAACCGCTCGTCGGAATGAAGCAAAAGATACGCCGCTGGATAGATATCGTCGAGGCGCATCTTTTTCATATATAAATGTTTCTCTAATTCCTTACGGTTTAAGAGCAGTCTCAAATTTACTAAATCGCGGAATTCTGTTTTTCAAAAAATTTCAAATTTTCGGTACTGTTTTCGCTTCAGTTTTTGAACCGTTTGTCAAAACGAGGCGTGTGATACGCCGTTGGAAATCTACGAACGAGGCGCAACTTTCATATGTTGAAATATTTTTGAAATTCCTTACGATTTTAAGATAATTTTGAAAATCGTGCGGCGGACGATGAGTGGCAGCAACCGTTTTTTGTGAAAATTTTACAAACCGGTTGTCGAAATGATTCAAATGATATGCCATTGGAAAGATATCGACAAGACGCAACTTTTTCATGTAGAACACTCTCTCTAATTCGTTACAGTTTAAGAGCAGTTTTAAATTTACCGAAATACGGACACTCTGTTTTTTGCGACACCCAAATCGACGTGGGTACTTCATCCGATTGAAAACCGCACTGCATCGGACGAAAACCGCATTGCATCTGACGTGTTAGAGAACTGCATGGTTTATTTTATTCAAACGTAATTTTTTCAAGAACGAGAAAGTAGAGTGCACTTCATATCGGGTGTAAATGAACCACAACACTATCAAGAAGTGAACCACATTACTTTTTTTCGCTTTCGTAACAATTTTTTTGCACTTACGGGATGAACAACATCATAGGCTGACTGTACTGCTTCAGAATGAAAACCGCACTGCATCGTACGGGCAAGCGAGCTGCATAATTTTTTTGCCGGATGTAAATTTTTCTCAGACGAGTTTTTGTTGTCTTTTGTTTCCAACTTTTTTTATAAACGATAGTGCACCGCAGAGACGAAGGCAAGTGAACCTCGACATATATCAAAGCGAACCGCATTACTATTTTTGTCGTTTCCCTAATGATTTAGTTTTTTGCACTTCACCTCGCGTGGAAGTGAACCACACCACTACTAAAAATGCACTGTAACACTCTCAAAAGTGAACCATATTAATTTTTGCTAGTGAACCTCAAATCCATATTTTTCGATCGTCCCACAAAAACAATCTTCATTCGAAAAAGAAGTGAACCTCTCACGTGAATTTCTTTTTCTCCTTCTTACAAAGTAAACTACCAACCACCACATAATAGACCACATCATATTTCTCGAAGTAAAAAATATAACATCAGCGCTTCAGAATGCTCAACACAGAAATTCATATATTTTTACACAACCACACAACTATATACTGTACACAGAATTTTTTATCTCCGAAACTGAAGTACCCGGAGCACCCCAAGCAGAGAAAATCATGTCGCACTGCACAATATAATCTGAAATGGCACAAGGTCAAACTCCAACGGGACATCCAACCGAACTGCACCACCTTCTTTCCTGCAAAAATAAGTAAAGGAAGGAATCGGTTGCAGTACTGGGCGATCTCGAGTGTAGCTATGCGTCCACCCGAGGGAGACGCAAAACTGCATCACACACGCAGGGCGCCATAAAACTTCAACACGGGTTCAACGGCCAACTACACCACTATGCGACCTGTAGTAGACGCATGGCCGATGGACTACATACACATGTGCTCCACACCGCACGGGCGCATCGCCTGAACTGCACGGGACAGAACCAAAATCGCCCTCCTCTTCTCGCTTGGAGAAGAGTATCGCTCAACTAATCGCACTGTCGCGTCACCAAGCTGCACAACCAGGGAATTCCAGAAGAAAATTGAACACACTACAAAAACACCGAGGGCGACGAAGCTCGTGCTCAGATTAACCACACGCAGAGGAAAAACAAACCTCACCTGGCCAGCCACTGAGCTGAACCACAACGACCACCAGAGGGTACGACGGCAACTACCGGAGTGCACTGCGTTGCTGCCGTCATCGCCGGCGCACTCATGAACTACACACGCAGGAGCACTGAACACCATTTTGTGCATGCGAGCTGCATGTCCGTGGTCGCCGGACTGCACGGGGAGCCATCTGTGAGTAGAAACAAAAATATATGTTTCCACCTGAGCGCATTGCTTTCACATACGCGAGCATCATCGAGGCTTCACCTCGATGGATCTTGAGCCATAGGAGAGGTTCTGCTGGGGCCGGAGTGGAGCTGCCAGGGGAGGAAGATAGGAGCAGAGGGGAGCCACGACCTGATCCGATAGATGGGAGGGTGGGGGCGTGGGGAGGAGTGGACAGCTGTGTGCGCGTAGAGCCAGATCTTTGGAGGCACGCGCCCGGGCGCCGGGCTGGTGGAGGGAAGGGTGTCGCCCGCCCACCGGATCCATGTTGCTGATGGAGGGGCGAGGACGAGGAGTTGGAGGGGTTGGGGACAGCCGCCGGACAAGGCATGGGACCGGCAGCGCTTCGGTCCCGCCCGGGCAAGCAGTGAGGTTGGATCCGTCGCATGACTGACGTCATGGCTGGATCCGTGGCCCGGCGACGTGGAGGCGCTGCTGGTCGCGAGGGTGCTGGGGACACGGCGATGCGGGGCGCGAGGGCGGCGGCGGCGGTGCTACAACGGGGCGCGGGAGGAAGGAGGCGCGGCCTGCAGCTGGGCGCGGGGAGAAGGGCGGCGCCTTGGGTTGGAGGAGCACGGGGGAGAGATGAGTCGGGTGGGGTAGGTCGTGGGATGGAGGAGCACGGGGGAGAGATGAGTGGGGTGGGTAGCACCGTGGCGGAGATAAGGTAGTTTTTTGTGTGTGGGAAGTTCGGTCGACCATCGTAAGTGGTTAGTTTGTAGCTGCGGGGTTGGTCGGGAGGTGTTAGCAGAATAAGAAAGTGGTGTGCAGAATAAGACTCTTAAGGGTGTTATCATAATAGACCCACCTATATATATATATATATATATATATATATATATATATATATATGTATATAGATGAAACCCTAGCCCTGTCCCATCCATCCATCAAATCCTCCCCGCCGCCACTCCTCTCTTCCTTGGGATCGCTCCCGATCCAAAATCCACCAACCGAGGCCAGCTACCGATCCAGAATCGCTCTCGCCCTCGACCACCTCTAGCAGGACCGTGCCCTTCCTCTCCATCCTCCCCTCGCTTTCTTCTTGCTCGCCCGAACGCCTCTCAGAATCTCTCATCTCTCTCGCTTCTCTTCACAGAAACAAACCATGGTCACTTTGTCCATGGAGATGGAGCCGCCATACAGTCACCTGCCACCTCGGGTCGCCTCTGCTTCGTCCTCGACGCCCGCTCGTGCTCCGGTGAGCCTTGCCGCTGCTCTCCTTCCCTTGTGTTCTCTCTTTCCTGCTGCATCCCCTCTAAATTCTTCCCATGTCATGGCCTTGCAGCTCCTGCCTCCGCCCTGCTCCGTTCGTCGCTGTCTCCGTCAGATCCGGCAAGTCCCTGCGCCCCGACCTCATCCCTACCTCCAGGTCGCCGCTCAGCCGCCGGAGACCAAGCTGCCGGAGCCCCAAGCCCCTGTGCCTCTCCGCCGCCCTGCCAAGTCCCTCTGCAGCGTCGCCCGCTCGCTCGCTTCCTCTGCTTCGAACGAGACGCCCAGCTCCGCCCCCTCGTTGACTTGTCCAGCGCCAGCGTGGACGAGTGCCCCAGGCGAGCCCTCCTCTTGCCTCGCCAAGGCCCAGCGCCCACCTCTGCCTCCCCTTCAACCGGCCTCCCTCTGCACCAGCTGGGCTTGGCCCAATGTGAGCAAACCTCACCCAAATCCAGATTCGGCCCAGTTCTGTTTTTTTAGACTCTGCGAATTTAACCTTATCCAGAAAACTATATGTTTACAGATTGCACCCTCATGTTCATGCATTTAATAACTCCACAACCGTGCATCGGATTAAAATGTTTTAAATATGTAAAATGCTTAGAATTTCATCTAGTTTCATAATATCCAACTTTCATCCATGTTAAAAATGTTTAACTTGCTGTTTGTTTAATTTTGCTTAAATGCCATGTTAAAATGATTTATTTTATAACTAAACAACCGTAGCTCGGGATTAGATGTTCTTTATATGTAAATGGGGTAGAAAAATGCATAGATTAACTTGCTGCACTTTATTTTGCTGTTTAACAACATTAAAATTGTGTATAGGGCAGAATAGTAGCAAATTCGAATATTGCATATGAGGATTTTCCGGAATTGTTGTTTGTTGTTCCGGCCTCATTTAAAATTGCCTAGATAGGTAGTTTTATTATGCTTCACCTCTTGCCATGTTAACAATATTTAACCTTGTCATGCATCATAATTGGTTGCGCATCATGTCATGTTTATGTGTTGTGTGTTTACCTTGTTGTTTGCTTCTTTCCGGTTGTGCTCCTTCTCGTTAGTTCATGTTTCGTTGCGATCATGAGGATTCGTTCGTCTATGCTTGGTTCGTCTTCGTGGCTTCATCTTCTTCATGAACTCGTTCTTCTTCCTAGCGGGATTTCAGGCAAGATGACCGTTACCCTGGATCTCACTACTATCATTGCTATGCTAGATACTTCGTTCTATCGCTATGCTGCGCTACTTAACACTTGTTCTTCAAGCCTCCCAAATTAACATGTCAGCCTCTAACCTTTTCACCCTTCCTAGCAAATCGTTGTTTGGCTATGTTACCGCTTTTGCTCAGCCCCTCTTATAGCGTTGGTAGTTGCAGGTGAAGATGAAGATTGCTCCATGTTGGATTATGTTTATGTTGGGATATCACAATATCTCTTATATTATTAATGCATCTATATACTTGGTAAAGGGTGGAAGGATCAGCCTTATGCCTGGTGTTTTGTTCCACTCTTGCCGCCCTAGTTTCCGTCATATAGGTATTATGTTCCCGGATTTTGCGTCCCTAACGCGGTTGGGTGATTTATGGGACCCCCTTGACAGTTCGCTTTGATTAAAACTCCTCCAAAGAAGGCCCAACATTGGTTTTACCATTTGCCTCACCTATGCCCTTTTTTCCCTTGGGTTTCCGTAGTTTGAGGGTCATCTTTATTTTAGCCCGCGGGCCATTGCTCCTCGAGTGCTGGTCCAAACCGGCGATGTCCGCGCCCCACAGGCAACTGTGGTCTATGCCAACCCGACGTCTGGCTCATCCGGTGTGCCCTGAGAACGAGATAGGTGCAGCTCCTATCGGGATTTGTCGGCACATCCGGGTGGTCTTGCTGGTCTTGTTTTACCATTGTCAAAATGTCTTGTAACCGGGATTCTGAGACTGATCGGGTCTTCCCGGGAGAAGGCATATCCTTCATTGACCGTGAGAGCTTATGATGGGCTAAGTTGGGACACCCCTGCAGTGTTTTGAACTTTCGAAAGCCGTGCCCACGGTTATGTGGCAGATGGGAATTTGTTAATATCCGGTTGTAGTAAACTTGAAGTAAACTCTTCTAAAATACACCAACCGTGTGCGTAACCGTGATTGTCTCTTTTCGAGGTTGTTCGAGAGGAGAAAACGGTTTTTGGGTTATGTTTGACGTAAGTAGGAGTTCAGGATCACATCTTGATCATTACTAGTTGACGACCGTTTGCTCAGCTCCTCTTCTCGCTCTTGTTTCGTAAGTTAGCCACCATACATTGCTTAGTCGCTGCTGCAACCTCACCACTTTACCCCTTCCTTACCCATTAAGCTTTGCTAGTGATACCCATGGTAATGGGATTGCTGAGTCCTCGTGGCTCACAGATTACTACAACACCAGTTGCAGGTACAGGTTATGTGATGATCATGACGTGAGAGCGATGTTTACTCGTGTTGGAGTTTTTATGCTTCTTATTCGATCTTGGGTTAGGTTCCGGGTCAGCAGCCTGGGCTAGCAGGGTGGATGTCGTTTGAGTTTATGTTTGTGTTTCATCCGTAGTCGGATGTTGCTCTTATGTATGATGATGTTGTATTCGTGTGGCATTCTATGCCTCTTGTATGTATTCCCAACTATTATGTAATGGTACGATGTAATGATATCCACCTTGCAAAAGCGTCTCCAATATGCGCTTCTATCCTTGGTGGGACCTTCGAGTTCCTTTAGGATAGGGTCGCATATTGGGCGTGATATACAACCTGTAATCATGACGGTTCTCGCTGACGCATGTCCAATCCGCACATTAATCGTGAGGCATGGGAGCGTGGGTGCTGAAGCAGTTACTCGTCGTGGCGTGCCTATGAAGGGCGTGGTTATGGGAGGCAGCGAAGAGCCAGCCCCCTCCCGTATTCCCCATAAAAAGGTAACCGTGAAGGGGCGCTGCTCATTCACTCTTTCCCTTCCCTGCTTCATCATCCTGTCACCTAAAGACTGCATCTGTCGCCGCCGCCACCGCCATTATCCATTCTGGCATCAAGCTCCATCCTCCTCCTTGATCCCTTGATGGCGCCCAAGGCAGCCGCCATGAAGGGGAAGAAGGCGGCCAAACTGCTCGACCCCAAGGCGGAGCAAAAGAAGAAAGAGATGGACGAGTTAGAGAAATGGCGGCAAGAAAATGTTGTCTTCTCGTCGCCAACCTTGTCCGCCAATACCTTGATCGAAAGGTATGCAGATATGTGGTGGAAGGAGACCGATAACCATGGAGCCCCCAAGGTTCCCCCTTTTGGCCCTAAGGTTCCAGCCAAATCCTACCCCTTCTTATCTGCATACTTTTATTGCGTCTTGTCGCCTCCATACTCGGATTTCTTCTGTGAATTGATGTCCACTTATGGGTTCCAGCTGCTTGATTTCACCCCCAATGCCATGACATGTATGGCAGTCTTTGCACATTTCTGTGAGAACTTCATTGGGGTTATGCCCGATGTGGATCTGTTCCGCCATTTCTTCGTCCCTCGGGTTGAAGACAAGGCGTTGTCTGGAAGCGTGATATGATTCTCGAGGGGAAGGAACGATCAAAGGGACTGCATCCCTAGACAGCTCCACGGCAAGTGGGAGGACTAGAGGGGGACCTAGTGCTGGATCCAGGAGGAGGACTTCCCAGCATTCTGCTTGCCGCGCACAGAGAGAATCGAAAGTGATGGGTATTGGAAGAAGTACGACGCCACTGAGAAGAAGCTCCGCCCTATTCTGAACAGGATCGCTCGACTGAGGGATGCCGGTCTGAACATAGAGATGGTCGGAACTGATTTCTTACGGTGCCGCATCGCCCCACTATAGCAGAGAGACATGCCAGCTTGGGTGTACCAGCATGCTGGTGACAAGATGCGGCTGTACCCTGGTCGCGACTAGAACTTGATGCTGATGGGCCACTCCTGGCTCTGCCAGCAGTTGTTCCACAAACTCGGAACCTTTCACTTGCCAGCCACAGTCGTGCCACTGCACATCAACAAGGAGAGGAGCACCATCTTGGCGTGCATGCCAGACTATTCCGCCGCAGGTGTCAAGGAAAGTTGGAAGCTGCCAAAGCTGGCTGATGAGGCGAAATAGGCCTCCGAGATGAAGGAGAAGGCTGAACGAGAGGAGACCGACCTCTTAAAGGCTACCACGGTAGAGGAGGCGGCATATATAGCCAACAGGGTTATTGAGGCCCGGAGGCTAGCAGGTGTCAGGGCCGCAAGTGCCGAAGATGACGATGGGGAAGAGGGAGGAGATGAAGAAGACGATGACGAGGATGATGAAGAACCTGCTGAAGAAGGTTAGGAGGAGCTTGCCGGGGATGAGGTTGCCGAGACGGAGACAACCAGAAAACCCTAAGAGGAGGAATTTTATGTCTTGGAGCCACCGTGGCGTCTCTGCAGCAGGAGCAGCCAATATGCTCTCGTGGCGAGGAAGCCCCAATCTGCTCTCGTGGCGAGGAAGTCCACCACTAGGGCCGGGAAGCGGGAGTTGGTACGCCGGCAACCTGCATAGCAGGCCAAACTCAAGCCTCTGTCCTCTCGGGAAGAACTTACCGAGGAGGGTGAGATCCTGCTCCCCCCAAGCTCGCCGGCGCCAGCTATCAAGAGAGCCAGGGAGTCTCCCCCACCGCTGCAATACAACATGGACGTCCTTCTCGAGTTTGATGAAGAGTAAACAATTTCCTGTCTCTTCCCATCATTCCATGATTTATTTCCTTAGCCGATTCTGCCTCGGTTCTTTGTTGTTTCAGGGATGAGGAGCTGCTCGTTCAACAGGCGAAACGGGCCAAGGTTCTCCATCAAGGCCTAAGCAAGGAACGCTGGCGGCTGACACCATAGTCATTAGCCCCCAGGCTAGCCCCCTGCTCCAAGACGAGCCTCAAGTTCAGCCAGCCGACACCAATGTTTAAGTCCATTCCTCTGGTGATGGCGAGGAGACAGGAGACAGGGGACACAATGTCAGTGTCAAAACTGGCGGATCTCGGGTAGGGGGTCCCGAACTGTGCATCTAAGGTCAATGGTAACAGGAGACAAGGGACACAATGTTTACCCAGGTTCGGGCCCTCTCTATGGAGGTAATACCCTACTTCCTACTTGATTGATCTTGATGAATATGAGTATTACAAGAGTTGATATACCACGAGATCGCAATGGCTAAAACCCTAGAAGTCTAGCCTGTATGACTGTATCTATTTCCGTAATAATCCCTCCGGTTTATATTGACACCAGAGGGGATTAGGGTTGTACAAAGTCGGTTACAGAGAAAGGAATCTTCATATTTGGTCACCAAGCTTGCCTTCCACGCCAAGGAGAGTCCCATCCAGACAAGGGAGAGAGTCTTCGGTCTTGTATCTTCATAGCCAATTAGTCCGGCCCATGTCCAATGTGGCGGACGCATGAACCCCTTTAGTCCAGACTCCTCAAGAGCTCTGAACCAGGCTTCAATGATGACGTGTCCGACGCGCAGATTGTCTTCGGCATTGCCAGGCGGGTTCCCCTTTCCGAATACTCCAAGATTGTCTTCGGGCGCAATGAACGTGTCCGGATCTGCAACACAAGTACCACACACACAGCCGTATAGAGTATAATATTTCACGAGTCCCATCCGCTGAAAACTTTTCGCTCGATGACATCACGTCTGCCCGGTCATTATTTCGAACCATTTTCGTCTGCCGTTCCGCGTTTCGAGATGCAGTTTCCATTGGCACGTCTTGTCAAAGCAGAGATCGTGTCCCCTTATTGTAGGATTCTCATCAATACGGGCGTGGGTAATCCAACCGTGCCGTTTGCACAACCCTTGGGAATAGGCGAGTTTTAAGGCGAGTGGGGAGGCACTCGATATTCACATCCTTTATAAAGGGATAAGGATTCCCTTTCTTCACCCACGCCTTCTCTCTTCCTCTGCCCTTCCATTCTCGAGCTCCAGCGCCCAAGTTCTCATCTTTTCCGCCTCAAGCAAGCACTCAGCCATGTCCGGATCTGGAGGATAAGGCAAGTGGATGGCCTCCTCTGTCAAGGAGAAGGACATCACCGAGCTTCAGGCGGCCGGGTATCTGGCGAAGGAAATCGCCCACCGTCTTCCGGCAAAGGGGAAAGTCATCCCCACACCAAAGCCCAACAAGAGGGTGGTATTCATCCCTCATTTCATCCGCGGGTTAGGGTTTCCACTCCACCCTTTCGTCCGCGGACTGATGTTTTACTACAGGCTAGATTTCCATGATCTAGCTCCGAACTCTTTCCTCAACATCTCGACATTCATTGTCGTGTGTGAGGCTTTCCTTCGCATCCAACCCCACTTCGGATTGTGGCTCAAGATCTTCAACGTGAAGCCGAAGGTGGTGGATGGCCAACACGCTGTAGTCTTGGAGGAGCCATGGTGAGCAAGATGCCCAACGTCACATGGCCCAAAGGTACTTTTGTGGAGACTGTCAAGGAGTGGCAGAAACTGTGGTTCTATATCACATAGCCCCGCGACGCCACCTGGGCCGCAGCTCCCGAATTCATGTCCAGAGCTCCAATGCGGCTTACCTCCTGGATGGAGAAGGGCCCAAATTGGTCTTCATCAGACGAGCTAATAGCGCTACAAACACGCATTCAAAGCATGGTGGACAAGAACGTCAAACTCGTCAACGTGATCCAGGTGATGCTAGTTCGTCGGATCCTTCCATGCCAAAGCCGGACTTGCCATTTATGGGAGTTCGATCCGGCCAAGCACTAGACTCTGCAATAGTTCTTTGGAACTACGCATGAGGACATCTGGAAGGTGCTCTTCAAAGGCAAGGAGACGCCACCGGCGACGATCGAGGACCACGGGCATGCCCTAGCCCGTCCTGCTAGTTCGGTAAGTTTTTCCCGTTTCCAGATGCATCCGATTACTCGCTTGTTTAGCGAGACTTAGGCTTCACCATTCATTTTGCAGGGCTGGTAGAAGAAGGCGGAGCGGATTCAGTGTGCGGCTCCGCTGCCCGAGGAACCAGTCATCCCGCTCTTGGCGAAGATGCTGGTTCCGGCGGCCTACAAGGCGCCAGAGAAGAAGGCCAAGAAGAAGGCCAAGGGGGCCAAGAGTGGCCCTCGCTGCACGGGCACTTTGGACAGGACGTCCGAAGACAATGAGACTCCCTCCTCTACCGCCGAAGACTCCGATGAGGAGGAGGAGGAAGAAAGTAGCTCTTCCCCTGAGAGGGGAGGAAGAAGAGGGCGGCCTCCACAAATCTGGAGGTGGAGCCGCCTAAGAGGGGGAAGGGCTCCTCTGCAGATTACTCTGCATGGGATGTCGACAGCAGCCCAGAGCAACGCCCCCGAAGCAAGCCCCTGGCCGCATCGTAAGTACTAAAAAAGCCCAGATGCATCTATGTATCTGGCCTCTCCTCTTTATGGTATTAATATGGTTAATCGTGTTATTGCAGTCCGGCCCACGATAGCTCCCCGCGAACCTCATTGGGAGGTTCGCTGGATTCAAAGGCGATGGCCAACGAGTAACCGCCGGCCGCTCACTCTCCCAAGGGCAAGGGCGACGACGAGGTGCTGTCCCAAAGGACCTTCCTAGGCCAGGGAGAGGTTCAGGAGGCCGTTAGGGTGGCGCCGGAGGGCGAAACCTTGGTCGCCGAAGCCCTGGGGGAATGGGTCCCCATGGAGACTGGCGATGAGGGCCGTGTTCAGTTCGGACCCCAGCCGAACACGGATCCGGAGACCCATACGGCTTCGGAATACGGCAAGCAGCCTCCTTTGAGAGAAGCAGGTGTGCCTGTCCCGCCGGTGACCTATGTCCAACCAGAGGCACCGGATAATCTGCTGGAAGTGCTACGAGGCGCTTCCATTGTGGAGGAACACCGTTCCTTACGGGTACAGTGATTGCGAGGGTTCAGTCCGTCAAGAGTGGACTGACCGAAGCCTGCAGCGGCCTGCTGGCAGGTTTCGAGGTAAGCGACGCAAAAGAGAAAGTCCCAATATAGACGGTAGCCCCTGAGACACTGTCCGGTGTTCGAAAAGAAAAAGCCAGATAGAGGATCAATTAATTTTCACATGAAGCTAACTAAATATGTCTTATGTGAATAAGCAGGCGTGCTGGCCGCGACCTCACACACTGCTGAAGTTTCCGGACTAAAGCAGAGACTGGAGCGGGCCGAGGAGTAGCTCGGCCAAGTGAGGAAGCAACTAGAAGACCAGAAAGGTATGCAATGACTCGATATATATATTCGGAAAGAATAAATGATGTGTATTGATCGTAGTGTCATGATATGTGTAGGAGCGACGACCGAGGTCGAGGCCCTTAAAAAGGCCCTGGCCGAAGCCGAGGAGAAAGCTGCCAAGGAGCAAGCCGCTCGTAAGAAGCTCAAGGCCAGGCTTAACGAGGTCCAGCAAGAGCTCCAGGACGCTATGAAAAAATGCCTGACCTTGGAGTGTGATGTTTCGGCTCGAGAGACCGAACTCACCAAGGCTCGCCAGAGCACGGTGGAGGCCCGGGTTGAAGCCCAGGGCACCCTCCAGGAGATCCAGGAGGCCAAGAAGATCGCCGCGGGTAAGGCGTTTAGTATGTGAAGAAGAAGTATTTCTTACTAACCCGGATTCGGAGTTCTCCAGGGGCATTTATGGATCTGCCGCACAGTGTGTCAGACTGTACGGAGTTCTTTCGAGCCGAAGAAGGGAGCTCAACGGAGAAGCTGTTCTGGTCGCAATACCTCGCGCCAGAACATCCAGTGCCCTTCACCGATCAGCTAAAATAGCTGGTCGAGCTGCATAGGGTGGCCGAACTGGCCATGAAGGATTTAGTAATCTGGATGTGGCCTGCCGAAGCTATACCCGGCAGCTACTTCGGGCTCGTGAAGCGGCTGGTGAGCGCCTATCCTCGGCTGGTCATCATCAAATGATCGGCCTCCATCGAGGGCGCGCGCATAGCCTTCGCCCATGTCAAGGTATGGTGGGTGAAGATGGATGCCGTCAAGCTTGTGACCGAGGGGCCGCCCGAAGGCAAGGAGCACCGCACGCCCGAGCGGTATTTTCAAGACGTCCTGGAGGGGTCTTGCATTATGGCGATGCAATGTGCGCAAGACATTATATTTGAATGAATACATTAATGTTGTCTCTGCCTTGTATGATGAAACAAAGTTGTTATGTAATATAATATTTGTTTTTTAAAAAAATCACCTCCTATGCCCCCGTGTTGTATGAAATCTAAGAGTTGGCCGATCATTAAACACGCTTTACGTAGGTAATGCGGGGTGTTCGGGATGTAATCTAAACACTCTTGATCCAATTGTTTGGTCCTTGAAGGAGGTATTTAGCGCAACGAACCAGGCAATCAGACAATTCGGCTTGAACACCCTCACTTAGTCGTAGGAGTTTTACAATAAAAAGTTAGGCGCAGCCCCTGGTATTCGAACTAGGAAGCTGTAAACACCTGATCGGGCAAGTACCGATCCCTCGCGTAATGCGGAAGAAATCTCTAAGGATTTGAAACCTCCGAAGAGCTGACGGCTCTTGCCGCATCATGACAGTCAGTTTTCGGCTTTCTCTACTGAGGTGCTCCTTCGGGTAAACCAGGGCACAATCGCAGTAGTTGTCCCTTTACTAGCTTAGCCGATATAGCGGAACGTAAGGTAGCAAGCACAGGAGCCGGGCAACCCAACTATTGACCAAAGACATGATTTCGAGCCAATGCATATAGTGCTAAATTCGGGGTGCCGAACTGTAAAAAGTGTTCGGACTTTGTTGTCGTAGTGCGGGGCGCTATGAAGCCCCTGGCAAATTGAAACATACCAAAGTGTACGGGTGCTATTTGATAAGGTTATCAACAAAAAAAGGAAAACAGACAAGGAGCAAAGGTAATGAGCAAGGGCCCTAAAATTTGGGCCGCAAATTGTTTCCATTATAATTTGATTAATGTGTTAAAGCGCATTGATACAAATAGTGCAATAAGCAACAGGCTATTTAACATGCCACAACCAAGGGAGAGCTGCGTGTGGGTCCTGAAAATAGGTAGGGTGGTCGTTAAAGAAACCACCTAGAAATTCCCCTCTACGTCCAAGCTGACTGCCGTCTTGGTGTATTTGTCCTTCGAAAGGACATGCATTCAAGCTGTCAGGTAAGGCCTGTGGAAAAGAAACCTGAAAAAGGGGAAAAAAGAAACAATGAATTATGTGTGCTCAGGAGCGGTCGAGCCGTATTGTGGATCACGAGGTAGGTATGCCTCTGTCTATGCCCATGGTATTTTGAGTGCGTAGTGATGGATGCGTGGTACGAATGCCGCCAACTGATTGGGACTGAGGCGGAGGCCGTATTGCTAGTCGAGCTCTTGACGAGCCGAGCTGTCCTGCTGCAAAATAGTCTGGACCCTCTTGACAGTGTCCGGGAGCTCGGCCGCCGAATTAAGCTTCTGCTTGAGAAGGTCGCTCTGTACTTCTGCTGCTAAGGCAGCAGTGTGCTCCTCAGTACGATGGGAGCGTTCTGTGTTTCCATTAACTGTTATGACGCCACGTGGTCCGGGCATCTTGAGCTTGAGATAAGCATAATGTGGCACCGCGTTAAATCGAGAAAATGTTGTTCGTCACAGCAGTGCGTGATAGTCGCTACGAAAGGGGACGATATCAAAGTTTAACTCTTCGCTTCAGAAGTTGTCCGGAGATCCGAAGACAACCTCGAGTGTGATTGAGCCCGTATGGCGAGCCTCTACACCTGGTATGACTCCTTTAAAGGTAGTCTTTGTGGGCTTGATCCGTGATGGGTTAATGCCCATTTTTCACACTGTATCCTGATAGAGCAGATTGAGACTGCTGCCACCATCCATGAGGACACGCGTTAGGTGGAATCCATCAATGATTGGGTCGAGGAACAGTGCGGCTAAACTGCCATGACGGATACTGGTCGGATGATCCCGACGATCAAGTGATCGGGCATGACAACCATGGATTGAATTTTGGGGCGACTGACTCTATCGCATAGACGTCCCTGAGCGCGCTTGCGCTCCCTCTTGGGGATGTGTGTAGCATATATCATGTTCACTGTTTTGACCTGAGGGGGAAACTTCTTTTGTCCCCTTGTGTTCGGTTGCCGGGGCTCCTCGTCATCGTCCTCGCTTTGCGATCCCTTTTCCTTGTTCTCGACATTTAGCTTGCCGGCCTGTTTAAAAACCCAAGAATCTCTGTTGGTATGATTGGTGGTTTGTCTGGGGTGACATGGATCTGACACGGACGGTCGAGTATGCGGTCCAAGCTAGATAGCCCCGAGTTGTTTCTTTTATATGGCTTCTTCCGCTGGCTGGACTTGGAGCCACTGAATCCGGTGTTGACTGTCGTGTCATCGGTGTTGTCACCATTGCTTCGGCGTTTGTGTCTGTTGCGTCGGAGCTTGCCGTTGCTATTTTTGACCTTGAAGGTGCCCGTTTCACTTGCTGTATTTTTGCTACGGGCCAGCCAACTATCCTCACCCGCGCAAAAGCGGGTCATGAGTGCCATGAGGGCTGCCATGGACTTCGGCTTTTCCTGGCCGAGGTGGCGGGCGAGCCATTCATCATGGATGCTATGTTTAAAGGCCGCTAGGGCTTCGACATCCGTACAATCGACTATCTGGTTCTTTTTGGTTAGGAACCTAGTCCAGAATTTCCTGGCTGACTCTCCAGGCTGTTGGACTATGTGACTTAGGTAATCGACATCTGGTGGCCGGACATATGTACCTTGGAAGTTGTCAAGGAAGGCTTCTTCCAAGTCCTCCCAGCTGCCAATAGAATTTTCTGGCAGACTGTTTAACTAGTGCCGAGCTAGCCCTTTGAGTTTGAGTGGGAGGTATTTGATGGCGTGAAGGTCATCTCCACGGGCCATATGGATGTGGAGAATAAAATCCTCGATCCAAACCGCGGGATCAGTTGTTCCATCGTATGATTCGATATTTACGAGTTTAAACCCTTCTAGGAATTCATGATCCATTACTTCGTCAGTGAAGCAAAGAGGGTGTGCGGCGCCTCCATATCGGGCCACGTCACGACGTAGCTCAGATGGAGTCCGTCTGCGGTTTTCGGCCCGAGCGTGACTAGGTTTGTCACGTCCGAATAGATAGCCGTCGTCACATGTCGGGGCACGTCCTCATGATTCGTAGATCGATCTCGTATGTCCAGCTCTACTGTCCAGGTCTTGCCGAAGGTCATATGTATAACCCCAAGCTGCTTTATCTCTGCCTTTACAGCGAGGTGGGGCAGGCTGGTGTTCGGCTTGAGTTGCCGCTTTATCCCAACCGCGTGGTGGTCGGTCAGCCGCATTGCGCGATGATGGTACGGGCTCCGGTGCCTCATCATCGAACTGAGGTAGCAATTTGCGCTCCGGGTAACTTTTGGTTGGGCGCTTAAGGCTGTATTCTTCGGCTCCTAGGACATCAGTCCATCTGTCGTTGAGCAGATCTTGGTCAGCTTGAAGCTGCTGCTGCTTCTTTTTCAGGCTCCTTGCAGTGGCTATTAGCTGGCGCTTGAAGCGCTCTTCCTTGAGAGGTTCCTCGGGCACGATAAAATCCTCATTGCCAAGGCTCGTCTCATCCTTGGAGGGTGGAAGATAACTGCTGCCCTCCGAATCATCGTTTATGACCTGTTCATCAGGGCTAACTTGCCCATCTTCCCGATCGTCCTGTTTGGCCATTTCTTCGTCGGGATCTTCTCTGTCTTCGGCACTGTCCGGAGAGTTATCGTCTCCTGTGCCGGTGTTGCTGTCCTTGCTACGGTGAGATTTAGAGCGGCGCCGCTGACGCCTGCGCTTTGGTTGTGTCTTAGGAGGCTCATCCTCGACTGGATTTTCCTTGTCCTTGCTGTTATTCTCTTTAGGTGTATCCACCATGTAAACGTCGTACGAAGACGTGGCCGTCCAACATCCGGTGAACGGCGAGTTTTGGCCATGCTCCTCATCTGCATCGTCGTCCATACCGTTGATGTCTTTGGAGCCATAATCGAGCATGTCAGTTAAGTCCTCGACAGTGGCTATGTAGTGGGTGGCGGTGGGAAGTGAAATTCCCCGTCATCAGCCTCCAGTTCGAACCGGATATAGTTCGGTTGTGAGTCCCCCGCTAAGGACAGATTTTTTAAAGAGTTCAGCACGTCGCCTAAAGGCGAGTGCCGGAAGATGTCCGCAGCGCTAAATTCGGCGATCGATGACCGATCCTGCTCGACATACGCGGACGCACATAGTTCGGAACTTATAGCCGGAAACGAGTCCGAGGTTCCGATGACATGGACATCACCCGAGGTTAGGTCTGAGTGCGGCTCCAACGCCACGGAATCTGCGGCTTCCGTGGCGGGGTTAAGCTTCCCGTCCTCGGATGGCGCGATCTGCTCCGGATCTTAAGGCTAGAGCGGTTACAGGTGCAATTTCCTGGGTATGGGCCGATGACATATTTAAGTCATGTTCATTGTTGTGACGGGGAGCGACTGTCGTGGTCTCGAATCCATCGAAGATCAAGTCTCCACGGATATCCGTGACGTAGTTCAAGCTCCCAAATTTGACCTGACGGCCATGGGCGTAGCTATCGATCTGCTCCAGATGGCCAAGCGAGTTGGCCCGCAGTGCGAAGCCGCCGAACACAAAGATCTGTCCGGGGAGGAAGACCTCTCCTTGGACAGTATTGTTGTGGATGATTGAAGGAGCCATCAAACCTTTTGAGGACGGCACAGTGGAACTCTCAATGAAAGCACCAATGTCGGTGTCAAAACCAGCGGATCTCGGGTAGGGGGTCCAGAATCGTGCATCTAAGGTCGATGGTAACAGGAGACATGGGACACAATGTTTACCCAGGTTCGGGCCCTCTCTATGGAGGTAATACCCTACTTCTTGCTTGATTGATCTTTATGAATATGAGTATTACAAGAGTTGATCTACCACGAGATCGCAATGGCTAAAACCCTAGAAGTCTAGCCTGTATGACTGTATCTATTTCCGGACTAAGCCCTCGGGTTTATATAGACACTGGAGGGGATGAGGGTTGTACAAAGTGAAGGAAATATGCCCTAGAGGCAATAATAAAGTTATTATTTATTTCCTTATATCATGATAAATGTTTATTATTCATGCTAGAATTGTATTAACAGGAAACATAATACATGTGTGAATACATAAACCTCTACAGAGTGTCACTAGTATGCCTCTACTTGACTAGCTCGTTAATCAAAGATGGTTGTGTTTCCTAACCATGAACAAGGAGTTGTTATTTGATTAACGGGATCACATCATTGGTTGAATGATCTGATTGACATGACCCATTCCATTAGCATAGCACCTGATCGTATAGTTTGTTGCTAGTGCTTTTCTTCATGACTTATACATGTTCCTATGACTATGAGATTATGCAACTCCCGTTTGCACGAGGAACACTTTGGGTGCTACCAAAGCGTCACAACGTAATCGGGTGATTATAAAGGTACATTACAGGTGTCTCCGAAGGTACATGTTGGGTTGGCATATTTCGAGATTAGGATTTGTCACTCCGATTGTCTGGAGAGGTATCTGGGCCCTCTCGGTAATGCACATCACATAAGCCTTGCAAGCATTGCAACTAATGAGTTAGTTGTGAGATGATGTATTACGGAACGAGTAAAGAGACTTGCCGGTAACGAGATTGAACTAGGTATTGGATACCGACGATCGAATCTCGGGCAAGTAACATACCGATGACAAAGGGAACAACGTATGTTGTTATGCGGTCTCGACCGATAAAGATCTTCGTGAGAATATGTAGGAGCCAATATGGGCATCCAGGTCCCGCTATTGGTTATTGACCCAGAGGTGTCTCGGTCATGTCTACATAGTTCTCGAACCCGTAGGGTCCGCACGCTTAACGCGTTTGATGGCGATTACTATGAGTTGTTATGATGTTTCTGTACCGAAGGTTGTTCGAGTCCGGATGAGATCACGGCCGTGACGAGGAGTCTCGAAATGGTCGAGACATAAAGATTCATATATTGGAAGTATATGTTTGGACATCGGAAGTGTTCCGGTTGAAATTAGGAATTTTACCAAGTACCGGGAGGTTACCGGAACCCCCCGGAATACTAATGGGCCAACATGGGCCTTAGTGGAAAGGAGAGAAGGGGGCCCAAGTGCTGGACGCACCTTCCCCCCTTCCCTAGTCCTATTAGGACTAGGAGAAGGGCGCCCCCTCTCTCTCCCTTCCCACTTGGGAAACCTAGTTGGACTAGGATTGGGGGAATCCTACTCCTAGTAGGAGTAGGACACCCTGGCGCACCTCCCTTGGCCGGCCAGCCCTCCTCCTTCCCTCCTTTATATACAGGGGCAGAGGGCACCCCATGACACACAAGTTGATCCTTGAGATCTTTCCTTAGCCGTGTGCGGTGCCCCTTCCACCATATTACACCTCGAGAATACCGTAGCGAGCTTAGGCGAAGCCTGCGCCGGTGGAACATCATCATCGTCACCACGCCCGTCGTCTTGTGAAACTCTCCCCTCAACACTCGGCTGGATCGGAGTTCGAGGGGCGTCATCGAGCTGAGCGTGTGCAGAACTCGGAGGTGCCGTGACGTTCGGTACTTGGATCGGTTGGATCGTGAAGAAATGCGACTACTTCCTCTACGTTGCGTCAACGCTTCGGCTGTGGGTCTACGAGGGTGCGTAGACAACACTCTCATCTCGTTGCTATGCATCACCATGATCTTAGCGTGATCGTGGGAAAATTTTTGAAATTACTACGTTACCCAACAAAGGCATCCGAGCCTGGTTTTATGCGTAGATGTCATATGCACGCAGTAGAACACAAGTGAGTTGTGGACGATACAAGTCATACCGCCTACCAGCATGTCATACTTTGGTTCAGCGGTATTGTTGGAAAGACGATCCGGACCAACCTTACGCGTACTCTTCTGGCGAGACCGGTTCCTCGGCGTGCTTTGCACATAGATGGCTTGTGGAAGACTGTCTCTCCAACTTTAGTTGAACTGAGTGTAGCTACGCCGGTCCTTGAGAAGGTTAAAAGCGGAGTCTATTTGACGAAATATCGTTGTGGTTTTGATGCGTAGGTAAGAACGGTTCTTGCTCAGCCCGTAGCAGCCACGTAAAACTTGCAACAACAAAGTAGAGGACGTCTAACTTGTTTTTGCAGGGCATGTTGTGATGTGATATGGTCAAGACGTGATGCTATATTTTATTGTATGAGATGATCATGTTTTGTAACCGAAGTTATCGGCAATGGCGAGAGCCATATGGTTGTCGCTTTATTGTATGCAATGCAATCGCCTGTAATGCTTTACTTTATCACTAAGCGGTAGCGATAATCGTAGAAGCATAAGTTTGGCGAGGCGACAACGATGCTACGATGGAGATCAAGGTGTCGCGCCCGGTGGCGATGGTGATCATGGCGGTGCTTGGAGATGGAGATCACAAGCACAAGATGATGATGGCCATATCATATCACTTATATTGATTGCATGTGATGTTAATCCTTTATGCATCTTATCTTGCTTTGATTGACGGTAGCATTATAAGATGATCCCTTACTAAATTATCAAGAAGTGTTCTCCGAGTATGCACCGTTCGCGAAAGTTCTTCGTCTTTGAGACACCACGTGATGATCGGGTGTGATAGGCTCTACGTTCAAATACAACGGGTGCAAAACAGTTGCACGCAGAATACTCAGGTTATACTTGACGAGCTATGCATATAAGATATGACCTCGGAACACGAGAGACCGAAAGGTCGGCGTGAATCATATAGTAGATATGATCAACATATTGATGTTCACCATTGAAACTACTCCATCACACGTGATGATCGGTCATGGTGTAGTTGATATGGATCACGCAATCACTTAGAGAATTGGAGGATATTTTTCTAAGTGGGAGTTCTTAAGTAATATGATTAATTGAACTTAAATTTATCATGAACTTAGTACCGATAGTATCTTGCTTGTCTATGATGTGTAGATAGATGGCTCGTCTTTGTTGTTCCGTTGAATTTTAATGCGTTCCTTGAGAAAGCAAAGTTGAAAGATGATGGCAGCAATTACACGGACTGGGTCCGTAACTTGAGGATTATCCTTATTGCTGCACGGAAGAATTACGTCCTGGAAGCACCGTTAGGTGCCGTGCCTGGTGCAAGGGCTGCGCCGAGATGTTGTGAACGTCACGGCAAAGCAAAGTGATGACTACTCTATAGTTCAGTGTGCCATGCTTTACGGCTTAGAACCGGACTTCAACGTCGTTTTGAACACCATGGAGCATATTAGATGTTCCAGGAGTTGAAGTTAATATTCCAAGCGAATGCCCGGATTGAGAGATATGAAGTCTCCAATAAGTTCTATAGGCTGTAAGATGGAGGAGAACGGTTACTGTCGGTGAGCATATACTCGTAATGTCCGGATATAACAATCACTTGATTCAACTGGGAGTTAATCTTCCGGATGATTGCGTCATTGACAGAATTCTCCAATCATCGCCACCAAGCTACAAGAGCTTCGTGATGAACTATAATATGCAAGGGATGACCAAAACAATGCCCGAGCTCTTCGCGATCTTTGAAAGCAGCGGAGGTAGAAATCAAAAGGAGCATCAAGTGTTGATGGTTAACAAAACCACTAGTTTCAAGAAAAAGGGCAAAGGAAAGAAAAGGAAACTTCAAAAGAACGGCAAGCAAGTTGCTGATCAAGAGAAGAAACCCAAGTCTGGTCCTAAGCACCTGAAACTGAGTGCTTCTATTGCAAGCGGGCTGGTCACTTTGGAAGCGGAACTGCCCCAAGTATTTGGCGGATAAGAAGGATGGCAAGGTTAACAAAGGTATATGTGATATACAAGTTATTGATGTGTACCTTACTAATACTCGCAGAGCACCTGGTATTTGATACTGGTTACATTGCTAATATTTGCAACTCGAAACAGGGCTACGGATTGCGAAGATTGGCTAAGGACGAGGTGACGATCTTGGCGTGGAAATGGTTCCAAAGTCGATGTGATCGCAATCGACACGCTACCTCTACATCTACCTTCTGGATTAGTATTAGACCTAAATAATTGTTATTTAGTACCAGCGTTGAGCATGAACATTATATCTGGATCTTGTTTAATGCGAGACGGTTATTCATTTAAATCGAGAATAATGGTTGTTCTATTTATATGAATAATATCTTTTATGGTCATGCACCATTGAAGAATGGTTTGTTTTTACTTAATCTCGATAGTAGTGATACACATATTCATAACGTTGAAGCCAAAAGATGTAGAGTTGATAATGATAGTGCAACTTATTTGTGGCACTGCCGTTTAGGTCATATCGGTGTAAAGCGCATGAAGAAACTCCATCTTGATGGACTTTTGGAGTCACTTGATTATGAATCACTTGGCACTTGCGAACCGTGCCTTATGGGCAAGATGACTAAAACACCGTTCTCCGGAACTATGGAGAGAGCAACAGATTTATTGGAAATCATACATACCGATGTATGTGGTCCAATGAATGTTGAGGCTCGTGGCGGATATCGTTATTTTCTCACCTTCACAGATGATTTGAGCAGATATGGGTATATCTACTTAATGAAACACAAATCTGAAACATTTGAAAAGTTCAAAGAATTTCAGAGTGAAGTGGAAAATCATCGTAACAAGAAAATAAAGTTTCTACGATCTGATCGTGGAGGAGAATATTTGAGTTACGAGTTTGGCCTACATTTGAAACAATGCGGAATAGTTTAGCAACTTACGCCATACGGAACACCACAACGTAATGGTGTGTCCGAACGTCGTGTCGTGCTTTATTAGATATGGTGCGATCTATGATGTCTCTTCTTGATTTACCGCTATCGCTTTTGGGGTTATGCTTTAGAGACGGCTACATTCACTTTAAATAGGGCACCATCTAAATCCGTTGAGACGACGCCTTATGAACTGTGGTTTGGCAAGAAACCAAAGTTGTCGCTTACGAAAGTTTGGGGCTGCGATGCTTATGTGAAAAAGCTTCAACCTGATAAGCTCGAACCCAAATCGGAGAAATGTGTCTTCATAGGATACCCAAAGGAGACTGTTGGGTACACCTTCTATCACAGATCCGAAGGCAAGATTTTTGTTGCTAAATTCGGAAACTTTTTGGAGAAGGAGTTTCTCTCGAAAGAAGTGAGTGGGAGGAAAGTAGAACTTGATGAGATAATCAGTATCTACTCCCTTATTGAGAAGTAGTACATCACGTAAAACAGTTTACGTGACACCTACACCAAATAGGGAAGAAGCTAATGATGATGATCATGAAACTTCAGATCAAGTTTCTACAGAACTTCGTAGATCAACCAGCAAGATCCGCACCAGAGTGGTACGGTAATCCTATTCGGAAGTCATGTTACCGGGAACATGATGAACCTACGAACTATGAAGAAGCAATGGTGAGCCCAGATTCCACAAAATGGTGGAGGCCATGAAATCTGAGATGGGATCCATGTATGAGAACAAAGTGTGGACTTTGGTTGACTTGCCCGATGATCGGCAAGCAATTGAGAATAAATGGATCTTCAAGAAGAAGAAGGCGACGATGGTAATGTTATCATCTATAAAGCTCGACTTGTTGCAAAAGGTTTTCGACAAGTTCAAGGGATTGACTACGATGAGACCTTCTCACCCGTAGCGATGCTTAAGTCCGTCCGAATCATGTTAGCAATTGCCGCATTTTATGATTATGAAATTTGGCAAATGGATGTTAAAACTGCATTCTGAATGGATTTACGGAAGAAGAGTTGTATATGATGCAACGAGAAGGTTTTGTCGATCCAAAAGGAGCTAACAAAGTGTGCAAGCTCCAAATGATCCATTTATGGACTGGTGCAAGCCTCTCGGAGTTGGAATAAACGCTTTTGATAGTGTGATCAAAGCATTTGGTTTTATCTGAGACTTTTGGAGAAGCTTTGTATTTACAAGAAAGTGAGTGGGAGCTCAGTAGCATTTACGATATTATATGTGGATGACATATTCTTGATCGGAAATGATATAGAATTTCTGGATAGCATAAAGGGATACTTGAATAAGAGTTTTTCGATGAAAGACCTCGGTGAAGCTGCTTACATATTGGGCATTAAGATCTATAGAGATAGATCAAGGCGCTTAATAGGACTTTCACAAAGCACATACCTTGACAAAGTTTTGAAAAAGTTCAAAATGGATCGTGCAAAGAAAGGGTTCTTGCCGGTGCTACAAGGTGTGAAGTTGAGTAAGACTCAATGCCCGACCACCGCAGAAGATAGAGAGAAAATGAAAGATGTTCCCTATGCTTCAGCCATAGGCTCTATCATGTATGCAATGCTGTGTACCAGACCTGATGTGTGCCTTCTTTGTAAGTTTGGCGGCAGGTACCAAAGTAATCCAGAGTGGATCCTTTGGATAGCGGTCAAGAACATCCTTAAGTACTTAAGAAGGACTAAGGATATGTTTCTCATTTATGGCGGTGACAAAGAACTCGTCAGAATGGCGGTTACGTCGGCACGTTAAGCTTTGACACCGATCCGGACGATTCTAAATCGCAAACCGGATACGTATTTACATTAAACGGAGGAGCTGTCGGTTGGTGCAGTTCCAAACAAAGCGTCGTGGCGGGATCTACATGTGAAGCTGAGTACATAGCTGCTTGGAAGCAGCTAATGAAGGAGTCTGGATGAAGGAGTTCATAACCGATCTAGGTGTTGTACCTAGTGTATCGGGTCCAATGAAAATCTTTTGTGACAATACGTGCAATTGCCTTAGCAAAGGAATCCAGATTTCACAAGAGAACCAAGCACATCAAAAGACGCTTCAACTCCATCCGGATTTGGTCCAGTGGGAGACATAGAGATATGCAAGATACATACGGATCTGAATGTTGCGAGACCCGTTGACTAAGCCTCTTCCACGAGCAAAACATGATCAGCACCAAGACTCCATGGGTGTTAGAATCATTACTGTGTAATCTAGATTATTGACTCTAGTGCAAGTGGGAGATCAAGGAAATATGCCCTAGAGGCAATAATAAAGTTATTATTTATTTCCTTATATCATGATAAATGTTTATTATTCATGCTAGAATTGTATTAACAGGAAACATAATACATGTGTGAATACATAAACCTACTGAGTGTCACTAGTATGCCTCTACTTGACTAGCTCGTTAATCAAAGATGGTTGTGTTTCCTAACCATGAACAAGGAGTTGTTATTTGATTAACGGGATCACATCATTGGTTGAATGATCTGATTGACATGACCCATTCCATTAGCATAGCACCTGATCGTATAGTTTGTTGCTAGTGCTTTTCTTCATGACTTATACATGTTCCTATGACTATGAGATTATGCAACTCCCGTTTGCACGAGGAACACTTTGGGTGCTACCAAACGTCACAACGTAATCGGGTGATTATAAAGGTACATTACAGGTGTCTCCGAAGGTACATGTTGGGTTGGCATATTTCGAGATTAGGATTTGTCACTCCGATTGTCGGAGAGGTATCTCTGGGCCCTCTCGGTAATGCACATCACATAAGCCTTGCAAGCATTGCAACTAATGAGTTAGTTGTGAGATGATGTATTACGGAACGAGTAAAGAGACTTGCCAGTAACGAGATTGAACTAGGTATTGGATACCGACGATCGAATCTCGGGCAAGTAACATACCGATGACAAAGGGAACAACGTATGTTGTTATGCGGTCTGACCGATAAAGATCTTCGTAGAATATGTAGGAGCCAATATGGGCATCCAGGTCCCGCTATTGGTTATTGACCGTAGAGGTGTTTCGGTCATGTCTACATAGTTCTCGAACACGTAGGGTCCGCACGCTTAACGCTTCGGCGATGCTTACTATGAGTTGTTATGATGTTTCTGTAACGAAGTTAGTTCTGAGTCACGGATGAGATCACGGACGTGACGAGGAGTATCGAAATGGTCTAGACATAAATATTCAAATATTGGAAGTCTATGTTTTGACATCGGAAGTGTTCCGCGTGAAAATGGGAATTTTACCAAGTACAGGGAGGTTACCGGAACCCCCCGGAATACTAATGGGCCAACATGGGCCTTAGTGGAAAGGAGAGAAGGGGGCCCAAGTGCTGGCCGCACCTTCCCCCCTTCCCTAGTCCTATTAGGACTAGGAGAAGGGGGCGCCCCCCCTCTCTCTCCCTTCCCACTTGGGGAAACCTAGTTGGACTCGGATTGGGGGAATCCTACTCCTAGTAGGAGTAGGACACCCTGGCGCACCTCCCTTGGCCGGCCAGCCCCTCCTCCTTCCCTCCTTTATATACGGGGCAGAGGGCACCCCATGACACACAAGTTGATCCTTGAGATCTTTCCTTAGCCGTGTCGGTGCCCCTTCCACCATATTACACCTCGAGAATACCGTAGCGAGCTTAGGCGAAGCCTGCGCCGGTGGAACATCATCATCGTCCTGCCACGTCGTCTTGTGAAACTCTCCCTCAACACTCGGCTGGATCGGAGTTCGAGGGACGTCATCGAGCTGAACGTGTGCAGAACTCGGAGGTGCCGTGACGTTCGGTACTTGGATCGGTTGGATCGTGAAGAAATGCGACTACTTCCTCTACGTTGCGTCAACGCTTCCGCTGTGGGTCTACGAGGGTACGTAGACAACACTCTCATCTCGTTGCTATGCATCACCATGATCTTGCGTGATCGTAGGAAAATTTTTGAAATTACTACGTTACCCAACACAAAGTCAGTTACAGAGAAAGTAATCTTCATATTTGGTCGCCAAGCTTGCCTTCCACGCCAAGGAGAGTCCCCTCCGGACACGAAGTGAGTCTTCGGTCTTGTATCGTCACAGCCCATTAGTCCGGCCCATGTCCAACAGGCCGGACACCCGAGGACCCCTTAGTCCAGGACTCACTCAAGGGGACACCAAGGCGAGGAGCACCGAGAAGCAGATCCTGCCAAGGGGACCTCGTCAACCATCATTCCCAGGGAACTTCTCCGGCAAGGGCCTCCACCGATGACTATGTTCACACCGGCATCTCCCCTATGAGGGAAGATGTGGAGGGCCACGTGCCGGAAATGCAAGTTGCTGGGGGAGGGGACACCCCTTCCTAACAAGTACAACCGAGTAATCCTCTTGTCGCAGAGCTATCTTCATAACAAATTTCCTGGGTTTCTATCTATAATTTGAACCTGTTTTCTTCTTTCTATCTTTCTTCTTGTTTTCAGCCCCATCTTCTCCCATGGGAGGCGACAAGCTCATGGAAGTAGCCGGCATTGCCAAGGCTGCTGCCGAGGAGGCTACCAAAATTGCTGCTGCAAAAAGTATTGAGCAGACTGCTTGGGACATCAAAGAAGCTCACGCAGCAACGGAGGAGGCTCCCGGGAACCAGTCTGGGCCCATCAGGATGGATGTGGACATGACGTACACCATTGATTTGCCACCAGTGCTTGTTAAGCAACCAGCGTCAGTGGCCCCGCTGATCCCGCCAACTAGCACAGAATTGGTGACCTTCCAGGCTAGTCTTGGAGCCCCCAGCTCATCTGGCACTATAGAGCTGAATTTTGAGGAAGAGGTTGCCCGAATCCTGCTTCCCTTGGCCCAGAGGTCCACAGATGATGATGAAATCGCCAAGGAGCAAGAGTACTACACATTCTTGCAGGCCATGGCCGTCGGGTTCAAGGATGCCCACAGAAGGTACGACAAGAGGTGGAAGTAGATAGAGGAAGAGCGCAAATCCTTGGGCTTGGTTGAACGACAGCTGAAGGAGAAAGCGGAAGAGTTGCACACATGGTACAACGATCAATCTCGCAAACTCTGGAATCAGGAGTAGAAGTTGGCCGCTGCCAGCGAGAAGGCAACAACTCACGACAACAACTTCACAGAGCGTCATATGAAGCTCAATGCCAAGGCTGAAGAACTTGCCTCCCGAGAGCAAGCCATTGCCTCTACCCTCCATAGTAAGGATGACGAGATTGAAGTACTTGTGAAGCTGCGAACTCAGAAGTTGGAGGATGACCACCAAAAGGCTTTAGAGGCATAGGCTTTGGATAATGCTGCCAAGCTCAAGGAAGCCACTGACGAGGCTGCAACCGCTACTACCGCCAAGGAAGATTTAGAGATCTATTCCAGCAAGACGAAGGAGGAGCTCACTGCCAGCGTCAAGGAGGTCAAGGCCCTCAAGGACGAGCGCAGAAAGCAGCTCAAGCTCTAAGGGACATGCGGACGCAGCTCTCGTCCAAGGGCCAATAATTGATCACCGCTGATGGAGTGATCCAGGATCTGAAGTCCAAACTTGGTGGCCTTGAGCAGAACCTTGAATCTGCCAACACGCGGGAGAAAGCCTTGACGGAGAAACTTGCCTCCACAGAAACTCTTGGGAATGACGCTGAGGGCACGCTGGAGAAACTACATAAGATGCACTCCCTCTGGATAGATGAGTTGGTTGATACAGTCGAACGTCTCTCTTCCCAGCTCGCGGTCATCGACATGAAGAGCTAGGGCTTCTCCACTTCAAAGAACGAGGTTGCCAGGGCCAGATTGTCCATATTCTTCGATGGCCTAGTTGAAGCGCTGAAGACGTACCACGATGACAGGAATGCATCCTTTGCCAACGAATCCCGGCTATTTTCCCGGAACGTTTTTACACTGCCCTGGTCAGCCTGGTTCACTGCAACCCATGGCTTGACGTCTCCAAGGTCTTCAGGAAGTTGCCGGCAAAAACAGATGTCTCTGCTGCCGACAAGATTGTTGCCCCTATCGCCGACAAGGTCTTGAACATTCCTAGGGTCTAGGGTGATCGCGCTGATTATGTCGGATCTCGGGTTCCGGCAAAACCCTTAAGGTTCGAACTCTGGGGTGCGCGCGAAGTTCTCCCCCTACCGATCCACGTCCTAGCTTTGCTAAGATCTCAAGGTCTAACTCGATGAACTCGCAACACAAATAACACAAGATTTATACTGATTTGGGCCACCGTTGTGGTGTAATACCCTACTCTAGTGTGGTGGTGGTGGATTGCCTCTAGGGCTGAGGATGAACGGTTACAACGGGAAGAACAGCTTCCTGAGGTTGAGGTGTTCTTGTGTTCGGTGTGTGGCTAGGGATTGGCTCAACATCAGATGCCTGAGGCTTCGTTGCCTCCTTCTGTGGTGGCTAGTCCTATTTATAGAGGCCCTGGTCCTCTTCCCAAATATTGAGCGGGAAGGGAGCCAACAATGGCCAATTTGAAAGGGGACAGCTAGTACAACTTATCCTCACAAAACTAGTCTTCGCCTGCCAAAGGCTCTGGCGATGACGCCGCCTTGGGCTCCATGGTGACCTCCGTCTTGCCGTTCTGCTGGTCTTGGTCTCGTTGCACTGATATGGAAACCTTTGCTTGACGCCTCGGTACCCCGCGCCTGCGCTTGCCTCCTTAGCACCAAAGAGGAAACAAGTACACTGTGCGCGCTGGCGCCCCCTTGGTCTCGGTCGTCATGGCTCACGTCATGAGAACCTCGCGAGGTTTGCCTTGCCTTTATCTGTCCGCCCCTCACGAGCCAACCTGGTGAGGCCGCTCTTGAGGAGGTCTAGTGTCGTCCGCCTCACGAGGCTTGGCCCCTCCGAGGGTCTTGAATGCTTGTTGGTGAAGATGGGCCATACGGGCCCACTTGCAGAGCCACGCCATCGGATGCAGAGCCACGCCGACAGTAGCCCCCGGGCCCAAGGCGCGCTCGGGCTTGGCTTCGAGGCGAAGCCAAAGGTCAAGTGCGGAGCGCCGCGGGCCCCAATAGCCTGCAGCCTTGGTCGACGTGTGGCGGTTGATTGGACGTGGGCGTCTCCGCTTCCCCACATAGCCTTGGAATCCGCCTGGCTACGCGGCCACTGCAACCTACACAGTTATTCTTCCATCGCCCGCGCCATACTTCCCTGGTTCCTCTCCTTCTCCGAGACTTTGTTCCTCTTTCCAATCTGACCTGAGCTTTGCCCTCTCCATCGTCATGGCGCCGAAACAAAGCAGATAAGGGGAAGAAACCTCTGCCTTTGGCTAGCGCGCCTCAGTCCACCGAGCCCGCAGTTGGCCGGTCGCTGGTGCTTAACGATGAGGCCATGGGCAAGGTGCGTCCCATGCTCGCCTCCAGCTTCAATGAGTGGGGAAAGATGGTGGATTGGCCTGCGTCTCATGCCCGCATTGACCGGGCTACCACCAAGGTCCCAATCTTCATCGATGCTCTTTGGGCTGGCCTGGTCCCTCCTTTCTCCGCCTTCTCCAACGCGGTGCTTGAACATTACCAGATCCACATGCTGCATCTCGACCCCCAATCCGTGACTCTTCTCACCGTCTTCGCCTTCGTTTGCGAGGCCATGGTGGGCATTGCCCCTTCCGTGGCCCTTCTCCGCCACTTCTTCTTGTTGCATCTGGTGGATCCCCGGCAGAGCTCGGGGTGCGTGAGCTACCATGCCATGGCTGAGACAGCCGGCTCGGGGATTGATTTTGACCCCCCCGCCGCCATGAGTAGATTTTAACGCTACTGGGTGCATGTGGGACGTAGGGGTGCTCAGCCCCTCGCTCTTTCTGCGTCACCTGCCGTCCCCAACTCCGGCTGGGGCCATGAGAAGCTCGTGAGCCCTTGTCTTGCCCCGTCTGGTTCAGGCTGAAGAAGCTGAAAGACCTTGGTGTGACTGCGCCTATGGTGGTGAAGGAGTTCATCAGGCGCCGGGTCACTCCACTCCATCGCCATTCTCGACCGATGTGGGCCTTGCTCAACAGCAAGGACCATATGAGGCTTCAGGAGTCCGGGCTCCCTCCTGAGACGCGGCAGACGGTGCTTGAGGTCTTGGCGGGCGTTCCATTGCCACACGACATGTCTGGGAAGAGTTGCTTGTTGTACCGTTGCTCGAACAAGGAGGAATTCGCGGAGCACATGCCTTCCTTTGATGAGTGGGGGTTGCGCCCAGACAGCCTGGTGGGGCTGTGCGAGAACCCTGTCAACGTGGTTCCCCTCTTCGCTGTGGGTGTCGAGCTCACCCCGAGTGCGGAAGCAGGGGGCGAGCACCATCCGAGGTCGGTGACCCCAGCACCGAGGTGCTAATGCCGCCTGGGGCTCCCGAGGCGTCGTCCTCGGGAGTCCGTGATTCTTGTCCTGGGGCGGCAGTTACGGGGGCGACGCAACGCGTGACTCCTGAGGCCGAAGCTCTTGAGACCTCGGCAAGTCGCCGCGAGGTGGCGCCCGGAAATTCTCCTCAGCTCGGCGCCCCTGAGGTCGTTCCTTTAAGTGCTTCTCTTGCTGCACGTCGTGCTGGCCGCCATGTCCAACGCTTTGGTCGCCTCTGTGTGGACTTCGAGGAGCTCCGGAAGAGGAAGAGGTCCCCGAGCGGCAGCAGTGGCATCTTCGGGCTGTTGAAGCGGAGGAAGTACATCGCCATTGACGAGTAAGTGTTGTATCTCTGTGGCTTCTTAAGTTATGCCTTCCTTCGTGATGTTGGTTCTTCAGGGTCCCTTCTGCCACAACCGCTGAGTCTTCCGGGAAGCAGTCTCCTCCCTCTTCGACTCTCCCGCTTGCCTTGAGCACCCCGAGCCTGCACGCTGCTCCTGGTGCGGGGTCGGTTGGGGAGGCGCGCTCGCCTCCATGGCGCCTTGAGCCTGCGGCCTCGTCGCCCCTCCTTTGCGGCCTCGCTTGGAGCTTGGCGGGCGTGCCCAGGAAACTCCTTCTCTGGTCATGGACGGTGGCTGGTTGGCTTCGGTCTTCGGCTCCTCTTCAAGCAGCGGGCCCCGTCTAGTTCGGGCCCCCCACGAGGCATGGCTGGCACCTGGGGCAGCGCCAGCCCCCAGCCCCCTGCCGAGAGAGGGCGCACTGCTTCAGGCCTTGCCCGCAGCCCCCGTGGTGGAGGACGAGATGGGCCGTGCTCTTGAGTTTGAGCATGAACGGAGCATCGTTCGCCATGAGCTCTTCCAGGAGGCGATGGGCGCGATGAACCGGCTCGGCGGTGAACTCGCGGACGTCGACGCGTGCCTCAAGGCTGAGTGTCTTCGGCTGGCGGAGGAACGGCGTAAGCTGAAGGTGGCTATCAACCTTGGCCGCCATCAGCGCGATCTTGACAATGCGAAGGCGTCTCTTGAGGTCTCTCGTGAGGCTTGCTCCCGAGCTTTGGAGGAGGCTCGCGAGGCTGACCGCCGTCATGAAGCTGCGGAGAAGCACGTGTGGGAGGTCCAGGCCTGGAGTGCGTCCCTGGAGCAGCAGGTGGAGGCGCGCAAAGCCGCCCTTGCGTCGCTGAGGGGGACGCCCGCCGAAGAAGAAGAGGTACGGAGGCGCGAGGACGCGTTGGCACTGGAAGCCGTGGAGCGTAGCCTCGAGCTTGAGCGGTTGGAGACGAGGGAGCGTCAAGTTGCCCAAGGGTAAGATGCCATTGCTGCACGCGAGGCCAAGGCTTAGGAGGAGGTCGATTGCTGGGTGGCCGAGGTTTGCGCGGGTCTTGAGGGTAGGCATGACCTGAAACTACAGCTTGCAGAGACAGAGGCTGCAGGTAGGGCCGCAGCCCTTAGGCCCAGGCTAGCTGAGGTAGAGAGGCGCGAGGAGGCCAGCTGCCCTGGTTATGGCGCATGCGGATCTGGCCTCCACCCGCGCCGAGCTGTTCTCTCTTCAGAAGCGGGTTGTCGATGCCGAGGCCATCGCGCGACAGAACAGGGACGAAGTGCTTCAGCGGCGGACATTGGAGTGCGAGCACACCCCCATGCTCCAGAGGCTCAGGAACAGGGCCAACACCGCGCTGGACCATATCTGCGACGAGAATGCCCCTCATCCCCATACGGACGACTACGCTAGCCACCTTCGCTTCTTCTCCGACGTGGTGACGCGCCTGGAAGCTCGATCCGATAGAGCCCGCCAGCTCATGGAAAAGAGGAGCCGTGGCCTGCTCGGGTGCGCGTTCTCCCGCGTCTTCAGCCATCTTCAGAACACCTTCCATGACTTTGACTTCGACGCCGCCATTGCCCCCGTACCCGCGGCCATCTGGGGCGACCTCGCACGGTGGGTGGAGGACAATGTGGATGCGCTGGTCAGGGCCTTCGCCTCTGAAGATGACGCGGTGGTAGTTGCGGCAGACGAAGGTGACATGGTTGACGATGGCGATGTCGGGGCCGGCGAAGGTGGAGGCAATGCCAGTGACGGCGACAGCCACGCCAGCGGCGCGTCTGAAGATGACTTGGGGGACGCGGCGAGTGACATATCCGGCTGACTCCATGTTCCCCTGCTTGTTTGAACCTGTATGCAAGAACTTGGGCGTGGCCCCTAAAGATTGTAAGAGCATTTTGGGAGGGGGAGCCCCTCAAGTAAACAAATCGTAGTTTTTATTCTTCTATGCCAAACTGAGTGTGCGCCTTTGTGGATCCATGAGTCCGGTGGAAAGTTTTGCTATTGCGGCTTACCTTAGCCGAGGCAAGCGCCGAACCGGATCGTGAGGTCGTGAGTTCCTGCAGAGCTCCTGAAGGGTCTGCTGACTCGCCCGAGAAGGCCTCGCGAGGATCAAGTGCCAATCGGCGCGCGCGGTCCGTGTGCCGCGCCCAGCCTTGCTCGCAAGGGGCCCGCGAGGGGGAGGCGGCGAGTGCGAGCTTCGAAATAAGGCAAGAACCAGATAGCAAGAAATCGCTTGAACGAGAAAAGGCACCCCCGAGATGCATCAATGAAAATTCAAGTTTGACTTAAATCCAAATCCAGAAGGCAAGGCTACAGAAAAGGGATCCAAAGCAAATGGCCGCGTCCGGCACCTAGTCTAGTCTTCTTGTCTTCGAGTCTTCTCACCAGCGCGGAGCTAAGTGCTGCAACTAGGACGTGGGAGGGAGCCCCGGAGGCTGGAGGGCGGCACTCCTGAGACTCCGGGGTGTGTACAGACCCACTCGTTATTACGTGAGAGTGTCACGGGCGGCGATCTTCACAGGCGTGAGCCTTACTTCATATCACCAGACGAGGGCCCCGCCTTGCACCTCCCTCGGCCACTGTTGGAGGCGACCGGAAACCAGGACGCCACCAAAGGAGCAAAGGGGACGCCAGCGGTGCCCTCGGCGACCACGGGTCCTCTGCCGGGGTAGGGCTCGCCGGCGCCTCCCCAACAGAGGGCCTACCTCCGGGTAACGCCTTTCTCCACGCGACGCGGGGAGGGGCCTTGCTCCTGGCTCCTCCCGCGCAGCCCCCAGCGAGCCTCTCCTGAAGGGGCGGACATCGCCGTGCCGGAACCATCGCCTGGTGCTGTGACCTGGTTCACCTATGACTCATGGTTAGCGTAAGCTTTCCCCTGAGGAATTAGTGGTACCCTGCATCTGTTGTCGACGGTGCGGTTGGTGGGGCTCTCTGGCGGCTCCTGGAAGGCTTCAGCTCCTAACGCCTCCTCCTCCCAACCTGGCCCGAGGAACGAGCCGGGGTCGTCCTCCGGCGTGTACTCCTGGTCCATCATGCGGGGCACGTAGGCCTCCAAGGCTGCTGCCCCGAAGACCTCGCCGAAGTGCCCCACGCTCCATGTCGCCGGGCCTGTCACGCCGTCCTGAGGATGGCAGGGCAGTGCTCCGATGGGGCCGTATGCGGCAACGCTCGTGCCCGCACCCATCTGGGGTGGTGCGGGCGCGACAGGGCGCGCTCCACCGTGGATCGTGTTGATGTCGACGAGGCCCCCGGGCGCGCCTGGGAGCACACGGGCGCGGCGAGGCCCGCCGTGGGGCCCAGCTGCCGCCTCAGGCGTGAGCTGATAGCAGATGGGCGGTGCTCCCGTGGCCGCTGCGTCCAGTAGCTCGACGACGCATTCCAGCAGCGCATCCCGGCCGCTCTCCATTAGTCGGAACTGCAGCAGCTCCTGTGCCACTGTGAGTGCAGCCCGCATGTTCACCTACTCCCGCCGGGTGTGTAGCGCCGTTGCCGCGGCGTGGCTTGCAGCCCCTGCAGCGCCTCGCGCTTGTCGTGGAGTAAGGGTGGATGGCGCACGCCCAGCAGCGTTAGGTGCTCCCGTGCCGCCTGGAGCGCGGCGTTGAGGTCTTCCTAGGCAGGCGGTGCCGTCCGGGCGGGCCAGGCTGCCCAGCGGTCGGCGTCAGCCCTCGGGTCGCCGCACATCGGAACCGCGGAGCGTCGGTGGATCAGCTGATGGGGAAGAGGCTTCGGCGCACCCCTACCAGGCGGGCCAAGTGTCGAATCTCGGGTTCCGGCAAAACCCTTAAGGTTCGAACTCTGGGGTGCACACAAAGTTCTCCCCCTACCGATCCTTGTCCTAGCTTTGCTAAGATCTCAAGGTCTAACTCGACGAACTCGCAACACAAAGAACACAAGATTTATACTGGTTCGGGCCACCGTTGTGGTGTAATACCCTACACCAGTGTGGTAGTGGTGGATTGCATCTAGGGCTGAGGATGACCAGTTACAAGGGGAAGAACAGCCTCCTAAGGTTGAGGTGTTCTTGTGTTCGGTGTGTGGCTAGGGATTGGCTCAAGATCAGATGCGTGAGGCTACGTTGCCTCCTTCTGTGGTGGCTAGTCCTATTTATAGAGGCCCTGGTCCTCTTCCCAAATATTGAGCGGGAAGGGCGCCAACAACAGCCAATTTGAAAGGGGACAACTAGTACAACTTATCCTGACAAAAGTAGTCTCTGCCTGCCAAAGGCTCTGGTGATGACACCACCTTGGGCTCCATGGTGACCTCCGTCTTGCCGTCCTGCTGGTATTGGTCTCGCTGCACTGATATGGAAACCTTTGCTTGACGCTTCGGTAGTCCGCGCCTGCGCCTGCCTCCTTAGCACCAAAGAGGAAACAAGTACACTGTGCGCGCTGGCGCCCGCATTGTCTCGGTCGTCATGGCTCACGTCACGAGAACCTCGCGAGGTTTGCCTTGCCTTGATCTGTCCGCCCCTCGCGAGCCAACCTGGTGAGGCCGCTCCTGAGGAGGTATTGTCTCGTCCGCCTCGTGATGCTTGGCCCCTCGCGAGGGTCTTGAATGCTTGTTGGTGAAGATGGGCCATACGGGCCCACTTGCAGAGCCACGCCATGGGCCGCAGGCAGGCAAGTTTGGGGATCCCCGTTCCTAGAATGCCGACAGACTAAGCTTATTGTTGCACCCAGCGTCGCGCTGTCAGGGAAAAAGACATTCGACCTTATGTTAGGTCCTCGCTACCTTCAGGATGTAATATTACTTTTAAGTAGCTTTATGAACTTATGCTATCCCTTTGCTTTACTTCGCCTGTGGTCCTTGTTTAATTGTTCATCCTACACATGCTAGGAGCTTGCCGGAGCTAACACTAGCCACGAGCGCTTTGGGGGCGGACCCCTAGCAGCTTGCTGGTAGTGCCGCCACCGGCAAGCGACCCTTCGACGTTTTCGATGCAGCCACCTGAACTATTGAGCAGACTCGAAACAGACAAGGGCGCGAAAAATCATGGAAGGGTTCCTTCGCATTGCAGGTTCCTTATAAAGTACCAGGTTCAAGCCAAAGGAATCACAAAAGGTAACTAAAGAATCTAGAATCAAAAGTTTCACAACTTATATTTTCTCTTTGTGGCCATCGCCATTGTAAAGACGGAAGCTGGACTTTAAGGATTTCTTCTTCTTCTTTTTGTCAGAGTCATATTCCTTGTTCTTCTTCTTGGCTTCCTTTTCCCATTGAGGATATTCAGATATGTACTGGCCTGGTTTCTTGCATTTGTGGCACGGTCTCTTCTTGTAGTCACGAGTGGAAGCCTCAGCATTTTTTAAGCTGGATTTTGAAGACTTTCCAAAGCGATTCTTCTTGGAGAACTTCTGGAATTTTCTCACAAGCATTGCAAGCTCTTTGCCTAAGTCTTCAGGTCGAAGCTCATTTGTGATATCAGTAAGACAGTCGAAGGTGAGATGGACATTCTCATTGTCAATCCTCTTGAACGCTTGAAGATATTGTGAAGCACATCGGTTCTTGAGTCTCTCTGAGTTGAGACGCCTTCGCTAACCTTGGACAACTGGTCCCAGATTATCTTCGTAGATTCTAGTGCACTTACACGGCCATACTGCCCTTTGGTCAGATGACCATAGATGATGTTCTTGGCAGTTGAGTCAAGTTGCATGAACCTCTTGACATCACCAGCGGTGACACCTTCACTGACTTTGGGAATGCTAGTCCGAAGGACATACCAGAGGTCGTTGTGAATGGATTCAAGATGCATGCGCATGTTATTCTTCCAGTAGGGGTAATCAGTGCCATCGAAGACGGGGCACATAGTGGAGACTTTGATTATCCCTACAGTCGACATAGCTATAACTCCAGGTTGTTAAACCGAATCACACAAAACAAGGGAGGACCTTGCTTTGATACCAATTGAAAGTGCTAGTTAACAACTAAAGGGGGGTGAATAGACGATTTTTATGAAAGCCTTCGAACAAAGACAGACAGACAAATAACACCTAAACAGGATGCAGCAGAAAATAAACTACACTAGCCATGCCATATTTAAGGAACAGTACAAAGAAAGCACGATGACAGATAGCTGCTAGGTAGAACGGACCAGAATAGGAAGACATCATGAAGTCAAATATGCAATCAGGGGAGAATGTCTTCACACAGTGAATTCAATGAGATCGGGTAGGCAATGACTTCACGAAGCTAGAAAGTATGTAAAGGTTGAAGTGATAGAACCAGTGGCTTGACGAAGACAACGATTTGGTAGACCAGTTCCAGTTGTTGTGACAACTGCATGTCTGGTTAGCTAGGGAGGCTGGGATTGAACTCAGAGCACCATGTCTTGACCTTATTCCCCTTGAGCTAAGGTCACTTAGTCCTCGCCCAATCACTCAGGTAAGTCTTCAAGGTAGACTTCCAAACCTTCACAGACCTTGTTCACTAGAGATCCACGATGACTCTTGGATCCTCAGAATACGACGCCTAACCGACTGGAAGATCATAGTATTCAATGTAGTAAGTCTTCAGATCATGCAGAACAGAAAAGACTTCAGTGATGCCAAACACTCTTTGGGCTCTGGGTGTTTTGGGTTTTGTCCATGCAAGGATTCTCTCTCAAAAGGCTTCAGAAGTGGGTTGCTCTCAAATGACAAAAGTCGTGCACTAACTCTGAGCCGCCACCAATTTATGGTGAATGGGGTGGCTACTTAGAGCTAGGGGCAACTCGACATTATTTGTCTGAAATGACCCTGGGTCATTGGGAACCTACACGTGTCCAACTTTCAGATTTCAAACACATGCGGCAGCTTGACTTGAGCTACAAGTAAGGTTGACTTAACCAACACAAGATAAGATTTTATTTTCTCTCATTGTCTTTGCTCGAATACATAGGATTTGGGTTGAGCATCATGTTAGTTTTCTGACTTTGTTCACCTGGACCCCACTTAAAAGTTTGCCGGTTCCTATGACTCAAGAAAGAAGAAAATGAAACTGTGAAAAGAACTATGTCTTTGCACTCCATTGTCTTCAAGCAAATGTCTTCACACGTCAATCTTCGACGCGATTATCTTTGCGAACCACCAATGTCTTCAATTTCTTCACACATTGTTAGGGGTCATCTTCGATGGGTAAACCGAATCTATAGGGACTTCTACCCGTGTTCTACTATGGATCTCACAAACACATTAGTCCCTCAACCACATTTGTCATCAATACTCCAAAACCAACTAGGGTTGGCACTAGATGCACTTATAGATCTTAAGTATTTTATTCAAACAACAAAGAAAACAAAGTAAAATGACATTCTAAGAGTAGCACATCTCTTGCGAAGAAGCAAAAACTTAGGTGTAACCGATACTAACCGATAATTGTTGATGAAGAAAGGTGGGATGCCTACCTGAGGATCCCCAAGCTTAGATGCTTGAGACTTCTTTGAATATTATCTCGGGATGCCTTGGGCATCCCCAAGATTGAGATCTTTGTCTCCTTAATTCGCATTATATCATGGTTTCCCTAAATCTCAAAAAACTTCATCCACACAAAACTCAACAAGAACTCGTGAGATAAGTTAGTATAAATCAATGCAAAACCTTATCATTCCCGATTGTAGAAAATCACTAAAATTATAATTTAAGATTTCATTCTAAATGCCTATGCATATTTAATACTCCTATCCTCAAATAGAATCATTAAACAAGCAAACATATGAAACAATGCAAACATAACAGCAATCTGTCTAAACAGGTCTGCAAAGGATGCAAGAAGATTCATACTTCTTTAACTCCAAAAAATCTGAAAAATGGCCACATGTAGAAAATTTGTTGTATCTTATTGTGTAAAAGTTTCAAGATTTTATCATGTTTTGACTTTCTACAGTGATAGAAAACTTTCTATTTCCAAGCAATAACATGTAGACTTGCAAAACAAGCATGGTGAAGGCTATACTTGATATTCTTAAAAGATACAAAACATTATTCTAAATAACAGAAAGCAAATCAAAACAAAATAAAATGAGGCTCCAAGGAAAACTCATATAATGTGACAAATAAAAATATAGCTCGAAGTGAGGTTACCGATAATGTTGAAGACGAAAGAGGGGATGCCTTCCGGGGCATCCCCAAGCTTAGTTGCTTGGGTCTTCCTTGAATATTACCTTGGGGTGCCTTGGGCATCAGCAAACTTAGGGTCTTTCCACTCCTTATTATCCTCATATCGATATCTCACCAAAACTTGAAAACATCAATCACACAAAACTTAACGGAACTTCGCGAGATAGGTTAGTATGATACAGAGCAAATCATTCATTTTGGTACTGTGAAAGACAAGATTCATAATTGTTTCAACACAATGCCTACTGTACCCTACAATTTCTACAATTTATATTGATCAATATAAGCTATCGAAACTACAAAACAAGAAAACTATGCATTGAAAACAAAACCTGTCAAAAACAGAATAGTCTGTAATGATCTGAACAATGACCATACTTTTGTAAATCAAAAAATTCTGAAAAATTAGGACAACATAGGCAATTTTTGTATCAATCATGTGTAGAACATCCAGAATTTTATCACATTCCATTGAATCGCATTAATTCCATAACTGGGCGCAAAAGTTTCTGTTTTTGCAACCAATCAAGTCAACTATCATCCACACTATCCCAAAGGCTTTTACTTGGCACTTTATTGAAGCAAAATCTATAAAACATGATTAGTCAAGTAGCTTAATCAGGTTAACACACAAAAATAGTAGGTGTAAGTGTTGGGTTGTCTCCCAACAAGCGTTTTTCTTTAATGCCTTTTAGCTAGGCATGATGATTTCAATGATGCTCACATAGAATTAAAGAATTGAAACATAACGAGAGCATCATGAATCATATGTTCCTCTCTCATAATAATTTTTAGTAGCATTATGAATGGATTCATCAATATAGCTATCACATAAAGAATTCTTTTCATGATCAACAAGCATATAATTTTTATTACTCTCCACATAAGCAAATTTCTTCTCATCGATAGGTGTGGGAGTATCATATGAAACTCAAATACTATAATTTTTTTCCAAATTAAAAGTGTAGCATTCAGAAAAAGGGTAATCATAATCATGACAAGTTTTATCAATATAATCATCAGTACTTTTTATCACATAAGTTGTTGGGTTCTACGGTAGGGTGCGTCGACTACAAATAAAAATTCCTACACACAGAACAACCAAGATCATGCTACGGGAGATGGATCATAGATCGTTACCACTAGACGTGTAGTGCCGTGCAGCAGAAGAAGAGTTAGGGCAGCGCTTCCGCGTGGATCGTCTCCTCCTCCTCCTCCGATCTCCCTCGAACAGCATGTCATCGGATCCCACGTACAAGTTCGCCGGAGCGGGGCAAGTGCACCGACTCTAATGGTATCCACCCGTGCAGGAGGAACACCGTGCGGCGGACTGCTAGGTCCGATCACGCAGTCCATGGCGAGTGCTGGCTACTTGCTACACATGCAAAGCCCTAGTGACAGTGCCGAAGTGGTCAACCAAATGAGTGTGCCACACCCCCACTATATATAGGCATCCGTCGTAGGCTGAACACTTGGGCCTCGCACGGATCCTAAAGCCCAAAGTCTATTCTGCCTAGATCCAAATCCGAGTAGGATCACATCCGACTCGTGTTGTCGTATAGGTCTGTGGTAAACTACTCACACATCATCAGTAGGGAAGAAAGATTGATGTGGAAGCCCTCCATGATCAAATCCCCCTCCGGCAGAGTACCGCAACAGGCCCCAAGATGGGATCTCACGAGGACGGAAGCTTGCGGTGGTGGAAAAGAATTTTTGGTGTGCCCTCTAGTATGCGAGGAATATTTGGGTATTTATGGAGTTGAGATTAGGGTTAGGGGAGTCCCGAGGGGCCCACAAGCCTAGGGGCGTGCCCCCCTAGGGCGCGCCTCTAGGGCTTGCGGCCCTCTCGTGGCTCCTCTGTCTTCCTCCTGAAGCTTCATGCTTGTCTTCTGGTCCAAGAAAAATCATCAAAAAGTTTCGTTCCGTTTGGACTCATTTTGGTATTGATTTTCTGTAGAAGACAAAAACAACGAAAAACAACAACTGCCATTGTGCACTAGGTTAATAGGTTAGTCCCAAAAAATGATATAAAATAGCATAATAATGCATATAAAGCATCCAAGATGGGTAATTTAATTGCATGGAACAATCAAAAATTATAGATACGTTGGAGATGTGTCATCCAACTATATTAACAAAGCTCGCGGTACATCAAGGTCATGCCAAATGAGGAACACGAGAGAGCGATATCAAACACATAACTACTAGTACATACAACTAGCCTCGAGGGTGAACTACTCCATCCTCATCATGGTGGCTGCCGGGGTGATGAAGATGGCCTCCGGTGATTATTTGCCCCTCCGACAGGGTGCCGAAATAGGGCTCCAGATGGTATTTTGAAGGTACAGAGGCGTGTGGCGGTGGAGTAAAAGTTCTAGGGTTATTTCTAGTGGTTTCTCTATTTATAGGATTTTTTGGTGTCAGTCTCAGGCTAAGATGGGCCACAAGGAGCCCACTACCCACCAACCCACGACCAAGGCCCCTGGCGCTCCCTGGTGGGTAGTGGCCACCTCCTTCACCTTCTAGTCGTCCCAGAAGCTTCTAGTTCCTCTTTTGTTCCAAAAAATATCGTCAAAAAGTTTCGCTACATTTGGAAAACTTCTATTTTCGCACAAAAAACACCACCACGGTAGTTCTGCTAAAAACAGCATCAGTCCGGGTTAGTTCCTTTCAAATCATTCAAAAAACTTATAAAATTGTTTTAAACATGGCATGAATACTTCATAAATTATAGATATGTTGGAGATGATTGAGCGGTACTATGAACCACCTCCCCGAGGAGTAGCAGCCATGGCTCAACGGAGCTCACCCAGCGCCCCAAGACACGGGATTACTTAGCCTCGAAGGCCGGCCATATATGTGTGAACAGTGATTTCTTAGGAATATCATTAAGATTTTGTTTCCCCCATACGCATAATGGCATCTTTTGCGCGGAGTGGCGATTTCACTGGCTTGGTAATGGGATTCTTGGCCTTTCACCAGCACAAAAGAGCAAAAGAATTGCAACGGAGAGAACCACGCTCTTATTTCCCTCACATGCAGCCTCTTGAGCTCCAACACTCAGATCCAACCTCGCCTTCCTCCTCCTTAGCGCACCCTAGCTCCCATTCCAGGCAATGGCCGATGCCACCCTCAAAGGGTACTAGGCTGGTTCCTCTATGACAAAGGGCACCATCCTGGAGCTGTGCAGTGCAGGGTACATCCTCGTGGCGGTCACCACCCGCGCGCCTGACACCAATCAACAAGTGCCCGCTCCTAATCTAGGGGAAAGGGTAGTCTCATTCCCCACCTCGTCAGTGGTTTTGGGTTCCCGCTGCACCCCTTTGTGTGCGGGGTAATGTTCTACTATGGACTAGATTTCCACCATATAGCCCCGAACTCAATCCTTGACCTCACCCCCTTCATCACGGTCTGGGAGGCCTACCTTCACATCGAGACGCAATTTAGCCTATGATTTAAGATCTTCTATGTCAAGCTGAAGTCTAGCGGCTCTGATCTGGTGGGGTGTGGAGGTGCCATGCATGATCAGCAAGAACCAGAAGGTCGGTTGGTTCAAGGGTACTTTCATTGAGACCATCAAAGAATAGGAGTGCAAGTGGTTTTACATCACTCACCTACTCGCCGCTGGCCAGGCCGAAGTCCCAGCATTCTTGGCTGGGCCCTCGAGGAAGCTCATGTCCTGGAAGAGAAGGGCATCACCTGGGGGAACCCAGGGGAGGTGGAGGCGCTGATCAAGAAGATCAATTGGTGGTCTGATGAGAAGAACCTACGGCTAGCTAACATGGTGAACGTCATGCTCCACCGCCGCATCCGCACAAGTCCGGGGACGCGGGGCCCATTCTCCACTTCTTCCGCTCCACCTTGGCTGGGATGTGGACACGGATGTCCAAGTCGTCCCAGGACTACTTCCCTTTGGAAGGGCATGTCCTCGGCTTCAAGGCCAGCTACAACGGCCCCGAGGTAAATTTTTTGACACACAGTTCTGTACCCTGCAATGTAGATCTCGGCTAATCAACTGATTTTATGCTTGCAGAAGTGGATCACCAAGGCACAGCAGATGCTCTGCCCAACGCCACTAACCGAGGAGGAGAGAACCCCCTGCCCATGGCCCTCGTGGTTGAGGAGCCACACGTGGTGATCCCCAAGAGGTCAAAGCCCCGAAGGGCAAGAGTGGTTTTCGGCCCCGGGAGGCCTCAGTCACCCGGTCTGAGGACACCAAAGCCTCCTCCACCCATGAAGGTGACATGGAGGAGTACAAGTATGAAGAATAACCTTCTCTAAAGGGGAAGAGGCCGGCGCCTGAGGGCGCCGAAGCCGAAGCGCATGTGAAGGGCTAGAAGAGGGCATGCAAGGCCTCTACTGAGCTCTCCAGCAGGCCCACTCCACCGTAGAAGATCTCCTTCCCCGATGAGTCGAATGATGACCTCCTCAAGATGGGGAGGGAGAAGTCTTTCTATCAAGATAAGATTTAGATGAGCAATCTCTTCAGTCTACCGCGGACACTCTTAGCGGCGACTCGTCGAACAGGCCACGACCTGTCAGTGGGACACCTGACCCTGCCTCTCCCCCTCCAGCTCAAGAGGGGGTGGGGGAGGCGATGTCTACTCTGGTCCTCCAGGAAACACGACGGGGGCCGAAGTGTCGGTCATCATGGCCGAGGTCGATACCTCGGACCAGAAGGTCCAAGGGGATGGGGTCCCCGAGGTTGTCAAAGAAGGGTTGGGCCAGACATTGGCCTAGCCGAAGTCAACTCCAGCGCCAACACCACAGCGAGAGACCCATGTGCTCGGCACTTCGGTGCTAGGTTCTAAGGTTCTGCCAACCCCACCTTCTGCATCAGGACGGGCTAGTGCGGGGTGGGCTGAAGAGATGGAGGGGCTCCTCCCTCAAAGAAGGGCACCGCACACTGATCGGCGTGGCGCTGCAAGGCTTCCGGTCCACAGAGGCCGGAATGTGTGAGGTCTTCAAGGGCCTCCTCACGAGCTTCAAGGTATTCTTCTGCGCTCATATTAAGAATAACCTCCCTACTTAGAATTATTGGTGAATCCATATATCTGTCTGAGGACGTTTTCTTACATTACGACATAGTATTTAGATAGCATAGCCAGTGAGTAGCCCCTGAGCCCAAGGCTACTTTTAAGAAATTAGTTTTGGGATTGAAGTAGAGTGTCAGAGATTTATAAATGAGTAGCCCCCAAGACTCTGGCATGCCTGTCTGGAGTATTAATGGCTTAGACAAGGGCTAATTGTAAAATATATATTTGCACGTTTCTACCTCGGCTCTGAATCCGCTTCCGAGGAGATTGCGGAGATGAACCGAAAGCTCGAGAGGTCCGAGAAGGACCTTGATCCGATGAATAAGTAGATCGAGCAATCTCAAGGTAAAATCTAGAACATCATCAAATTTACTTTGTGTGAGGATAGCTTTGTGAAATAGAAGTTAATGCCTAATTGTTTGAATGACAGCGGCTTTGTCCGAGCTTGAGGGGCTCAAGGCCGAGCTTGTGAAAGCTTGGCAGGAGGTTTAGCAGCAGGAGGCTGCAGTCGCCAAGGGGGATAAGGACCTAGCCACCAAAAAGGTGGCTAGGGTAGGGACCAGGCGTGGGTCCTGGAGGTGGAGGAGACCCTTAAGGTCGTGTATGAGGCGTGTGATGCCCTTCAGGACAAGGAGGAGAAGGCGAGCGAAGAGCTCAAAAACCTCTGTCTTGCGCACTCCAAGCTCCGGACTCAGACCAGGGCTGACCGCGAGGTGCTCCAGCAACTGGAGAAAATTGTCGCGGGTAAACCATATTTACTTCAGTGCATGTTTGGAAGCAAAGGGTTCATCGAGCTCACCCAGTTGCGGTGCTCTGCCGCGGATCTACCAAGGAGTGCATCGTACGCTGTCGACCACTTCGGCGAGAGGGAGGGCCACTATCGGTGTCAAAACCGGCGGATCTCGGGTAGGGGGTCCCGAACTGTGCGTCTGAGGTCGATGGTAATAGGAGACAGGGGACATGATGTTTACCCAGGTTTGGGCCCTCTCTATGGAGGTAATACCCTACTTCCTGCTTGATTGATCTTGATGAATATGAGTATTACAAGAGTTCATCTACCACGAGATCGTAATGGCAAAACCCTAGAAGTCTAGCCTGTATGAATAAGGTAATGGGTCTCCCTCTTTCCGGACTAAGTCCTCCGGTTTATATAGACACCGGGTGGATTTAGGGTTACACAAGGTCGGTTACAAAGAAAGGAATCTACATATCCGGTTGCCAAGCTTGCCTTCTACGCCAAGGAGAGTTCCATCCGGACACGGGTGCAGTCTTCGGTCTTCATGTCTTCACAGCCCATCAGTCCGGCCCATGGCTAATAGGCCGGATGCCCGAGGACCCCTTAGTCCAGGACTCCCTCAGTAGCCCCCGAACCAGGCTTCAATGATGAGGTGTTCGGTGCGCAGATTGTCTTTGGCATTGCAAGGCGGGTTCGTCCTTTGACAACTTCCAATTAATGTATTCGGCTTACAATTCAATGCCACACCCCTCGGCTTCTGTGCATCTATGTCTTTAGCTTCCACGCGTCGGGCGAATGTGGACGGTCAGGGTATTTTTTGCAAATAACCCCCCGGTCATGCAAGGAAGACCGTCTATTTAAAGGGATTGGATCTCAGACCCATTCGGCACCACACGGAGAAAATCCACAAAGATTGCTAGGAAAGGCCATTCCAACATGGCTAGCATCCCCCGCTCCTCCTCCTGTTCTGGCCTAGAGAAAGGCGAGTGAGAGAGGTGTTTTGTATCTCATGGCCAGCCGGAGAAGCTGCAAACGCAGGGGTTTCTCCCTCCTGCAGATCTGGTCCCTGTTCGGGCAAGGTTGGCTTCCTTCAACGGCAAGACCCAGGCGGAGGATTTTCCTAATCCATCCACGGGGGAACGAGTGTGCTTCGTTCCTTATCTGCTGAGGGGCGTGGGATTTCCCATTCACCCATTCCTCCGAGGGCTTCTGGAGTATTATGGCCTCTAGCTGCACAATTTTACCCCAGCCTCCATCCTGTACATTGCAGGTTATGTCGCTTTATGCGAACTATTCCTGGGTTGTGAGGCCCATTTTGATCTGTGGAGAAAGTTGTTTTGCCTTGTCCCGCGCAACCACGAGGGATCGATATTCCAAGTGGGCGGGGCGAGTATGGCGTATTCTTTGAGACGGATACCTATCCGGCACACCGGAGAAAGCTTCCGAAGAGTGGACCTCCGAGTGGTTCTACATAGATGATGTTATACTTCCAGATCCAGTTCGGAGAGGTCTCCCCGAGTTTGCGAGTGTTCCTCTGAAGAAACGCCATAGCTGGTGCCCTCGAAGCCCCGAGGAGGAGGATAGTGCGGAAGTTCGCCAACTCCTGAGCAAGATCAAGACGCTTGCCCAGTCTGGGTATACGATAGTCGAAGTGATGGCGACCTCCATAGTACGGGGAGTCCAGCCACTCCAATACAGAGGACTTCCCATGTGGAATTACAATGGGGAAGATGACGCCTCCCGTTGTGGCAGGAAAGGTCCAGACACCCCTGACGCCCTAGCCTAAATATTGGTCGAACTGTTCAAGGGTGAGGAAGAGGAGTTCCTGCGCATCAGGCACAGAGAAGGATATTCCATGTACAATCCTCCTAGCTGGGTGAGCTCCCAACCTTTTTCTCCACTCATTCCTCTCCCTGAGCTTTATTAAACCGTCCATATATAACAGCACTGGCGAAAGACTTCCGAGGGGCTTTACAGCCCCGCCCCGCAGCCTGAGGGCCACAATCGGAACCTTGACCCCGGATTCCAAGAGGATCCGGATATATTTGTGGTGCTGGAGAATGGCGTGTTTTACCAGGAGAGCTACGGCGACATCGAAGTGGCCATCATCGCCGATTACCCTGGTCTTCTCCCTGCTTCACACGTAAATAGTCAGGAGACATCTTCCCCGAAAGGATTCCCTCGTTCCGCCTCACCCACCGCACTATCTCGTGCTTCGAAGGGGAGGCGTTCAACATACCGTGCTACTCCAGGAGCGACTCCAAAGTGAGCGGCTCCCGCACCGGGCAAGCCTTCAAAGAGGAAGGCAGGTGAAGACCCGGTCGGGCCCTCGTTAAAGAGGTATGGGTTTGCAAATATGTTTTTTAATAGTCGCATCCAACTGTGACTTTCATGTTCATCCCGTATCAGGAAAAGAGTCCGCTGGACTGTGTCCGGGGGTCGGGCAGTAATACTCCCAGCAGCCAGGATCTAGCCCCAGCCGAGGGGGTGGGGGCCGATATGGGAGTGACGCCGGACTGTCCTTTGGCCGAGGGCTGAAAAAATATGTCCGTCACCAACTCGGAAGTGGAGAGCGCCATGAATCACCGGCGCTGGAGGGCCATTTTACGAGACCCCTGCTGTTCGAAAGAGGCGTTTGATGCCTTCAGCTCGGTTGAGGCATACATCCAAGCTGCTCGAGATGGACTTAGCAGAGCCACAAAGCAACATTTAATGGATGTGCGGGTAAGATTTATTTTGTCCAAAAAGGATAAGCATGTGCTAGTAGCCCCCGAGAATGAAAGTAGTTGGCACAAGTGATTTAAGGATCGATGTATAACCAGGTTCTGACGGAGAGGAACAACCTGCTAGCTTAAGAGCTGGAGCAGTGTCGGATACAGCTAAATGCTTCTACCCCCGAATTGAAAGAGTCAAAGAAGGCATCTTCTGGTAAGGTTCCCCTCCATCGAGGAATAGCAATTATACAGTAGTTGTGCTAATATTGTTGCTTATCTCATAATAGGATCATTAGGTCAACTGGAAGAGAAGTTGAAAACCGCTCAAGCGGGAGAGAAAGAGGCGAAAAGACTACACGCCGCAGGCGAGCATATCCTGGTCCGAGTTAGAGAGGAGAAAAACAAACTCCAAGATTCAAACACCAAACTGGATGAAGAACTGAAAGATGTATGAGCCCAACTAGCCGACTCCGTGAAGGAGAACAAAAGGCTATGAGGCAGCATATTCAGTACATGGTCAAACTGACCTTATAGCGGTTTGGAGGTAAAAGTAGCTGATATAGCTGTGATTGCAGGTATGTTGATGGGCCGTCCCGAAGAGGAGGTGTCCGGATCATCAAGTGATCTCCTGCAAGGGCTGTCGCAGTTGCACGAGCAAGCTCGACAGGCAATGCGGAGTGTAGCCAAGGCCTTATGGCCATCCGACTCCCCTCCAGGGAGTATGGAGAAGCTTGTAGAGCTGTTCAAGGGAGTGCGGCGGCGTATCCGACTATGGAAGATATCGGCTTGCCGAGAGGGTGCGCGAGAGGCCTAGGCCATGGTAAAAACACGATATACCAAGCTAGATCCGAATCACATGGCCCGGGTCAGACCGCTAGGGTCAAATGGGGAAGAAATCCCCATTAGTTTAGTATATAACCAAGTAGAAGTAGCCGCCAAGTATTCCCAGCAGGATTGTAAGTTAGATAGCCTGTTGGACGGCATAGAGGAGGAAGTTTTTTAGTCCAAGTGACTATGTACTTTCCTTTGCATATGTAGCTCTAGCTGAAAAACGATTGTCATGGCGGACCTTTTCGCTTCAACCTCTCGACCCGAAGGTGCGGAGTGTTCTCGAAGGGTCATAGTTGCTTGAACAGAAAATTATCCGGCTAGTTATGTTATATTACATTAAGAGTGTGAGGAACATCTTCCAGAGAGAATAGTTCCGTTAAGGGTTCCTTTCCCTGGGTGTGCATGCATCGATGTGCATGTCCGAACTGTGATGAAGAAATCACAATGTGTACAACTTTCTAGGGGTTCACGATGGGACGAATGCAAAAACATCTTTAGTTCACCGACCGAATATTCCATTAAGAACGCTAGCTTTCGGCTTCACCCAGTCTGAGGTACACATCCGGATGACCCGGCAGTTACAATCACAGAGGTGCTCCCTTTATGCCCTAGCCGAACTAACAGGAACGTAGGGCATAAGCACGGAGCCGAACAACCAGTGTGGCGCCCCGGTTCAATCGTACACTAATCATGCACGCATAAGCGTGTACGATCAAGATCGAGGACTCACGGGAAGATATCACAACACAACTCTAAAACATAAATAAGTCATACAAGCATCATAATACAAGCCAGGGGCCTCGAGGGCTCGAATACAAGTGCTCGATCATAGATGAGTCAGTGAAGCAACAAAATCTGAGTACGTACATAAGTTAAACAAGTTTGCCTTAAGAAGGCTAGCACAAACTGGGATACTGAGATCGAAAGAGGCGCAGGCCTCTGCACAGGATCCTCCTAACTACTCCTGGTCGTCGTCAGCGGGCTGCACGTAGTAGTAGGCACCTCCGGTGTAGTTGTCATCATCGACGGTGGCGTCTGGCTCTTGGGCTCCATCGTCTGGTCGCAGCAATCGGGTAGAGATAGGGGGAAAAGGGGGAACAAGGCAACCGTGAGTACTCATCCAAAGTGCTCGCAAGCAAGGAGCTACACTACATATGCATGGATATATGTGTAAAGGGCCATATCAGTGGACTGAACTGCAGAATGCCAGAATAAGAGGGGGATAGCTAGTCTTGTCGAAGACTACGCTTCTGGCAGCCTCCGTCTTGCAGCATGTAGAAGAGAGTAGACTGAAGTTCTCCAAGTAGCGTCACATAGCATAATCCTACCCGGCGATCCCCTCCTCATTGCCCTGTTAGAGAGCGATCACCGGGTTATATCTGGCACTTGGAAGGGTGTGTTTTCTTAAGTATCCGGTTCTAGTTGTCATAAGGTCAAGGTACAACTCTAAGTCGTCCTGTTACCGAAGATCACGGGTATTCAATAGATTAACTTCCACTGCAGGGTGCACCACATTACCCGACACGCTCGATCCCATTTGGCGGACACACTTTCCTGGGTCATGCCCAGGCGGAAGATCAACACGTCGCAGCCCCACCTAGGCACAACAGAGAGGTCGTACGCCGGTCTAAACCAACGCGCCGACAGTGCAGGCCCATCGCCCTTAGCACACCTGCATGTTGCGAACGCGGAAAGCAGACCTAGCCTAGCGACGTTCCAGTCAATCCGGCGCGCCGCTCGATTCTTGACATCACGAAGTGCTTGACGTCTGACGATGCCGGTTGCCCATATCTTGTCCCACATGGCGGTTAGTGCGTATAAGGTCAAAGACCCAACTCAGATCAAATACCAAGATCTCGTTAAGCGTGTTAAGTATCCATGAGCGCCCGAGCAGGCAGGCCCACCTCTCTCCTAGGTGGTCTCAACCTGCCCTGTCGCTCCGCCACAAAGATCCACTCGCGGGTACTCCTACGAGCCGACCTGTCTTTAATCACCACATGTATCATGTATAAGTATAAGTATATACCCGTGATCACCTCCCGAGTGATTACGGCCCGATAGTATAGCACAGCAGACCGACAAGAATGTAGGGCCACAGATGGAATACTAGAATCCTATACTAAGCATGTAGGATTGCAGGTAAAGGTAACACCAGTAGTAGCAAGGACAGGCTATGCATCAGGATAGGTATAACGGAAAGCAGTAACATGCTACACTACTCTAATGCAAGCAGTATAGAGTAAAATAGGCGATATCTAGTTGTCAAGGGGGGGGGGGGCTTGCCTGGTTGCTCTGGCAAGAGAGAGGGGTCGTCAACTCCGTAGTCGAACTGGCAGCAGCAGCGTCGGTCTCGGTGTCTAGCGGAAGAAGAGGGGGAAGAAACAATGAATATTTAAGCAAACAGATGCATGACGATGCATGACAAAGCAAAGCGTGATGCTAGGCGTGCCCTAACGCGGTATGTGATAATACCGATGAAGGGGGGAAACATCCGGGAAAGAATCCCCCACGTTTCGCGTTTTCGGGCGGAGGAGCCGGAGGGGGAAAGTTGCGAGTTCGATAGGTTAGGGGGGTGTGGTGGAAGAACGAGTTGCGTATCCGGAATCGTCTCGTCGTTCTGAGCAACTTTCATGTACAAAGTTTTTCCATCCGAGTTACAAATTATTTTATATGATTTTTCAAAGTTTTATTCATTTTCTGAAATTATTACTAATTCTAAATTAATAGACAAAATGCTATGGGTACCCAGCCCTGAGTACACAAAATGTACTCAGAGGCTGACATGTGGGCCAGGGGGACCCAGTTCACCAGTCAATGTTTGATTGGTCAACAGGGGTGGGACCCCCTGTCATTGACTGTTTAGATAATTAGGGTTTAGGTTAATTAGCTAGGCTTAATTAGTTGTTTATGTTTAATTAATCAAAATTAATTAAGTTAATTAATTCTTTAATTATTTATTTATTTATTTTTATTTTTTAAATAAATTTCTTTTTTTTAAACACGTTCTGGGTCGTGGGGCCATTTGGTCAAGGCCTGTGGGGCTAACGGGGAGGCGCGTCGTTATGGGCGTAGGCGCCCATCGAGGCGGACCCGAGCAGCGATAGCCCTCGTGAGAGGGCGCAGCCCGCCAGAGGCGGGACATGGCCGGGCCACGGCAGCGAGGCTCGCCCGGCCACGGCCACAGCGGCCAGGGCCTTGTGGCGCAGCGCCTTGGCCAGGCAGCCGTGCGGAAAAAAAGGCACAGCCAGGCGGCAGAAGTGTGGCGGCACGAATGTGAGCTTCATGAAGCGCGAGGCAGCGAAGAGAAGCGCGGTGGCCTTGATTGTAAGCGCGACCGAGGCGAAGCCAGGCGCTGCAACGGCAATGCGCGAAACCACGGTGAGGGCGGACACGGGACGAGGAAGGAGAGGAGGGGCAGCTCACGAAGTAGGGATCGTGGAAATGGGCGAAGGCGTTCGGGTCGACAGGGCAGCCTTGGCGGGCGGAAGCGATCCCGTGAGGCGTTCAGTGAGGCCGTGGAGCCCAGGCGTGGCGACGGTGAGGTTCAATCCGAGGCGGCGAGGGTGCGAGGGCCACGCGGTGGCGTCTGCGATGGCGAGGATAAGCGGCGGCGTGTGGCGTGTGGCGGCAGGGGTCGAGTGGTTCGATCGATCAATCTGGATCGAGGAGGGAGCGAGTGGGGCGAGTGGGTGTGGGTGGTTAGGGTTTGAGGTCTCACCGGTGGGGGATAAGGAGAGAGTGGGGGGCCGGCTGGGCCTGTGCCGAATGGGCCGGCCAGTTGGGTCGGCTGGCCAGAGAGCCTTTCTCTTTTTACTTTTTTGTTTTGTTTCGTTATTTTCTTTTTACGGTTTTGTGTTTTCTTTGCTTTTTATTTATACTTTTCTATTATTTTAGTTGTCAAGTGATTTTTGTTAAATATGAAACTTTGCACATAATTCCTAGCCAACACTATAAGGTTCTTGTGAAAAGTTTGAGGCCAATTGGAACTGTTGTAGTTTATAGTTGAATTAAAATGCTCTTATTTAATCTTGTTGTTCCACTAAATGAATTCCAGGGGAAATTTGGGAAACCAAATGAGGTTGGTTCCAACATGTTCCTTACTTAGTGAATATTTTCCACTCATCGAACATTTTTATTTGATAGTTTAAAGAAATAATAATTTGACTTGTTATTTGAATTTCAATTTGATCTCGGTTTGAAACAAGCGAGGTTTAGCAAAAGTTTAATTATGATGACCTGGCATGGTTAGCAAGGGTTTACTGTAGCTTAACTACCCGGGCGTCACAATTGTCCTCTACTACAAGAAATCTCGTCCCAAGATTTAAGAGGGGAGTAAGGGGGGAAGGTTTGGTAACGAATCTAGCGGGTCTTCTCATCCTGGCTTGCTCTTCTCGAAGAGGTCGGTTCAATACATTGATGTCCTCATTTCTCTGCTTCAGGTCATCATGATGAAGTCGGCGCCTTTTCTTCAGGAACTCCATCGTACTTACGAAAGAATAAAGGGTGGGCACTCTGGGAGAACGGACATTGGCAAGGTTGACTATCGGTTCGACAACATCGAGGAAGGTGGCGGAAAGTAACTCTCGAATCGAATCTTAAGAAAATATCGAGAGCAAAGTAAGGAGGTAACCTGTGAAGTTTCGAGCGGGCAGGCAATTGTTCGATGCCTGTTATAGGGCGTGAAAGGGTCAAAACAACGGGAATAAGTATTGTGTCCGATCCCAGACCTGAAGGTGGCTCATGAATTTCCCACGAGGCCACGCGTGAGGAACAACCTTGGGAACAGGGGGTGTACATGAGAGTCAGGTTTCGATCCTGTGGAACTGTGGGTTATGGGCCCACCATGTGGGTTAAAAGTAGGAAGGGCAACGATGTATTGCATGATAATGTAAGCAACGTATGTCAGAGGATAGCCTGTCAGTTATGTCGGCAACAACATCAGTACCAAGGGCGAGGGATAAAGAGAACCATTTTCCTGCACGTTGAACGAGGCGGACCAATAGGCAAAGTTCTCGTCCATCGGTGGTTACCGGAATGTCATCAACGATAGTAACAGGGTCTTACTGACCGAGTTGTACACCACGGTATTTACATAAGCAGGGAGATAGTACTGCTTATGTCATATAGATCACAGAAAGTTAAACAAAACAACGGAAAGGAAATTATGTTTATCAGATTAAACAAAACAATGGAAGGGAAAATGTGTTTAAACACATATTTCAGGGGTATATCCTTCCCAAGGACAAGCAGAGCATGATATCCTTGATAGGATATAAAGTAGAAAACCCTTTCAGGTAAGGGGAGAGAAATTTCATGACATTACTCACACAGCTGTGTTTGGATAATTGAGCAGGAAACATTTAACATTGGGCTTCAAATGTTCCTGTTGAAAATCGGAGTACCATAGACATGCTTTGAGATAGCATTGACATGGTCAACAGGTGAAGATCAGACTTTGGAAGCAAAAAGGATCCATCAGGAACAACTTATAGAATAAGTCTTACAATTTGCTCATGGAAGAATGGCTAACCTTGCTACAAAGAAAACTATAACAATAGGTCCTCCGGCCAGGTGTGCTAGGGATGACATCACCTTACCGGTTCATATAAAGACCATTGTTAATACTCTTGGAAATATGCTCCAACCAGCATATCTGACCGATATTCAGATCTGATGGCTGTTAGGATACCTTAGATTCATGATGCTTGAGAAAGAAGGGGTGCATCACAATTTGACAAAATGGTGTTGCAAGATTCTCTGGAAATGAACTATGGAAGCAAGTTTTGAAACAAGAGTTCATCAGTAAACCAAGGAGAGGATGAGGAGGTGGCTGATAGGCTCAACATCAAATCACCGAGATTTCCAAGGGATGGATTTCCACAATTATGTGAACAAGGAAATATCATTTGTCGGATCAAATGATATAATGATGTATGCTCGAGGAAAACATACATAATTAAACATTGGTTGAAAGGTGCACCCGAAATATGGGCTGGGTTGCACGACCAAAGTTAGAATGGTGATTCAATTATCGAAAGACTTAGAATGAACTATCTCCCATTCACTTCAAAGCAATAGGGTTGCTAGATGTATTGAATTCACACATCATAGCTCAATTGTCGGTATTCCGGTTAAAAACAACACGGGGTCCAAGGAATGAACGGATATGGCAAAAGGTATCGCCTGTATCAAGAATTCTTAAGAGGTGGTGAAATTCTCATGATATTCTTGACATAAAAGATGGTAATACTCCAAGGTAAAGAAGAACAAATGTTGGATAGCAAGGATCTCAAGGTAACACAAAACACGAACAAGTTTGTGTTGAACGGAAGGCAATCGAGTGGTCGATGATAACACAAATCATCGAGAGCAAGGATGGTATTTCTCATCATGAATACAATTGATATCCTTGCGGAGCTCGGAATGTTGATGATGATCATGACACATTTGTCGAGAGATTTCATGAAGATGTAATCGATCGGCGATAACATCAAGTCAAAGGAATTATGAAGCAAAGGGTTATTGGAACCATGCGTATGACACAAACTCTAAATCTAGCTTGTTGTTCAAGGCGAAACGATATAACGTGGAAGAGCGACGTAAACTTAGCTCATCATCGAAAATTGTGCTCTGGAAAGAAGGACCAGGTAGCACGGTTAAAATTTTAGCATGATAATGATATAGCCGATCATGCTAGGAAAGACTTAAGGATTAATAAACTCGTAAGCAACGAAAATTACTTAGGGTTATCAAACCGAAATGTGGAATCGGTGTTCTCGATTGACGACAACCCAGAACCCGTGGAGCCACCATGATAGGGAAGGTACTACTTCATCAGAAATTCATAAGATGTAGTGTAATGGTTGATATCCTCGAGATACCAGGGGGTAGTACTCGAAGGTAGATCAAAATAGAGGTTGGGCAGACGTAATGATCTGCAGAAGGCAAGTACTTAAACTTGTCTTAGAAATGGTATTGAAAGGGGAACATGGTCGGAACCACGATTGCAAAAGGCCGAATCCCAGATACAAGAACTTATACCAAGGGAATAATTAATTTAAGAGAAGCTTTAATGATAAGATCTACATCGTGTCCATGGGCATGAACACAAAGTTCAAGGTCGACTCCCACTCTTAAATGCATAACCTTTCATCCACTTCTCGTTTATGAAGAAGTTGTAGTGTTGAAATTTTATCTGGCGAAGCACCAGAAGAATATGACTCGTGAAAACTTTCGGTTTCACACGGACTAAAGAAGGCATAGGTTCAACCCGTCAGGGTATCGTGGAAACATATACCACAAGCTTCAATAGTAAATACCACAAGCTCGAAAGCAGAGCATGGTTGGTCAATCAGAGGATAGGATTTACCTATTGAGAAAGAACTTCTAAAGTGATTGAATATGAAGGACGCTATTGGATAAAATCCACAAAGGATCCGGTGGTCCTCAAAGGATCTGATGTGAGCATCGGTACTCAACCAGAGGAAGAAACAATGCAAGGAGATCAAACTATAGAAACAACTGACTAATCCAAAGTTCAAATGCAAAAGAATTATGATTTCCAAATCAAGGGATCAGAAGCAACGCTCTGATCAAGGATGGATAAGTTAGTAGGCTTAGGGGTACAATCGACGGCAAATTGATTGGTCGATAACCAGCTCATGTTCAAAATAATGTCTGAGCCGGAAAGATAATTTAGAAGGGTTGATAGATGATTGCGTGCATTCGCACACGTGTTGAATCAAATAGGATCAAAATGAAGGTGTCAAAAGATACTAGTGAATATTGCCAGATATATGGGAATCATCCATAATGCAAGTATACAAGTATTTTGCGTAACAATAAAGCTGCTAAGGATTTTGGAGGATTGAATAGTATTTCAAAGACTTTTGTGAAACACTTGAACAAGCGGGGATGAAGCGGATACTCGGAAAGTGCGAGAAATTATTCTTAGGGGTATTCGGTGGCAAAGAAGCGCAAGGCAATAGGCACAAAATATTCTCGGGGTATCTTGTAATAACAAGATCGATTGGGAATAAAAGTAAGCACGACAGTGTAAGTATTTATCCATAGGGATATTTCGTGGAAGGGAATTGCAAAAGCAACGGGCACAAGGTCTCGAGAGAAAATCGAGAGTATCTTGAAATCTTACAGTGCACCCGGCGATCATCTGGATGAAGGGCTCTCCGGAGAAAGTATTATCGAGAACCTAGAGTTAGTTTTGTTTTTAGCAAAATCATTTAACCCGAATGGAAGAGATGTCGAGTCCCGGAGTATAGGTCGAGGAATAAAGATCCTAATACCACCCAATGGCGACGTGGGCCCGTAAGCCGCACAACCATGTTAGTAAAAGCTTTGCAATGACTAGACTCAACTTCGGCCAAGGAGTTGGAAAGGGGGATTCCTACAGGCAGTCGGCTCTCATACCAACTTGTGACGCCCCCGATTCAATCGTACACTAATCATGCACGCAAACGTGTACAATCAAGATCAGGGACTCACGGAAGATATCACAACACAACTCTAAAACATAAATAAGTCATACAAGCATCATAATACAAGCCGGGGCCTCGAGGGCTCGAATACAAGTGCTTTCGATCATAGGCAGTCGTGAAGCAACAAAATCTGAGTCTGAGACATAAGTTAAACAAGTTTGCCTTAAGAAGGCTAGCACAAACCGGGATACAGGATCAAAGAGGCATGCCTCCTGCTGAGATCCTCCTAACTACTCCCCGGTAAATCGTCATTGGGTTGCACGTAGTAGTAGGCACCTCCGGTGTAGTAGTAAATCATCGACGTTGGCGTCGCTCTGGGCTCCATCGTCAGTCGCAGCAGTCGGGTAGAGATAGGGGGAAAAGGGGAACAAGGCAACCGTGAGTACTCATCCAAAGTACTGCATAAGCAAGGAGCTACACTACATATGCATGGATATATGTGTAAAGGGCCATATCGGTGGGTGAGCTGAGAATGCCGAGAATAAGAGGGGATAGCTAGTCATGTCGAAGACTACGCTCAGCGACCTCCGTCTTGCAGCATGTAGAAGAGAGTAGACTGAAGTTCTCCAAGTAGCATCGCATAGCATAATCCTACACGGCGATCCCCTCCTCATTTCCCTGTTAGAGAGCGATCACCGGGTTGTATTTGGCACTTGGAAGTGTGTGTTTTATTAAGTATCCGGTTCTAGTTGTCATAAGGTCAAGATACAACTCCAAGTCGTCCTGCTACCGATGATCACGACTATTCGAATAGATTAACTTCCCTGCAGGGGTGCACCACATTACCCGACACGCTCGATCCCATTTGGCCGGACACACTTTCCTGGGTCATGCCCGGCCGCGGAAGATCAACACGTCGCAGACCCACCTAGGCACAACAGAGAGGTCAAGACGCCGGTTCTAAACCTCACGCGCACAGTGGGTCCGGGCCCATCGCCCTTAGCACACCTACGCTATTCTAACGCGAACGGAAGCGCACCTAGCCTAGCGTGCGTTCAGTCCAATCCGGCGTAGCGCCGCTTTAGTTCTTGCCGACGAAGTGCTTCTACCGATACCACGACGCCGGTTGCCCATATCTTGTCCCACGTGGCGGTTAGTGCGTATAAGGTCAACGACCCAACTCAGATCAAATACCAAGATCTCGTTAAGCGTGTTAAGTATCCGTGAACGCCCGAGCAGGCCAGGCCCACCTCTCTCCTAGGTGGTCTCAACCTGCCTGTCGCTCCGCCACAAAGATCCACTCGCGGGTACTCCTACGAGCCGACCCGTCTTTAGTCACCACATGTATCATGCATAAGTATAAGTATATACCCGTGATCACCTCCCAAGCGATGACGGCCCGATAGTATAGCACAGCAGACGGACAAGAATGTAGGGCCACAGATGGAATACTAGCATCCTATACTAAGCATGTAGGATTGCAGGTAAAGGTAACACCAGTAGTAGCAAGGACAGGCTATGCATCAGGATAGGTATAACGAAGCGATAACATGCTACACTACTCTAATGCAAGCAGTATAGAGGAGAGTCGGCGCTATCTGGTGACCACGGGGGGGGGGGGGCTTGCCTGGTTGCTCTGGCAAGAGAGAGGGGTCGTCAACTTCGTAGTCGTACTGGGCAGCAGCGGCGGTCTCGGTGTCTAGCGGAAGAAGAGGGGGAAGAAACAATGAATATTTAAGCAAACAGATGCATGACGATGCATTACAAAGCAAAGCGTGATGCTAGCCGTGCCCTAACGCGGTATGTGATGATACCGATGAAGGGGGAAACATCCGGGAAAGTATCCCCGGCGTTTCGCGTTTTTGGGCGGAGGAGCAGGAGGGGGAAAGTTGTGAGTTCGGTAGGTTAGGGGGTGTGGCGGACCAACGGGTTGTGTAGCCGGAATCGTCTCGTCGTTCTGAGCAACTTTCATGTACAAAGTTTTTCCATCCGAGTTACAGATTATTTTATATGATTTTTCAAAGTTTTATTCATTTTCTGAAATTATTACTAATTCTAAATTAATAGACAAAATGCTATGGGTACCCAGCCCTGAGTACCTGAGAATGTACTCGAGAGGTCGACATGTGGGTTGGGACCAGTTGACGATCGATGTTTGGTATCGTCAATGTGGGTGGGACCCCCTGTCATTGACTGTTTAGATAATTAGGGTTTAGGTTAATTAGCTAGGCTTAATTGGTTGTTTATGTTTAATTAATCAAAATTCATTAAGTTAATTAATTCTTTAATTAATTCTTTATTTTTTTATTTTTTTTTAATAAATTTCCTTTTTTTTAACACGTTCTGGGCCGTGGGGCCATTTGGTCAGTGGCCCAGGGGGGGCTAACGGGCAGGCGGGCACCGTTGCGGGCGAGGTGCCCATCAGGGCGGACCCGAACGGCGATGGCCCTCGCGGGAGGGACGCAGCCCGCCAGGACGCGGGACATGGTCGTAGCCCACGGCGAGTTTCGCCCGGCCGCCACGGCAGCGGATGCGACGCAGGGGCACTGTGATTGCAAGCGCCCGAGCGGGCAGGCGAAAAGAGGCCGACACGGCGAAGCGGCGGCTGTATCGCGGCGCACGAGCGTGAGCTTCAGCAGGCGAGGCAGCAGAGAGGCGCGATGGCGTGGCCGTGGCGCGACCGAAGCGAAGCCACGGCATGGCCAGCCCGGGCGCGAGGGCCACGGTGAGGGCGGGGCGGACACGGGACAGGGGAAGGAGAGGAGGGACGCGGCTCACAGGGGGAGTAGGGATCGTGGCAATGGGCGCGGGGGCGTTCGGGGAGGTCGACGGGGACGACGCGGCGGAGCGGGAGGCAGTCCGGCGGGGGAGCGTTCCGGCGAGGCCCGTGGAGCTCCGGGCGCGGGGCGACGGTGGGGTTCGATCCGGGCGGCGGCGAGGGGCCCAGCAGTGGCGTCTGGCGGCGGCGAGGGACAAAGCCCGCGGCGAGGCGTGTGGCGGCGACGACGAGTCGGGGTGGTTCGATCGATCAATCTGGATCGGGAGGGGAGCGAGTGGGGCGAGTGGGTGACGGGTGGTTAGGGTTTGAGGTCTCACGGTGGGGGATAAGGAGAGAGTGGGGCGGCTAGGCCTTTGGCGAATGGGCTGGGCAGTTAGGTCGGTGGCAGGGGCCTTTCTCTTTTTTATTTTACATTTTTTTTCGTTATTTTCTTTTCTGGTTTTGTGTTTTCTTTGCTTTTTATTTATACTTTTCTATTATTTTAGCTGTTAAATGATTTTTGTTAAATATGAAACTTTGCACATAATTCCTAGCCAACACTATAAGGTTCTTGTGAAAAGTTTGAGGCCAATTGGAACTGTTCTAGTTTATAGTTGAATGAAAATGCTCTTATTTAATCTTCTTGTTCCACTAAATGAATTCCAGGGGCAATTTGGGAAACCGAATGAGGTTGGTTCCAACATGTTCATTACTTAGTGAATATTTGCCACTCATCGAACATTTTTATTTGATAGTTTAAAGAAATAATAATTTGACTTGTTATTTGAATTTGAATTTGATCTCGGTTTGAAACAAGCGAGGTTTAGCAAAAGTTTAATTATGATGACCTGGCATGGTTAGCAAGGGTTTACTGTAGCTTAACTACCCGGGCATCACACCAGCGTGGCCAAAACTTAAGTCATATCGATGCATATAATGGCGAAGAAAATGTACATATGGGAGAAAACGCATATGTGAGGAGCTTGATGCTCGGAAAATAACAATAGCAAGCTTTTGTGGAAGAAGCCCCCATGTATAATAGACGTACATACTTTAAGACGTATGCGTCGGGGGTGTACGGTCTAACCGCACAAAAGCTTTTAAAGCTAAAAATACAAACGAAAAGAGAGAGAAAAAATAATGGAAACAATAGGGGGAAGGAGACGATCAAAGATTTCCGCGCTAGGCATAGAATCTTTGGAGTCTTGCCGTGTTCCAGGGGTTCGGCTCTAATGATTGTCTGACGCATCACATAGGCGGTACGCCCCTCCGGTGAGAACTTCGTCGATGATGAAGGGACCCTCCCACTTGGGCTTGAGTTTGTCCTTTTTCTTCTCAGGCAGGCGCAGAACAAGTTCACCGACATTGTAAGTTTTGGCCCGCACCTCCCTGCTTTGATACGTGCGAGCCTGCTGTTGATAAAATGCGGAACAGGCTTTTGCGACGTCGCGCTCCTCCTCCAGGGCATCTAAGCTTTTCCTGCCGATCGAGCTCGACCTCTCTCTCTCTGCGTACATGCGCACTCGAGGTGAGTCATGAATAATGTCGCAGGGTAGTACTGCCTCTGCGCCGTACACCATGAAGAAAGGTGTGAATCCGGTAGTGCGATTGGGCGTGGTCCGCAGCCCCCAAAGTATGGAGTCGAGCTCCTCAACCCAGTGCGTGTCTGACTCTTTCAAAGACCGCACTAGTCTAGGCTTAATGCCGCTCATAATAATACCATTGGCTCTTTCGACTTGACCATTTGTTTGTGGATGATATACAGAGGCGTAATCGAGCTTGATGCCAAGATTAGCGCACCAGGTTTTCACTTCGTCGGTTGTGAAATTGGAGCCTTTATCAGTGATGATGCTGTGCGGAACATCGTAACGGTGTACAACGCTGGAATAAAGTCTATTACTGGCCCGGAGTCGGCCGTTTTAACTGGTTTAGCCTCTATCCACTTGGTGAATTTTTCCACCATGACTAGCAAATATTTTTTCTTATGGCTTCCTCCTTTAAGGGGTCCAACCATATCCAGTCCCCAGACCGATGGGGATTGTTTGTAGGGCGGTGGGGGCATATGACTTTGGTTGGCGAAGAGTTGGCATCCAACGCAACGCTGGACAAGGTCATGTGCGTCCGCTCGGGCCGTCGGCCAATAGAATCATGTACGGAAGGCCTTGCTAACTAGGGCCCGAGCTGCGGCGTGGTGCCCGCCGAGACCAGCATGAATCTCAGCCAGTAGCTGCCGCCCCTCCTCCTCGGAGATACATCTTTGAAGGACTCCGGTAGCGCTTTTCTTATAGAGCTCTCCATCGTGAACCTTGTAGGCCTTCGAACGCCGGACAATGCGGCGGGCCTCATTCTGGTCCTCAGGAAGCTCCTTCCTGTTAAGGTAGGCCAAGAAGGGTTCGGTCCAGGGGGCAATGACTGCCATGATGAGATGCGTCGACGGTTTTATTTCGGTGACTAAGCCTCCGATGATGTCGGTGTTTTCGGAATCTGGGGTTATGTTCGGATCCGGACTAGTGTTGCTATTTTGCCCCTGCCACACCACAGATGGCTTAAAAAGCCTTTCCAGAAAGATATTAGGTGGGTCGGGGTCGCGCTTAGCGCCGATATGAGCAAGAACGTTCGCTGCTTGATTACTCTCTCGAGCCACATGATGGAACTCGAGCCCCTCGAAACGAGCCGACATTTTTATGACGGCATTACGATAAGCTGCCATCTTCAGATATTTGGCATCGAAGTCTCCATTTATTTGATATATTGCGATGTTTGAGTCCCCTCGCACTTCCAGGCGTTGTATGCCCATGGAGACAGCCATCCGGAGACCGTGCAATAAGGCATCGTATTCGGCTGTGTTGTTGGAGTCTGTGTATAGTATTTGGAGTACGTACTAAACGACGTCTCCAGTAGGGGACGTTAAAACGACGCCCGCTCCTAGCCCTGCCAGCATTTTGGAGCCATCAAAGTACATAGCCCAATTGGAATATGTGTCGTACTCTTTAGGGAGTTCGCCTCTGTCCATTCAGCGATGAAGTCAGCCAATACTTGGGATTTGATAGCTCGACGTGGTCCGTATGTAATATCAAATGGAAGGAGCTCAATGGCCCATTTGGCAATCCGGCCCGTGGCATCGAGGTTGTTTATTATGTATTGAGTGGTACTTCGGAAGCCACTGTAATCGACCACTCCTGGAAGTAGTGACGGATCTTTCGGGATGCCATGAAGACCACGTATGCTATCTTTTGATAATGGGGGTACCGGGATTTGCATGGTGTGAGGGCCGGTGGATCGTGGTATCTGGCTTCTGAAGCGGGAATTTGTGTCCGTCCTGTTCTCGTTCAACGACGAGCACGGCGCTCACCACTTGTTGTGTTGCCGATATGTATAATAACATCGGTTCACCGACGTTTGGCGCGGCCAGGATTGGGTTGCTCGCGAGAAGGGTCTTTATTTCCTCCAGTCCGGCTGTTGCCGCGTCCGTCCACTCGAAGTGATCGGTTCACTGTAGAAGGCGATAGAGTGGCAGTGCCTTTTCTCCCAATCTGGAGATAAAGCGGCTTAGAGCTGCCACGCAACCCGCAAGTTTTTGGACTTGTTTAAGGTCTGTTGGCGTGGCCAATTGTGACAGAGCTCGGATTTTGGCTGGATTTGCTTCAATTCCTCTGTTGGAAATGATGAAGCCCAGCAGTTTCCAGCGGGGACGCCGAAAGCGCACTTTTCCGGATTGAGCTTAATGTCATACGCGTGGAGCTTGTCGAATGTGAGACATAAATCTTCTATTAGTGTCTCGACGTGCCTGGTTTTGATGACGACGTCGTTGACATAAGCTTCAACTGTCTTGCGGATCTGTTTCTCCAGGCATGTTTGAATCATGCGTTGGTATGTGGCAACGGCGTTCTTAAGCCCGAAGGGTATGGTGTTGAAGCAGAATGGCCCATATGGGGTAATAAATGCTGTTGCAGCTTGATCGGACTCCTTCATTTTGATTTGATGCTATCTGGAGTATGCATCTAGGAAACACGGTGATTCGTGTCCTGCGGTAGCATCGATGATTTGATCGATGCGGGGGAGAGGGAAAGGATCCTTAGGGAAAGCCTTGTTGAGGTCTTTGAAATCGAGGCATAGGCACCAGGATTTGTCCTTCTTTGGTACCATCACCAAGTTTGCCAGCCAATCCGGATATTTTATTTCTCTAATGAATCCGTCCTCAATTAGCTTGGCTAACTCTTCTTGGGGTCTGTTGGGTGGACCTGGAATTTGACTATTTCTTTTGCCGGCTTGAACGAGGTGGATTTGGGTCGTTTGTCTAAGATCACATTGTCCTTATCCATCGTAGAGCGCAGTGCGGTTAATTCTTTGGCCGCAAGGGCTTCAGATAATGCCTCAAGGGCCAGGGATGCGGTTTTGTTTTCGGCGCGGAGTGCTATGTCCGGATCACGAACAAGAGTGATGTCGTTTGGTCCGGGCATTTTGAGCTTCATATACCCGTAATGGGGTATGGCTTGGAAGCGTGTAAAAGCGTCCTGCCCCAACAGGGTGTGGTATCCGCTGCTGAAAGGAGCCAGTTGGAAGGTGATCTCTTCAGACCGATAATTCTCCCGCGTGCCGAATACCACATCAACTGTGATTTTTCCCGCACACCATGCCTCCCGACTAGGAATGATTCCTCGGAAGGTCGTGCTGCTTTGCTTGATGCGGCTCCTGTCTATTTCCATTTTGTGGAGTGTATCCTCATAGATGAGGTTTAGTCTGCTGCCGCCGTCCATGAGGACCTTGGTGAGTCTAAAGCTGTCCACGATGGGCTGAGGACTAATGCGGCTGGCTCTCGGACTGTCTTGTATTTCGGTTCGTCACCGGCATTAAAGGTTACAGCCGTGTCGTTCCAAGGGTTTATCTGGCGATTTGGTAGACTTCGGCGGGGTCGCGGAGTGCTCTTTTGCGCATACTATTTGAAGCAAATGTCTCGAAGACCATCAATACTCTGGGGTCGTCGTCTTCTGGAGGGTGTTGCTCTGGGGCGTTTTTGGTAAGGATGTCCTCGCCGCTCTTGGCTACCTGCCGGAGTATCCAACATGCTCTAAGGTTGTGGGTTGGTATGGTGTTCGGTGTTGTGTGTATTTTGCATGGGCCATTGAGCCATCCCTCCAGAACGGTTCCATGCCGCGTATTGGGTTTATGTTTCTTGTCTATTAGACTGGGCGTGTCACGAGGATGTGCCTTTTTCGCCTGGACCAGCGGTTGATTTGGGACCGATGGCTCCCAACAAGCTGCCTGATCTTTCCAGGTGCTTTCCATTGCGCTATACTTCTGTACAATAGTTTCCAAGTCAGCGAAGTGTAGTATACGGCGGTGATTAATGCAGTTGAGGATTCCTTCATTCGTTCAATTGTTGCAGAACGCAAATATCGCGTCCTCGTCGCGGCAATCTTTAACCTTGTCCTTGACAAGGAGGAATCAGGCCCAGAAGTGGTGGACCGTTTCCTGAGACTGTTGTTGTATGCTCATGAGGGCGCTTATGTCTGGGTGGGTGGGTGGAATTGGATTCGGACCCTGACCCGGTCGATGATCCGGAGTCTGAAGGTTTTCCAGGCTCAATAGTCCGTGCTCCGGAGAATTTTCTAGTTGCCTGCGCCCGCCGTCCGATTCTATGTTCGGAAGGCCGGTCACCTCCTTTTGCGGGTGGGTGTCCGGATCTGCGGGGTCGGCTACCCGGACATAGTCCGTCTTCAGTATAAGGGAAGAGTCGCCGTCTTGCTCCTCGACTACCGCTATCTGGTGGGTGACCGGTGGAGATTTGATTTCTCTTTGGTCGGGTTTAAGCCCGATCCGATCGTAATCTTTGGCGATTCCCAGGGAGGTGATGCGATCAAGGAGCTCGTTTAAAGACGAAAACTCTGTCGGATCCCTCAGCTTGGAGTGTTTGGGGTCGATATGAAGGGAATTTTTGATGGCCCGAGAGGTCATCGTCGGCTTGGCGGCCGAACGGGCGGTCATGGTAAAGTCGCCCAGCGGGAGGGTTTGGCCTGGGGCCAGCTCTCCTCCAGCGGTGATATTGTCTTTAAGGACGAGGCGAGTCATCGATCCTGTAAATCGGCAACGATGGAACTCTCAATGAAAGCACCAATGTCGGTGTCAAAACTGGCGGATCTCGGGTAGGGGGTCCCGAACTGTGCGCCTGAGGTCGATGGTAACAGGAGACAGGGGACACTATGTTTACCTAGGTTCGGGCCCTCTCTATGGAGGTAATACCCTACTTCCTGCTTGACTGATCTTGATGAATATGAGTATTACAAGAGTTGATCTACCACGAGATCGTAATGGCTAAACCCTAGAAGTCTAGCCTGTATGACTAAGGTAATGGGTCTCACTCTTTCCGGACTAAGTCCTCCGATTTATATAGACACCGGGAGGATCTAGGGTTACACAAGGTCAGTTACAAAGAAAGGAATCTACATATCCGGTCGCCAAGCTTGCCTTCCATGCCAAGGAGAGTCCCATCCGGACACGGGTGCAGTCTTCAGTCTTCATGTCTTCACAGCCCATCAGTCCGGCCCATGGCTAATAGGCCGGATGCCCGAGGTCCGCTTAGTCCAGGACTCCCTCGGCCATGATGCGGAGAAGGCATTCTAGCAGCAATTCAAGGCGTCACCGCGTCCGGAGCTGCTGAATCATTGGATGAAGCAGCTGGTGGAGCTTCTCCGTATGGCTAGGCTGGTGCTCCAGGACCTCTGCATCAATCTGTGGCCCGCGGAGGTGCTGCCCACCAACTTCTTTGGGCTAATAGCTCAGCTACAGGAAGCCGTCCCGCAAGTGGCCCACTGGAAGCGGTCCGCGTGCCTTTTAGGGGCTCAATGGGCATACGACCTTTTGAACATGAATTTTCGACGCATTGAAGCAGAGGTCGTCGCCGCGGGACCCCCCGAAGGGAAGGTTCAGACCCCGGAGCAGATCTTCGCCAAGGTAGCCGAAGGGGCCCGGATACCAAGGCCATGTGTTCCAAGGACACTTTGTATTTTGTGGTACTACTTCAAAACGCCCAAGTGTGTGGGATGTACAGAATCTATCATTTTGTTTGAATGAGTGCGGCTTTAAATTCGGTCATGTGATTGTGTTGTTTTGTTTTTTATTTAATATACCTCCCGTTTGACCGGGTGGAACTGAAAGTGGCTAGTCATCGGTTTCAACCCCTATGTACAGTATACAGAGGGTGCCCCCTTAGGTAATTGTGACCCTTACCCGACGTCTATTGTAACATCCCAAATTTTCAATTTGGAATGTTATACATAGGTCATCCATGCATATCATATTTCATTGCATCTTCGCTCCGCAATCCTCGAAATCCTAAGCAACTCAAGGACCCTCGGAGAGAGTTGGAGATTTTCCGATTTTTCGTATTTGATTTTATCAAATATTGGAAAACGAGGATTTTTGATTTTAATTATTTTTCTCTCCGGAAAATATTTCTTATTAAAATAAATGAGGCGAGATAATATGACTTCTCCAAAATAATTGAAATATCGGAGGAAAAACGTTAAAATCATTATTTGGATTTTATTTGGAATTTTATTTGCCCTAGAAAAATTTGCACGTTTTAAAATTGCATTTTAGGGGCCAAGAAAATGTTCATTCCGTTCTAAATATTTCATTTGGACGGTGAAAATTTGTTTTGGCATTTTTAGATTTTTATTTATTTTTCTAGGATTTTTCTAATTCTCGTGAATTTATTAAAAAAAACTTCATGTGGCACTTTTGGGCGAGGCCCAGCCGACAACAGCCGCCTTCCTTGTCGCCGCCGCCGTGTCCGATGCGGACACCATCGCCGCCGCCGCCTTGCCACCTCCTCCAAGCCGGACCGCCCCCATCCTATAAAGCATGCGCCGCCCCCCCCTCTACCGCCACCACCACCGCCGCCTCCGGGCGAGCCCGAGCCGAGCCGCCGCCGCCACCCCGCCCGAGTCGCCACTGCCCGTAGCTGCCGCCGCTGCCTCTAGCTGCCGCCGCCGCCTCCCGCCGTCGAACCGGAGCCCCGCCGGAACCAGCACGTGGTAGCCGCCCGGTTTTCCGAAGAAAACCGTTTCGGTTATTTTTTAGAAAACCCTAGTTGCGTTTTTTTAGCTCGGTTTATTTCTTCGGTTTATTTATTTAGCGAGCGTTTGTTCGTTTTAACGAACGCGTTCTTCGTTTATTTACAGTTAACGAACGTTCGTTCGTTAAACTATTCGCTGTTTTCTTTTTATCGGGTTTATTCCGCGATTTTTCGGATTGCGATTCCTGATCCGATGTTTGTTTTAGTATAACTTTTCGCTCGTTTATCGGAATCAGGCGATTCAAGCGCCTGGAGTTTCATCTCGAAACCCTCTTTCCGATAACCAACTCAAACAAGTTTTTGCCTCTATAAAATTTGACCCTAGTTCAGATTAGTAAACGGATCTTATTTCTTTCGCTGTTTGAGTTTCATTGCTCCGTTTGGTTTGATTCTTTTTGCGAATCGGAGTTCTTAAGTTGAACTTTCTGGTCAGCCTCTTTTAGTTGATTTTTACTTGTGCATCTTTCCTTGTTGCTTATGTATGTTGTTGTTTATTTGCGATAGAATTCCCGTAGTGCGAAGCGTGTTACTACGAGTCTCTAGGATTCGCGGATCGTCAGCAAGGCAAGTAACACATTGATCATACTCTTTTCATACCCAGTTTTATGCATTAGTTCAAATCCTCAAACATTGCATGATTAGGATGTCATTAACTTGTGGGTTGGGAGGTAGTTGTTGAGGTAGAACCTATTGCCCTGTTACTATCAAACCCTTGGGAGTTACTTCTATGTGTTGCTTATATTGCCATACTATGCTCGTAGACGTGGTTTGGGTTTGAGTGAATCCATGACTGATGTGAGATTGTTGATTAATGGTTCAACTTAAGGTGGCAACTTAAATACACATCTGGGTGGATTGAGGCACCTGGGGAACCCAGTGTTGTCTGTTTTTTCGGAAATCCCGGGGTACCCGTGTGATCTTCCTGGACCACCACCAGTGCTCAAAGGAACTGAGATTATTCATGCTAGAAACTTCCGTGTGCAACCACAAGCTATTATGGTCTCTAGAATAGTTGAGTAAGTTACGTGAAGCTCTTGAAGAGGTAGATCAGCAGGTAGTGGGTTTTGTAGGTTTGGTATGGTCTACCAGAGTAAAGAGTTAATGTTTCTGAAAGACTGTGTCTCGGTCATCCGTTTCTCAAACACCATGCAGTGCGAGAAATCAACGGAGGCGATCGAGTCTTGTGGGGAAAGTGCGCAAACCTCTGCAGAGTGTACAAACTAATCATGGTTAGCCGTGTCCCCGGTTATGGACAATTCTGAGTATCTAGTACCTGAGTATTCACATGTATCTCATCACTCTATATTAATATTGCTGGGATGTTAATTACTTTAATTGGGATTGAGTTGGGGTTATACCTTCTCAATGATGTTTCAACCACCATGATAGTTAAATTAAAACTTATTCCTTTGTTGTAGGGAAAAATTGGCTTTTCGCAAAACCATAACCATAGAGCTTTCCACCAGCCAAATATTGCATGTAGTGATAGCATTATACTATTCCTGCTCTACTGTGTTATATTGCCAGCATATTCCATGTGCTGACCCGTTCTCGGGCTGCAACGTATTAAGTTGCAGACTTTTCAGACGAGGAGTAAGGATCGTTAGGTCGTTGCCGTATAGCTCAGCTATGCCGTTGGAGTTGATGGACTCACTTTATCTTCCAAGCCTTCCGCTGTTATCACATTAGATGGCCTTAAGCCATATTATTGTAATAAGTTTTCTTTTGAGACATTCGTTGTATTAAGTGTGTGATTGCTACTCTGTTATAAATCCTTCGAGTATTGTGTGTGTCAGCATTACTGATCCAGGGATGACACTGAAACACAGAGACTTGACCATCTGAGGTCGGGTCGCTACATCTATGTACCCAAAGGCGGTGCATGCACCTAGGAACTATGCGATCAGACTATGGCGGCTTTATAACTTTCACTTAGTCATAGTAGTTTGACTGTCAGGGCTAATGACGAACCCCTAGTGTGTGAAGTGATCGACTCGGGTAGCCGAGGTCTATGCCACTAACCACTTCGGCCAATGAGAGGAAGAGGACCTTCGTTTAACACGGGTGATCGCTAACGACACGTAGCTTATTGTGGTATTCGGACGGCCGACCAGTTTACGCTTACACGGACAGTCAGTTTTTGGCTTTCTCCACTAAGGTGCTCTGCCATGAGAGCTGGTGGCACTACTGCAGTGGTTCTCCCGTTATGCCCTTAGCTGAATTGATCGAAAATGTAAGGGGTACACATAGGAGCCGTGCAACCCAACTATTGACAAAAATCTACCTTCGAAACTGATCATATAATGCAACGTCCAAGACGCCGAGTACTTCGGACTTGTAGTTTGGGGTGTGCTATTTAAAAGTGAAGACCTTTGTATCATAAAGTGTTCTTTGTGGCTCAAAGGTAGTACTTATAAGAAAATGCGAAAAGCCTTAAGGGCGCACTTTATTTCATATGGTCAAGCCGTACATGTCGAGCTTGGACAAAAAGAACTTCGAAAAGATACAATGCGAGTAATTTTAGGATCGAAAGTATGTCTAGAGGGGGGCTGATTAGACTACTTGACCAAATAAAAATCTTTCCTTATCCCAATTTTAGTTGTGGGCGGATTTTAGCAATTATGATAAGTCAAGCAATCAACCTACACATGCAATTCTAAGAGTATAGTAGCAGAATGTAAAACATTGCATATGGAGGTAAAGGGAAGGGTTTGGAGAAGGCAAACGCAACGAGGACACGAAGATTTGGCATGGTTCAAAAAGGTGGTGCGATCGTACATCCACCTTGATGGAGACGTCATCCCACGAAGGGTAACGGTTACGCGAGTCCACGGAGGGCTCCACCCAATGAAGGGTACACAAAGAAGCAACCTTGTCTATCCCACCATGGCCATCGCCCACGAAGGACTTTCCTAACTTGGGTAGATCTTCACGAAATAGGCGATCTCCTTGCCCTTACAAACTTCTTGGTTCAACTCCACATCAAGTTGGAGGCTCCCAAGCCACACCTAACCTATCTAGGAGAGACCACTCTCCAAAAGCTAATAGATGGTGTGTTGATGATGAACTCCTTGCTCTTGTGCTTCAAATGATAGTCTCCCAAACACTCAACTCTCTCTCATAGATTTGGCTATGGTGGAAGAAGGATTTGAGTGGAAAGCAACTTGGGGAAGGCTAGAAATCAAGATTCAAATGGTAGGAAAGGGAACTCTTGATCTCAACACATGAGTAGGTGGTTCTCTCACAAAAAATGAATGGTGGAAGTGTAGGCATGTTCTGATGGCTCTCCTCAATGAGGAAGAAGGGGTGGAGGGGTATATATAGCCTCCATACAAAATCCAACCTTACACACTTTTGACCCATCTCGGTGGCACCGATCAGAAAACTCGGTGGCACCAATCTGTGGAAAAATATGAATGTTAGGAACGTCGGTGGGACCGCCGGGAACTACTCGGTGGGAACAATGTGCAAGGTCTTAGGGCAAACGTCAACTCGGTGGCGCCGATTGCATCATCTCGGTGGGACCAAAGTGAAGCAATAAGGTAACAGAGAATCAGTCAAGCCATCTCAGTGAGACCGATTGCATCATCTCGTGGGACCAAAGTGATTGCAACAAGTAATAGGGAGCTGACAAGGCCATCTCGGTGGCACCAAGATCCGTATCGATGGAACCGAATTGTTTGGGTTTTGGCAGTGGCTAAGTCTAGATGAACTCGGTGGCTCCGGGTAGGAAATATCGTTGGGGCGGAGTTGGAAATTCAGGTTTGGACATATTTGGATAGAGAAAGTGACTGAGGGTTTTGGAGAAATATCACTAAGCACTTGAGAAAATAGATCATTAAGCAACACCTCATCCCCTTTTAATAGTATTGGCTTTCCTATGGACTCAATGTGATCTTGAATCACTTAAGCAAAAATGTAGAGTCTTAAGCTTTTGCCAATTCTTTTCCTTAGCATTTTGAGGGGTCCACATCTCTAGTCCATGCGATGCCCATCATTGAACATCCTGAAATTCTTATCTTAAATGGACATTAGTTCAATGAGATATGTTGTTATTAATTATCAATACCACCCGGGATTAGTTGCACTTTGAATCTCCCCTTTTTGGTAATTGATGACAACATATAGATCAAAGCTTCGACAAATGATTAAATGAATGAAATGCATCGTCACTTTGAGGAGTATGAGATAAGCAAGAGCTCCCCCTAAATTTGTGCATTATTAAAAACTTGCATTTGAATGCAAATGCACAACCTATTAGGGTCATGGGTCACTCTTCCATGTCACACACAACTTGGTGGAGCACACAAATTGATATGAGTGAAATAGTATGCACGCATCACTAAATACATAAGTGAATGATCATACACAAATAATGATAGAGATAAGCATTAAGCATCACATGAAACATAATATGATCGAGCACACATAACCAACATAGTATATCACACACATAACGAACAAAGTACCACGAGTCAAGCAGAAATAGTAGCAAGAACTCAAGAAAAACCATCGAGCAAAAGCGAGGCACTCTCTCGATCTCGAAGCCTAATGATCTATACAATATCTCCTCCTTTGGCAACAAGTACCAAAAGCTTCGAAAAGGTATAGAGCTATGCGTCTCTCTAGGCACGGTCATCAGCAGCTCCTGAAGGTGACTTCTGGCTGGTGGCTCCGATATGCGCAGGTGGCATGGAGAGAAGTGTATCCGTGAAGGATTCAGCTGACGTCTGCTGGGCTGGTGGAGTAGAGACTGGAGGTGCCACGGTAGCAGTAGCAGCAAGTGCAGAGTGAGTAGTCCTCGTGTCTGCAACTGGCACGACTGAAGATTTAGGTGCCCTGAGCACTGTCTGGAACCTCTCAGTTGTAGCTTGCTCATCTCCACTGTCCTCTACAGTAATAGCTCTGGCTGCATCAACATCCTCCTTCAGCTTTGCCACAACTGACTGAATCTCGGTGATCTTTACATCAAGATCATATATCTTAGCTTTCACCACCGGCTCTAAGCTTTCCTGATTCTTGGAAATGTGAGCCAGACTTTTCTCAATCATCAGTGTTGCTTCAAGAAGATATGTCATTTGATCATTTTTGTATTGAGGTTGGCTATGGGAGCATTGGATGTTGACGCCTCTTGTGCTACTCTTGCTGCTGCAGCTGCCTGGATCTCCTCTTGAGCTTGAGCAGACGAGGGATGTGAAGGATCAATCACTACAACATTGTCCTCATACTAGGACTGCAAAGGTAGATGCTCACGATCAAGTGGGTAAGTGCTCGTTCCAACCCTGGAATTGATGAGCAACTGGATATGAGGAGCAAACCCAGAAGATCTCTTATGGCAGTTGCGGTTCTCTTGATTATCCCAACTATCAGGCTTGTAACTTTGAATTTCTATGGTGTATAAAATAAATGTAGCAGTTGATGGAGTGGCTACGGATCATCTTATCATCCCTAGACTTGGGCAAAAGGGTGTGCCTCAAGATAGTATTAGTGGTGGCCAAACCAGCAAGCAAATGCTTCACTGATCAAAGCTTATGTGATTCAAGATCTTTCTAAGGAATAGCCTTGTACATATTAGCCATGGAGTTGTGATCCATCCTAGGCTTCCCATAGACATCAATGTCATTTTTTTCTTCCTTAGGGGCACCAAGAACTTCAGCTCACTCAGCGATACTTGACTAGTATTTGGATTCCTCGGTCATCCATACAATCCTGCCATCTAGATAGAAATGAGTTGTGGAATAGAATTGCATGATCATATCATCATTCCATTTGGTGAGTGATACGTCCATTTTGCATCATGTCTTCATACTGTTATTTATAATGTTTTTATGCATAATAATGCTTGATGGAGTAATTCTAATGCCTTTTCTCTCATAATATGCAAGGTTCACACAACGAGGGAGAATGCTTGCATTTGGAATTCTGGACTGAAAAACCTACATCGAGTTACATTGCTCAAGCATCTCCAAATGAGCCGAAAATTTATGGAGAATTGTTTTGGAATATATGAAAAATACTAGAGCAAATAACTACCGGAGGGGGCCCACCTGGTGAGCACAAGACACCAGGGCCCGCCCTGGTGGGTTGTGCCCAGCACGACCCACCACTGGTGCCCATCTTCTGGTATATAGGTCATTTTTACCTAGAAAAAAGAAGGGAAGGACTTTCAGGATGGAGCGCCTCCGTCTCGATTCAGAACTTGGGCAGGAGCACTTTTGCCCTTCGATGGAGCGATTCCGTTGGGGGAACTTCCCTCCCAGAGGGGGAAATCGAAGCCATCGTCATCACCAACAACCCTCTCATCTTTGGGACGGCAATCTCCATCAACATTTTCAACAACACCATCTCCTCTGAAACCCTAGTTCAATTCTTGTGTTCAATCTTTGTACCGAAACCTCGGATTGGTACCCGTGGGTAACTAGTAGTGTTGATTACATCTTGTAGTTGATTACTATGTGGTTTATTTGGTGGAAGATTATGTGTCATATCCATTATGCTATTTAATGCCTCTCTGATATTGAGCATGATTATCATTTGTGAGTATTTACTTTTGTTCTCGAGGTCATGGGAGAAATCTTGTTGCAAGTAATCATGTGAACTTGATATGTGTTCAATATTTTGATGATATGTATGTTGTCATTCCCATAGTGGTGTCATGTGAACGTTGACTACATGGCATTTCGCCATATTTGGGCCTAAGGGAATGCATTGTTGAATAGTTATTAGATGATGAGTTGCTAGAGTGACAGAACCTTAAACCCTAGTTTATGTGCTACTTCGTAAGGGACAAATTTGGATCCAAATGTTTAATGCTATGGTTAGATTTTATCTTAATACTTTTCTCGTAGTTGCATATGATTGCCAAGGGGTTAATCATAAGTAGAAGGTTTGTTCAATTAAGAATAGCCCCTAAGCAACGGTCCACCCACATATCAAATTATCAAAGTAGCGAACATGAATCAAACCAACATGATGAAAGTGACTAGATGAAATTCATGTGTACCCTCAGGAATGCTTTGCCTATTATAAGAAACTGTTTTGGCATGTCCTTTGCCACAAAAGGATTGGGCTACCTTGGTGCATTTTATTTACTATTACCTTTACTTGCTCATTACAAATTATCTTGCTATCAAACTACCTATTACCGCCAATTTCAGTGCTTGTAGAAAATACCTTGGTTAAAACCCCTTGTCATTTCCTTCTGCTCCTCGTTGGGTTCGACACTCTTACTTATTGAAAGGACTACGATTGATCCCCTATACGTTTGGGTCATCAAGACTCTTTTCTGGTGCCATTGCCGGGGAGTGAAGCGCTCTTGGTAACTGGAAATTGGTAAGGAAAAATTATTACTATGTGCTGAAATTTATTTTCACTTGTTACTATGGAGAACCATCCTTTGAGGGGTTTGTTCGGGGTATCTTCACCTCAACCAGAACCACAATTTGTTGCCCGTAAACCTACTACACCTACTGGAAATATTGGTTATGAAATTCCTTCGGGTATGATAGAACAACTGCTAGCTAATCCTTATGCAAGAGATGGAACTGAATATCCTGATATGCACTTGATATATGTGGATGAAATTTGTGTATCATTTAAGCTTGCAAGTTTACCCAGAGATGAAGCTAAGAAGAAGGTTTTCCCTTTATCTTTAAAGGTAACATCATTGACATGGTATAGGCTATGCGATGATATTGGATCTTGGAATTGGAATTGACTGAAATTGGAATTTCACCAAAAATTCTATCATATGCATCTAGTTCATAGTGATCGGAATTATATATACAATTTCTTGCCTCGTGAAGGAGAAAGTATCGCTCGATCTTGGGGGAGGCTTAAGTCAATGTTATATTCATTCCCCAATCATGAGCTCTCTAGAGAAATTATTATTCGGAATTTTTATTCTCGGCCTTCTCATGATGGTCGATCCATGCTCGATACTTCTTGTACTAGTTATTTTATGAAGAAGACTGTTGAATTCAGGTGGGATATTTTAGAAAGAATTAAACACGATTGGGAACTCGATGAAGTTAAGGATTCATGTATTATGCTTAAGTTTGATTGTGTGAAATCTTTTATGAATACTGATGCCTTTCACAATAATAGCACTAAATATGGACATGACTAAGAGATAGCCTCTTTTGTGAATCATTTGCTACTGATGTTGATATCCCTAAGGAGAAGTGGTTTGAATAGCATCCCCCTATTAAAGAAGAAATTAAAGAATCGGTAATAGCTAAAGATGAAACTATCATTTACAATGTTGATCCAGTTGTACCTACTGCTTATATTGAAAAACTAACTTTCCCTGTGAGGATAAAGGAACATGCTAAGGTATCAACTGTAGTTCACAAAAGAAATATCAAAGCACCTAAACCCTCTGAGCAAATTAAAGTAGAACCTAGTGTTTCTATGGTTAAAGATCTACTAGTAGAAAATATTGACGGGCATGTTATTTACTTCTGTGATGAAGCTGCTAGAATTGCTAAACCTGATGAAAAATATAAACATAAACCTATTGTTGGCATGCTATTGTCTCAGTCAAAATATGAGATCATTGTTATCAAGGTTTATGTGACTTAGGTGCTAGTGTGAGCGCTATTCCTTTTACTTTATATCTAGAAATCATGAATGACATAGAACCCGCTGAAATAGAAGACATAGTATTAAAATTTCTAATAGAGACATCATCACACCACTTGGTATTGTTAGAGATGTTGATTTCTTGTGTGGGAAGTAAAATATCCTGCTAATTTTCTAGTTCTTGCTTCCCCACAAGATGATATTTGTCCCATTATTTCTGGTAGAACTTGCTTTAATACCGTTAATGCTAAAATAGATTGTGAGAAACAAATTGTCGTTGTTAGTTTTTGTGATGAGTCTCATGAGTTTAATTTCTCCAAGTTTAATAGACAACCTCCTAAGAAATAATTACCTAGTAGGAATGAAATAATTGGTCTTCCTTCTATTGTTGTGCCTCCTACTGATCCACTAGAAGAATATTTTCTAGACCATGAAAATGATATGCATATGCATGAAAGAAATGAAATAGATAAAAAAATCTTTGAACAACGACCTCTGCTCAAACACAATTTGCCTATTGAAACTCTAGGAGTTCCTCCTCCACCTAAAGGTGATCTTGTGTTTGAATTAAAACAATTGTCAGATACATCGAAATATGCTTATCTTGATGACAAAAATATATATCCTATTATTATTAGTGCTAACCTTTCAGAACATGAAGAAGAAAGATTATTGGAAAATCTGAAGAAGCACTGAGCTGCTATTGGGTATACTCTTGATGATCTTAAGGGCATTAGTCCCACTCTTTGTCAGCACAAGATTAATATGGAACCTGATGCTAAACCCGTTGTTGATCACCAGCGGCGTTTGAATCCTAGGATGAAAGAAGTGGTAAGAACTGATATATTAAAGCTTCTTGAAGCAGGTATAATCTACCTCATAGCTGATAGTAGATGGGTAAGTCCCGTTCATTGTGTCCCTAAGAAGGGAGGTATTACTGTTGTTCCAATGATAAAAATGAACTTATTCCACAAAGAATTGTTACTGGTTTTAGAATGTTAATTGATTTTAGAAAAATAAATAAAGCGACTAGAAAAGATCAATACCCTCTGCCTTTTATTGATCAAATGTTAGAAATACTGTCTAAGCACACACACTTTGCTTTCTTGATGGATATTCTGGTTTTTCTCAAATACCTGTTTCACAGCCAGATCAAGAGAAAACCACCTTCACTTGCCCTTTTGAAACTTATGCTTATAGGCGTATGCATTTTGGTTTATGCAATGCACCTGCTACCTTTCAAAGATGTCTGACTGCTATATTCTCTGATTTTTGTGAAAAGATTGTTGAGGTTTTCATGGATGATTTTTCTATTTACGGAACTTCTTTTGATGATTTCTTAGGCAACCTTGTTCGAGTTTTGCAGGGATGTGAGCAAACTAATCTTATCTTGAATTGGGAGAAGTGCCACTTTATGGTTAATGAAGGTATTGTCTTGGGGCATAAAATCTCCGAACAAGGTATTGAGCTGGATAAAGCTAAAGTTGATGCAATTGAGAAAATCCCATGTCCTAAATATATTAAAGGTATTCGTAGTTCCCTCGGTCATGATGGTTTCCATAGGAGATTTAATAAAGACTTCTCTAAAATTTCTAGGCCTCTGACAAATCTTTTACAAAAGGATGTTCCATTTGTTTTTGATGATGATTGTGTAAGAGCCGTTGAAACACTTAAGAAAGCATTAACTTCTCCACCTATAGTACAACCACCTGATTGGAACTTACCTTTTGAAATTATGTGTGATGCTAGTGATTATGTTGTCGGTGCTGTTCTAGGACAGACAGTTGATAAGAAGTTGAATGTTATCCATTATGCTAGTAAAACTCTAAACGGTGCTCAACGAAATTATGCTACTATCGAAAAAGATTTTTTCACAGTTGTGTTTGCTTGTGATAAATTCAGATCTTATATCGTTGATTCTAAAGTAACTGTTCACACCGATCATGCTGCTATAAAATATCTTATGGAAAAGAAAGATGCTAAACCTAGACTCGTTAGGTGGGTTCTTTTGCACAAGAATTTCATTTACATATTACTGATAGGAAAGGAGTTGAGAACCCCGTAGCTAATAACTTGTCTAGGTTAGAAAATATTCTTGATAACCCACTACCTATTGATGATAGTTTTCTTGATGAACAACTTGCTGCAATAAATGTTTCTCATAATACTCCTTGGTATGCTGACTATGCTAATTATATTGTTGCTAAATATATATACCACCTAGTTTCACAAACCAACAAAAAGAAAAAATTCTTCTGTGATTTAAGACATTACTTTTGGCATTACCCACATCTTTTGTAAAGGAGTAGATTGTATTATTAGACATTACGTACCTGAGCATGAATAGGAACAAATCCTACGAAAATGTCACTCTGAAGCTTATGGAGGACATCATCCGGGAGATAGAACTGCTCATAAGCTATTGCAATCTGGTTTTTATTGGCCTACTCTCTTCAAGGATGCCCGTAGGTTTGTTTTATCTTGTGATGAATGTCAGAGAATTGGTAATATTGGTAAGCGTCAAGAAATGTCTATGAATTATTCACTTGTTGTTGAACCATTTGATGTTTGGGGTTTTGATTATATGGGACCTTTTCCTTACTCTAATGGGTATACACATATTGGTTGTTGTTGATTATATTACTAAGTGGGTAGAAGCTATTCCAACTAGTAGTGATGATCACAATACTTCCATTAAAATGCTTAAAGAAGTTATTTTCCCAAGGTTTGGAGCCCCTACATATTTAATGACTGATGGTGGTTCACACTTTATTCATGGTGCTTTCCGTAAAATGCTTGCTAAATATGATGTTAACCATAAAATTGCATCACCCTATCATCCTCAATCTACTGGTCAAGTTGAACTTAGCAATAGAAAATTAAAACTCATATTAAAAAATTGTTAATAGGTCCCGAAAAAATTGGTCTAAGAAATTAGATGATGCACTTTGGGCCTACAGAATAGCTTATGAAAATCCTATGGGTATGTATCCTTATAAAATGGTTTATGGAAAAGCTTGTTGTCTACCTCTTGAGTTAGAACATAAAGCATATTGGGCAATCAAAGAAGTCAATATTGATTTCAAACTTGCTGGTGAAAAGAGGTTATTTGATATTAGCTCACTAGATGAATGGAGAACCCAAGCTTATGAAAATGCCAAAGTATTTAAAGAAAAGGTTAAAAGATGGCATGACAAAAGAATCCAAAAGCAGGAATTCAAAGTTGGAGAATATGTTCTTTTGTACAACTCTCGTTTAGTTTCGTTGCAGGAAAACTTCTCTCTAAAAGGGAAGGACCATATATTATCGAGGAGGTTTGTCGCTCTAGAGCTATCGAGATTAATAATGCCGAAGGTACTAACCCGAAGGTGGTGAATGGGCAAAGAATTAAGCACTATATCTCAGGTACCCCTATAATGTTGAAAGCAATATTATTCAAACAATGACACATGAGGAACACATAAAACAAACCTTCCGAAACACTCTAGAATGCTGAAAAAGAGGAGGTACATGATACGGTAAGTAAACGAACTCTGGAAAATCCGCAAAAATATATTTTGTTAGTTTTGGAATATTACAAAAATTAGGAAATAATAAACAACCTATGTCATGGGAAACCACAGCCACCTATGGGGCAATGAGCCCCTTGTGGTTCGGCAGGGGGATGAGCACATTGCACAAAGAGCGGAGAGCGTCGCGCAGCACGGCAGAGATCACACGGGCGATTTTACCCAGGTTCGGGCCGCCGAGAGGCGTAAAACCCTACTCCTGCTTTGCTGGATTGATGGTGGATTGTGGTAGAAATGTAGCGCTCTAGCCCGGCAGTGTTGCCTCGGGGCGAGAGAAGCTACGCGCGTATGAGTGTAAAAGGGTCCGAATCCTTTATATGGTTTCCATGGGCCTCCTTTTACAGATTAAGGGGTCACCACAGTGGCAAATCAGTCATTGTGTACTGATTAGATAGCAAACAGTGCTATCATACCTAACTCTGCAGATAGGGCAGAGCGCATTAAATGCGCCACTTAGTGTCCATCAAGGCCTGCCCGGCAAGCCTTGTCGGGTTGTTCAGCCACCTTCTCACCTGTCTGCATAACACGTCGTTGGACGGGTGTCATTTGGAGGTGATTTCCATAGAAAGTGGCTGCCATGTGGCAAGAAACAGCCACTTAGGGGGTTTGACACCGCACTAATCGATGACTTGCATTGTTGTGAGGTGGTGTTGTGGAGCCTTGGTGGAGTAGTTTGCCTCCGTAAGCCCCGGCAGGCCTGCCGGAATGGTCTTGAGGCTTGCTTCTAGGTTAACCTCGACCTCACAAGGCTTGCCTGCCCAGCAAGGGAAGTTTTTCCTTGGTGATATCTTGCTTATTTGGCTTGACTTGGTATTCCTGATCCGCACTCTGATTCTTCAGTGAGTTGATCCCTTGTGCCTTGTCTGGTCTTCGATGTAGTAATCTTGATCTTAGGCCTGTGCACGGTCTGGGCAATAGAGCGAGGGTTTGTTGCACCGACAAGAGCCCCGGGCCTGGCCCGAACACGTTGTCGGGCATCGTCGGGATAGGCGCTAACTGGTGCACAGGTGAGAGTGTAGTAGTTGCTCGTCCCTTGAGATTTTCTTTGTTTCTTCATTAACCTGAGCCCAGGTTAGTTTCCGGTTCTCCCGCGCGTCGTGTAATGCCAACTGCAGTGGGGCCACTTTTGTAATGGCCCGTGAATGACTTTAACGCGCGGGTGTGTAACTTCCAGTTCACTCTTCCCACCATGCTCTTATCCTTGGCCATGTATGTTGCATGCATTGAGTGGGGTAGGTAACGGAGGCGCGTGGTGCGGTAGAGCGTCAAGGCGGGGGCCCGGTCTTCATGGATTGGTGGAGGTAGACGGCGATTACCCGCCAAGGGATCGACTCGGCCCCGGCCGTCTCTAAAAGGAGGGGTGGGGGAGGAGTGGGAGTATTCATCCACACACCCCTCCTCCTCCATTCTCTGCTTTCTTTTGGTTATGGTGGAAGGAAGAGGTCGGGGCCAGGCCCCGGGCCCTAGCTTGGGGTTGGTGTAACGCCCCGGATTCGATGCGCCAGGTGTCTGCCAGTTATTCGCTGTCGTTGCCATGTCATGTGCTTGCGTGTCTCTCTTTGCCACGTCATCATCTGCATTTTATATCATGTCATCATGTGCATTTCATTTTGCATACGTGTTCGTCTCATGCATCCGAGCATTTTCCCCGTTGTCCGTTTTGCAATCCGGCACTCCTATGTCTCCCGGCGCCCCCTTTTGCCTCTTTTCGTGTGCGGGTATTAAACTTTCTCGGAATGGCCCGAGGTTTGTCAAGCGGCCTTGGTATACCACCGGTAGACCGCCTATCAAGTTTCGTGCCATTCGGAGGTCGTTCGGTACTCCAACGGTTAACCAGGTAACCGCAAAGCCTCTTTCTCTTTGCAGCCCAACACCCTTCCAAACTAGCCCAAAACCCATCTAACTCCTCTCCATGCTCTCGGTCGTTCGAGCACGATAGCGTGGCCGAAAACCGCTCCTCCTTTGGACTCTCCTAGCTCCCTCTACCTATAAATATGTGTCTTCCCCCAAAAATTCCGAGTCCAAACCTACCCTAACCTTCCCCGCCGCCGCCGGACATTTCATCCTGCGCTGACGGACGTGTCTGCCACCTCCGCGCCGCCGCCCTCAGCGAACCGGGGGCTGCCACGTGGCACCGCCCGCGCCGTCCGGCCAGGGCCCAGGCGAGGCTCACCGCCCGCGCTCGCCGTCTGCTGCGCCGCCCGCCTCCCTCACCGGCCTTCGCGGCGCTCCGCCCGCCACAGGCGCCGCGCCCGCCATGACCTCCGCCTCCTCAAGCTTCGCCCAGCGCTCGGCGCCGACCCACGCCGGCCCGCCCGCGCGCCCGCCCGGCGCCCGCCCGCGCCGCCCGGCCGGCCCGGCCGCGCGCCAGCGCCCAGCCCGCCCGAATCCGGTCGGGCGGACGGATCGGCGGCCCGAGCTCCCTGGCCTCCACCGGCGTCCTCCCCGTCGTCCTCCGGCCGTCCTCGTCGTCCGTGCACGAGGGTTGACTTATCCTTCTCCCCCGAATTCATCTGTCTTTAATTCTGTGATAATTTGTTGCATTTTCATCGTGCCATAACTTTGCACCTGTAGCACCGTTTCGTGCGTACAATATGTCAAAGTGTTTGTCTCGATGAGTGCATCATTTAGTTGCATTGCGTCATTTACATTTGAGCTCATCTTGATGCCAGAAATGCTGTTAGAAGAGTGCTATGTGATGTTAGGTTCAGATTCTTATCAGAACATGCACTTTTGTCATTTTTGCCATGATTGATGTGTGCAACCTATGAACTTGAGTCCTACATGTGTTTTGTAATATGCCATGCCATCTTTACAGGGGTGTATGCCATGTATTTTTGTGATCTCTGTGGTGACTAGCACAAGCATGCGAACTAGGCTTCATGATGTTGCTGATTTCAGCCCCTGTTTTGCTGATATTTTTATGCCATGTTAACTTGATGCTACAGAGAGATCCATGCATATTCTGAGATATTTCAGTAAGGATGTTTTGAACATATGGTTATTCTCTATCAATACATGCCCTTGTTTGCAATTATGGAGTGCCATAGCTTGATTCAATGAAGCTCTACTTTTGCTATAAAATGTTTCCTGGCAGGTTGTTTACATGTTATTCAACTTTGCCAAGCTTGTTGTAGTTGATCCGTGTATGCTATGATGTTGTTCTTGCCATGTATAGCTTATATGACATGTCTTCTTACTGTTGGTTGCCTTTCCATGCCATGTATTACTCTGTGGTGAGTGGTTCAAGCTCACCAACATGCCTACTTATTGTTGTTCCTGCCATGTATGAATCTGTAATATAACTTGCCATGTTTACATGGGTGCCATCATATCTTCTGATCCTTTTTGGTTTATGGTCAGTAAAGGACTTTTGTTCTATACTTTTATTAGTATCATGACATGCCTTTGTTTGCCATGATAAATTCCTGTAGCATGTTGTTTGATAGCTCTAAACATTGCAACCTGATGTTATTTCTGCTAAAGTCTGAAACTGTTATTATTTGCAATCTTGCCATATCCTTTTGAGCATGTTCTAGTGATTTCTGGAGATTGCTCAGTGTTCATGTTTTGTCATGCTTTAACTTTAGATCATGACCATGCCTTTTGTTATTGCATTGAGATGCTGTAGCATAGTGTTTTTATGCTTGGAATATGGCTAGTTCTGTTTTTGACAGATTGTTGTCATGACTTGTTTCATGTGTATGTGTTGAACCGTTGCTCCGTTTTGAGTGTGCTCTATATGAAACTTGCTTGATTTTGCATGTAGTTTCATATTATCATGTTGCACCCATGTTTTGAGGTGTTTGCTTGATGTTTGTATGCATTTTGCATCAATGCCATGTTTAACTTGTTTTGCTCATATCTTCTAGGCCGTAGCTCCGAATCTAATGAACTTTATATGTAACTTGACTAGAATTTCGTGTAGATCATCTTGGTGCATCTTAACTTGCTGTTTAACAACTTGAATATAAGGTTTATTCAGATCTGGACCAATTTCGAAATTTGCATATGAGGACTTACCGAATTGTTATATGTTGATCCGGCCTCATTTAAACTTGCTTTGATGTGTTGCTCTTGTTTGCATCATCCTCTTGCCATGAGTAGCTTCATGTAGCTTTGTCATGCATCATGCTTGTTGTGCATCATGTCTTGTTCATGTGTGGTGTGTTTACCATGTTGTGTGCTTCTTCTTGTTAGTTCCTGTTTCGTTGCGATCGTGAGGATTCGTTCGTCTACGCTTGGTTCGGCTTCATCCGTTCGTCTTCTTCATGGACTCATTCTTCTTCCTTGCGGGATTTCAGGCAAGATGACCGCTACCCTGGATCTCATTACTATCATTGCTATGCTAGTTGCTTCGTTCTTTTCGCTATGCCGGCGCTACCTACCACTTCTTTGCTCAAGCCTCCCAAATTGCCATGAACCTCTAACCTTTTCACCCTTCCTAGCAAACCATTGTTTGGCTATGTTACCGCTTTGCTCAGCCCCTCGATAGCGTTGCTAGTTGCGGTGAAGATGAAGTTTGTTCCTTGTTGGAACATGGAGATGTTGTTCCTTGTTGGAACATGTTTACTTGTTGGGATATCACAATATATCTTACTTAATTAATGCATCTATATACTTGGTAAAGGGTGGAAGGCTCGGCCTTATGCACAGTGTTTTGTTCCACTCTTGCCGCCCTAGTTTCCGTCATATCGGTGTTATGTTCCCGGATTTTGCGTCCCTAACGCGGTCGGGTGATTTATGGGACCCCTTGACAGTTCGCTTTGAATAAGACTCCTCCAAAGAAGGCCCAACATTGGTTTTACCATTTGCCTCATCTACCCCTTTTTCCCTTGGGTTTCCGGAGCCCAAGGGTCATCTTTTATTTTAGCCCCGGGCGGTGCTTCTCTAAGTGATGGCCTGAACCGAGTAGACTGCGGGGGCCCCTCGGGGAAACTCGGGATCTGGTTTTACTCGTAGGATGTCTCATCCGGTGTTGCCCTGAGAACGAGATATGTGCAGCTCCTATCGGGATTGTCGGTGCATCAGGCGGCTTTGCTGGTCTTGTTTTATTCTTTGTCGAAATGTCTTGTAGCAGGATTCCGAGACTGATCGGGTCTTCCCGGGAGAAGGAATATCCTTCGTTGATCGCGAGAGCTTATCATGGGCTAAGTTGGGACACCCCTGCAAGGTATAAACTTTCGAGAGCCGTGCCCGCGGTTATGTGGCAGATGGGAATTTGTTAATATCCGGTTGTAGTAAACTTGAAGCAAACTCTTCTAAAATACACCAACCGTAATGCGTAACCGTGAGTGTCTCTTTTCGGGTTGATCGAGAGGAGAACACGGTTTTCGGGTTATGTCTCGGCGTAAGTAGGAGTTCGGGATCACTTCTTGATCATTACTAGTTGACGACCGTTCCTTTGTTTCTCTTCTCGCTCTCATTTGCGTATGTTAGCCACCATACATGCTTAGTCGCTTTGCAACCTCACCACTTTACCCTTCCTTTCCCTTTAAGCTTTGCTAGTCTTGATGCCCATGGTAATGGGATTGCTGAGTCCTCGTGGCTCACAGATTACTACACCACCAGTTGCAGGTACAGGTTTTGCGATGATCTTGACGCGAGAGCGATGTTTGCTTGTGTTGGAATTCTTCTTACGCTTCTTCTTCGATCGGGGATAGGTTCCGTGTCGGCAGCTGGGCTAGCAGGGTGGATATTGTTTGAGTTTCTGTTTATGTTTCATCCGTAGTCGGATGTTGGTTTCTTGTATATGATGTTGATATATTCTTGTGGCAGTTGTGCCTTATGTATGTATCCCTACCTATTATGTAATGTTGATGTAATGATATCCACCTTGCAAAAGCGTTTCAATATGCGGGTCTATCCTTGGTGGGACCGTCGAGTTCCTTTTGGATAGGGTCGCATATTAGGCGTGACAAGTTGGTATCAAAGCCTCGGCCGACACTAGGAGCCCCCTTGATTGATCGTGTAGTTTGGCCGTTGTCGAGTCTAGAAGAAAACTGTTTTGAAGTCTAGTTATATCGGAGAGTAGGAATTATTTTTACTCCTCAGCCCCTTCATCCCTCTGGTGAGTAATCTTGACGTAGTTGTTTTGAATTACTCCTCTTCCCTCTCAAACTTTCTTTAGGATCAAGCAGTTGGTTTCTTTGATCGTTGTTCCTCAGTACTTTTCATCCGGTGCATTTCTCGTCATGGCGATTCGACCCTCTTTGTTTTGCAAGTTCAATCCTCAGTTGTCCTTGTTTTTCCCACCCACCCTCCCTTCTTCCTCTCAGAACCGGAGTCTGTAATCGAGTATCCATCCTACTCGTGTGAAGACTTTGCTTTCTTTCCTCTATGATTTCAACCGGTGTTTTTTTCTCTTCAAGTTATTCATCGGTTTTTCCCCTTCCAGTTGATTTTGTTTTCCCGCCCTCCCACCCTTTTTCTTCCCGGAGCCTGAGTCTGTTTCGAACATCAATTTCATTCGTGTAGAGCCTCTTCAGTCTTCCCTCAATTATCTCAACAGGTGAATTCTCGTCTCGTTCGTCATTCTTCATCTCTTTTTCTTTTCCGGCGGATTCAATTCAAGTTATTCAGGGTGACCATATTCTTTTCCTTGGGTCAATTGTTTTCCCTGCTCGTTCGCCTCTCACCAGTTTATCATTCCGGAGTTCGGAAGACATCTCAGAAGATTCATGTTTGCTTTTAATTATTTCGAGGTTGTCACCTCATTCATATCTTTCAATTGTTCCGGTGCATCATCTATCTGTTCAACATCCCTTTCCAACGGTGTTTTTTCTCTTCAGTGGGCCCTAACCCACAGGTCTTTCCCAGGATCTTACCTGACTCTTCTAATTATTCCGGAGTTATTCTCAAATTCCTTTTGAAGTTTGACGTAAGAATGAATTTCATCAGTCAGATACCTTTTCAAGATCGATTTCAAACCATTTCATTGTTGAATCAACCTCTCTGCTTTTCATTCTACCGGAGTATCTCATTAATTTTGGTGGTGTTTCTCCTCATCATTTGAAGATTGAAGAGAATTTTTCCTCTAAATCTTGTCCGTTCTCCCGAAGATTAAGTGGTTCTAGCTTCATGCTATCCTCTCGAATTATTCCGTTTGTTAGAGATTCTTTTCTTACCCATCCGGAGTATTTCAGGAGTTGCTTTTACTGTTCGATCATCCGGAGGTCATATTTTCGGAATATCTCTCCATTCTAAGTTTTTCAAATTCGTTCTCCAATTATTCTATATCCGTGCCCCTTCGTTCGTCTCAATATTATCCCGGTGCCTCGTTCAAGTGTTTTTTAATCAGCTCGTGATCTCTTTGTTCTTTTGTATCTAAATCCCCTCGAGCAGTTATGTTCTTCTAATTCTTCCCGGTGATTCATTCTCTTTCGTCAGTCATTTCCGAATTCTTACGGTGGTTCCTTCAGATTCTTTTCCTTGTTTATCTTTTTAATCCATTCGTTCTTTTCAACCTACCGGTGATTCATGAAGACCTTCTCAAGGTGGCGCTATGTCACTTCTCAATCCTTTTTCAAGAAGAATAAGTTGCATGCCAAATCCATTTCTTGTCATCAATTTAATTTGATGAAGGATAAGCATACAACAAATCTTATTCTTATTTCCTCGAAGTGTTTAATCCCTTCCTTCGGAGTTTGTTCGTGATGAATAAATTCTAGTTTCAAGTCTTTTCATCTTTTCTTTTTCCGGAGCTCAATTAATTTCCTCGGCCATCTCGTCGGAACATTCATCTAAATCATCGCAAGCTTTAATCTTATTCTTTCATCCTTCACTGAATCTCGTCATCCTTTTGTTATCGGAGTTCTTCTTGGTGGTTCTTCATGATTTAATTCATTTCTTCAAGAGTTCATCAAGATTTTGTTGGCGGAGTTCAAGTATCTTTTCTTCTCGCGTCTCGAAGTGCAATTAATTCTCCGTATTCTTTTGAAGTGGAGATTTGCATTTCCTCGTTCTTCTCAGCTATCCAATCATTTCCGTTTGTGGCCGGTTATCACCTCATCAATTTCGAGATGTTTTCCATAAGTCCACAACAAGCTTATTCTTTCGTGGTTGATTTTCTCAACAACTCCGTTCAATCTTTGTTTCTAAGATTGCTTTCTGTTCCATTCGTGGCACAAGTTGTCATTTTCTTCTCTGTTCTTTTCATTCAAATTTTTCAATTCTTTCCGGAGGTTTTGTGTCATGTCTTCATCAAGTATCATTCCACCCTCTCAAGCTTGTGTTCTATTCTTCCATTTTCAGCCGGAGTGCTGCCTAAATCCTTTCAGTCTTATTCGTTTCTCATCTCGTTCTAACCGGAGTGCTTTTAGAGTCTATCGTGTTTCCATGAGCATTTAATTCTCGTCATTCTCGTCGTTCCTCTCTTCTTCTCGAGTGCTCTCGATTCTTTGCTTCTTCTCTGGAGTTCTTGTTTCACCTCATCCCTTTTTCCCTTCCGTCTCGGTCCTAAGATCTCGGGACGAGATCTCTTGTTAGTGGAGGAGTGTTGTAACGCCCCGGATTCGATGCGCCAGGTGTCTGCCAGTTATTCACTGTCATTGCCATGTCATGTGCTTGCGTGTCTCTCTTTGCCACGTCATCATCTGCATTTTATATCATGTCATCATGTGCATTTCATTTTGCATACGTGTTCGTCTCATGCATCCGAGCATTTTCCCCGTTGTCCGTCCGTTTTGCAATCCGGCACTCCTATGTCTCCCGGCGCCCCCTTTTGCCTCTTTTCGTGTGCGGGTATTAAACTTTCTCGGAATGGCCCGAGGTTTGTCAAGCGGCCTTGGTATACCACCGGTAGACCGCCTGTCAAGTTTCGTGCCATTCAGAGGTCGTTTAATACTCAGCAGTTAACTGTAACATAAAGCCTCTTTCTCTTTACAGCCCAACACCCTTCCAAACTGGCCCAAAACCCATCTAATTCCTCTCAATGCTCTCGATTGTTCGATCACGATCGCGTGGCCGAAAATCGCTCCTCATTTGGACTCTCCTAGCTCCCTCTACCTATAAATATGTGTCTTCCCCCAAAAATTCCGGGTCCAAACTTACCCTAACCTTCCTGCCGCCACGGACATTTCATCCAGCGCCCGACGGACGTGTCCGCCCCCCTCGCGCCCGCCGCCCTCAGCGGAACTGGGCTGCCACGTGTCACCACGGCCGAGCGCCGTCCAGCCAGCGGGGCCAGGCGGAAACCCCGAACCCTTTCGCCGTCCAGCGCGCCGCCCGCCTCCCCTCACCGGCCTTTCGCCCGGCGCTCTGCCGCCACCAGGCGGCGCCCGCCGCCATGACCTCCGCCTCCTCCCTTCGCCCGCGCCAGCGCCGACCCCACCGCCCGCCGCCGCCCGCCGCCGCCGTACGCCCGCCGCCGCCCGGCCGCGCCCAGCCAGGCCCGCATCCGAATCGGTCGGGCGGACGGATCCGGCCGGCCCAACTCCCAGCCTCCACCGGCGTCCTCCCCGTCGTCCTCCGGCCGTCCTCGTCGTCCGTGCACGAGGGTTGACTTATCCTTCTCCCCCGAATTCATCTGTCTTTAATTCTGTGATAATTTGTTGCATTTTCATCGTGCCATAACTTTGCACCTGTAGCTCCGTTTCGTGCGTATAATATGTCAAAATGTTCGCCTCGGTGAGTACATCATTTTGTTCCATTGCATCATTTTCATTTGAGCTCATATTGATGCCCGAAATGCTGTTAGAAGAGTGCTATGTGATGTTAGGTTCAGATTCTTATCAGAACATGCACTTTTGTCATGTTTGCCATAATTTCATGTGTGCATCCTATGAACTTGAGTCCTACATGTGTTTTGTAATATGCCATTCCATCTTTACAGGGGTGTATGCCATGTATTTTTGTGATCACTGTGGTGACTAGCACAAGCATGCGAACTAGACTTCATGATGTTGCTGATTTCAGCCCCTGTTTTGCTGATATTTTATTGCCATGTTAACTTGATGCTACAGAGAGATCCATGCATATTTTGAGATACTTCAGTAAGGATGTTTTGAACATATGGTTATTCTCTATCCATACATGCCCTTGTTTGCAATTATGGAGTGTCATAGCTTGATTCAATCGAGCTCTACTTTTGCTATAAAATGTTTCCTGGCAGGTTGTTTACATGTTATTCAATTTTGCCAAGGTTGTTGTAGTAGATCCGTGTACGCTATGATGTTGATCTTGCCATGTATAGCTTCTATGCCATGTCTCCTTACTGTTGGTTGCCTTTCTATGCCATGTATTACTCTGTGGTGAGTGGTTCAAGCTCACCAACATGCCTACTTATTGTTGTTCCTGCCATGTATGAATCTGTAATATAACTTGCCATGTTTACATGGGTGCCATCATATCTTCTGATCCTTTTTGGTTATGGTCAGTAAAGGACTTTTGTTCTATGCATTTATTAGTATCATGCCATGCCTTTGTTTGCCATGATAAGTTCTTGTAGCATGTTGTTTGATAGCTTTAAACATTGCAACCTGATGTTATTTCTGCTAAAGTCTGAAACTGTTATTATTTGCAATCTTGCCATATCTTCTTGAGCATGTTCTAGTGATTTCTGGAGATAGCTCAGTGTTCATGTTTTGTCATTCCTTACCTTTAGACCATGACCATGTCTCTTGTTATTGCATTGAGATGCTGTAGCATAGTGTTTTGATGCTTGCAATATGCCTAGTTGCTGTTTTGGACAGATTGTTGTCATGACTTGTTTCATGTGTATGTGTTGAACCGTTGCTCCGTTTTGAGTGTGCTCTATATGAAACTTGCTTGATTTTGCATGTAGTTTCATATTATCATGTTGCACCCATGTTTTGAGGTGTTTGCTTGATGTTTGTATGCATTTTGCATCAATGCCATGTTTAACTTGTTTTGCTCATATCTTCTAGGCGTAGTCTCGAATCTAATGAACTTTATATGTAACTTGACTAGAATTTCGTGTAGATCATCTTGGTGCATCTTAACTTGCTGTTTAACAACTTGAATATAAGGTTTATTCAGATCTGGACCAATTTCGAAATTTGCATATGAGGACTTACCGGAATTGTTATATGTTGATCCCGGCCTCATTTAAACTTGCTTTGATGTGTTGCTCTTGTTTGCATCATCCTCTTGCCATGAGTAGCTTCATGTAGCTTTGTCTTGCATCATGCTTGTTGTGCATCATGTCTTGTTCATGTGTGGTGTGTTTACCATGTTGTGTGCTTCTTCTTGTTAGTTCCTGTTTCGCTATGCGATCGTGAGGATTCGTTCGTCTACGCTTGGTTCGGCTTCATCCATTCGTCTTCTTCATGGACTCATTCTTCTTCCTTGCGGGATTTCAGGCAAGATGACCGCTACCCTGGATCTCATTACTATCATTGCTATGCTAGTTGCTTCGTTTTTTCGCTATGCCGCGCTACCTATCACTTGCTGCTCAAGCCTCCCAAATTGCCATGAACCTCTAACCTTTTTCACCCTTCCTAGCAAACCATTGTTTGGCTATGTTACCCCTTTGCTCAGCCCCTCTGATAGCGTTGCTAGTTGCAGGTGAAGATGAAGTTTGTTCCTTGTTGGAACATGGAGATGTTGTTCCTTGTTGGAACATGTTTACTTGTTGGGATATCACAATATATCTTACTTAATTAATGCATCTATATACTTGGTAAAGGGTGGAAGGCTCGGCCTTATGCCTGGTGTTTTGTTCCACTCTTGCCGCCCTAGTTTCCGTCATATCGGTGTTATGTTCCCGGATTTTGCGTCCCTAACGCGGTCGGGTGATTTATGGGACCCCCTTGACAGTTCGCTTTGAATAAGACTCCTCCAAAGAAGGCCCAACATTGGTTTTACCATTTGCCTCACCTACCCCTTTTTCCCTTGGGTTTTAGGAGCCCAAGGGTCATCTTTATTTTAGCCCCGGGCGGTGCTTCTCTAAGTGCTGGCCTGAACCGAGTAGATGAGGGCCCCTCGGGAAACTCGGGGTCTGGTTTTACTCGTAGGATGTCCCATCCGGTGTTGCCCAGAGAACGAGATATGTGCAGCTCCTTTCGGGATTGTCGGCGCATCGGGCGGCTTTGCTGGTCTTGTTTTATTGCTATCGAAATGTCTTGTAGCCGGGATTCCGAGACTGATCGGGTCTTCCGGGGAGAAGGAATTTCTTTCGTTGATCGCGAGAGCTTATCATGGGCTAAGTTGGGACACCCTGCGAGGTATAAACTTTCGAGAGCCGTGCCCGCGGTTATGTGGCAGATGGGAATTTGTTAATATCCGGTTGTAGTAAACTTGAAGCAAACTCTTCTAAAATACACCAACCGTGTGCGTAACCGTGAGTGTCTCTTTTCGGGTTTGATCGAGAGGAGAACACGGTTTCTGGGTTATGTCTGACGTAAGTAGGAGTTCGGGATCACTTCTTGATCATTACTAGTTGATGACCGTTCCTTTGTTTCTCTTCTCGCTCTCATTTGCGTATGTTAGCCACCATACATGCTTAGTCGCTGCTTCAACCTCACCACTTTACCCCTTACTTTCCCTTTAAGCTTTGCTAGTCTTGATACCCATGGTAATGGGATTGCTGAGTCCTCGTGGCTCACAGATTACTACACCACCAGTTGCAGGTACAGGTTTGCGATGATCATGACGTGAGAGCGATGTTTGCTTGTGTTGGAGTTCTTCTTCCGCTTCTTCTTCGATCAGGGGATAGGTTCCAGGTCGGCAGCCTGGGCTAGCAGGGTGGATATTGTTTGAGTTTCTGTTTATGTTTCATCCGTAGTCGGATGTTGGTTTCTTGTATATGATGTTGATGTATTCTTGTGGCAGTTGTGCCTCATGTATGTATCCCTACCTATTATGTAATGTTGATGTAATGATATCCACCTTGCAAAAGCGTTTCAATATGCGGGTCTATCCTTGGTGGGACCGTCGAGTTCCTTTTGGATAGGGTCGCATATTGGGCGTGACAGTTGGTGATGTCGAATGCTTGTGTCGACGCTTAGGGAGTGAGTCTGGTCCGGGCCCCGGGAAGGTGTGGCGGGCCAGTCGCTTATAGTGCAGGAGATATCAACCTTTCCCATTATGGTGGAATGCTTGTCTCATTTGGTCGGGCCGGCTGTCTGGTGAGGAGTCCTCGGGCTCGCTGCGAGCCGTCGGTGCTCGATGCTCCAGTGTCGGAGCCTCTGGGATTCTCGATGCCTATCTGGGGTGCAGTCCTCGGGGTTCGTGGTAGTCCGTCAGATTGCTCCCTTTGACGACAAGCCTATGACGTTGAAGACAGAGGCATCTCCCTGCCACCTGGGAAGGGGAGCGATGCCCCTCATGCGCCTTGGACGTCATCATCGCCGGCTGCCTCTCTGGGGGAGGTGACGACCCGAGGGGCCAGTGTCCTCCTGGAGAAGTGGTGATGAAGAAAGAACTACGGAAGACGAAGAAGGCGGCGGCAGGGCATCAGGTCGGAGTACGATGGCACCGACGCCTTCGTCTCCTATTGGCAACATGCCGCCTTGTCTTTCCGCTATTTGCCTCCCTCCTCGACACCATCATCACCGGCCTCTGGTTTGCCAGGGAGGGGGCCACTCTCTTGGTACCAGTGGAAGCCCCATGCTCCGCGCTGGCGGATGACACGGTCGACGAGCGGCTATGCCCATGCAAGAGCGAAAGCACCATGCTCTCCGCTGGTGAATAAACAACTGAGGGCACCCTAGCAGTTGTAGTAACCTCAAGAGAGCCGCCAGGCTTGCTGCTGGGCCTCACCACACTACTTCCCTCGGAAGGATCGCACGAGGGGGCTGGGCACGGGGGCTACGCTCAGGTCATGTCTGGCGTATACCGCCTCACCAGCCCCCTCGAACCTGGTCTTCTCGCATCCCTCCCGAGCAAAAGCCCGGCGAGGAAAGGTATGAAGAGTTGTTCGTACGTCAAGGGGGACCCCTGAGCATCGCGACTCAGGGGCCTCGCTGGTCACGTAACCCCTCACCCCTTGGTCTCGTCCTAGTGATCCGGACGCCCCAACGGCGGCTGAGCTATGCGCGGGGCTAGGCCCTGCCGACGCAGAACACTAAAAACAACGCTCGCGTCTCCTTCCTGAGGGTTGTTCGTATGTCAAGGGGGACCCCTGAGCATCGTGACTCAGGGGCCTCACTGGTCATGTAGCCCCTCACCCCTTGGTCTCGTCCTGGTGATCCGGGCGCCCCAACGGCGGCTGAGGTATGTGCGGAGCCGGGCCCTGCCGACGCAGAACACTAAAGCAAATGGAAAGGAAAACGCGAAATCCTAGAAAATTATTACAAAACATATTGTCTCTTAAAACTCAAAGCAGAAGTTCTCACGCCTCCATGAGGCAGGGTAAATGTTGCAGGGTAAAAACGGGAAGAAATGCCGCCTTCAAACCTCTTCTTCATCCTTCGACACTGCCGTCGCTAGCCTGGGGGACGTCCCCGCCATCCTCGCCACCGGCCCCGATTGTGGGGTCGACGCAGAGGAACTTCTGCAGCAGGGCCTCCACCTGCTTTCGCACGGCCTCCGAGGCAGCATCATGGAACTCAGGGGCCACAGGTTCGAGCAGCGTGCCAAGGTCGAAGCATGGGTCCGGAAGGTGGAGGTTCCTGGAGATGCGCGTCGCGGACGAGGTAAAAAGCACACGCGTCTCCCCCTCCATCATGGTTCCCACTCCTGCAACAATGCCCTCGAGCGACGCTGCGAGCTTGGGGAGCAGCCCCGCGGGGCCCTCCTCCAGAGTAGCCAGCGGTTCCTCATACCCTTCCCCAAAAGGGTCTGCAGCGTCATGCGGGACCTTAGCTCGAGGGAGATGAAGGCATCGTACCTGGCGGTGGCCGCCCTCTCAGCTGCTCCTTGGCAGACGCTGCAATGGCCAGCGATGCATCACTAGCCGTTGTGGCCTCGCCGGCCTCCTTTCTGCCCTCCATGAAGACAGCCTCGGCCTGGCCCCAGGCCGCCCTGATGGACGAGTCAGCCTGGAGTCACCCCGAGATCAGCCCCAGATGCCCCGTCACCATGTGTCGGTCGACGCCCTGAAGATCAGCCCGGAGCAGGTCCAGCGTGGCCAATGCCTCCTCCAAAGCGCCAGGAATGGCAGAGGAGCCATGGTCTGCCAGCGTGAGGACTTGGGGAGGAGGTGGCACCAACGCCTGCACTGGTGCCGCTACAGCTGCAAGGGCGGCAGGGGGCTCCGCAGCCCTCAAACCCCCCATGGGTGCGCCGGAGACGGGTGCCCCCGGAGTCTGCTTGGCCATGGAGGCGGGCTCCTCCTGTGGCTTGGCCACCAAGCTTCGAGGGGCTCGCTCCATCACGGGTGAATGCGAGGCGGCCTCTTCCGCCCGTGCTGGGGTCGTCGCGGCCACGGCAGGTCGCGTGGCCTCGGAGGCCCTGGCCTCGTCCTCTTCCTCTCCACCACTTGCTTCAGCCTGGCCACTAGGAGGAGAATATCGTGAGCAGGGCATCAAGGATGGAAAGCAAAAACAAGGTGAAGTACTTACTCGTCATCAGCGACGTACACCCTCTTCTTGGCTAGGAGCGCGGCGCCCCTGGGCTTCTTGAACACGGACTTTGCCGCGCCCTCAGGATTGGTCGGGCGCATGACGGCTGGCTGTGGAATGGCGGCGACTGGTGACAAGGCGGGGGCGTAGCCTCAAGGAAGCGACTCCGCCTCGCCCTTCTTTGGGGTCCCTCGCTTCAGCCTCCGCAGATGGGTGCCCCCGGACCTTGTGACAACCCCAGTGGAGCGTGGGGATCCCTCGAACAGGTGCTCGCCGGCGTCGTCATCGTCGGAGAGATCGCGGAGGAGCTCGCTCTCCAATGGAGGAGAAGTCTCCCCCACCTCCTCCATGGTCACCTCCGAGTCCTCCTCCTCCTCGGTGCTCTCGCCGGAAGACACCGACACCGGGGAGTTGGGGAGCTTCGGCGGCACAAGCCCCAGCTTGTTCAAGACAAGCTTGGCGGCGGCCACCTCCGCCCCATTTCACGACAGTACAACGGGGGGTAGGCCTCCAGGGGGCCGCTCGGGTCCTTCTCGAACAAGGTGCGCACGACCTTGCTTAGCTCCTCGTCCGTCAAGCTTTCCGGGCATAGCCGGAGGTTGTCTCCCGCGCCTTGAGATCCCACAAGGGGCGCGAGTGCACCTGGAGCAGAGCCAGGTGCTGCATCAGGAACTCCTTGATGAGCATGGCCCCCGTCAGCTTCTCCGCCTCCAGATCCGCTGTCATCTTCTTCAGGACCAGCGCCGCCAGGGGGTTGGTGAGCTTCTCGTGAGCCCACCGGTCCAGCTTCGCTAGCATCGCAGTCGGCAGCTCCATCCGAGCATGGAGGCGCTTGGCGTCCATGAAGATCCACTTGCGTAGGAAGTCCTCCACCTTCTTCCCGACCCTCAAGAGCGCGTTGCTGCCATGGGATACAATGAGGCAGACGCACCCAGAGCACTGGGTAGAGCTGCGCATCCGGAGGTAGAAGAAGTGGCGGAGCAGCGCAACGGAGGGCGCCACCCCCACGAATGCCTCGCAGTAAAAGGCAAAGATCGATAGAGGAGGATGTAGTTAGGGTGGAGATGAAGGGTGTGGATCTGGTAATGGTCGAGGACGGCGAAGAAGAAGCTGGAGAAAGGAGGGATAAGCCCCGCGAAGACGCTGTGAAGGAAGAAGGGGTAGAAGGTCCTCGCTAATGCGTCTTGCTTGGTGCAGCCGACCCAAAGCACTGTCTCCCTCCCCTCATTGTCATTACTCGCCGTCAGCGGGAGCACGGCGGCGAGGTGCTTCACCTCGGTGATGGTGGACACGCTGAGGGTCGGCTCGGGCGGAGAGGCTGAACGTGTGGAAGGAGCGGCGGGCTTCACCTTCTCGGTTGCCATCGGTGGAGAGCTCGGGGGAAAGGTTCGACAGGTCTGGAGGCACTCTCAGCAGGGAGGAAAGGGGGTCTGGAGCAAGACGAAGGGAAGGCAATGAAGGCTCAGCGGCAAGCGCCAGTCTTTTTGCCAGCCTAGGACGGTTGCCGAGGTAGCGTGGGGAAGCAGAGATGCCCACGTCCCATCAAGCGCCACGCGTCGACTCGGTCTGCACGCGATTGGGGCCCGCAACGCTTTGCCCTTGCACTTTGGCTTTGCCTCGAAGCCAAGTCTGTGCGCGCCTTGGGCTCGGGGGCTACTATCGGCGTTCTGGGAACTAGGGTACCCAGACTTGCCTGCTGATGCGGCACGAAGCTACGTCAGTATTTCCCCAAAGAGGAAGGGATGATGCAGCACAACAGCGGTAGGTATTTCCCTCACATATGAAACCAAGGTTATCGAATCAGTAGGAGAACCAGGCAGCACAACGTAAATAGCCCCTGCACATAGATAACAAATCCTCGCAACCCGACGTGTTAAAGGGGTTGTCAATCCCTTTTGGATAACGACGCCTCAAGATAGGCAAAAGGACATGAGATAAATTGTAGTAGATTGATAGATCGAATGCCAAATAAAATAAATAAGAATAAAATGCAGCAAGGTATTTTTGTATTTTTAGTTTAATAGATCTGAAAATCAAAGCAAAGGAAAATAGATCACAAAGGCAAATAATATGAGAAAGAGACCCAGGGCCCGTAGGTTTCACTTGTGGCTTCTCTCGAGAAAAATAGCAAACGGTGGGTAAACAAATTACTGTTGGGCAATTGATAGAACTTCAAATACTCATGACGATATCCAGGCAATGATCATTATATAGGCATCACGTCCAAGATTAGTAGACCGACTCCTGCCTGCATCTACTACAATTACTCCACACATTGGCCGTTATCCAGCACGCATCTACTGTATTAAGTTCATGGAGAAACAGATTAATGCAAAAAGAACGATGACATGATGTAAACAAGATCTATCTATGTAGAGATATACCCCATCATTTTATCCCTAGTAGCAATGATACATACGTGTCGGTTCCCCTTCTGTCATTGGGATCAAGCACCGTAAGATCGAACCCACTACAAAGCACCTCTTCCCATTGCAAGATAAATAGATCAAGTTGGCCAAACAAAACCCAAATATCGGAGAAGAAATACGAGGCTATAAGCAATCACGCATAAAAGAGATCAAAGAAACTCAAATACTTTCATGGATATAAAAAGATAGATCTGATCATAAACTCAAAGTTCACCCGATCCCAACAAACACACCACAAAAAGAGTTACATCATATGGATCTCCAAAAGACCATTGTATTGAGAATTCAGTGAGAGAGAGAGAGAGGAAGCCATTTAGCTACTAACTATGGACCCGAAGGTCTACAAAGAACTACTCACGCATCATCGGATAGGCACCAATGGAGGTGGTGAACCCCATCCGGTGTCTAGATTGGATCTGGTGGTTCTAGACTCTGCGGCAGCTGGAATTGATTTTCGTTGACTCCCCTAGGGTTTCTGGAATATTGGGGTATTTATAGAGCAAAGAAGCGGTCCGGGGGCACCCGAGCACAACCCACCAGGGCGCGCCTGGGCCTCCTGGCGCGCCCTGGTGGGTTGTGCTCTCCTCGAGCACCCCAGCGCAGCCAGGCCCATTAGGTGTCTTCGGTTCATAAAAAATCTCCGTAAAGTTTCATTGCATTTGGATTACTGTTTGGTATTGATTTCTGTGATGTAAAAACATGCGAGAAAAGCAACACCCACTTGGCTCTAGGTCTATAGGTTAGTACCAAAAAATGATATAAAATGACTATAAAATGATTATAAAACATCCATGATTGATAATATAATAGAATGGAACAATCAAAAATTATAGATACGTTGCAGACGTATCAGCATCCCCAAGCTTAACTCCTACTCGTCCTCGAGTAGGTAATTGATAAAAACAGAATTTTTTATGTGGAATGCTGCCTAACATGTCATATCATATTTCTTTTCTTTATAGCATGGACATTTGGACTTTTATATTGTTCAAAGCAATAGTCTAGTTTTGAGATGATAACTTAAATACTCAAGCATATCAACAAGCAACCATGTCTTTCAAAATATCAACGCTAAAATAAGCTATCCCTGGCCCATCATGCTCAATCATTGATCCATTCATGAAACACACTCGCATATTTGCTACACCCAATACTCAAGTATGATCATATTGCCTCCTAGTTGGTGCTTTTATAAGTGAAGATGGAGACTCAAATTAAAAATAAAAATTGCATAAAGTAAAAAAGAAAGGCCCTTCGCAGAGGGAAGTAGGGATTTGTAGAGGTGCCAGAGCTCAAAGCTAAAAACTTAGAGATAAAAATATTTCAGGAGGTGTATCCTTCCCACCAACGGAAGCGACTTAGAGTTCCCAACACTTTCCATGCTAAATATATCATAGGCGGTTCCCAAACAGAAAATAAAGTTTATTCCTTTTTCAACCATACTTTCACTTTCCATGGCTGGCTGTATCCACGGTTGCCCTCCATACCAACACTTCCCAAGGAATTTATTATTTGACAACGTAAAGTAAATTCGTTTTTCATTTCGGGACTGGGCATCCCTCATACTTTTGCCTTACTCTCGTGCAATGACAAGTGAATAAACACTCATTGTGAGAATAACACATCTAGCATGGAAAATATTAGCCACCCCTCACCGCTCCACGAGCGGAACGAACACACAAAAGAGAAGTTTATTTTGAAAATTAGAGATGGCACCTACAAATTAGCTTAGAATGGCAAAATAATACCGCATATAGGTAGATATAGTGGACTATATCGGATTTTAGGTTCCGGCAAAACCCTTGAGGTTCGAACACAGGGGTGCGCACGAAGATCTCTCCCTACCAAATCATGCCCTCACCCTTACCGCGATCTCAAAGCTTAGCGCTTCAAACCCACAGAAAGAGAGACACAAGGGTTTATACTGGTTCGGGCCACCGATGTGGTGTAATACCATACTCTAGTGTGGTCTGGTAGATTGCCTCTTGGGCTGAGGATGAACAGTTACAAGGGAAGAACAGCCTCCTGAGGAGAGGTGCTCTTGTGCTTGGTGAACTTGTGTGGTTGAGGGTGATCTCCAGATGCCTCCTATGGTGGTGGCTAGTCCTATTTATAGAGGCCCTGGTCCTCTCCCCAAATATTGAGCGGGAAGGGATCCAACAACGGCCAAATTCGAAGGGAGACAACTAGTACAAGTTATCCTGACTAAAGGTGGTCTTTGCCTGCCAAAGGCTCTGGTGGTGACGCCGTCCCAGGCTCCACGGTGACCTCCGTCCTGTCGTCCTACTGGTCTTGGTCTCGTTGCACCGATATGGAAACCTTTGCCTGATGCCTCGGGTCTCCTCACCTGCGCTTGCCCCTTTAGCACCAAAGAGGAAACGAGGAGACTACGCACGCTGGCACCCTCCTGGCGATCGCCTGGCTCCAGTCATCATGGCTTGCATTACAGAAACCTCGCGAGGTGTCCCTTGCCTTGATCTCTCCGCCCTCGCGAACCGGCCTGGTGAGGCCGCCCTTGAGGAGGTCTTGCATCGTCTACCTCGGGTCTTGAGTGATTGCTTGTGAGGATGGGCCGTACAGGGCCGCTGGTAGAGCCACGCCGTGGGCCGCAGGCAGGCAAGTCTGGGGACCCATGTTCCCAGGACGCTGATAGTAGCCCCCGGGCCTAAGGCGCGCTCGGACTTGGCTTTGACGCGAAGCCAAAGGGCAAGTGCGAAGCGCCACGGGCCCCAATAGCCTATGGCCCCTCTTGAAGCATGGCGATTGATTGGACATGGGCATCTCCGCTTCGCCACGCTACCTCGGCAACTGCCCGTCTGACAAAAGGCTGGCGCAGGCAACGCTTGCCTTCATTGCTTTCCTTCGTCTTGCTCCAGATCCCCTTTTCTCGCTCCTTGCTTCTGAAATCTCCAAATCTGCTTCAATCCCCTTCCAAGCTTCCGGCCAATGGTGCCTCGAAACTCCAAGGTCGTTTTGCCGCCTGCCTGGTACGAGCCGGCTCTGGACGTGCCCAATGTCTCAGAGAAGAACCTCGCCGCCACGCGCCTGCTGACAGCGAGGGAGAACAACGAGAAGGGGAAGACCGAGCGCCGGGCTGGCTCCGCCGAGCCGAAGGCCTCGAAGAGCACCTTCTACCCCTTCTTTATGAGCAGCGTCATCGCGGGCCTGGTTCCCCCTTCTACGACTTCTTCTATGCCATCCTCCGCCATTACAGGTTGCAGGCCCTCCATCTCCATCCCAACTTCGTTCTTCTCTTGTCGATCTTCTCCTTCTACCGTGAGGCGTATGTCGGGGTGATGCCGTCCGTGGCACTACTGCGCCACTTCTTCTTCCTATGAATCAACAACTGTCACACCTTTGGGTGCGCCAACTTCGTCGCAGCCGGCAAGGCCAAAGCGATCTCGAAGGCCGGAAAGAAGGCCGATGGCTTCAGGAGCAAGTGGGTCATGATGGATGCCAAGTGTGTCCACCCGTGGTTGAAGATGCGGAGGGAGATGCCCGGCCCAGTCTAACGAGGGGTGGTCCCGTGCGAAGCTTACTGACGACCGGGAGAAGTCAGTGCTGGAGAAGATGACTGCCGATCTGAAGCCGGGCAATGTGAAGGCGGCGAAGTTGTCGGGGGCCATGCTCCTGAGGGAATTCCTGATGCTGCGTGTGGCTCCGCTCCAGATGCGCTCGCGCCCCTTATGGACGCTTGGGGGCGAAGAAGACAAGCTTCGCTTGAGTCCGGAGGCCTTGTCTGACGAAGAGTTGGCTGTGGCTCTCCGCCTCTTGGTCGGGGATGACCAAGAGTATCCGCCGAGTTCCCTCGTTCCCTTGTTCCTCGTAAGGACGGGGCACAGGTCGTGACCACCATGCCCACCTTTGACGGGCGCGGCCTAGTGCTGCCGGCGCCCCCTGGGGTCCCGGTGACGATTGCGCCGGTGGACGTGTCTTCTGGCGACTCCCGCGGGGAGGGGGAAGAGGAGGAGGGGGAGGAGCGCGACTCAGAGGCGACCCCCGAGGGAATGGGGGAGACATCCCCCTTGCGCAAGGCCGACATCCTCCGCACCCTGCCTGATGATGATGACGAGGCTGGCGTCCTCCCGGACAGAGAGGAGCCGCCCGTGGTTCCGACGAAGGGCAGGTCGGCGCTGATCTCCCGCGATGACGCTCCTGCTCTGACTCTACCCGGAGCTGCTTCTGGTCCATCCACTGCCCCTTCTTCCGCTCTTGGAGCCCGCGTGCCTGCGCCTCAGGCAGCGAGGCTCTTCGGCTTTAAGCTTACGAAGTGAAGGGACTACACCGCGGTAGACCAGTAAGTGTTCTTGTCCTGTTTTGTTCTTGCTTCTGCTACTTGCCCTTGACGCTTCTCCGTTGTGCAATTAGGCCGATGCCCGCGGCGGAGAGGAGGAAGGAGGACAAGGTGGCATTGCTCGAGGCCAGATCGCCTCCTGCGGCCGCACCCCTCTCCATGGATAAAGGCAGCGATGGCGCTCGTGCTTCTCCAGCCCGATCATCCTCGCGAGGCTTGGGGGAGCATCCTCGGGAGGAGTCAGCCCCCGTGGCCCTGCTGGCTCCGGAGGTGTCGACGCTAGGCCCTGTCCCTGAGGTCCCCAGAGCTCAGGAGCTTCCGGCCTCCTAGGCCATGGTGACGACGTCGCCTCCTCCTCTTTCTGCCACATTGCTATCTCCAGGTTCTTCCGCCTCTCCTAACGTCCTGGAGCGCGCTCTTTCTGCGATGACCCTACCGCGAGAAGATCTTCAAGGCGCCGACCGTCGCCTGGTGGCCGGGCGCCTGGAGCTGGTCTCTGGCTGGCTTCACTCCGACGTGTCTGTCCGAGTGATGCTGAGCCAGGCTATTGCGGACTCCGAGAAGGACAGGGAGGCCGTTGCCCAAGCCGTGGCCGCCCGCGAGGTGGCGCTGAAGGATGCTGGGGCCGCCCAGGACCGCTGCCGATCGCTGGAGGCCGAGCTGGAGACCGTGCGGAGGGAGCGCACAAAAGAGGCCTGAGGCCACAAGGCGGAGGAGGAGAAGATGAAGGCTTGAGAGGACGCCGTCAGGGATCGCGACGCAGAGCTGGAGCAGTTGGCGAAGGCGCAGGCCATGGAGCACGGCCGGCTGGAGGAGCTGGAGCAGAAGCTGAAGCTGGAGAAGGCCGAGCTTGAAGCCAAGGCGAATGTCCTGGCTGAGGACCGCGTGGCCTTCAAGCTCCTCGAGGAGAGGTGTCGGACGGCACTGCTGTCATTCTACGAGAAGGGCTTGGAGGAGCCGCTGGCCGCCGGTGACGAGGGCCCCACCCAGCTGCTTCCTTATCTGGTCGATGCACTTGAGGATGTCGTGAGCGGTATCGGTCCCATGGCAGAGGAAGAAGCCCGCGTTCGTTCCTCAGCCGCGTTGACGCGCGTCTTCAGCCACCTACATCCTCTCAACCTTGCCACCCGCCTTGACGAGCTGCTGGAGCCTGTGGACGACGAGCATTGCATGGCCGCTAACGCAGCCGTGAAGGGTCAGGTGGAGGCCCTGCTGAAGAAGTTCCGCGCCTTCGCTCCCGCGCCCTCGAGCAGTGGTGCTACTGATCCCGCAACTCCGGCTGGTGGTACAGGTGAAGGCGACGCCATTGAAGAAGAAGCATCCCTTGCAGGCGACGGCAGTGTCCAGGGATGACGGGATGACTTGCTGGTGGCTCCTTTCCTATTTAGTTTCTGCAAAATGGACCATGCCTCGTGGAGGCGTTTAAACTTGCGTTTGGTATTGGGAGAACAATATGTCTTGTAATATTTGCTTGAGATTTTGCGATTTCCTTCCCATTTTCTTTACGTTTTACATCAGCAGGGCCCGACCCCGCGCATACCTCAGCCGCCGTTGGGTCGTCCGGATCACCAGGACGAGACCAAGGAGTGAGGGGCTACGTGGCCAGTTAGGCTCCTGAGTCCTGATGCTCAGGAGTCCCCCTTGACGCGCAAACAGCTTACGGAAAGGAGGTGCAGGAATAGGTCAAGTGTTCTACGTCGGCAGGGCCCGATCCCGTGCATACCTCAACTATCGTTGGGTCATCCGAATCACCAAGACGAGACCAAGGAGTGAGGGGCTACGTGGCCAGTTCGGCTCCTGAGTCGCGATGCTCAGGAGTCCCCCTTGACGCTCAAACGACCTTCATACCTTTGCCCTCGCCGAGGCTCGGCACGGGAGGGGCGCGCGACGACCAGGTCCGGGGGACCTGGATGGGTGGCGTACGCTTGGGCGTGACCCGAGCGCAACCCCCGTGCCCAGCCCCCTCGCGCGACTCTCCCAAGGTGAGGTGTTGCAATGAGGCCAGACACTGAGCTCAAGGGCTCCCTGAGGTTGATACAACCATGGGGCTGCCCTCAGTTGTTTATCATCAGCGCGGAGCATAGCGCTTCCGCACTTGCACGGGCATAGCCGCTCCTCGGCAGTGTCGACTGCCAGCGCGGAGCATGGTGCTTCCACTGGCACGTGGGAGGGGACTCCCTACTGCGGAGAGCCCCCGGGGCGTGTACAACCCCGCCCTGACACGTGGCTTGCACGGCAGGGCTAGACGAGGTGTGTCTGGGCACCCATGAGCCAGCACGGGACTCACGAGGCCCTACCTCAAGGCGGGTTGTGCCTAATCTTGGTTCTTGATGGCTGTGGTGTTCCTGCGAGATGGTTAGGCAACCTACACCGAATGAATTTCATGAGGTTATCACACGAGAAGGCCAAGCACCAAAGACCCCAGGAGGTGACGTCAATGGGGCCGGGCCGCCAGGCAGAGCTCAGCCGTTGGATTTATCGACGCTGCAGGGACGGGACCGAGCACAGACGTCGTGCCTAGCCTTCTTATGCGAAGGGTCCTAAAGAAAAACGATCAGCGTGCGGCTCCCATGGGGGTGACAATCAAGCAGGTGATAACCATAGATAGATTATGCGTGAGAACCAAACTAGCTTAGGTAAATGCAAGAACGGTACATGCCACTGGGCCGGACCCGAGCGGCCTGGGGATGATGCAGCCCGTGGGGCGCCCCCAGCAGAGTAAGCTAAAGACATAAATGGATACATGCCGCAGGGACAGGCCCACGTGGCCTGGGAATGATGCAGCCCGGGGAGCGCTCCCAGCTAAATAAAATTGGAAAATGTCACCTGGTTCCGTTGTCGAAGGGGTGTTGGGGCAGCTGAAGATGCGTGGCGAAGGGGTTGCTCCTCATGAGCCACCGGGGCCCTGAGCCTCGGGAGGCTCTAGGGGTCCGGGCGGTTACTTGATGATCGTCTCCATCTCCGTCAGGACTGCGTGATGCCTGGCATCCTAAGCCGCCAGGACGCTCTGCAGGTTGCGCTGGAAGGCAGCTGCCATGCTCGGTAGGCCGAATGGCATGCGAACATAGTTGTGAGGTGGGCCCTTGCAACGTCCCACGCGCGAAGGCCAGAAGAGATCCTGAGATGTGGCCCTGTTGAGCCCTGGAATGTCGACACAGACGCGCAGCCCGCCATCCTCGCCAGGAAGGGGAGCTGCGCCAGGTGGGCGGCGGTCGCCGCGCATGGCTCTTGCATCCTGCAGCTCCTGAGTGACCTTGGTGATGAACTCCTTAGCGTCGGGCGCTCCTCACCCGGTGTTCTCCTGAGGGAAACGTGCCGCAAAGCACGCCTCCACGTGGTGCCCGAGCGCCTCCCTCGTGATGTTGGCTAGGTCTGAGGCCCTCCAGAAGAGAGCCCCCGAGCCCTGCCCGAGGAGGGCGCCGGGCGCGCCTTCCTATGCGAGGGAGGGAGGCGCCCCAGGCGCGGGCGCCGATCCTGATGTTGCACCGCCAGAGACGCCGCTCCCCTGAGGCCCTGTGCGGAGTAGCTGCTTCTTCTTCTTGGGGACGGCCTCAGGAGGGTACTGCGCTGCATTGTTGTCGGGGTCTTCAATCGCTGTGGCTTGGAAGCCGCGCTCGAGGGAGCACACTGCATCTCTTTCTTCGCAGGGGACGGTGATGATCCCGTCGCTTCCTGACATCTTGAGGACGTTGTAGCCGTGGTGAGTCACCACCATGAACTTGGCTAGGGCAGGATATCCGAGGATGGCATTTACGGCAGGCGGATGTGGGCGACGTCAAAGTAGATGAGCTCGGTGCGGTAGTTGTCGCGTTGTCCGAAGGTGACAGGGAGGCGGACCTGCCCTAACGGGGTGGTGGAGCTGTCGGTCACTCCTGAGAAAGGCTTGGTAGGCAGCTGATCGTATGGCACTTGGAGGCTGTCGAACGTCTCAATGGATAGGCCGTTAAGCCCTACACCGCCGTCGATGAGGGTCTTGGTGACTTGCACGTTGCTGATGACGGGTGAGCAGAGCATCGGGAGGGCGCCAGCAGTGGCCGCGCACTTGAGCTAGTCCGTTGAGCTGAAGGTGATGGCGCACTTGAACCACCTGAGCGGACGCGTGGCCTCAAGCCTGGGAAGGGCTGCGTTCACCTCGCGAGCAAACTGCTTGAAGATGCACTGAGAGGCTGGGGTTGAGCTCCACCGAAGATGCAGGTGATGGCACGCGGTTCCTGGAAGCCCCCAGCCCCTCGTCGTGATGGTGGTTGTCGTTCCTTCTTGGCGGTGGCAGCAGCGGAGGAAGGCTAGCATTGCCCTGAGGGCGGTCCTCACGAGGCTGGTCCCTCCATGCGTCCTCACGAGGCTGGTCCTGCCAGCGGTCCTCGCGAGGCCGGTCGCGCCACTCCTGGCGGGGGCCACGATCGTCCCAGCGTCCTCCGCCTCGTCCTCCTCCTCGGCCATAGCCCCGGTTGTTGCGCTCAGGGTGTCGACCGAGGCGTCCATCTCGAATGGCCCTGAGCTCTTGACAGTCGTTGGTTTTGTGGCTGTGTACGTTGTGGAAGGCGCAGAACGGCTGGCTGCTCTTGGATGACTCGCGATGGTCTCGGCCACGCTTCGTGTCTGGCTCCGCCGCGAGCACGGCTACTCCCTTGCGCTTCACGTCCTTGGCCTTGGCTTTCTTCTCCTCTGGGTCGGTAGCTGGGAGCTCGAGGAGGGAAAGGCGCCCCTCCTCAGCTCTTGCGCACTTGGTCGCCAGGTTGAACAGCTCCAAGGCCGTGCATAGCTCCTCGTGGATGGCGAGCTCCTCCTTCATCTTGATGTCGTGGACGCCATCAGAAAACACAGAGATGATGGCCTCATCCGTCACCTTGGGGATCTTGAGACGAACGTTGTTGAAGCACTGGATGTACTGTTGAAGGGTCTCTCCTGGCAGCTGCTTGACGCGGCGCAGGTCCCCGCAGCCGGAGGGCGGTCGCAAGTGTCCTAGAAGTTGGCGACGAAATGGTCGCGCATCTCGTCCCAGGAGGAGATCGAGCCTGGGGGCAGGTTTAGGAGCCACGAGCGAGCGCCGTCCTTGAGAGCCATGGGGAACCAGTTCGCCATGACTTTTTCGTCGCCGTTGGCCGCCTCGATGCTCAGCTCATAGAGTTGCAAGAACTCCGCGGGGTCGGGGTGTCGTCGTAGCAAGGAGGCAGATCCGGCTTGAACTTGCCCGGCCAGGCGACGCTACGTGGCTCTGGAGTGAAGGCGCGGCAGCCTGCGGTGGCCACCGGGGCCCTTTCCTGATGCGGAGCCTGCCCGCGATGCCCGTGCATCGCCGCCGCAGGCGTCACGCGGTCTTGTCACAGTGGTGCCGGGAGCGCGGGCACCTTCTCTTGCGGTCAGGGAACTTCTTGGCAGCTTCCTTCTTCTCGTGCGGGCGCCCGACGCGAAGGGTCGCGCCGCGGGGCCACGCGCCTTTGCGCCAGAGCGCCGTCTTGGTGCAGAGGTGGTGGAGGCGCTCCGTAAGCGACGTCGCCTGCAGCTGGCGGAGGGCGAGGCAGCAAGAGGGACGGTGCGGGGGAGCCCCCTGCGGCGCTGACAAGCTCGGTGATGCGGTCCAGCCAGTCCTCGTAGAGGTCGTCGACTGGACGGTAGGGCAGGAGCTCGCGTGCCATGAGCAGCGCGGCCTACACGTCCGTGGTAGCGTGACGAGCGTGAGATGACGAGCCGGCTGGGGTTAGCGACGGAGTGGCAGTGCGGCCATCCCGCCGCACCGAGGGGTGCAGCAAGGACGCTTGCTGCTCGTTTCCTGCTGGGCCGGTGGCGGCGTTGGCGGCGGGTGACGGAGAATGACGGGGAGGCCCGCCGATAGGAGCGGTCTGAGCGACGCGGGCGGCGAGGGCGGCCCGGCGCTCAGCGCGGGCTCGACGAGCGTCTGCCATGGACGCGACGAAGCGACGGGACGCGGATCGGCGGAAGGAAAGCTTCGGCGCACCCCTACCTGGCGCGCCAAATGTCGGCTTTCGGGTTCCGGCAAAACCCTTGAGGTTCGAAATCTGGGGTGCGCATGAAGATCTCTCCCTACCTAATCACGCCCTCACCCTCACCGCGATCTCAAAGCTTAGCGCGGAAAACCCACAGAAAGAGAGACACAAGGGTTTATACTGGTTCGGGCCACCGACGTGGTGTAATACCCTACTCCAGTGTGGTGTGGTGGTTTGCCTGTTGGGCTGAGGATGAACAGTTACAAGGGAAGAACCGCCTCCTGAGGAGAGGTGCTCTTGTGCTTGGTGAACTTGTGTGGTTGAGGGTGATCTCCAGATGCCTCCTATGGTGGTGGCTAGTCCTATTTATAGAGACCCTGGTCCTCTCCCCAAATGTTGAGCGGGAAGGGATCCAACAACGGCCAAATTCGAAGGGAGGCAACTAGTACAAGGTATCCTGACTAAAGGTGGTCTTCGCCTGCCGAAGGCTCTGGTGGTGACGCCGTCTCGGGCTCCACGGTAACCTCCGTTCTATCGTCTTGATGGTCTTGGTCTCGTTGCACCGATATGGAAACCTTTGCCTGATGCCTCGGGACTCCTCGCCTGAGATTGCCCCTTTAGCACCAAAGAGGAAACAAGGACACTGCGGGCGTTGGTGCCCGCCTGGCTCCATTCGTCATGGCTTGCGTCACAGAAACCTCGCGAGGTGTCCCTTGCCTTGATCTCTCCGCCCCTCGCGAGCCGGCCTGGTGAGGCCGCCCTTAAGGAGGTCTTGCGTCGTCCGCCTCGCGAGGCTTGGCCCCTCGCGAGGGTCCTGAGTGTTTGCTGGTGAGGATGGGCCATACAGGGCCACTGGTGGAGCCACGCCGTGGGCCGCAGGCAGGCAAGTCTGGGGACCCCCGTTCCCAGGACGCCGACAGACTCATGTGGCAAAAAACTAGTTTAAAGGTTTTTGGATGCACAAGTAGTGATCATTCTTAGTGCAAAATGAAGGCTAGCAAAAGATTGAGAAGCGACCAACCAAGAAACGAATAATCTCATAAGTGAGCATTAAGCATAATTAACACCGAATAATGCACCACAAGTAGGATATAATTTCATTGCATAATTATTGACTTTCGTGCTTGCATAGGGAATCACAAACCTTAACACCAATATTCTTACTAAAGCATAATTACTCATCAACATAACTCACATATCACATCATCATATCTCAAAACTATTACTAACAATCAAGTTTATTTTCTCCAATGATCTTCATGAAAGTTTTTATTATATCCTTCTTGGATATCTATCACTTTGGAACTAATTTTCATACGTTGCTTTTGATAAGCTCAAACAAATATAAGTGAAGATCATGAGCATAATATTTGTTTTATTTCTCTCAAATTAATTCAACTGAAGCAAGGGAGAATTTCTTGAAAATTTTACTAACTCTAAAATAAATCTAAGTGAAGCAAGAGAGCATTTCTTCAAAAATACTAAGCACACCGTGCTCAAAAGGATAAAAGTGAAGCACTAGAGCAAGTCCATAGCTCATAAAAAAATTAAGTGAAGCATAGAGAGCAATTCTAACAAGTCATGACATAAGTTTGGCTCTCTCAAATAGGTGTGTCCAGCAAGGAATCAAGACTAAAAACACAAAATAAAACAAGCAAAGACTCATATCATACAAGACGCTCCAAGCAAAACACATAGTATGTGACGAATAAAAATATAGCTTCGAGTAAAAAACTGATGGTCGTTAGAAGAAAGAGGGGATGCCACTCGGGGCATCCCCAAGCTTAGTTGCTTGCTCATTTTTGCATAATACCTTGGGATGCCAGGGGCATCCCCAAGCTTAGGCTCTTCTTACTCCTTATTCCTTCATCCATCGTAAGATAACCCAAAACTTGAAAACTTCAATCACACAAAACTCAACAAAACCTTCGTGAGATCCATTAGTGTAAGAAAATAAATCACTACTATAAGTATTGTATCAAACCAATTCATATTTTGTTTTTGCATTATATCTAATGTATTCCAACTTTTCTATGTCAAAAACTCATCAAAGAAAACCATAGAGCCATCAAAACAAGCACACAACGCAAAGAAAACATAATCTGTCAAAACATAACAGTCCGTAGCAATCTGATTTGTTCGAAACCTTATGAAACTCAAAAATTTCTGAAACATTAGAATGACCTGAGCAATTTGTATATTAATCTTCTGCAAAAAGAATTGGCATTTTATCACGCTCTGGTAAAAAATAAGAATTGTTTTCGTGAGAGCAAAAGTTTCCGTTTTTCAGCAAGATCAAACAACTATCACTCAAGAAGATCCTAAAGGCTTTACTTGGCACAAACACTAACTAAAACACAAAAAACACAATCATAACAGTAGCATAATTGTGCAAACACTCAAGAACAGAAAGAAAAAAGCAAGAATAAATTTTATTCATTGGGTTGCCTCCCAACAAGCGCTATAGTTTTACGCCCTTAGCTAGGCATAAAGCAAGGATCTAAGTTTTCTCATCTTTGTTGCGAGATCCATAAGATGCCCTCATGATTAATTCATATGGTGGCATAATTCTTGTTCTAGGAAAGTGTTCCATAGCCTTCCTCAAAGGAAATTGGAACTTAATATTGCCTTCTTTCATATCAATCACGACACTGATAGTACGTAAAAATGGTCTACCAAGAATAATTGGACAAGTCAGATTGCAATCAATATCAAGAACAATAAAATCTATTGGCACATAATTCCTATTTGCAAGAATAAGAACATCATTAATTCTTCCCATAGGATTTTTGTCGGTGTACAAAAGTAGGGGCCTTTTTTTACCCCTTTACTTGTGCACGGGCAGTTGTAGCCACACCAGCGGCTACACTTGGCGGGGCAGAGGAAGCAAGGAACAAGACTACTAGAGCAGCGCTGAAACCAGATGCGCGAAGAGTGAACGGGCAAGGTGGGTCCCCCCCCCCCGGCAAGAGCCTTGCCAGGGACGACCTACGGCGCCCCGGCAAGAGCCTTGTCAGGGCAACTTACCCAACACCAGGTAGGCCGCCACCCTTGAGCCTGAGAGTTCTGACACCATCGACAATGTTGGAACCAAGGCTCGGGAGGCGCCTGCATGGTGGTATGTAGATCTTTGTGAAGGCTGAAGGCTTGCAAGACTATATGAAGAACTAGAAGACAAAGGCCCCAGGCAAGACCCTTGCTGGGGACGCCCACAAGAGCCCGGAAGACCCTTGCCGGGGACATCTGCGGGACCACAGCCAGGCCAGCACTTACCAAAGCTTCGCTGCCCCATGGCCGTCCCGACGCAGCAGCCAGCCTGCCAACTAGACACGCACCTACATGGCAGCATGCAGCTTCTAGGCCAACCAAGCAAGCACCTGCGTGGTGGCATGCGGATCTTCGTGAAGACCCTGCCACCACGCCAGCGCAGCAGCCAGCCAGCCAGCATGGCACTGCATGCCTTGTCAGCTTGGATGCGCATCAAAGAGAGGCGAGGCGGCGATAGACGAGACGAGCTTCCTTGCCGTCCTCGATAAAGCAAGAGGACACGTCGGCAACGCATTAAATGTGTTTCGTACCACGATGTCAAGATAGACTTGTACACTGTACATACTTTCCACCTCATGTGTGCCACTGTGGTGACCCCTTTTCATATAAAAGGAGGCCCGAGAAGTACTGAGGAAGGATTCAGACTTTTTGGCTAGGCATGCACCGCAGCTAGTTAAAGATGTCAAGAACACCAAATATACACCAAAAGCAGGACTAGGGTATTACGCATCGTTTGCGGCCCGAACCTGGATAAAATTCCCCCATGTTGATCTTATAAACCCGCTCTTTCCACAGCCACGTGCCCTGTCAATCGTAGTAGGGATTCCCCGTGATCCCATAGGTGTCGTCGTTTCCCTGACATCTTTGGTGCGCCAGGTAGGGGGCGCGAGCTGTGAAAATCCGGTTTTGAAGTCAACTCATCGACTCCTTTGTCGTGATGGCTGGAGAGAAGAAGGCTACGTCGATCAGCCACGCTCTAGCTCCGTCAGCCAGGCGAGGCAATGCTGTCCGCAGCCGCAACAGCCATCCGTGTGGCCACAGAAAAAGCTAAGTGAAGCAGAACCTTGAGCAAATTCCTTTTTAATATAAGGTTATTCTCCTCGAAAAATCTTGCCCCTTGTATGGAAAACTTGTACGCGATGGAACCCTTCCGCTATTGGCAACGCCCTTGTTCTGTTTCGAGTCCACTCAATAGTTCAAGTTGCTACGCTAAGAACGACAGGTGGCTTGCTCGACAGCAAGCGCCCCCCGGCTAGCTGCTAAGGATCCGTCCTTCAAAGCACCATAGCATTGGTTTAAGCACCGGCAAACCGATCCAACCAGGCGTAGGGTGCATACATACAAGGAAAGATCGAATAGGAAGATAGCATGCATCATTTTAAAGTACTGCAAAGTCATATTACATCAATAGTTGTTGCGGTTCTAACTTAAGATAAAATTGTCTTGGTCATGAACTCGCAGCGGCAATGAGAAACGGGGTGCCTAGTCCTGGCGCTGGCCCTCCACCCTCTTGACTCCGTCGACGCAGCTGATGATGGGCTCGATACGCTCCTCGACGCTCTCCAGTGTGTCGGCAAAGTCGACGCTGGGGTTCCAGAATGCCACCTTGGTGAGGACCTTGGTCACGGCGCCCCGGCAGAGCCTCCGGGACTCGTTGGCCAGATAAAATGCCCGATTGAAGCGGAGCTGCTCCAGGGCGTTGATGACGCCCTCGAAGAACAGGGTCAGCCTGGCATTGGGGCTCACGTTCGGCTCCTGGGAGTACCTGACATTCGGCATGCCAATGACGGCCAGCTTCGCGGTGATCCTGCCGGCGACGTCGACGAGGCGGCTGATCCAGAGGTTTACGCTCTTCACATACTCCTTGTGCTCGGCGGCGTCATCACTCCACAGCCGCTTCTCGTCCTCCAGGGCCTTGTTCAGGGTCTCCTCATGAGCCCTGCCCAAAGCTTCCTCCAAGCCGCCCAGCCAGCTTGTGTCGTTGATGGAGTCATTGGCTTCGGAGAGCAGCTTGGACTTGTCGGAGATGGCGACCTGCGCATCCGCCAGGGTGTGGCTGGCCGTGTCCCTCTCCTCCGTCAGCGTGGAGAGTTTCTTCTTCAGCACCTCCCGCTCCAGCTCCAGCTCCTTCACCTTGCCGGCCTGGACTAGGGCCTGAGCATCGAGTGCCTCCTTGTGCCTCTGCTCCAGCTCCTGGGTCCGCTGCGCGACAATCTCCCTGATTTCTTCGTCCTTGACGCGGAGCATGGCGGCAAGCGCCTGCTCACGGGCGGCGAGGTCTTCCTCCTGGCTGTTTAGCAGAGCCTGTTGCTGCTACCGAGCAGCCTCGTCCTTGGTGTCCTGCTCCTTCGCCACCTCCTGGGCCTTCTCAATATCGGCCTGCTTCAGGATGAGCTCTCGCTTGCGCTCATCCAGCTCACCCTGGGCAGCCTTCAATTCATCCCGGGCCTCGCCAAACCAAGACTTGCGCCTAAGCGACGCGCTCCTCAAAATCTGCCTCCGCCTTGTCCACCGCCGCCATCCTGGATCTCACTTTGTCTTGGCGGGCACGGTGGAGCGCTTGGAGCTTCTGGAAGTTGGCACCCATGGTCCGGAGGATCTGCTCTTCTTGGGGGCCACCGCTGCTGGCGCTCGGTTCATCGACAACCTGGAGCCCAGCAGTGGCGAGCGCCTCATCATCAAAGACCTCCCCCTCGGCAGGCGCTCTGGTGTCTACCGTCCCACCCACCTTCAGGTACTTGGAAGGCGCGGGGGCTGCAGGGGAGGAAGGCTGGTCGTTGCCCACCTCCTCCTCGGCAGACTTCTTGGCGGCCTCCCCGCCAGTAGCCTTGCCGGCCTCCGCAGCAGTGGCCTTGCCGGCCTCCCCGGCC